>BSBM01000519.1:15567500-16795000 GCA_027924585.1 Larix kaempferi
CATTCTTTTAACATTTAACAAAATAGCAGACAAAGCTCATAAAAAGGTAAGTGATGTGTAGCACAATGAAATCGTAGCTTGAACCATTAAATGAGATAACCGAGCTGTACTAAAGCCAATCAAAACTAGCTGAATTCGTTCTGCAATAATAAACTAAATACTACAGGGATTAACACATACCAATGGCACAATCTAAATCGCCTGCATCAAATCAAACTACTGCAAACATCTAAATTGCATTCACTGGCAATGTAAGGGTGTGAACTCAACAATGGGGGCCCTCCAATGCCTAATTCCACACACAGTTGAAAATTTACAGAACTGAAAGTCTAAATGTATTCACCATAAATCGATTACACAGTAAAAACCACGCAGTTCAAAAGCAATATGCGTTCTTCCCAAAATCGTGATTAATGATCCAATGTTTTGTGAAGTACTTATACAAATTCGAAAGAAAACTGGAAATGTTATAATCCTGTAAACTAATTAATGAACATAGCCATCGAGATCCTCATTCAGAATCGTGAAACTCAACAAAATCCAAACTGCCCTGCTTTTGTGCTGAGTGGTAGCACAGGTGGTCATCTTTGACCGACTTTGACTTGCCACCTGTGAGAGCCACATCATCTATTCATTGGAAATTCATCCATCCTTGGATACTGAGGATCTTTCCTCCATCTTTCAGTTAATGCCTAGTTGGCCTGCAAGTGTTCAACTTTGGAGACATTACGGGAAGTTAGCACATCCTGTAATTCTGAATAAAACCTTAGTTTAAATGATCTAAAATCTCAAAATTCAATTTGTTAACAAGAAATGACATTTATACCTTTTAACCAAAGTCTGTGTTGAACTCAAAGCTTTATAGATCAATATGAGGGTTTTATGGAGGAAAATGGAGGATATTTAGATGACAAAAAGAGGTCAAAATGGTGCCCAACATCTCCCCCAAGACGAAGCTGTTGCATGTCCCCATGCCAAAAATATTTGACCCTGTACCAAAATTTTGCTGCTGATCTTCTTGCTTTCTAATCTCCTACTGAGACGATGCATCTGTTGAAGTTGGAGATGCATAAAGGACCTTCAGTCTCTCATACTTAGCTGTGTAGACCTTCTTCTGCTTATACCATCTGGATGCATTTTTAGAAATGTGTGTCCTCTGAATTCTCAACTTTCGATTGTCTTTTCTCAATTTCTCATTCTTGAGCTCCAATTCCTTTATTTCAAGTTTCAACCTCTTAATCTCTTTATTGTTCTTGGAAGTTTTCTTCTTCTTCATTGAAGGCTGGACATAATCAGTGTCCATCCCTAATTCTTCACTTTCCTGTACTGATCCTTCTTTCTTTTCCTCTTGCACAGTTTGTTGCTCTGAGGAAAGAGAAGCTGAGTCTTTTAGTACTCCTTGTCTTGACTGCTTTTCCTTTTCCCTCTCCTGCTGATCTAAGAAGAGATTGATTTTCTTTGTTTGTTTTATTATTTCATCAGTTCCTTGGATATCCTGCCCTATCTCACCTGCTAGGTTTTCTTCTTGACTTTCCAAGGTTTGTGTGTGTTCTTCATCTTCTAATGGCTTTTCTTTTTCCCTCTCCTACTGATCTAAGAAGAGATTGATTTTCTTTGTCTGTTTTATTATTTCATCAGTTCCTTGGATATCCTACCCTATCTCACCTGCTAGGTTTTCTTCTTGATTTTCCAAGGTTTGTATGTGTTCCTCATCTTCTAATGCTGAATGGCTTCGAACTTGCTTATACTTCCTTGGCTTCTTCTGGTAAGTTACAAAAATTTTCTCTTGTTTTTGAAACTGTTTGTCTTATTTCATTACACTCCTGGTTCGTATCCTTCTCTGAGGCTGTTTTGAACTTGTTTCCTCAGAGTTGTCTTCATCATCAGTAATCAGCAATACCTCCTTTTTCTTCTTTTTCTCCTTTGGCAGTTTTGAACTTGTGGCCTCAAGGTATGCTATCATCAGCAATTCCTCTTCTTTTGAAACCTCTTCATGCAATTCTTCCTGCTCTTCAAACTGATTTTGAACTAAAAATCCTGACCATGTCAAATTTTGCTTTTGTAACTCATGTTGGATGATGATTTTGATGAGTCCACAGTGAAAAAGACTTGTTAGTTTGTCTTTTTCACGCCTTTGGACAGCCTTAGCGATCTTAGTTAGACTCTGTAACAGAAAATAGGGCATATTGATCTCACATTCACCTTTCAAATGCTGCAACAGCTTGATGTGGTAAAGGTAAACAATACTGAATCTCCCTTCACAGGTGATGAATCTTTGGATGATATACACCATTTCATCCCAGGGGTGAACCAACCAGCTCCTTGGTATACCTTTCTTCCAATTTACTGACCCTGCTCTTGATCTACACAAAAAAGGTATCCATGATTTCTCTTTGAATTGCTTGGTTTTGAAAAATCTTTCTCCTTGCTGTGGCAGGCCAATAATTTGTGCCAAAATGTCTTCAGATAGTCTGAAACTTAAATTTCCTACTGTAGCCCTCTCTCCATCGAATGAGGCAGCAAAGGCTAGGCTAACATTATCATTGTGCCCATCAAATTTTTCAAAGAAAGGCACCCATTGATTTTTTTCAAAAATTTCCATGCATCTCTCATGAATGTCTGCAGGCTCAAATTTCTCTGGTTCCAGTCTAGACACCATTTTGAATAAAAATAGAAAACAGGAACCTTTCAACCTTTAACTCTGCCTTTTCTTCCTATCCCCACAACAATACTCTGAAATTGTGAAATTTCTGTTGGTTTGAGCAGAGTTTTCAACAAAGAAAAGGGGTTTAAATTTGTACCTCTTCTCTAGTGCCACTGTTTTTACTTTCTCCTGCACGATCTCTTCAGCAAATCGTGTATTCACACTTCCTGTAACCCACGGCCCCTTCTCACTGTCAATTATCTTCACACAGCAGTCGATTTTGCAGAGACAACAACTGGACTCGGCCTCAAGGAGAATAACCAAGTCGTGTTTTCTGATTTTCCCAATACATAATGCAGGAATCAAGCTTATTTACGTGTTGTCGTGGGCATCATTCCACGTTTTCTTTTCATCATTACATAACATGCCACTTCATTCAATTAAAATGATGAAAGGTAAGTTTTGATTGATAGAACACTTTAATCCTTTTTATATGCCCAACGTTTAATGCATAAACTGTAAGATACACTTCGGTTTCTTTGTATACCCAATGTTTTATTGAACAGGTTGTTTCTCTTAAAATGAACCCCCTTTTTTTTAAAAGATGCGCTGAAGATATATATATGACCATTGTTTCCCTCCTTAAATTTTATATATTACTTAATGCCTGATGCACTAAATACATATACAAAAGAAACTTTTGAAATTCCTTTATGTCAATATTTCACTTTTTGCTGAGAAGGAGACCCTATTTGTCTTTAAACCAAGAAAAAAACTCTGTCTGTAGAATGTAGTATGTATCCTGTAGAGTGCAGTATATGTCCTGTAGAATGCAGTATTTTACAATTTCCCTTGGGTTTGATCCTGACAACCATCTTGACCCCTAGGGTGGAAAAATGAAGTGCTAGCAAAGACTAATGGAAGGTAAGTAGGGTACTGGCAGAGACTAATGGAAGGTAAGTAGGGTAATGGCACAGACTATCCGAATAATGAAAAATAGGTAGTCAAGCTTTTCAATAGTTGATAATATGTCATTGCTTAAAAACAAAGAATTCTGAAACTTTTTAAAACATAAAAACTATAAATTCTTACATACTTTGCTTGATGTCTCTGTATGATGAGCTTGCTATCTGATGAAGTTGGTTTGTATCCTGATTCATTTCTGTCCTTCTGATGTCTTCTGTCTGGCATCTCAAATTCTTCAGTTTCACTGAAAGTCAGGTCCTTCTGTAGATTTCTTCTGCCTTACTGGAAGTCAGGTCCCTCTGCATTATTTAAAAATCACTTGTATTGCTGGAAATCAGGTCCCTTCTGCATTATGAAAAATCATAATCCTCTACATATGGAAAAGACTTGGAGGGTTCATGAAAATGCTTATCCCCCTCACAGGCCTACCTTTTGACTTGTCCTCAAGTCAAACAAGATCGTCATTATTTGGAAAACAAAACAGGAAATTGGAAAAAATATATTTTTGTGAATTTTCAATGGCTAGGTAAACCTGGTTTTCCAGAGAAAATTCAAGTTTATATTGTGCCAGTGAACTAGTTTTCACAACGAAACTTCCTTTTTATATATATATATATTTTTAGATTTTTTTTTTTTTTTTTTCGATTTTTAATTTCTTTGTATCTTTTTGTTTTATTTGCTTGCTGTATCAGATCAGCTAAGGAGCAGGTGAAGGAGAAACACTGATGTGTTTATCCAGCACTTGCATTTCCTTTTGCTGTGAAAACTACTGTATAAAATCATCCATATTGATAGGCTTGGTATACAGTTTGAGCCGATGGCCATTGACCATAAATGTACATGCTGCATCATCGATTGTTTGAAGTTTGACTGAGCCATTGTCATAAACCTCCGCAATTTCATATGGACCAAGCCAGTGAGTTGTGAATTTGGCTTTGAAGTCTTTGAACTTGGAGTCAAACAGTAGTGCCCAGTCACCGATGTGAAATTGCTTCTTTTTGATAAATTTGTCATGCCATTGAGCTCTCTGCTGTTGTATCAGAATATTGTGTTCTATGGCATCCTGTCTCATCTCATCTAGCTTATTCAACTAAAGTATTCTTTCTTGCTGAGCCTCAAAAAGATCCATGCCCTAATCTGCAGCTAACTTGAAAGTATGAACTTGAAACTCTATAGGAAGGAGGACTTGCTTACCATAAACAAGTTGATAAGAAGAAAAACCAGTACTATTTTTCCAGGTGATCCGGTATGCCCATAAAGCTTCAGTAAGCTTAGCTGACCAATCCTTCCGATGCATCTGGACAGTTTTGGTAATGATTCCTTCTAAAGTCTTGTTTGTAGATTCCACTTGGCCATTTGCTTGAGGGTGGTAAGGGGTAGACTTTCAATGCTTAATCTTATACTTTTCTGCTATCTCCTGCACTAATTTAGAGGTAAACTGGGCACCCTGATCAGTTATAATCTCTCTAGGCACCCGAAATCTGACAAAGATCTTCTCAAAAAGAAAGTTTACCACAGTCTGTTCGGTGGCTCTTGGCAATGGTTTGGCCTCTACCCACTTAGTAAACATAGTCTGTGGAGACCAAAATGTATTTCTGTCCATGTGATGGTGGATGAATGGGACCAATGAAGTCAAGGGCCCACTTTTCAAATGGTTCAATGAGAATTTGTGGTTGGAGTGGCATTTCATCAGACCGAACTGGCCGTCCCATTCGTTGACAAGTATCACAACTTCTAGCATACCTCTTAGCATCTTTAAAAATGGAAGGCCAATAATACCCCAGATTGAGTATCTTGTATGCTGTCCATTTGTCTGCAAAATGGCCACCACACGGTTCATCATGAAAGGCCTTTAAAATATCTAAGACTTCATCCTGTCGTACACATCTTCTTATAATTAAATCATATCTTGTGTAAAAGAGATCACCATTAACCCATATATGCCTAGCACTTTGTTTAATAATCTTCTTTTTTTCTTTAGATGTCATAGATGGTGGTAGTTGGCATGATGATAAGTAATTGGCAATGCCAGCATACCAAGGAGTGATAACAGAAATTGCAAATAGGTGTTCATCAGGAAAACTATCTAAAACCGGAACAACCTCACCAGTATTGTGTAAGCGAGACAGGAAATCCGCCACTTGATTTTCTCGTCTAGGCCGATCGAAAACAGTGATATTGAAATCCTGCATTAATAACAACCATCTAGTAATCCGACCATTAGTGATAGATTTATTCATTAAATAGCATAAGGCTGAATGATCTGTATGAACAAAAATTTCATAGCCAGTGATATAATGACGGAATTTGTTTACAGCATGAACCACTGCCAACATCTCTTTTTCAGTGACTGTATAATTCAGCTCTGCACGTGTCATATTTTTACTAACGAAATAGATAGCATAAGTCAAAGTATGTTCTTTCTGGCCCAATGAGGCTCCTATTGCAGTAGCAGAGGCATCAGTTGAAATATGGAAAGGCAATGTCCAATTTGGTCCCCTTAAAATGGGAGCAGCTGAGAGTTTCTCTTTAAGTGTCTGAAATGCAGATTGACAGTCAGTATCCCAATTAAAATTCACATCCTTTGAAAGCAATTTAAACAATGGCAGAGCTATCTTACTAAAATTTGCAATAAATCTACGATAATAGCCTGCGTATCCTAAAAAGCTTCTGACATCTGTTTGAGTTGTTGGTTCAGATAAATTTGTAATGACTTGAATTTTAGCAAGATCTACTTTTATTCCAGAGGAAGAAATGTGATGCCCTAAAACGATCCCTTCAATCATCATCATAAAACATTTTTCGTTACTAAGGGAAAGGTTTGAGTCAACACACCTTTTTAGAATTTTCTCTAAATTTGCTAAGGAATCTTCAAAGGTATGTCCATATATAGAAAAATCATCCATGTAAACCTCAACACACTCATGAATTAGATCTGCAAAGATGGCCAAAACAGCCCTCTGAAAGGTAGTTGGGGCATTACATAAGCCAAAAGGTAAAACTTTGTAGGCATAAGTGCCCCAGGGACATGTAAAGGTGGTTTTGTCTTGGTATTCGTTTGCAATACTAATCTGATTATAACCACTGAAGCCATCTAAAAATGAAAAATATTCCTTTCCAGCTAAAGCATCCAGCACTTGATCAATGAAAGGCAATGGAAAATAGTCTTTTAAAGTTGCCTTATTCAATTCCCTGTAATTGATACATATGCGCCATTTACCATTTTTTATAGGAACAACAACCAAGGGTGAGACCCATTGGCTGTCGGAGATGGGGTAAATAAATCCCACTTTTAACAACTATTGCAACTCGTCTTTGACTATTTCTTTTAGCATAGGGTTCATTCTGCATTGCGGTTGTCTCAGAGGTCGTATTTTTTCATCTAGGTAAATGTGGTGAGTGCATGTCTCAGGATGAATACCGGGCATATCAGTGTACTCCCAGGAAAATGCATGGGAATATTTATTCAGCAAAGTAATCAACTGTTCTTCCTGTGATGTGGTAAGATGTGCACTTATTTTTAGAGTTTTGCCTGGACTGATTTCAACCGTTTTACTGTGAATATCAGTGATGGAATGAACATTAAAAACGTCATGAAGTGCTAATGCTAGGGAATGAACATTGCAATTTTCTTGAAAATTATAACCCAAAACTTGATCTGCTACAGCATATTCCATATCTCGTAATTCTGCAGAAATATCAGGTTCAGCAATGAAATAATCCAATAGATCTTCGTGGTTGTCTTCCTGAAAATCAAAGAACTGATTTATACTCAGAACAGGATGAATCACGTCTTCTTCTTGTTCTTTGGTTTCATTAATCCATGACAGCTGATCTAATGTAGAAGGTCTTTGGGTAGAAGGGTAAAGTGCAATCTGTTTTCTCTCTATCCCATGTGAAATGAGCATACTTCCTGACCTACATCCTATGAAAGCATCCGCTGTTGCCAGCCATGGTCTGCCAAGGATCAATGGGTGACCTCCTAAGTTATATTTTGGCTGTAGTACTATAAAATCAACAAGATACTCCTAGGAGTCTAAAGAAACAATAATATCTTCCAAGACCCCTTCAGGTGTAATTTTAGATCTATCAGCTAGTTCCAAGACTGTTGTGGTGGGTCTGAGATTTGTTAAGTGAAGGTAATTCATTGTCTCTAGTGTCATGACATTAATGGAAGCACCTAAATCGATCAATGTTTTTGGGATTGAAAAGTTATTAATAGTAATTGTAACCATTGGAATTCCAGGATATACATACTTTTCAATGAAAACAGTGTTGGACATTAGTCCCGCTAGATTGCCTACCACATGAATTTTCGATGGATCCTTCCTTCTTTTATTAAGACATAGTTCTTTAACTACTTTAGTGTAAATTGGAATATCTTTTATAGCCTGCAGTAGAGGAATTTTGACATATACATTTGTTAACTCATTCAGAACATCGAAATCAGGTAAGGAAATCGAAGGTTTTTCTTTGACTAACCTTTCAGGAAAAGGAGGTGTATAAGATACTATTGTTTTCCCTTGTTGACTGTGATTTTCTGACTGAGATTTTTCTGTATTTAATTTTTTTGGAGTTTTGTCAGTTTCTGGTGGTTCTTCTAAGATAGCAGGAGATTCTTTTTGTAAGGTTTTCCCAGATCTCAAATTGATATTTTGCAGTGGGAGAATAGAGTAGGGAAGCGCCATTCCATCATCAACATTATACATGGGTCTATCTGTTTTATTATTTGGATTTGGAATTGGCTGAGCTTCCAGTTGTGTAGGCCGAGGTGGAGGCTGATTGGATGGTAGTTGAAGCTGTTGAGGCGGTGTACTCAATTGAGGAGCCATGTTGTTGGGTTGTTGAAAAGATGGAACTTGAAAAGATGGGGCTTGGACTTGATTCTGCTGATATTGAGGATAGGCAGAAGGTTGTTGATAGGGCTGCAAATAATCCTACTGATATGTCTGGTTACCATGGGAACACCCTCTCCAATTTGGAGCAGATTGAGCTAATGGAGGAGACCAAGTTTGGCAAGGCGTGGGTGCATTCCATGAGTTCTGAATAGGATTTTGATAATTTGTATTAAATTGCTGCGTAGGATCTTGAGACATACCTGGGAATCGTGGCTGCCAAGGTCTCCGTTGTCCCATGAAGTAGAGAGACTCCATGCTGTGATTTTCCTCCATTCGAGCTTCCTGCAATTCCTTCAATCTAGGGCAATCATCAGTTTTGTGATTAAAAGTGCATAAGCCACAAATTTCAACAGTATTTAAAGGACATTCTCTAAGTGGGTGTTTCTTTCTACATTTAGGACAAAAAATAGACAAAGCTTGATCTTGTTGGTCCTGTTGTTCTTGCCTCTTCTTGGTTTTTTTTGCTTCGACTTGTGTGCCCAAGGTACTTAATAAATCAGTCTTGAAATCTTCTAGCAGATTTCCAAGCTCAGCTCTAGAAATACCACTGTTTGCAGATTTAGTTGCTTTGGTATTGCTATCTCTTTTTCCAGTTCGAGCCTTTCCTCTTGAATATTTCTGACATAAATCTTGTATCTCATCAAAGGGAAGGTAAGAGATGTCACCCTTGCCCATAACATTCAAAATGTCCAAATACTCTTCTCTTATTCCTTTCAAAAATATTGTTCTAATAATTTCAGGTGTTAAAGAATTGTATTTAGATTTATGTAAGTTGTATGAGAATCTTTCCAAATACTCCTCCAAACTCTCATCTTCCTGTTGAGTCATACCAAAAATGTCATCTTTCAGACCCTTTGATCTGCAATATGCCTGATATTTTCGAAGAAAGATTTTCCTCATTTCATCCCAGCTAGTGATAGAATGTTCTCCTAAACCCATGAACCATTTCAAGGCAGCTGCTTTAAGAGTAGCAGGGAAAAGACGGAGCTTATGGGTGTCATCAGTATACCCATAAGTTCGACACAAGATGTCAAATTCGAATAGGAAAGAGTCAGGATCTTCAGAGGTCATGCCATATAATTTTGGTAAGACAGATGGTGGAATATTCTTCATTTTCACCTCTTCTCCTAGGATAACGCTAGTGTCTAAGATAGGAAATTTAAAGGTGGCTTCCTGATCTTCTACTGTTATGTCATCCCTCTCATGTCTTCTCTCTTCTTCCCTTCTCTCCTATCTGCATTTTTTTTCTATTTCCAACATCCTCTCATACTCCCTTCTCTGTTCTGCAGTTGGTCCTTTTGATGTTTCTTCCTCAGACATTTTGAACTTACCAACTGTTGAGATGAATCCTTTTGGAAGAGAAGCTCCTGTTATTTCTGTTTTTGGGGGGTTTTTAAGAAATCTTCCTTTCTCGTCTCTTAGTCTTGACATAAAAGTAAAATCTATTCTGTGTTTTTGTTTGAAATTTTTGTTTATATCAGAAAACTAAAGTTCCTAAGCCTGATGCTACAATGCCTCTCCGGCAACAGCGCCAAAATGTTGGGCTTCAATCCACTAATGCAGATCGAACCTTAAATTTATATCAATCCGGGTCAGTAATCTTAGAGGCATATCCAAGTTTTAGGACTTAGAGCTAGACTTGTTTGGTTAACTTAATTCTCTGTGAATTGAATCTACTGTCAGATGAGAAATACTGTAACTTAAAGATACAAAAATCCTTTTACAGGGATAACTTCGTTTGTTTCTTTTCAAGTACACAGCAATCTATTTAGGAAAGCAATCTATTGGTGAAAGAACTGAGATAGTGAAAGCAATTTAACAATAATTCTAACCCTAAGATACAGACTACAAAGTTCTGCCTGACATCCCAGTGCTGAATGAACAATTAACCATTAAATTCCCTTACAGGACATTGTTCGTAATTGATAATTGTTCTAAACACTTTATCTTCAAATGAGCAGAAAT
Organism: Larix kaempferi; assembly: GCA_027924585.1. Classification (NCBI taxonomy): domain Eukaryota; kingdom Viridiplantae; phylum Streptophyta; class Pinopsida; order Pinales; family Pinaceae; genus Larix; species Larix kaempferi. The sequence continues at coordinate 15,577,974 of BSBM01000519.1, forward strand.
GTATGACATAATAAAATCACAGTCTGAACCATTCTTTTAACATTTAACAAAATAGCAGACAAAGCTCATAAAAAGGTAAGTGATGTGTAGCACAATGAAATCGTAGCTTGAACCATTAAATGAGATAACCGAGCTGTACTAAAACCAATCAAAACTAGCTGAATTCGTTCTGCAATAATAAACTAAATACTACAGGGATTAACACATACCAATGGCACAATCTAAATCGCCTGCATCAAATCAAACTACTGCAAACATCTAAATCACATTCACTGGCAATGTAAGGGTGTGTGAACTCAACAATGGGGGCCCTCCAATGCCTCGTTCCACACACAGTTGAAAATTTACAGAACTGAAAGTCTAAATGTATTCACCATAAATCGATTACACAGTAAAAACCACGCAGTTCAGAAGCAATATGCGTTCTTCCCAAAATCGTGATTATTGATCCAATTTTTTGTGAAGTACTTATACAAATTCAAAAGAAAACTGGAAATGCTATAATCTTGTAAACTAATTAATGAACATAGCCATCGAGATCCTCATTCAGAATCGTGAAACTCAACAAAATCCAAACTGCCCTGCTTTTGTGCTGAGTGGTAGCACAGGTGGTCATCTTTGACCGACTTTGACTTGCCACCTGTGAGAGCCACATCATCTATTCGTTGGAAATTCGTCCATCCTTGGATACTGAGGATCTTTCCTCCATCTTTCAGTTAATGTTTAGTTGGCCTGCAAGTGTTCAACTTTGGAGACATTACGGGAAGTTAGCACATCCTGTAATTCTGAATAAAACCTTAGTTTAAATGCTCTAAAATCTCAAAATTCAATTTGTTAACAAGCAATGACATTTATACCTTTTAAACAAAGTCTGTGTTGAACTAAAATCTTTATAGATCACTATGAGGGTTTTATGGAGGAAAATGGAGGATATTTAGATGACAAAAAGAGGTCAAAATGGTGCCCAACAATCATCTTCATCAACATCATCATCCTCATCATGATCATGATCATCATGATCATGATGATCATGATCATGATCATCATGATCATGATCATCATGATCATCATGATCATGATCATCATGATCATGATCATCATGATCATCGTCATGATCATCATGATCATCTTTGTCATCATCATCATGATCATCTTTGTCATCATCATCATCATCATCATCATCATCATCATCATCATGATATTCACCATCATCATCATCATCTTCATCATCTTCATCTCCATCATCACCATCATCTTCATCGTCTTCATCATTATCATCATCCTCATCACCATCATCATCACCATCATTGTTGTTGTCATCATCATGATCATGATCATCATCATCCTGGTGATGACGACCAAAATGATGATTATGAAGATGAAGATCATCATCATCATCATCATCATGGTGATGACGACCACAACGATGATGATGAAGATGAAGATGATGATGATGAGGAGGAGGAGGAGGAGGAGTAGGAGGAGGAGGAAGATGGAGATGATGAATGATGGTGATGAAGATGGTGATGAGGTTGATGATGATGATGATGATGATGATGATGATGATGATCATCCTCTTCTTTATCATCACCACCATCATAATCATCATCATCATCATCATCATCATCTTCATCACCATCATCTTCATATTCATCATCATCATAGTCATCTTCACCATGATGGGAGGTGTGGTTAGAGGTAGGTGGAGGTGTAGGGAAGAGAGAGAGACTGAGAGAAGCCATGTCAGTAAGGGATATGGAAAGGAGGGGAGAGAGATAGAGAGAAGGGGGTTTTGGGCTAGGGGGAGTAGTGGAGAGATAGAAAGAGTAGGATGGTTAGGGATGGGGGAGAGGTTAGGGAGAGAGATAGGGGGTTGCGAGAGAGAGAGAGAGAGAGGACGTGTAGAAGCAAAGAAGAGAGAGTGAGAGAGGGGGGGTTAGTTAGGGGTAAGAGGGTAGAAGGGGGATATAGAGATAGATATTGAGAGAGGGGGTTAGTAATGGTTGGGAGGGGAGAGGAGGGAGAGAGAGAGAGAGAGAGAGAGAGAGAGAGAGAGAGGTTTTTAGTTGTAGGGAGTGAGAAAGAGAGATGGGAGGTGTGGTTAGAGGTAGGTGGAGTTGTAGGGAAGAGAGATAGACTGAGAGATCCTGGGTTAGTAAGGGCTAGGGAGGGGAGGGGGGAGAGATAGATAGGAAGGGGTTTAGGGATAGGGGAAGTAGGAGAGAGATAGAAAAAGTAGGATTGTTAGGGATGGAGGATAGGTTATGGAGAGGGAGAGGGGGTTCAGAGAGAGAGAGAGAGAGCGGGGGGGTTGAGAGAGAGAGAGAGAGAGCGGGGGGGGTTGAGAGAGAGAGAGAGAGAGAGAGAGAGAGGTGTAGAAGAAGGGAAGAGAGAGTGAGGTGGGGGGGTTAGTTAGGGGTAAGGGGCTAGGAGGGGGCTTAGCGAGGGGGATAGAGAGAGAGAGATTGAGAGAGGGGTTAGTAATAGTTATGGGGGGAGAGGAGGGAGAGAGAGAGAGAGAGGAGAGGGTGTTAGTTGTAGGGAGTGAGAAAGAGATATGGGAGGTGTGGTTAGAGGTAGGTGCAAGTGTAGGTAAGGGAGAGAGACCGAGAGAGGGGTTTAGTGAGGGATAGGAAGAGGAGGGGAGAGAGATAGAGAGGAGGGGTTTAGGAGGAGTAGGAGAGAGATAGAAAGAGTAGGATGGTTAGGGATGGGGGAGATGTTAGGGAGAGGGAGAGGGGGTTTAGAGAGAGAGAGAGAGAGAGAGAGAGAGCTGTAGAAGTAGGGAAGAGAAAGTGAGAGAGGGGGTTAGGGCTATGGGATGGAGAGAGGGGGGTTATGGGTATGGGGATCAAAAGGAGAGACAATAAGAGAGGGGAGGTGGTTAGGTGTGGGTGTGCTGGGGCAGGTTAAGGGGTTATAGAGAGATAGAGAGGGAGGAGGGTGTCACGGGGTTAGACGAGAGAGAGGGGTGGGTTATAGGGGTTGGTAGAGGAGTACATAAGAGATAGAGAGAGGGGGGTTAGTAAGGGTTAGGTGTAGGTGTTAGGTGTATATTTTGGCTGATGTATGGCATGGATGAGAGTGAATTTTGGAGCAATTAACTTGGTTTCGTGACGCAAAAAATCAAAAATCTATCTCAAGCTGTGATCATAGTGTCCTCTAAAGAATGAAATGCAATCATATAATAAGTGTTGAACCATTGAGATATGAACAAAGTTGGCACTTGTTTCACTATTATGCTTTTCAAGGATTTTAGGAAATAGATCAAATGGAGGAAACTACCAAGTCCATCTCTAGGGAATGCAAGTCCCAACTTTGTTCATCTCTCAACGGTTCAACCTGTCTTTAGGGATTCATCTTGCTCTTAAGACTATTGCAATTACAATGGTAGGTGAACAATATAATTGATAATGGAGGCTTGCATTGGATCAACTTAAAAATATAAACAAGAGATTTTACTCTACTTTTCCAAAGACATAAATACAATTGTCCGTGAAACTAAGATCGAGCTACCATGCCATATTTAAGTGCAAATTTCATATTTACATTGATTTTTGAGTATATGTTTGCATAACACTTTCCAAAGATTTTAAAACTACACATGCAACATAAATATCATCATGTCCAAAGCCTTACTTCCATGGAAGTAGGAAAAATCTAAGCATTTATATTATATATTGAAGTGTGCAAGTTCATTTATCATCAATATGTTTTCCATATATTTCCCAAACTATAACATGTTTGTGAAGATTGCATTGCATATTTTCAATGTGGATTATCAAATTTTGCAAAAAACATATCCTATTTACCAAACATCAATCTTCATTATGTATTATCATAATTAAATTTTATCTTACTTCATCCACTACTATGAAGGATCATGGTTAAAAAATAATTTACTATGTACATTAGTATGCTCTAATTCATTATTAGAGTAAAATTTTATTAAATATATTGAAGGTCAAATATCTGGACACTAGTTGGATCACTCTAGTCCTTCACATATTCTTGTCTTTTTATATCATTATACATGTTTAAAATATCTTGTCTTGTCGTCAAATTATCTCGAGATTATATTCCCATGAACAGTTGCCCAAATTCATGCTCCACTTCATAGATTAATTTATCCCATATCATTGTGACATTAAATCCATTTTCAACCATCTGCTTTACTCGACCTCGCATATTATATTCTAGATGTGGTGCATAATTGAAAGTTTGAGACCGACCAACAACATCCCTCCCATGACACACAAAATTTGCACAGATCGGAACATGCTCTCTTTGACATTGGAGAAACCACTATAAACTGAAGGAATTTATGCAATTCGTGTGTTTAGTGATTCAAAAGTTTTTCAGGATAAATGATAAAGTATTTCTTCAAGTGGCTTCTCGTTGAAAAATGGTTGGGAAGGATAAGACAACTCAAACTATCCTTTCATAATTTTGTTTTTACTCATGCGTATACAGCTTCCGTATATGCCCATATATGGAAGTTGCGCATATACAAAAGCTTTCGTATATGCACAGCTTCCTTATATGCGTATATACAGAATGCTTACGAAAGCTTTCATATATGCACATATACAGAAGCTTCCATATATGTTATGTATATGCGCATATACGGAAGCTTCCGTATATGCGCATATACAGAAGCTTCCATATATGTTATGTATATGCGCATATACGGAAGCTTCCGTATATGCGCCGTGCATATATGGAAGCTGCACATATACGGAAGCTTCTGTATATGTGCAACTTCTATATATGCGCAACTTCCTTATATGCACATATACGGAAGCTTCTGAATATGCACATATACAGAAGCTTACGAAAGCTTCTATATATGCGCATATACGGAAAATTCCGTATATGCACATATACAGAACATATATGGAAGAAGCTTCCGTATATGCGCAGCTTCCTTATATGCGCATATACGAAAGCTTACGGAAGCTTCTGTATATGCGCATATACAGAAGCTTACGAAAGCTTCTATATATGCACATATACAAAAAGCTTCTGTATATGCGCATATACAGAACGCTTACATAAGCTTCCATATATGTTCTGTATATGCGCATATATAGAATTTTCTGTATATGTGATGTGCATATACAGAAGCATTCGTATTTGTGCAGCTTCGATATATGCGCATATATAGAATGCTTATGAAAACTTTCATATATGCGCATATACAGAATGCTTACGAAAGCTTCCGTATATACGCATATACGGAACTCTTATGGAATACTCCATATATGCACATATAAAGAAGCTTCCATATATGCTCCATATATGCGCATATACGGATTCTTCCGTATATGTTATGTATATGCGCATATATGGAAGCTCTCGTATATGCGCAGCTTTCGTATACGTGCATATACGGAAGCTTACAAAAGCTTCCATATATGTGCGTATACAGAAATTTACGAAAGCTTCTGTATATGTGCATATACAAAAGCTTTCGTATATGCGCTGCGCATATACGATATATACGAAACGCTTATAGAAGCTTCTGTATATGTGCTACGCATATACGGCATATACGGAATGCTTACAGACACTTCCATATGTGCAGCACATATACAAAAGCTTCCGTATATGCTCATATATGGAACACATACGGAAGCTTCCGTATATGTGCAGCGCATATACAGAAGCTTCCGTATATGCACATATACGGAAGCTTCCGTATGTGTTTCATATATGCGCATACACAAAAGCTTCTGTATATGCGCTGCACATATACGGAAGCTTTCGTATATGCACAGCTTCTGTATATGTGCAAATTCCTTATATACACATATATGGAAGCTTACAGAAGCTTCTGTATATGTGCATATACAGAAGCTTACGAAAGCTTCTGTATATACGCACATACAGAAGCTTTCGTATATGCGCATATATAGAATGCTTACGAAAGCTTCCGTATATGCGCAGCTTCTATATATGGCCATATACGGAAGCTTATGAAAGCTTATGTATATGCACATATATGGAAGCTTCCATCTATGCGCATATACGAAACGCTTACGGAAGTATTTGTATATGCACATATATGCAAGTTTCCTGATCCGGGTGGATATGGGTGGCTACCCACCTTTCCAACTGGCTCAAAATGGTTTTATGGCAATTTTGGTATTGTACTATTTTTAGCAGTTTTTCGGGTCCTGAACTTCCGGGGCCATTTTGAGGCCCTAAACGACCTTTTTTGGCAATTTGGGGGGCCAAATGGTTGCCTTTCGCATACATTTTGCCCCAGTCGAAAGTTGTAAATCTCAGATATACCTTTCCAACGGGATACCGAGCGCCCCAAACGGAGATCGTATGCAAAAGTTACGACCCCAAGAAGTTAATGTACTAACTTACACAAACAGGGCCCACATGACTTTTGGCGCTTCATCTCCTAGGGTTAGGATTTTGGATGTCTAGGGTTTTTGACATTGCTGTTGATTGTAAAAGGCCTTGAGAGCCTCATTGGAACCATCTTCATGTGAAATGAGCGCAGCCGTCACATCTCTTCTTAGAGATAAGCCACCACCATTCCAGCAAGCTTGTTTTTCACTGCATTTTACAGTTCTAGCTTATTTCCTTATTAAATAGAAAACCAGTTTTACTGTATCTCTATTATTTTGTGTTAAGCATCTGATAATAATCTGTATTCATTTCGTTTTGCTCATAAAATCCGGATTGCTGAATTTGGCCTCGGGTGAGCCACTTGCCTTGGTGTAGGAGCTGCCCTGCTTTAACAACTCGATAAAGCTGGATCCTTTGATGTCGAGTGCCCTTGATCTGCGTGTCTGCAATATGATCACTGGATGCTTGTTGTAGGCAGTCAGGGTTGAGCTTTGTTGGGGTCAACTTCTCTGCTATCTCTGAGGTGTCTAATAGTGGTGGGAAATATGGTCGAAGGAGAGCCACGTTGAAGACTGGACGCAGACCAAGGAAGGGGGGAATGTTGAGCTCAAAAGCATTGTCACCCATTGCCTTGGTGATGGTGTACGGACCATAACGGAGTGGGTGAAGCTTTCGATGGGGCCCTGTAAGGCATTCTTTCTGCAAATGCAACCAATTTTGTCGCCCACCTGAAACTTATGTGGCACCCGATGTTGATCATGGCACTACTTGTACTTGGCATTAGACTTTTGTAAAATATCCTGAACCTGTTGGCGGATATGCTGGATCCGTTCAATGAACCAGGCGGCTTTATCGGCTTCTGGGGACGAGTCGGCTGAGGTGGTCGCAAGGGGAAGTGCAACATCCATGGGGCCCAATGGTTGGAATCCCAACCCCACCTGAAAGGGGCTGTGGCCAGTTGAGCTATGCAGGGCTCGGTTGTAGCTATGTTGGACATAGGGGAGACTCTCATCCCATGTGCGGGGGTGTGTTGAATTGTACATGCGCAGGATATGTATAACCATCCGGTTGACGACCTCTGTTTTCCCATCGGTCTAGTGGTGGAAGGAAGTGGATTTGGTGAGCTTGGTATCCAGCAATGACTAGAGGCTTAACCAGAATGAGCTGAGGAACCGACTGTCACGGTCTGAGATAATGGTCTGTGGGATCCCAAAATGTACCCATACTCGTTCAAAGAAGAGCTTGGCAGTGGCTTCTGCTGTGATGTTCTTCTTGCAAGCGGCTAGAATCGCCATCTTGGAAAAGCGATCAACAACCACAAAAACACAGTCGTTTCCCCTCTTGGTGGATGGGAGGCCCGACATGTAGTCCATTGAGATGGTTTTCCACGGCCTGTCAGGAGTAGGCAGAGGGGTGTAGAGGCCCTGTTTCTTAGTGGTCGGTTTGGCAATAGAGCAAGCGGTGCAGGACCTGATATACTTGCCGACATCCTGTCGAAGTTTCAGGCAGTAGAAATGTTTCTGCAACACTGCCACTGTCTTTTCGACGCTAAAGTGTCCTGCCACTCGACTGCAGTGAGCTTCCCAAATCAGCTTCGCGCGCTCGCTTGATGGAACGCAGAGATGGCCCAGATGACACAACAACCCATCCTGAAGATGGAAATTGGCAACCACTCAGTTGGTGCCCAACATTTTATAGGTGGCGGAGAAGTCAGGGTCTGTCTCGTAGAGGTGGGGCCATCTGGAGGTCTCATGGCCACAAGAGTCTAGCACCATGGTAATTGCCGCGACTGGAGGTCGACTGAGGCAGTCAGCAACTCGGTTGGTACTCCATGTTTTATATTTGATGTTGAGGTGGAACTGCTGTAAATATGTTGACCACTTCTGATGGCGGTCATTCTGCAACTTTCCTTGGGTCTGCATGAACTGTAGTGGCTTGTGATCAGTGTGGATGATTGTCTCCTTCCCAAGAATGTAATGTCTCCACTAGCGGCAGGCTTGTACAATGGAGTGCATTTCTTTGTCATAGGTAGGGTACTTGCGGACAACACCTGATAGTGTCTCACTATGATATGCCACGGGGTGGCCGTGTTGAGTGAGAACGACGCCCACAGCATAATCTGAAGCATCTGTCTCGATCTCAAAGGGATGTTGCAGGTTCGGTAATGAGAGTACCGGCAATGAGCACAAACACTTCTTCAAGTCATCGAAGGCTTGTTGTTGGGACAAGCCCCACACAAATTTTGCCTTACCACCGCCCCTGGTCACTTGGCTGAGGGCCCATGCAATATGAGAGAATCCCAGCACGAATCGGCGATAGAAATTGGCGAGGCCCAAGAAGCTCCGAAGTTCAGTGAGTGTGGTTGGGGCTGGCCAGTCACGGATGACCTGGATCTTGGTTGGATCCACATGCACACCATGTCGATCAACGATGTAGCCTAAGTAATGGACCTTGTCCATGCCAAAGGAGCATTTTTCAAAGTTTGCATATAGTTTGTGCTTCCGCAGGGTGTGCAGAACCTGCTGAATATGCTGCAAGTGTTCCTCCCAAGTCTTGCTGTAGATGAGGATGTCATCCAGATACACCACTACAAAATTGTTGGTGAAAGGTCGTAGGATATCGTCCATCATCCTCATAAAAGTTGCTGGAGCATTTGTCAAACCAAAAGGCATGACCAGCCATTCAAGAAGACATTCTTTTGACTTGAAGGTAGTCTTCCATACATTTGTCTGTTCTATTGGGACCTGGTGGTAGCCAGACTTCAGATCAATCTTACTGACGTATTTGGCCCCCATGAGCTGATCAAGGAGGTCGTCGATTCGAAGAATCGGGTATTGGTTACAGACTGTGATTTTATTCAGGGCCCGATAATCAATGCAGAGTCGCCAGGTCCCATATTTCTTCTGCACCAGCACGATTGGGCTCCCACAAGGTGATGAACTCGGATGGATGTGCCCCTTGTGGAGCAATTCTTGGATCTGTGTCTTGATCTCCTCATTTTCCAACAGAGAGCGGCGATAGACTGGCCCATTGGGTAGAGGTGCGCCTGGGGTCAAATCGATGGGATGCTTGACCTGGCAGTGGGTTCCACGTTAATGATCCGTCTTCCCCTTTCTGGCTCGGACTCAGAGTCAGAACCCGCATCTGATTCAGATGCTTTCACTTCGGCCACCAGCAACTGCTTTGAGCGGCAATCAGCAGTGTTATGCCAAGGGCTCTTATGGAAGTCGCACCACTTCCTGGTATCTTTCTTTGCTTTTTCGGTGTCCTTCTTTGTTTGCGGCTTGGACTGGTTGTCCTGATACTGTCCATCTTTTCTCTGTCCTTTATTCTATGGTTTGGGGCCGCCCTTTCCTGTCTTTTGCTGTGAAGGGTTCCCAGGCCCAAATTGCCGCGTCTCTTGTTTGAGCTTCTGCTCGATTTTTACGGCATATCGGTAGGCCGCGCCCAAGGAAGAGACATCCATAAATTCCATTTTGGTCTGGATGTATCTATGCAAACCACCGCGATACTTGAGCACCAGATGTCGCTCTGAATCTTTAATACCCAGCTTGGTGCGCAGGGTATGGAAGATATTTGTGAACTCTGGCACTGCTTGGTCTCTTTCTTGTCGCAGTGTGGTCCATTTGGTATACAAGTTGTCATAACTTCCAACAGGGTAGTATTGTTCCTTAATAGCATCCCTGAAGGATTCCTAGGTGGCCGTGACTGAAAATAATGAGGCTTCTTTTGTGTCCTTTTGCTCGCAGAATGTTTCCCACCAATCTTTGACATGGGGAACAGCTTTGAGGAGCGCAAAAGTAATCTTTTCTTTATTCGAAAAGTTATGGACAGAAAAATACCCTTCTAGTAGATTCAACCACTTATCTACAACATCTGCGTCTATCTGTCCTTCAAATATAGGAATATCGAAGTTGATTTGTAGCTTGAAAGGTGCGACGCCTCTGCTCGAGGAAGATGCGTTGCTTGTTGCTAGTCGCCGAAGGATTTGATACATTGGATCTTCAAGCTTGCTTGATCTCCAATCCCAGGTGTGATGCAACTCTAAAAGGGTGGATTGCTCGACCTTACAGTGTTTGTTTGTTTGTGATTTGCAGGTTTCTTACATCCTCCATTTGCATTCACTAATGCAGAGATGGAGACTTCTTCTTCCCAAAATCTTCTTACTCCATTCAACTATGATGAATGGAAACCAAAGATGATTGCATTCTTGAAGAGACAATGTCCTTTTGATATGTGCATTGGAAATACAAGAAATTTTGATTCCGATGAAGAGGAGAATGATTGGCTCAATGATTGTGACAAAGATTTTGGAGCAATATGTCTTGCTATGTCTTCTTGCATGCGCTACCTCAGTAATACTGCTGAAAATCCAAGTGATCTATGGGTCCAACTTGATAGAGAATTTGGAAAGAAGGAAGAAGAGGATCATGCTAGCCTTTTGGAGAACAAGCCCAGTGAGATCTCCTTATGTGTTCTTTCCGATGATGTCTTGGCCTCAACAATTGTTAAAGATGAAGAAGAAACCGTCGATTCAAAACTCATTCTCTCAATATCTTCTATTTTGAATTCTGAGCAAGATAAACCAGCTCATACTCTAGATTCCGAAGAGGTTCTTGAATCCTCTCTTTCACATGAGTTTGTCGGCATGCAGAATAATGATCTACTTGATGTTTTGGAGGTAAAATCTAATTTTGGAGGTGAAGCATTTGTTCTCCTTGATTGCATGCCTCTTATAAACTTTTGTTCTATCATTTGCACAGTTTCTTAGTGTTTTAATGAAGATGAAGAGCACTACCATTCGCTTGAGTACAATTCTCATGCACTTTTTGCTGATTTTGGTTTTGATCTCACCCTTGTTGGTTCAAAAGAGATCTCAAGAAACCATTCATCTATTCTTGGAACTGTTTTAATTTCTACTTATACGATGTTCAAGTTTCAAGAGCTAATTGATCTTATTGGAGCTTATCCTACCTCACTTAGTTCGAATTACAGGCCCCGGGATCTTATTCATATTTTAAGATTTGTTCTCACCATTTTCGGTATGAAGAGCAAGTTCATAAAGTCTCCACATTCGCTTGCATCCACTGATGGAGAATTCAAGCACATGTTTTTGGAGCATGATCCATTTACTCCCAAGAGTGAGATACCTCTAGACATATCTACTTGATTTTTGAGCAGTTAAATCTTTTGGTGTGTTACAATCCATTTTGAGGGGGGTTTTTCCCATGAGGTTTTCTCCATTTCCTCGTTTCATGGATTGTTCTTAGTTTGGATGATTATTGTATTGGGGTGACCTTTGGTCTCAGTTACCAATGCCCTATCATTTATTTTTATACCACATAGTATAGGTTGTGGGGGGGTGTTAGAATATTCACATCATCATCTTATGATTGCATGCATTCAGAATGCATGCATCCTAGTCATTAGGGTGGTCCCCCCCAGCACCTAGTCCTTAGTTTTTTAGCCCCAGGAGCTTCTTTCTGCTCATTTACAGCCCTCTTAGCCAGTGTGACGCCCTTCTTTCATCTACCACTTGAGAAAGGCACCCTCCCTCACCTACCACTCAGTTACACTTCAATTAATGAGTGATTTGTGGATCTGCTCCTTGATTTGAGGACAGATTGACTAGTTGACTGTCTCTGACACTCCGATTGACCTCCAGTTAGCCTAGACAGCTTGTTCTAACTCCAGTCAGCTCCCCATGCGCCTCACTTGAGCCTCCTTTCACTCCTTTGCATGTGTTACACCTACATACACTCAATTAGACTTAGTTTGACACCTACTGCTCAGTTTGGCACCTGTTGATAGTTACTTGTGTATTGATGACACTCCACTGATGATGATGAGGACTCCTAGTGAATACAACCTACACCATGCAAGCTATTTGATTGACCTCCATAGGCTAATTCAAATTTCTCACTCATTGTGACAGTATTGTATTGTAATTCTACCATTCTGGATTATAGAGCACTGATGCATCTCTCTTGCACAGTTTTTACTCCAAATTGTTTTACATCTTTGTGATTGATATTCTTGTCAAATAGATCTATTGTGACTAATTTTACACTTCTCATTTATAACCATTTGGGAAAAATACAAAAGAAAGAGGAAAACCTCCAATGAGAATCAGAGTCTAAATTTATAAAATCCAAGAGAAAAACCTCACAATGGTTGACATATCTGTGTAGTTATTACACTAGCACAACCACTTAACTTGTGGTTGGTGATTTAATTAAACTCGTTAATACCATGCATGAGCTATGAGTTATTTATGCATGAGCTATGAGTTATTTATGCATTAACTACTAGTTATTTTTTATATTTTTTTATAAATGTTTTATTTTGAATTTTGAAGTACGACCATAAAATCAATTTGGAGAGTACACTTGTCCCATCCTCCTTCAATCTAGGAAAATCATAAATGATAATCCACCCCAAATTCTAAGATATATAGATATAAACACCTATCAATGTAATAAATTTGAATCTCTTTACCAATACCAATTACAATCAACATAGGAAAAATAAGACTAGTAACTAACTCTTAAAACCAATCAAATCGTTTATTTGAAGAAACTTATACCTTTATTTTATTTTAAAAAAACTTATACATTTATTTTATTTTAAATATAAAATCAAAGTAGAAATTTTATATTAAAGAATTAAATTTGAGAAAAATTAATATTTAGGTTTTATATTTTTAATGACGATGATACAGATGTGTTAGGAATTTAAAATGTAATATTCATAGAAGGCTTAGATTTTTATTCTCATAATGAAAACGAGTTCTATCTTCATCCATCCATCGAGGAATGGAGGGAAAAAGATAGAAGGATAGAAATAAACACAAAAAAGTAAAAGTGGTTTAAACTTTGTATGTGGTGTACGCCTAGGTTCCAGGTGATGGAAAAGCAAGCTTTCCACAAAAGGGTAAACAAGCTGCCTTACAAACCGAAAATAACAAATCTATTAGTCTACTAAAATTAAGATAGTTATAATAGGATACATAGCTGAAAGATGAAAGAGATAAGCAGAGCAAATGTATAATGAAGAATGGAATTTTGGGGGGGAATCGGATTGTTTCCCAAAAATGATTGTCATATCGGGATTCGATCGAGAGATCTCTTGTGCGACGAATTTTGTTGATTGTAGCAGCCATTTATTGGGTGATGATGAATATTATGTTTCAACTTACGAGTCTCCTTCAGGCCTACACGACGGCCCAATGGTAAATTCAAATTTAGACCATTTATTGGGTGATGATGAATATTATGTTTCAACTTAAGAGTCTCCTTCAGGCCTACACGACGGCCCAATGGTAAATTCAAATTTAGACCAATCTGGCAGATGGTTGAATAACTCGGTTCATTCTTTTATACAACAAGCACCATCAAATTCATATGAATAATATTGTCACTTTCAAATACATACGGATAATATTATTTATTTTTCAGACTTTCCCAACGATATCTTCATATGCACATTTTTTTTTTTTTAATTTTTACATGTTTCCATTGCTATGAGCTCTTACACTCCACAAATACCTATTCCACGTCCTTAATGTTAATTTCCATAGAATTCACATTTGTACAGCAATCCAATACATAAACACATTTTAAAATGAACATGAATGTATTCAACTTGTTCACAATGTAATGTGGTGCATGTTGCATCTTAAGTAAATGCAATTGCTCATCATCAAATCAACTGTCGTTCTCCAAACAATACAAAACAGAAAATTATCATCTATCTATAACACACATAAGAAAGTTTGAAATTTCCCAAAACCACTGGACATCATTAATGAGAGAAGTTGAGTTTAGCAGCGAGCTCCTCTCATGCATTGGAGTACGCCTGCATCCTGGGTGAGTGGTCCGACATAGCTAGAAGGCCTCGCTCTCAGGCTCGATGCTTTTAAATGCACCCAAGACGCCATTGCTCCGGATGGTGTGAAATTGCTTCCATCCATCCATGTTCTGGTTTACCCTCTTTGTTATCTCTTTAGTGTTGGAATAATGTAGAAATGCTAGGCGTATTATGCTAGATTGAGTTGATGTGTATTATCCTTTGTTAGTTTGAGATCCACATCTTATGGATCTAGGATTGGGTTTGTTATTGTAAGCTACACCTATATATTGTAATCTCATTTCAATAGTTAATTGAATTGGTTTGACCATTCCTTTGTGTATGAGAGCAAGCCTTTGTGCTCTGCTCTCCTTTGCCTCTATGTGAAAGTTAATTTGGTATCAGAGCTATCAACTAGTAATCGTGGAAGGAGGAGTTGCTATCCTGAGTGGCCTGGTGTGTGAAGAGCCTGATTGGCCTACTGTGAGAAGTTGTGTGAAGCCCTTAGTGGCTCTAAGAAGCCCATTGTGGCGCTGTGTGCAGAAGAGGCTGCATAAAAGAGCCCGTGTTGACTGAAGTTGCATGAAGCTTGAGGAGCCGACTGGTGGAGACTGCAGACCAGGAGATCGCCGCTGTATGAAGAAAAGATCGATGTTGCATGAATGTCGAAAGTGAGAACAAGGATCTGCTATCAAACTGAGGCTGCGGAGAGGAAATCACTGTCTGAGATTTCAGATAAGGTTGTGGAGCAGATCATTATAGGCTACATGTGTTGGAAATCATAGCCTATCAGATCCGGTGAGTTGTGCATTGAAGTGTTTATTGGGGAGAAGAACACTGCCATCAATCAAAGGAACATGGGATGAAGACGTAATTCTCTGAAGTGTGTGACCAGATCTGAATCACTTGAAGGAGTGGCCAAAATAATTGAAGAGGGAATCGTAATCACTGTCAAGATATGGTATCAGAGCCCATAGTGGCCTATTGGTGTGAAGAGCCCATAATGGCATGTTGGCTGTGAGAAGTGCCCTTTATGGCCTACTGTTGAAGAGCCCTTCGTGGCCTACTGTGAAAACCCATTGAGGCTGTGTGAGTGCCTGATTTGCCTACTGTTGTGAAGAGCCCATTGTGGCCTATTGTGAAGAGACCATTGAGCTTGAGTGAGTGCCTGATTGGCCTACTGTTGTGAGAGCCCTTGTGTTCTGCTATGAGAGCTCAGATCCTCGTTGAAGGAAGTCGTCGTTATGTGAAGAGGCTTGTGGAGATGTTGTAGCCAGAGAAGATCCTGCGCTGCTTGTCAAGATCATTGCATATCCATGCTGAAGGTTGAATGAGTGTTGGGATACTGGATCCCGCACCGCCTGTCGAAACATCGTTGCAGACCACCTATCGTGCATTAAAGAAGTCGTTGTGGGATCTCGCGTGAAGGAAAGCTGCCAGGAAGTAGATCGCGTCCAGCCACTGGAAACAACCGCTAAGTGTGTAAGAGAAGGATCCCACGTGGTGAAAGAAGTGCAATTGTTTATCTCTGCTAGGCAGTGAGATCTATGCATCCTGTGTGAGAGGACCCGCGAGCTGCTAGCAAACAAAAGGAAGGAACCAGAAATCAATGTGCATGAGAAGTCGTCTGCCTGGAAGGAGAGGTCATTGTTCAGTTGTTTGCTGTGTGAAGAAAGGAGAGACTCACTGCCCACAAAGGAGAACTTCCATACGTGATCGCTGTTGTACAAGAGAGAGCCATTGCCTGAGAAATTGAGCTTGTGCTACCGGAAGTTGCCTGGAGATCTGAGGAGAAGAGCCAGCGCTGCCAGAAGAAGCTGATGCTGAGGAGAAGATGTGGGAATTTATTGCTGAGAAAGGGGAGACCTCTGCCCAATCAGCCGCGTGAAGGAGTGACTTCCCGATGTTGTGAAGGAGGATGGCCTGTGGCGAAAAATCGAGGTGTGGAGTGTGACCCATAAAGGATACCAAATTTCAGCCACTAAGGGCTTCACACAACTTCTCACAGTAGGCCAATCAGGCTCTTCACACACCAGGCCACTCAGGATAGCAACTCCTCCTTCCACGATTACTAGTTGATAGCTCTGGTTCCAAATTAACTTGCACACATCAATGATTTCCTACAGCAAACACGCCCTCAATATCAACCTTCAATTTCAGCTCAACTTCAAAAAAAAATTCTCAGCAACGGATCATGACTAACAAAGTGGGATCTTAACCTCACAGTATCCTCTCCTCCACACAGGCATGTCTTGGAAATCATAGCCTGTCAGATCCGGTGCGTTGTGCATTGAAGTGTTTATTGTGGAGAAGAACACTGCTATCAATCAAAGGAACATCGGCTGAAGACGTAATTCCCTGAAGTTTGTGACCAGATCTAAATCACTTGAAGGAGCGGGCAAAATAATTGAAGAGGGAATCGTAATCACTATCAAGATATGAATTTTTTGTTGATATGACATGATTGGTTGTCAATCCAGGAACCGTCATTGCTAAGTGGAGATACATCACATAGAAAACAGTTGTGAGCTCATAGAGAATAGCTGATGAAGCCTGTGTGAAGGAGAATTGTTGTTTGTAGAGTTTGTTTCCTGTTGACCAGAGGAGGTAAATATTTTCTGTTGATAAATGGATTTTTTAATGAGACTTGCTTTTGAAAGCATCTTTGAAGATGAAGAGGAAGAGGATTACTTCAAACAAGTTTCCATAAATGATGAAGGAGACAAAGAGATCTCACTGGAATCAAATTCAAATTTGCATGATAACCCTGTAGCTATTGAAATGGATGACGAAAGTGCATAAAAAAGTGACGATAAGGTGGTCGTTGCTGAGGATGAGGCCACCACTGCCCCTCTCACTGAGAAGGTGAGTATAGCGAGCTCTCTTGCGTATAAGATTGAAAGGAAACTAGATAAAGGTGGATTTGGACAAGTTTATGTAGGACGCCGAATGTCTGGTTTCTCTGACCGAACTAATGGTCCAGGTGCTGTTGAGGTTGCTTTAAAGTTTGAACACAGAACTAGTAAAGGTTGCAATTATGGTCCCCCAAATGAGTGGCAAGTTTACAACACTCTTGGGGGAAGTCATGGGGTTCCACGGGTACACTTTAAAGGTCGTCATGGGGACTATTTTGTTATGGTTATGGATATGTTGGGTCCAAGTCTATGGGATGTTTGGAATGCATCTGGTCAAGTGATGTCAACTGAGATGGTTGCATGCATTGCTGTAGAATTTATCTACATTTTGGAGAAGATGCATGCTAAAGGTTATGTTTGATGGTATAATTGGTTCAAATCCACATGTTAAACCAATACTCACATATGGTGTTCATGGTAAGCCAAAAGCCACGCAGGTTATCAGTTTACAATACCAATGAAGAAGATGTATCATTTCAAAGTGCCATATTCCAAGATGTCACAGCATATTAAAAAAAAATGAAGATGGTTTATTCATAAGTAGTGTAGCGTGGAACTCAAACTTGTGGGCATATTTAGGCAACCTGGAATATCTATGGTTTTATTGAGTTTGAACTCATTTCTCCATTAAGGGGGAATGTTGGAATAATGTAGAAATGCTAGGTGTATTATGCTAGATTGAGTTGATGTGTATTATCCTTTGTTAGTTTGAGATCCACATCTTATGGATATAGGATTGGGTTTGTTATTGTAAGCTACACCTATATATTGTAATCTCATTTCAATAGTTAATTGAATTGGTTTGACCATTCCTTTGTGTATGAGAGTGAGCCTTTGTGCTCTGCTCTCCTTTGCCTCTATGTGAAAGTTAATTTTTAGCCCGACACTGGCAGGTGCCAAGAATCTATTGCGTTGACTATTGATTGTGGGGTTTTCACTTCCCCAATTGCATACATTTTCCAGTGACTGTAATCCTTGTTCATAACATCGAAACTATCCATGCATGCACCTTGCATTCATTCATCCATTCATAAATGTTGATTTCTTGATTAGACAACTGTTACAAGTCTGGAATACTCGAGGTTAAGGAGAATCTATTTACCTTGGCATTCGCTGCACAAGACCTTCGCCCAAATGGTTGAATGCAATAGTCACCTGAATTTTGACGTCAACAATGTAGCAATCGCAATGACCCAACAACATCACCTGCAATACTATCACAAACACAGAGCAAATGTTATCATTGCTTCAATATTTCAATGGCAGTTTGAGCATCGCGGATAAAAAATGTCCACATTGTGTCAGCGTGAGCTATCGTCCCTGGACAGGTTTGAATATTTCTTTCAGATTTTATGAGCGATCTAGTGAGAAATCTCAGAATCATCTCGTGGAGGGAGCAACAATCTATAGAGGATTGATGCATGTCTCACCGTAGAAGGGGTGTTTGGTAGCAAGGAAAGCCACGCATAAAGGGAACCATTATAGGAATCAGGTTTTTTAAAACAATTTTGGAGCTAAAGTTATATTTCAAATTTTTAAATTTGAATTTGAAAATAACCGCTTTTCCAACCCATTCCAACCCATCCATAATAATGATGTAGGGCTGGAAATACGTCTGATTGAAGTTACTTGCTGGACGATTGATTTCCAGAAATTGAGGAAGGAACATATGCTGGAAAAGAACCAAAACCTCCTCCATCAATGGTCATCCCTCATGCCATGGGTGGTCTAGCGCTCCATTGCTCCATGCACATGCATGCATGGCCATCAACATGTTACAGTAGCAGTGCTATTCATTCGGATTGATTGAAACATGCCATGGAGGGCCAAATGCTTATGGGATGGAGGAGATGTCCCTGTCTAGCAGAACCGTAGCCTGGCAGAGCCTTTAAGACTCTGCTGTGGGCTGAATAGGGCTCGCCCAATCAAACGGCGCCGTCAAAGCATTCAATAAAACACTCACCAAAGGACTGACGAAAATGTGAAACATGGATAAAGACGACTAGGATGACAAAATTCCTGTTGTTCTATCGGCATACAGAACGATGTATAAGAGAACGATAGGCCAAACACCTTTCATGCTTGTCTATGGGAAAGAAGTAGTCGTCCCCTTGCATTTTCGACTAAAAGCTCCAAGAATAAAAAAAGTATTACATATTCATGTCGAAGTTTCACAAAAGAGTTCTTTATTCAACTGTCGAGGCTCAAGAAGACTCGACAGATAGAAATCGAGCACCAAGTGATCCAGAAACAACAACAAAAATCATGGCACAATCGAAACATCAAGTGGAAAAATATTTCTGTTGGTGACTTAGCTTTTCTATATAATAGTTGTGTTAAGGGAAAGGCCAAGAAATTGCACACAGAGTGGATGGGACCTTACATAGTTGAAACTATCAACCCAAACAGTTCAGTCCGACTGAAGATGTTACAAGGTAGTGTTTTAAAAAAAATTGTTAATGGCACTTGACTTAAGCGCTACAAGGCATGACACATCCAAAAAAAAAAAACATTTGTAACCAACCTTGGAAAGATAAGTATTATAAGAAATTCATCCATAAGAAAGTAATATAAAATACATGATGACTAGGGACTGGAAGAACAATACTAGCGAAAGCACGGATCGAAGTGAAAAGAGAACGGTGCATGACCGCTGACATGAGAGGCATCGACAGGACAGAGTTAGCCGACTGGATGAACATGTTCATCGAAATATCCAGCCCAATTCTGGCCGACATGATAAAAAAAAAGAAACACACAGACGTCCCTCCGATGTAGAAGCAACAAGTAAAAGTAGTCGGGATGGCCGAGCAGTAGGATAGCAAAGTCGGAACTCAACCATTGAGGCACTGACAACCTGTCATTCCCATTTAATTTCCTCATCAAATCATTCTTTAATGGGGCCATCTACTTCCCATTCCCCCATGCCAAAATATTCCGCTATAAATACGTAACTTGAGGATTCCTTGTTACTCTTTTGTCGTGAGATTGAGAACTAGAACTGAGAGCCACCAGAACTTGATCTTGAACCAGAGAACCTTGAGTCAACCATGGCACCCAGGAAAGTTCAGACGAGAACTCAGTCCGCTGCATCCAAAGTGTGAGAAGTTGAGAAAGCCCAGTCTCCTCTGGAAACCTGTTTGCAGTTCATCTGGAATGCTAAGGTTTTACAGCCAGATTGGAGAAGAACCTGGACTGACATCCTTACTTGGGGAAAGGAATCAAATGACCACTTGAGGGAGCCAGCTAATAAGATGCAAACTAATACAATCTTAAATTATATGCACGCACCCCTGATTGAACATTTAGGCAGATTAAAAGACATTATAGCACAATTCATAGTCAATAGGTATCACAACTGGAAGTTTTATTTTGATGTCCCTATCGAAATAAATGGTGAAATCATTCACAAGATCACAGGCTTATCAAACAAATGAGAGGATGTACCTACACGACAAAGACCATAACTGATTAGAGAAATCAAAGATCACCCCGTTGGTAAGAAGTCCAGAGTGCTGGTAGTAAATAACATTAAGTATGCCAACTATAAGATAGCCACTAGAATTGTTTTGACTACCCTTTCAAGTTTCGGTCAAGGTTTAGATCTCAAAATCGACATGCTAGAAGTGGTTCTGCATATGGCATCATGAGGAAAAGTGTATAAATGGGATCACTATTTGGCCGACATAATCAAGAATATTTGCTTCAAGTGCCAAGAAGAGGGTGCAGGAATTCAATACCCATGTTTAATCATTTGGATTTCCATGATACATTCAACCGAGTGGAAATAAGTACTTCGCAGCAGAAAGGAATATCCTTATGGAAAAATTTTGTTGCTTTATGCATGGAAGCAGTCGGCTGGGACCATCGACAGTTAAGATCTGGCTAGATTTTTGGTTCCAAAATATCAAAACACAGTTGACCAGATAGAGGGTGCATCAGATTGTCTAAAGAATTCTGCCCCCGAAAGCACATATCCAACTAGCACTCAACTATACATAGATCTGGCAATTGTAGGGTGTAGCTGGTGCGACAGAACCTCTCTACTTCTACCCCTTTGTCGATGAAATATTCACAGAGCTAAGCAGACAGTTGAATACAAAATTGGTAATTCCCACTAAGCCATGCAAAGTTGACTCACCCATAATCGAACCTCCGACAGATGCGGAGAAAGAAGACGAATATGAAAGCCGACTGTATATGAGCAATTTCACTTTCAAAGTTGAACTAGTCACCGAGATAAATCCGCTAGCAATCACTCTTACAGCACATCAAGATCCCCTAGACACAGCTGAACAGTCCAACGAGAGTACTTAGTCTGAAAATCCTAAGTATGCTCTCACTGAAGAAAATATTCAATAGATATTAGATGAGTTGCCAAAAGTGTGACAAAATAGGGACACTAAAATACAAGGAAATGGGAAGAGAAAGATGATTATCAAGGAGCCAATTGACGAGGATGATGCTGAACCGTATGCCTGCGCTACATAAATTTTTGAGGAGGCAACAAAGAATAAATTTTTTTTGAGGAACAATTCAAGAAATTTGTGGAGGCAGAACAACCCCGTAGCTGAAAACCCTTCCAAAAGAAATTCGAGCTAACGATTGGACCTCATGTCGAACTAATAGAAAGTCCCCCTCCGCCCTCTCTAACCATTGTAACAGAGGACACGGATCTCTCCACAACCCTAGCATCTACTCCACCTGCACCATCAGCATCACTTCAGATGTCAAATATTGTGTAGTCCCTTCGATTTCCCCTTCAACAAAAGATCCCATACAACAATGATCTTAATCGGTTCATTTCCAACCTCCCCTCCCTTTTTCCACAATGGTGAGAGTTAGTGACTAAAAATCAATTCCTCACCGACACTACTTTACCAATTGAGTATGCCCCTCCTGGTACTACGTCAACCGACCTACCATCCCTTCCAGAGACTTTAACACCACAAGTGGTCAGCATGCACATCACTCACCTCCAAAGAAACCCTGACCCTAACAGTCCTATTTTTTCCCAACAAACTTCATCTTTTAGTCTTTTTCTAGTTAACCCATCGGTGGAGGACCCCCTATCTCCTCAACATTCCGTTGATCCAACAAAGATTCATTAGCACTTGAATACCTTGATGAAGTCAAAACAATGATCCCTGAAGTCTTGTCACCCTTAGTTAGTGTGGGTCCATCTGGTAGCCCCATTTCTTCCCCTCCTTTCCCAATCGATGAAAATCCCTCATCGCCACCAACCGTTCAAGTTGTCAGTGGTATGTCATCCCCTTCCCTTACCGACGGAGCCGTTACAAATTCAACAGCATCACCAATTAAGGAACAAGCATCACCTGTCGAAGAAGCCGTAGTAGCAGAAACTGAGTTACACACATCAGAACAAATCAATGTAGCAACAGTTGAGGAATCATACACAGCAAGAAAAGATGTCGAACCAGCCAGCAAAGTGCAAGCATAACAAAACTCCGTCATAATACAAAAATATCCAGAACACCCACTAGAAGTGGCCGCACCACAGAAATAAATAGTACAACATACCAAGGCTACGAACAAGCTACAAAACCAGAAGAAGAAGCAGCGCAAAGAAAAATGCCAACAAGAAAATAAGCAGCAACAATAGAGACCGCAGAAGTACCTTTACTACATTCACCAAGAGAGTCGTCTATCTGTGCATCTTGATCAGTTCGGAACTATTTATACATATAATCCATAGGAGGATATGCAAGTAGAGCTCGATCTTCTTGTCGATGCAGTCAATAGAGAACAAAGGCATAGACGACTGGAAGCAGAAGAATGCTCCCACAAACTATAGGACAATCAAGTATTAGTTTTGGATAAGTGTCAAGACAGAGCACAACAAGTCATCCCGCTCCTAGTGAGTTTCGACACGACTAGTACCCTCGACAAAGAATTCCATCTATTCCAATCTGTCATGTCAACACTACAAGATGAACTCAAAAAGGACCAACAAGAACATGCTACAAAAACATCCTCCCTGCTATCAGCACAATATGAAGCGTTCATCTCAACACACAACCAATTAATCAAATATAATGATCAGGAATCCATAGCTTCCGACATCCTCCGCAATAAGTATACCCACTATGGTAATGTATTTGGAAAAATGTGGGAGACACGTGAGCTACTTAGTGATCTCCATCAGTAACGACTGGTAGCTGACAGCACCCTGACTCAAAAGATTCAAGACCAAATTATCATGGAAAATAGAAAATGTGAGAAATTAGAAAAAAGAAAACATCAGTAGATAAGTCAGGCCCGACCCAGCCTCCTTAAAGTTGAACAACTATGACCGTATCTTCAAATATTTCTTGCAGCTGCTAATGAAAAGATCAACCTATTTGGTCTTGACTTAATTAATTTACAAAACAAGTCGACGTAAGAAAAATTATAAAAATTTTCAAGCCTCACCACACTTACTATTGACATTCAAAATCCATTGCGCGCATGGGAAGAGTTCCAACACTAGTTATCTATTTCGGATGAATCCATCGTTGAGGTATGCGCCCAATAGTAAATCAAAGCCAGTTCCATTCATGCATCACTGTTAACACCGAAATTGACCCCCAAGGCCGAAAGAGGGTAATTTTGGTTAACCACTAACCAATCTTTGGCCTGTGCTACTGACCCAACACACACACAGAGGGCTCTCTCTAAAATCTCATGAAAAGACTGGAATAATCAAGATTGTCAATAATGAAAAAGAAACACCAGCATTCGTGGCCAAGATATTCAATTACAACAATTATACAGAAGATCAGTTTTATGTTTGGAAATAAAATGATTCACGCGTTGTTTGGTTGAAAACGTATGAAATTTAGTTTGGGAAATGGAGTCACCTTTAACAAACTATGAAACATCATTCACAAAGATTCTGCAAACGCATTCACAAGGGTAAGGTAGCAAGCAGCTAGTAGTCAAAGAGATTTTAATTTTGTGGAATAGAAGAGAAAATAAAAAGTCCATCAATGTAAGGCATACCAAGATGAATCCTACATCAACTTCAGTAGAATAGGTTGGTGAAATACTTGGAAAAAACTAAGCAGAGCATAATTTCTATGAATTCCACTTAATCATTACCCTGATCCAAGCATGAAAGAAATAACACAAACTGGGGTTACCAAGAGAGAAAATACAATCTCACATGGGAAGAGAGAAAATAAAGACTACCAAACCAATTACACAGCAATCCCTGCAAAAGGCAGGCTTCAACTCTGCAAACTTTATTAAAACAGCTCAAAAATGTCTTACAGACTAATCCTCAAATTACCAAAAGCTTTCAACAAAAGATTTTCAACGCTTGTGCCTTCGATTACAAACATATTTATAGATATCTTTGAGCTCTAGGCTCGAATCCTCTAAACCAAAATGTTTTGCAACAGAATGACACTTCATCAAAGTTTGTTTGTCATAACTGCTTTAAAACAGAAACATGTAGAGCTGGTCTAACTATTTCTTACAATTGCCGATATTATCACAGAATGGAATTAACCTTACAGTAAAAACAAACATAGTAAATATAAAAGTTCCAGCTAGCTATTCATTTAGCCGCCTCAAAGAATATTACAAATTATATCAAAAATTAAAAATGTCTTATGTGTCTTTCGAACCTTTCAAACAAATACTTGACAACTTATAAAAAACTTAGACAGTTACTACAGCTGGCGGAGAGTGCATCTTATATTTGCATATGCATGCACAGCAGCCTAGCATTCAGCTAAAGGGAGGTCATAATCTGTCATTTCCTTCACCATTACCCGGATTTCAATGTGGTCAGAGTAGGAGGCTAGCGGAAGCCTTTCACCAACGACAATTAACCTGTTCAGGATTTCAAAGTCATCTTGGATCTTTTCCATTAACGTTTTACCTATGAGCAGCTGCTCCATGTGTTTGAACTTCAAATGATCCATTCTTATAGCAGAGATCCTCTTTTTGTAGGCGTTTTTAGAGAGCAACTCTAAATCGTCATCCCAAAAACACGGCAGTCCCATTTAATTTAACTTACCAAATGAACTTCTGAAGTCCGCCACCTGCTTCCTCATGTCTTCTGCATTGGCCTCCACATTTTCCACCTGAGCATACTTCCTCAAAATTCTTCGATCCATGGCGATTGTCACGATCTGGTTTCCAATGTTTAATCGGATCCTTTCTTCTTCTGACAAGTCATTTAAAAAGGCCACATCACTTAATGTTGTTTTATTTGGGTTTTTGGGTCAAGGTTCTCTCGTGGCTACACATCCCGCCAAAGCATCATTGATTGTTTTTTCCTTGACTCTTATGAACTCCAGGTAGGGACAAAAACTCTCAACCTGTTTATATATCTTATCCCACACAAAATGTCTACACCCTTGCATAGCAACCTGTCCTGCCACTTAGCGAGTAAGTTTTTTATTTTGCTCAATTGACTCTTTCTGCTTTTCCTAGAGGCCGTTTATCTCCTCCTCTTGCTTCTTGTTCTCTTTTTCTAGTTTCCACACTCTTTCTCTTAGCTCTCTGATCTCATTGTCTTTCAGGCTAACATGTGACATAGCCTATGCCAGATCATTGGTACTGTCTTCATCACCACCTTGACTCATATTTGTAGGCCGCATGTCTAGACTGGACAAGTTACTCTTTAGGTCTTCAAGTTGCTTTTCTAGGCTATTTTTCTACCATTTCCAATTTTCTTTTTCTCCAGCAAGCTTCAGTATTTTTGCTTTACAATCATCCAATTCCTTAGATAAAGCCTCCTTTTGTATTTCAAATCAGGTTTCCTCAGGGGCCTGGATTAGCTGGATGTTAGGGACCTTAGCCTTTTTCTGCAAATTTTAAATTAGCTTTTCTTTATCAGCCAGCAGCTATTTCATGGCTTCTCCTCCCCCATCAACTCCAACAAGTTCAATTTGTAACCTTTTCACAAGTTGCTGAAGGGCTCGGTTTTCACTCTTTTCCTGTTTTAACTGGTTCTGTAATTTCTTTACAGTAACTTCCAGGTTATCACCTCTCAATGCCTCTTTCACAAGATCAACATGGATGAGATCACAAATCTGCTGGTGAAAATGGATCTTATCAGGTACTGGTATCATATCCCATCTGAGCTTCATCTATTTTACTTTGACATCTGTTGATATGGCCAGATTTAAAGTGTTATCCTTCTCATCTCTACTGGCTACTAGGAAAGGCTTAGTTTTGGACAGATTGCTGACTCTCGGCATTAGGTCAAACAACTTCTGGGCTAAGGCTTGTCTAGTTTGTTTATATTGCTCATACAGATCAGCTTTAGACCGGAATATACCGCTGCCTTCACCTTCTTTAACATCCTGAAACTTGTCTTCCTTTATTTGAACATTGGGGGTTGGGGACCCCTCATTTTCGGCTTGGTCATTATCCATCTAGATGGTCAACTCTTCCAGAGGAGTCCCATCAAACAATTCTTCTTCATCGATGGAAATTAATGACTTGACCTGAGTATTTCCATCAAACACCTTAGCTGGTGTTATCATCCTAGGTCATTTGTCTTCACCACCCATTTCGGTAACCATATCCTGAATTTCCTCCAGATATCTCTTCCAGCCCACTTCTCCTGTATCTGGCACCTATTCGGTATTTATTACAACATCAGACATCACGGGGTCCTTTTCCTGCAAACTTGGTACTTCTTCTGCCTCGGGATCCCATTGTAGTAGGTTCCGTCCCCTGAGTGCCCTTTCTGGCTCCTTGTGTTCGAAGGCGCTCATATTGCACTCCTTCCTTCTTCTAGAAATAACATGGAGGGGATTGTATTCAACAGCTACGTCCTTTTTGAACCCCAAGAATCTTATCATTTCCTCTATCTCCGGTAAAGCTTTCTTTCTCTCCACAATAAAAGGGCCGACCTTCCAAGGGTATTTTATATCAGTTCCCTTTTTGAACTGTAGGAACAGTGCCTCTTCTAAACTCAATTTTTTCCTGATAAATTCCAGGGCAAAGTTTCTTAATGTCAAAAAGGCAGGCAAGATGTAGGGTTCCTTCACAAAGCCATACAACCTAATGGCTATAGCATCTTCCGAAAGGAACCAGTCTCCAACAGCTACTTCATCCTTTAATTGCATCATGGGCTTCATCTCGGGCAATACTCTCGACAGTCCTTCCCCAAAAATGACTTTGTACACTGGGGGTAAAACATAATTGAAATACTCAAACACATTGTCCAACAGAGCATTTGTCTCAAGAAAAGGGCTAAAATGCGGGCTTTCCGCATTACTGTACATGATCATCTTCATGAGTTGCCTCTGATATCTGAAAAACCTAGTATTTGGGAAATTTTCCAACTGTACATGCATTCTCTTAGCCAAAAATTCATCAAACTTAAGAGGAGGGATGAGTCCTGTGTCGGACCTTGCTAAACAAATATTAATCCTAAAGCGTAGACTAAGTTGGACCTCTGTTACCCATTGATTAGTATCTAAACCTAAGAATTGAGACAATAGTGAGAAGACCAACTGGGAATCGTCATCAAAAAGGTTGACGTCCAAGGGGTACAGCTTTTCGGCAACTTCGGAATGGGGTTTTAGGCATGTGGATAGGAAAGTTCGATGGCTTTCTGGGGTGATTTGGTGGAATAGGACGACCACCGACTCTTCTGAAAATATTTTCGACTCTTGGTACTGTGGCTCGGGGATAAAAAATGAATTTCTTACAACTAACTCATCTAAAACACAGACCACTTTAGACCTGGGGGCATCCATGATTATCCTTGTGGATTCGGAGTAATTCATGGAGCACCATGTTACAAACTCGGGGAAAGAGGGTACCTGGTCTAAGCAAAAGTAAATAAAAGATGAACTAAAAACCCCTTGTATGTCCAAACCATGCTCATGCAGAGCATCTAACTTTGTTTTAATTTCTGGGACAGAGAGCCAAAGGCGTGGGTCGAATACATCTGCGTCCCTATCTTCCAGGGCCACCCTAGGTTTATGGCTGGTAGAAGCCTATTCCTCTCCCATTTTATAACTTTAAAGATTCAACTTTCAAGAGAGAGGAGGGTTACAGGGCCCTACCTGTCGGTTTAGAAGCTTTGAGCAGGCTTTTGGAGGTTTTGTCGCCTTCGCCATCTGCCACACGCCGAGGGACCACTAGACTTCGACAATATTCTAGAACAAATGTCAACCCTCATAGTTGCTTCTTATATATATAACCATGCCAACATAACCTCGGCCCTTCTTCACTTACTGTCCTTTGATCTCCGCCGTTGGTTTTCTCACATGCCTCTTTACTATCGTCAGATCGACTGCTTCTTTTTCTCTCGATTTGACCGTCGAGTCTTCTTTGTCGTCGGATCTGGTTTAACTTTCCATCTACACCGTTCCTTTCATCCATATTTCTCCATAAGACTTCCTCGCATGTAACCAAACGGTCCCTACCACGATCCTTCGCTTTTGTGCGATGGGCTCTAAGGCTGACATTTGGCAGGCACGAAAATGTCATCGCATCCACCCCTTTCTTATCTGGTGCGTTACTTCTTTATACGATCTGCTGCAAGAGCCATCGATGTATATTCCTTTCGCAATCCTAACCGTGGATCTTTTCACCAGCTCTTGCCATTGCATGCGCCCACTCTTATATATCGCCCTTTGGTCTTTCTCCTTGCGACATCGTCTGTTGCTGACACCTGGCTAGCAGAGAAGGCTCATCGCATCCACCCCTTTCTTATCCCCCTCACATATTGGCTGTGCGGTATTCCACATAGGGCCATGGATCTGATTCCTGCGCCAAATCTATGGCATAGATTGATGTGATGCTTAGCCCCCCATGACTTGATCGGTGGACTATAGGTTATAAAGTGTGTTTCTCGTTTATTTATACCTATACTTCAACATTTTCTCATCCTTTGCACATTTGTTTCTCCTTAAACCCCTTAGTATTTCCCATAAGCATCTAGCACTGGAGCATGGAGGATATCTTGGTTTGACTACCAGGTACATTTTGACCCTCCATTCCTTCCATTCAACTGCATATAGTAGAAAAATATATGGGTGTTAACCACTGGCTCCAAGGAGATGCTATCCTCCCAGCAAGGTAGTAAAGAACTCCGTAGATTAAGTGCCTGATCCATTGGGTGGCTCCTTCAAACCCTAGACTAAGACTTATTTTTAGTAACTGAGGACCATACTTTGCAGCATATCTAGGCTGATCCCCCAAAAACGAAATCATGGCTTCTCCTTCCTGACCTTAGGGTTTTCACTTTTGGGCTTCAAAGCTCTCTGGTGTGTTAAATTTTCAGAATTTACTTCAATCTGATCTAGGATCTTAACTGAGAGAACAACATGTACAGCAAATCTACAGCATATCAATCATGGACACAATAATACAAGCACACTAGAGACACAGAGTTTACTTGGGGAAAACCATAAAGGTGGAAAACCCCAATAACTTCCTCAGAGATAGATAGAGAAATGATACAACTAGAATATAAGAGATAGTCTTCTCCTAGCAGCAGAGCCTCCTCCTCATAAGTGCGCTACTTTCCGAATGAGAGAAGTGTGTGAATGAATGATCAAATAGAGATCTCCCGATCTCTATTTATACTTGTTATGTCCTGCCCAATAAACTAATGGGGCCTACATGTCTAGCTTAACCCATGGTTAACTTAATCCGGGCCGACCCCACACTTGGTGTTCTAATAACCATTTGACCCACATGGATGACCCCCAATAGGGTGGTCTAATAACCCTTCGAACCACATGACTTATACAGGGCCAAAACCAACAAGGTGGTCTAATAACCCATCAAGTATAAGTTACGACACTTACAATATAAATGACGACACTTCTGTATAGAGGAATAATAACATCTCTATAGGAATACAAACACTTCCGTATAGAGGAATAATGCCATCTATATAGGAGTACAAAATACATTTATGAAATACATGGGTGAAATACATTATGAAGTTACATATACATCAACACTCCCTCTTAACTAGGAAGGTATTTCTCGACACATATATGCTAGCACAAGTCTTCTTCTCTGGATAATCATCAGCGATTCATCATCCTCAAATCATCGTGATCGTCACTGTTATTTCTATCTCAATCAATCTCTGAATCTACTTGTCATAGGAAGTTCTACAGAGCCAGTCCTTTTTTATACTGGATGTAGGCCCACCACCTACAAGTCTTCATCATCATTGGCTATACTATGGAATCCTTAGGACTTATTACGTGTGTCACAAAACCTGGCTGCAGCATCCCAGGCTATTACGAGCACACAGCTCTACCTGTCAGATCTCCCAGGAGCACATTACATGTGACCCATCACAAAACCTGGCTGAAGCATCCCAGGTTGTTACGAGCACATAGCTCTACCTGTCGGATCTCCCAGGAGCACATTACATGTGATCCACCACAAAACCTGGCTGAAGCATCTGAGGCCTTTTTCAACCTATCCAGATCTCCTAGGAGCAAATTACATGTGGTCATGGCAAAACCTGGTTGAAGCATCTGAGGCCTTTTTCATCCTGTCCAGATCTCCTAGGAGCAAATTACATGCCATAGGGAAAAACCTCGCAAGAGCATCTCAGGATGTTACAGGTACACAACTCCGACCTGAAGATCTACCAGGGCACAAATTACATGTCCTCCCAGAGCAATGTCTCGAAAGAGCATCCCAGGTTGTTACGGGTACACAACTCCGACCTATAGGATCTCTCAGACATGCTCATCTGCACAACTTGATCCACGGCCACAAAGTATCATCCTGATACTCACCATACATCATCCTGATGTACACATGATCATCTTGATCATCATCACTACATCGTCTTGATGCATGTCATCTGGAGAAGCTCGTCATCCACGACCATCTTGATCATACAATGCATCCACCTGATGCATACCAATTATCTACCTGATACATATCATCATACATGATCTACCTAATCATACAATGTATCCACCTGATACATACATAGATACATGATCCACACAATGTATCCACCTGATACATATCAACATACATGATCTCAGTATCCACCAGATACATATACAGATACATGGTCCAAGCATCCAACATGATGCATATACAAAATACATACAAATGATCCAACTAATCATATCTAGCATCCAACATGATGCATACATATAAATGATCCAACTGATCATATCCAGCATCAACATGATGTATACATACATAAATGATCCAACTGATCATATCAAGTATCCAACATGATGCATATATATATAGAGAGCAGTAATTGGAGCATCGTCCTAATGATCATCATCCATGATCCTCCTGATCATCATAGCATCGTCCTCTTCAGATCATCTCATCATCCACGAAGCACAGCCCAGATACACATCATTTAGCACTTACACCCCTGACATGGGAGAACACGTCTACCACCATGTGAAGAATGGCTCCAGCCCTTACATCTACACCATGGGAGAACACATATACCACCATGTGAGAATGGCTCAACAATTACATCACGACCATGGGAGAACACATCAACCATGTCAGAAAAGCTCATGTGCATTTGCATCTTCTGGACTCATCACTTCCCTTTGGAAGGAACCTCGATCTGAAGTGCACCAAGCCTCTCTCTGAAGTACTCAAACTATACTATGGGCAATGGCTTGGTCAATACATCTGCAACCTGCTCATTCGTTGCAACATACTCTACTTCGGCTATACTCAGTGCTACGTAGGAATGCTTCCTGCTAAACCAAGAGATAACACCTGATCCCATATTGAAGTAGCACCCAGAAGTGCTCTTCCTATCTGTAGCACTGCATGCCCAATCTGAATCAACATAGCCCTGCAGGTTAAAATTTTGATTCGCATCATACTTGAGTCCATAATCAACCAGATCAGATGGAGCATCACAGAAAAGCTTCAGGTTCGATGCCATAGGTGTGGCCATGGCCTTGCAGTCCATTATCCTGAACCTCTTTAGGATCTCTACTGCATTCTTCTCTTGTCTAAGGAATATTCCATCTGCACTCTGCCACACCTCCATACCTAGAAAATAATGTACCATCCACAAGTTCTTCATGTCGAACTCGGAAGCAAGCTTCCGCTGCATGTCGGAAATCAATCTATCCTCACCTGTTACAAACAGGTCATCCACATAGTAGTATCACTGGATTTCCTTCCTCAACATTGTAGTAAAGGTTGGAATCCACTTTATTCTTGGTAAATCCCAAACTGGATAGAAAGTTGTCTATCCTACCATACCAAGTTCTGCACATATATGACTCCCTGTCCTGTGTCTCAGAACCAAGTGGCTGCACCACATACACTTCTTTTTCAACCACACCATTCAAGAAAGTGTATCTTCCTCTTCATCACTGCAGCATACTTGATCTTGTAGATCCTCTTGGAAGTCAGCAAAGAGGTTTCATTCTAGATAAGTAGCAATGGAATGTTGTACAGTGCCATAGGCCACTTACCCATGTATATTAGTAGTATATTGTTCATCAATGCAACTATTCTAATATGCATAATACACAACCTAATTCTAGGAACATAAGCATATACATCATTGAATAACATTATGTAACAAATGGAAATTCAAATACTTATCTTTGTTTGGTTGTTGGGTGGACTCCCTCTGAATCTTTGCAACTCAATTATGATGTGTATTGTGAGAAGTGGTCAACTCCCTCTGAATATCTGCATCCTTGCAGAAACTACTGAAGTGTGCTCCTTTGCTTTCTTGCAGGAACAACTGTAGTGTGCTCCCTCTTGATCTTTGCTTCTTGGATTACCTGTTCTTGAACTTATATCCATCCTTACCCACTATGCATGCTTATTAGTATCATCATTATGTTATCTTTGAGGTCTCATACGTAATCACACATTTATTAGTATAATCTTAATACTATCAAAACACAATAATATTAAACATGTATAGTCATGATGATTCACAGATAATAAACATTAGTATTCAAGGTTCTAGGGAAGTCTTCTTTTACTCATGCATATTCTTATTTGATCATAGGACTCTTTTGGTTAGTTAAATCATCAATAAAGATAAGAGATATAATATGCATAAAACCCGTGATTACTCAGACCTACACCTTTATGATTCTTCTGGTTAGTCATATCATCAATTATGGTAAGAAACATAATATGCATACAAGCATGACTTATTCAAACCTATAACTTCATGAATAATCATTGTAAACAACAAAAAAGTATAAGATCCTAACACAAGGTAGGATTCTAGCTTGATATAGGAAAAACATACCTGGATTAGCATGCTAGCTAGTTATGTCTAACATACCCGCATAGTGTCTTTTGGTTCTCTTCAATGACTTGTGCTAGTAACCTGCATGTCTCATAAGTTATCCATTGTAGAACCAAGTTATACATACCTCGTAAGTAGATCTTCTAAGAGATCCATGAAAATGGATGAATCTTTGTCCTCATGTCATCATGTTCTTGAACTACAACATGATTTGTCTTTCTTGGTGTACCTTTCATGTTAGTAGTCAACATAAACCTCATACAACACCATAATGCATTAGTACAATCATAAGTGTCAACACCCTAATCAATGAATATCTTCTATCATGCATTCATGATTTTGTTAAGGTGATACGACAAATCTAAAATCAAGATTGTACTAACCGTAATAACATGAAGACAAACATACCATAAACTTAATCATGAACAAATATTGAAACATACCTCGATGAATCGTACCTGTCGAGAGCGCTTGTAATTTTCTTATGTAAGGCCTTAGCCTCATCTCCCTCTGAAACAAGAACTTCTTCACTTATGTACGTGACCAATCCATCTTCTTTTAGGATTAACCCAATCCACTTTATTTGCAAGAATTGGATCTGGAGCTGGATTAAGGTTTTCAGAGAAACCCCAAAATTTCAAACTTTGAATTTCAAACTTTTGAAAGGATAAAAATATGCGCCTTGATGAGCTGATAAAACAGGTATATTCAGAATTTGAAAACTGCAAAGTTTCACTCCTCAATTTTTCCTTTGAAACTTCTGGATTCACTGGACATGACCCTGAACTGGGGTTTGATGAAGCCCACTCTTCTTCCCAATCAAAAGGTTTGATCCAAAGCTCTAAGCTTTTATTTTTTCTGAGGAGCTTCCAGCCGTGGTCATAGATTTCAAAAATTCCCATTTTTACAGAAGCCCTAATTTTCAACTTTTATGATCAAACTCCCGAACTAGGGTCTGATCAAGCCCGGCCTTTTTTCCAACCAAAAATTCTGATCTTAGTCTCTAAATTTTGATTTTGATGAGTATCATTTAGCCGTAGTCTTCGATTACAAAAATTCCAACTTTCTCCGAAACCCTAAATTCCGGAAGCCATGAATGAAGGTGTTCAAAAATAATTATGTTATGGCAGAAATATGTACCTGATTGTTTCTGGTGTAACTCCGAAGTTTTCGATCCACAGGGTCTGAAACATTTTCTTGAGATAGCCCAACCTGTCATCTTTCCATCCCGACAAGTTTGACCTCAATTGGATTCGCTGAGAGAGAGTTATGCCAAGTGTTGCAACATGACCTATTTATGGGACAAAACATGAGATCTAACTTGTACGGCATGCCATGTGTCACCGGTTCAACTTCGGCCTCTGAACAATTTTTTTGAGATATTACAATCTGTGTACTACCTATCACTTTTTATGAAATTTCATTTGGAGCTTCCTAGCCCAAGTTATGACCTTTTTTCCAAGGTCACCTATTTTTGACTCAGATCTGGAAGAGGCAAAAACCCTATATTGTACAGATCATAAATCACAAAGTACAACGAATTAGAGGTTTTCCTTTGGAAACAAGGTACATGGGGATCTGATCTTCGATCTATAAAAGTTTTCGATCCTGAAAACTTCTCGAAAATGGATTTATAGCGAAATTTCTACGATGACTAGTTTTTGCTATATCAAGCCCTAGCATCGTAAGTGCAACAAGTGTCATATATGCCATATCATGCCTTCTTTCAGGATAGCTCTGATACCATGTTAAATTTTCAAAATTTACTTCAATCTGATCTAGGATCTTAACTGAGAGAACAACATGTACAACAAATCTACAGCATATCAATCATGGACACAATAATGCAAGCACACTAGAGACACAGAGTTTACTTGGAGAAAACCATAAAGGTGAAAAACCCCAATAACTTCCTCAGAGATAGATAGAGAAATGATACAACCAGAATACAAGAGATAGTCTTCTCCTAGCAGCAGAGCCTCCTCCTCATAAGTGCGCCACTTTCCGAATGAGAAAAGTGTGTGAATGAATGATCAAATAGAGATCTGCCGATCTCTATTTATACTTGTTCTGTCCTGCCCAATAAACTAATGGGGCCTACATGTCTAGCTTAACCCATGGTTAACTTAATCTGGGCCGACCCCACACTTGGTGGTCTAGTAACCCTTTGACCCACATGGCCGACCCCCAATAGGGTGGTCTAATAACCCTTCGACCCACATGACTTATACAGGGCCGACACCAACAAGGTGGTCTAATAACCCATCAAGTATAAGTTACGACACTTACAATATAAATGACGACACTTCCGTATAGAGGAATAATAACATCTCTATAGGAATACAAACACTTCCATATAGAGGAATAATGCCATCTATATAGGAGTAAAAAATACATATATGAAATACATGCGTGAAATACATTCTGAAGTTACATATACATCAACATGGTTTGCCTCAAAACAAAACTTCATAACAACTGTAACAATAAAAAACATACATATATACAAGCTATGGTACATGGGTCGCCTAGCTCCTCTAGGATAGATAGTGCTTTAGGAACCTGCCATTGACCGGTCCTCCGAACCAGGCGGATCCATCCTGCTTTTCTAGGATAAAAGAATTTAACCCTCGATTTGTTGCGATAACATACGACCCCATCCACATATGGTTAAATTTCCCGTGTTTATCTTCTATGGGGGTGTCCCACTTCAGGACCAAATCGTTTAGCTGGAATTCATCTTCTTTGGCTTTCTTGTCGAAGGTTTCCTTCATCTTTTCCTGGTGCCCCTGCACTTTGTCGTAGGCTCTCGTCCTTAGCTCATTTAGTTCGATTATCTGGCTTATTCTCCTTTGCATATGGTTCGGCTCGTCTTCCATTCCTTGTAGAAACCTCATAACCAGCAACCCTAGAGATTCTGGGAACACCACTTCGGCTCCATATACCAATTGAAAAGGGGGCATTCCAATGGCTCTTTTTGTGCTTATTCTATCAGCCCATAGGGCATATCTCCGCTTAGTACGCCAAGCCCTTTTATTTTCTTCCAACAATTTCTTTATGATTCTTACCAAGCTTTTGTTGGAGGACTCTGCTAGTCCATTTCCCTGTGGGTAGTATGTTGTAAAATGGTTCAGACTAATATGGTATTTGTGACAGAAATTAATCATCTTCTTTGAACAAAATGCAAGTGCATTATTAGTCACAATCCTTTTGGGGCATCCAAACCTAGATAGGATGTTATCCTCCAGAAATTCCATAATAACATTTTCTGTTGCATTTCTGGTGGGTATAGCTTCTATCCATTTGGTAAAGTAATCAGTAGTTGTCAGTATCCAATTATGTTGCCTAGAAGAGTTAGGGTTTATTTCCCCAATGAAATCTACTCCCCATTGTTGGAAAGGAGCTTCTACTATAACTGGGTGAATGGGTAGTGAGACAACTTTCCTCTTTCCTTCAAAAATTTGACAGTGGTGACAAGCAACAGTTTCCTTATACACACCAGTGAAGATGGTAGGCCAATAGAAACCGGCTCTTAAGATCTTATTCACTGTCACTTTTCAAGAATGATGTTCGCCACAGTCCCCCTTATGAAATTCTTTCTTAGTATGCTTAGATTCTTCCTCCAGTAGACAATTTAGCAACACCCCACCGGGGTCCTTCCAGTATAAAAACTTATTCATTATACAGTATTTTGCAGCTTTTAATTTCACAGCCCGAGACCTACTATTGCTTAATCTTGGAGGAGCTTGCAACCTTTGTAACACATAAACACTGTCGGTGTTCCAAGGGGATGCAACAAATTCTGGACTTATTTGTACTTCAGTGTCTAGCCGCTGAGAACATTCTTCTAAAAGATTCATCTGAAAGGAATCACAATTGGCCTTGGTCATCAATTTTGCTAATCCCTACCCTTTCACCAGTTTTGTAGGTCTTATCTCTAAGTCATATTTCAGCAATACAACAATCCATTTTTCCCTTCTACCTTCAGGATCTGCTTGGGTAAGAATTCCTTTCACAACACTATTTGGCACATGGGCGAGGATGTGTGAGTGAAGTATGTAAATCCTGAAATCCTTTCGTGATTTGATCAAGGCATAAGCATGTTTCTCCATGATGTCATATTTAAACTCTGCATATCTCAACACCCTACTGAAAAAAGAAATCGGTTGTTTTGCATTTTGTTCGTTCTTTTGTAGCAGCACTCCCGCCACTATATGCTTATAAGCATAGGAAAAAATCAAGAAATCTTTGGAGAAATCGGGGCTGGCTAATACAGGGGCCTCAGTGATAGCACTTTTTATTCCCTTGAAATAATCCCTAGCTTCCTCCATCCATTTTATTTTACTTTCCTTTCTTATAATATTAGTGATACTCATCATAATTTCAGCGAAACTAGGAATGAATCTTCTCAGAAAACCAACTTGCCAAATAAAAGACTGTACCTCTCTTTTGCTTCGTGGTTCTCCAACTTTCTGGATGGCACTAACCCTCTCAGGGTCAATCTTGATACCTCCTTTGTGTACGATATGTCCAAGGAGTTTAGCTTCTCCTAAAGTAAAAAGAGATTTCTTTTGGTTGAGGGAGATACCATATTTTATGCATTTTTTAAAGACTCATTCTAGGTGTTTTAAATGTTCGTCATCAGACTTTCAATACACCGTTATGTCTTCCATGTATACCACTACGCACTTATCCTTCTCTTCAACAAAGGCAATGTCCATCGCTCTCTGGAAAGTGGCTTCGACACTCATCAATCCAAAAGGCATCTTAGAATACATGAAAGTGCCCCATGGAGTGGTGAAAGTAGTATTTTCTTGATCTTCTGGACTGACTTTGATCTGATTATACCCTGAGAAACCATCCATTGTAGAAATCCTTTCTACCCTTACTACCTTCTACAAGATGTGTTCCATTTTTGGTAGAGGGTAATTGTCCTTTAAGGAGGCTCTGTTCAAATTCTTGAAATCTATACAGATTCTAATTTCTCCATTATTTTTTCTTACAGGAACTAGGTTTTCCACCCATTGAGAGAATCTCAGAGTGACATTAATCTTTTCGTCGAACAACCTCTTGATCTCTTTTTATACTACTCGTACCAACTTAGGATTTATTCTCCTCAAATTTTGTTTGAAAGGTTTTCTCCAGGCCGAATTGGGATAGAATGCTAGATTATTGAGGTATCATACTCCTTTAACTCCTCATAGCTCTAGGCGAAGGAAACAACATACTTTTTCATCAAATCGACATACTGCTTTTTCCTCCTGGTCTCCAATTTTTTAGACAACTTTACCATCTGGGGTTCCCCAACATAACCCAAATTCTGATCTTCTATTGTATCCTTGGGAGGTTCGAATTTGGGATTCTTTGCCACATCGTTTTGGTCAAAGATCTTTTCTAGAGGTATCAATCCTTTGGGAATATAGTTGCTTTTTAACTAGACAATGTCTTTTCCTCCCAGAATGTTCTTCCAACCCCTATTTTCATTCTCTTCGCTTTCGGATTGCTCCTGGTCCATTAGACCTTCTACATTCTCATTTTCTGTATCGATCTAAACATTAGCACACTCATGAGACAGTTCTAAAAACCTTCTAATTTGAAGGTCATCTTCAAACACTTCCCAATACCTGGAATTGTCTGGGATGGATGGTCTGTTTATCACTTCAACCTCGTATTTTTCTTGGGAAAAAATGGGTGTTTTAAAACCTCCTGCAGTAGAGGCTAGGGAGTCAGCTACTTGATTGTCACAGCTCGGGATTGCCCAGATCTTATGTTCGTTGAAAAAATTCCCAAACTTCGTTTCTATAAGCTCTCATCCAGGGATGCTTTGCCTGATAACTATCGTTCACCTGGTTCACCACCAGTTCTGAATCTCCAAATACGTGTACTCTCCTAGATCCCAGGTCTTTCGGGGCTCTTAGTCCTAAAAGTAGAGATTCATATTCAGCCACATTGTTTGTGCATTCAAAAGTCAATTTATAGGATAGGGCCCTAGATTCTGGGTCTGGAGGTATGATCCAAACCCCATCCCCGGCTCCATTTTTGCTTAGTGAACCATCAAAGTACATCTTCCACAATCCTTCATTTTTTTGCCTCTCTGATGCCTCATGCCTCGCTGCAAATTCTTTGTCTTCCTCTACCTCATGAAAAAATGGGGGTCTAGGATCAATATGTGGACCATCATTGAATAGGATGGAGGAACCCATGTCTATATCCACAACGAATATAGGGTGATTTTCAGGCTTGTCA
The DNA here is from genome assembly GCA_027924585.1 of Larix kaempferi. Classification (NCBI taxonomy): domain Eukaryota; kingdom Viridiplantae; phylum Streptophyta; class Pinopsida; order Pinales; family Pinaceae; genus Larix; species Larix kaempferi. Next base: position 15,617,580 of record BSBM01000519.1, read on the forward strand.
TCACTGCTAACCACATAAGCCATCCTTTTTTCTCTGTATAAATTCCTATTGCTTCTGAAAAGTGGTATAGTAGCATAAGATAGGTCCATCTGCATGGTTCCTTTTAGCTTTTTTACCCAGGATCTAGATAACAATATCCCAAACTTAGCAGGTAAATCAGCTACCACTATGTCCATCATGACGCTCTTCGCTGGAATCTGGGTGAGGGTTACCACCACATCTTTAATCAGTCCTACATAGGGTACCTTTCTGGAGTCAAAATAATATAGGTCTTTATAGGTTCTAGTGACCTCCAACCCCAACAGGTCCACTACCCACTCTGGCATCAAGTTGTGCGAAGCTCCAGAATCTATCAGGGTGTTGTGTAATAACTCATTATGGATATTTAGACTCAAATAGAAGGGAGGGACTTCTTCATCATCTGGTTCCTCTAGTTTGGAACCAAATATTATAGTGAGGGCATCATCCGTCACTTCCAACATATCTTGTGTATTTCCTGCCTGCCCCTTTATTAGGCTGTTTATCTCTTCCCTGTATTCATTGACTCTCAATAGTTCATTCAGGGGGATAGAGAAATTTACCTTAGATAGTTCAACCTTCAAGCTGAATATTGACGTTGGCTTCCCTACTTCAATGACTTCTAGTTTCCTACCTTCTTTAGAATGCTGCCCCTTATCTTCTGAGATTTTTTGTGCAGGATCCTCTTATTGTTTCCCCCTCAGCTTATCTGTATTCTGTTGAGTCTTAGGGGGCTGAATCTAGGCAGAATTCCCTTCAGTTATTGGTATTTCTTTGTTTCTCAACCTCATCTTTCTCTGGATATCGTCCACAACATTCATGTAACCCATTTTATACTGTTCAGAATCGAACTCTGTGGCTTTATCAACATTTCCCTTGGTGAAAAAATCATGCTCCTTTTCAGTCAAATGAACTACGTGTTCTAGGGTGTCGAATAGATGTATTTGGTCAACAGCAGGGTTTTTCGGTCCCTCTTCATCTATCAAATTCTCAGGAAAGGGAGGTCTTATCTAGTGGTCTTCTTGGTTTCTTAGATTTCTTGGAGGGGGCGGCCTTCTAAAGTTAGGGTTCCTTATCTGATTTTTCAAGGTGTTCCCTAACAAGAGGCTTATTTTCCATGGCTAACCTATCCATCAATTTTTTCATAGTTCTCATCATGGTATCAAATTTTGGATCACTAGAAGAGGCTTGGTTTTCTTGCTTCTTCTTATCTGCTTCATTTTTTCCCTTTATTTTCCCAGAAGCCATCATGTTGGCCTCAACCTCCATGACATCCTTTAGCATAGCAGGCAGGGAGGCAGATTTTCTTTCTCTTAGTATGCATGAGAAGTCTCTATCAAAGGCATCTGCATAGTGGAGCTTTGCAGTGCCTACTGAGGGTTTTAGATCATCAGGAATAGAATTATAAGCTTTCACGAATCTGGTAGAAAACTCATGGACTAATTCAAACCCGCCTTTCTTTAAGTGATTATACTGGGATAAGACTATGGCAAGACTGTCGATGGTTTCCCATCTTTCTAGAAACAATACTTTAAAAGCTATAAAATATGCTATGGAAGCATTGGGTAGCTATCTGAACCATTTCTTATGTTCTCCAAATAGGCTTTCAGCAAACAATCGCATTTTAGCATCATCGTGGTCCACTTCTTCCAAGTCTATAAAATCTTCAAATCTATCAACATGTTGTTTTGCTGACCAGTCTCCCTCTCTATTGTAAGATACAATTCTTTGAGCATAGTTCTGAGGGAGGTCATGCAAAGCAGCAGGAAGGATTGTAATGTCCCCAGTTTGGCCCCATGGCATTAACACTATAAATGATGTAATGTTGTTAGGAAATCATGGTGAGGAGCTCAAGGCCAAGGCCCCGCCATCGATTTCGTGATGCATATGGTTTGCGTGCTAGCAATGCACAGTGGAAATTCAAATAGCATGTAATATGCATTTTAATAAAAAATACCCACAACTAGCTATGCAATGCAACAAAGAGATGGGGGCATGATTTCACAAGGAATTGGGAGGGAAAACATTCAAACCCTTGAGCCAATAGAGTCAAGCCAAGTGTCAATGAGGAAACCCATCAAACCCTCAACTATCCATGTTGACTTTTGTACCCAACCATTGATTTCTCCCAAGAGTTGGTTGGGGAAGTTATTGCCTTGGGAATGGGAAGGTATGGCTGTCCAAAATCGGGTATGGGCAAGCCACCCTTCATGGAAAAACGTGTTGGTCTTTTTGGGCAAGAATAGAGCCACGAAATGGCTGCCTAAGGGATTATTCACCATGGCCTTGCTCTCTCACGCAGCTCAAGCTGCCTGGGCGTTTTCCTCCCTCGTTTTTCTGTGTCTCCCTTCATCTTTTAGCTGGGAAGGGGCGTTTTTGTGTTGGTTACCCGTGGGGAAAGAGAGCAGAACGTTTTGGGTCTTCCTGGGGGTCGTTTAGGCCATTGGAAGGGATCCTAACCAGTGGAGAGAAATCGGTTTTGCTCCCTGGGGTTGAAAACGAAATTCCACAGTTCATTGGGTGAACCACGAGCTGGGGGAACCAATGTGGACCCTGTTTTGTGAACACCTCTGTTGTAAATGTGTAACCCTGTCAATAGTCGTTTTGTTGTGAGAAGAAAGAGTATGTTGGGTAATCCATTATTCTGGCTTGGCTGAGATAAAAATGGTTATTGGGCAGTGGTTGAGCTGGAATGCCCCCTTTGTCCTTGTGAGAATCATGCCCAGCTCGGGGGTGGCCTTCGGACGGACTCAGTATAAGCTGTCGAAGAGCCTACGGTTGGGTGGAACGTTGCAGCGACATAGCTAGTTGCTTGGGACAATTGAAACGAAGATAAGTGTTTCTGCCTATATATTTATTTATGAAATGCTTTTATTAATGCCTAAAATCTTGAATGTATTCGAATGATTGTGTGGATGTTGTTTCCGCTGTGCATGATTGATTGTCTACATCTGCACATTCATATCTTATTTCTTGTAGTGAAATGAGTGGGCTAAATTTTGATTAAGAGCCCCATCGATTGGCAGTATGTTCCTTGCTTCGCAGTGGTCAGCAGGTGGGGACATTACATTGTGGTATCAGAGCCCTAGGTTCAACACTACGGCTGTTGGGCCCTTCACAGAAATTTAAGTCATTGTGTGTGTACATGCATTTTGTATTTGAAACAAAAATGCATTAGAGAAACCTTAAGATCGCATCACTGTTGGGGATTTTTGCAAATTGCTTGCATTTGATTGCATTGAGTGCATTCTATGAAATAGAGAAAGGAACATGGGCAACCTCTGCCATCTTATGCTGTTTTGAATTGCTGTTTCATGCTTAAAGAAGTGCAATTTTCGTTTCTTGGAATACTGTGTTGTTGCAAAAATAATGATCTCTGTTTGTTAAAATTTCCTAAGTGTTTTTGAAAATCCGTTTAAGTCTGTTTCGGAAAGAATTCCCGAATGACTTCCGCAGTTGCGGAAGCATTCGGCGAATTGCTCCGAAACTGCGGAAGCATTCCGCGAGTTTTTCCGCAACGCGGAAGAGTTCGGGAAGTCGCCCGAAATTTGCGGAAGGAATTCCCTTCCAAAATTGCGGAAGGAATTCTCTTCCGAAATTTGCGGAAGGATTCCGCGAGTTGTCCCGCAACGCGGAAAAATTCGGCAAACTGCTCCGAAAAAGAAGAAAATTTTCCAAGTGTTTTCGAAAAACTACATTTAAAGTTTGTTTCGGAAGGAGTTCGGGAAAGTCTTCCGAAACTGCGGAAGGATTCCGCGAATGGTTCCAAAATCGCGGGAGGATTCGGGAAAGTCTTCCGAAACGGCGGAAGCCTTTGCCGAATGGCTCCGCAACGGAAGCCTTCGCCGAATGGCTCCGCAACGGAAGCCTTCGCCGAATGGCTCCGCAGTTGCGGGAGCATTCGCCGAATGGCTCTGCAGTTGCGGGAGAATTCAGCGAATCGCTCCGCCATTGCGGAAGCATTCACCGAACTGCTCCGCAACTGCGGAAGCGTTCGCCGAATTGCTCCGCGTTGCGGAAGCATTCGGAGAACCGGCCCGCGCGCCCGAGGAAAACTTGATTTCTGAATAGCAGGAGCACCGGGGCTCAGAATGGGATGATTTCTGTGGGGCTCGGAGGCCATTGACGAAGGCCATGAAAGAACCAGTGAAGACCCCAAGTCCATTACACTCCGATTTGACAGAAATTGGATAATAGCGACTTTTGAAGGACAGAGTCCCGGGGCTTGACAGAAGGTCGGTTTGAGCCAAAATTGATCAGGCACGGCCATGAAGCAGGCACAATGTTAAGTTCCGAATCTTGGAGCCAAACTCCAAAGGATGTGGAGTCGGGGTGAGCAAGAAGGCCAAAAAGCACTGTTCCGGGCCACTTTTTCGGGATTTTGAAAAGCTTGTGGGCAGTGAAAGTGACCCCTGATGTGGGAATCAGAAATTTTACTGAACTAGACATTTCATATTCTCATTAATACGGACAGTTTCCGTTAGACGAAGATTTTCCAGAAATGCACCGTTTGGGAGATAGCCGTTTTTGGCCCAAAATTTGGAATTTTGGGAAAATGTGAAAAGTGGGAAGTAGTGAAATCCAGAAATTCATAGAAGATGAATGGTGCATCGGAATTGAAATCCGTGAATTGCTGAGTGTTCCTTGTTATATGGACTAACTTCGCCCGATAGATAAGTTTTTGTGATTCCTCATAGATTTTCTTCCACAGGTGGCTGAAGTTGGCATTCGGGACCAAAATGCAACTGTGTAAAATGTGCAAAACCGAAGTGAAAGTTGTCATTTTTGAAGGGATGCAGTTTTCACACCCGATGTCGGAATGGAGCATGAAAATAGGCATTGGAAAGCTTGTCCAGCAGGGAACGATGATACATGACCAGAGTTTGAATGAGGTCTACAGATATCATAATTATTTAGTGCAGAAGAGTGCCAGCGGCTGTTTTTGACAAAGAAATTTTGTTGTCAATGTGGGCAATTTCTACAATTGCAGGATATGGAAGAGAAATTCCATGATACGAGGAGGGATCAAAAAGGGAAGAATTCCTTAAACCCTTGTTTGTTATCATACTTATAATTATGAAATTGTCATATGGCATAAAAATGATAAAATATAAGGGATTACATAGATGTATATGCACTAGATGGCATCTTAACAAACATTGCATAGTACATGTGGGAATGCTTGTGCATAAATGGGATGTTGCATATTGGTAAAATAATGAAGTCTGCAAATGCAATGAACCACTGATGGAGAATATTGTGGCTGATAATCATTATTGATGTTGGTATGGGTTGTAGGACCAAAGATAACAAAGAGCATGGCCAAATGTGCTGAGGATGTTGTTGCATGAAGCCAGCAACCTTATGCAGAAAGGATGGTGCAACAAATCTATGATCATAAAATTGGCAAAAGGACCAAGCAGCCTTGGTAAGAGGCCAACTGATCAGGTAACATCAGGCGATGTTAATGGTAGCCATGGAGGTAATGATTATTGGTGCCAAATTGCATGAATGTTGAAAGAGGATTTGGTAAGATCCCTTCAACTATGTTTGAGCTATGTTGAGTTAGTTTTCTTGTGATATTGAATACCAATTGGAACTGTTAACCTACCAAGCTTGGTGAGGTGTGGGTAAGTGAAGGAAATGATCCTTACACCCTATGATTGTTTAAAAATCTCAATGCATTCATATGAATTTATATCATGCCATGTGTATGTTGGTTATGTGCTTAATAACCATAGCAAGTGAGGACTGGTGGTCCTGATTATGATAATGCAAGTTATATGAGATAGTCATGTTTCGATCATAATATGCTTGAGTGCATGGTACTCATGAAACAATGCAAGGTAGCATTGAGTAGATGTGCATTAAGAGATTTTATAAACCTTGTGATGCATTGTATGAATGCATAGGTATGATGCATATGTTATTGCAAATAAATAATGAATGAAATGATGAATTGATGATAATTCTAGGACCATTTCATGGGCTGTTATGAATGCAGAATAGTAAGTGCACGAAAATCCCAATCATGATCGATGGGCTGCTAGAATGCTCTGTGGAAAGACAGAGTTGTATGAATGATATGACTGTGAAATTGGATCTAGAGCTTATGAGAAGGAATCTCATGGTTGAGAGCTCTAAGTTCTATTAGTAAGAACAGTTGTAAATCTCAGATTGGTAAATATTTCAGATTTGAAATTTTGCTAATAATTGCTAATGACTGTTTGGCTTATATGAAAATGTGTCAGGAGGACATGCTGTAAGTGGATGCTCATGTATGGCAGCAGGACACAAGACCATAACGGGTAGAGTGGTGTCCCTTACAGGAGCCAAACAATATGAGGATAGCCTCATGGATAAGAAAACCAATTTCTGTAGTAGACAGAATTGTAAATTCATATTGAATTTGATTATTAATGCTATTGATTGGTTATGGAACAATCATATTTGAAGCTTATTGCTAAATGTTGCTGACTGTTTGGCTGTGTGATAAAGTGTGCCAGGATGACACATTGCAGGAAGATCATGTGTGATGGCCTGCAGAAGCCAAACTAGATGGGAAGGATCCCATGCTTTGGAAATGGGTTTCGGGTGAAACGCCATTGTAAATGTTGATAATGTCTCAACCAAACTGCATGTTGGTAAAGCATGTGAATGAGACAGTAAATTATGCCAAGAAGGCATGTGTGGGTTATGGCACGTGAAAAGATTGGGGTGGCAAACCGAAGGACTATTGACTCAGAGAAGGGAGCCCCATTCTTCACAAATGCAGAAAATATACATCTGTGAAGCGAATGAGTATTCCGTAACCCTAACTAAGAATATACGTGTCTGGTTATTAGATTTAATATGCAGAGCATGCTCCATCTTATTTATATCATTGCAGAATGCTTGAGTATGATTAGGGCCTACATGGCACACATCGGAGAGGGGTGCACACCTTTTCTGGTGCTGGGTCATGGTAGGGTTTTCAATATTGACTACACCCTAAGGGAATGGACGCATTCCCGGTGTTTCAATACTTGATAGTGAATGATATGAAATATGATTACAATTTTTGGGCAGTAATACTGATGAGCCTGCTTATCCTTCTTGTGCTAACAGCTTACACAAATGCAACTTGGTGTTGCACGTAAGAGGCAAGTGAAGAAGGGTGCTCAAAGAGGACTGTATGGGCAGTGGTAACCTTTCTACGCTCACACTAAAGGACACTAGAAGGGATGGATAGGCCCGAGGAGCTGTGTTGTAGAAAAGGGGTATCATCCTTGTGTAGTGTGAGTGGGTATTGTGGGGCCATGCTAGCCTGCAGTCAAGTGAGTCACCTATGGAGTTCCTGGAGGGAACCGCTGGTTGCACAAGGGAAGGAGCCATGTAATCATATTATGTTGTTCATATTGCCTGATAAACCCAGTCGGCGTACTGGCTTGGCAATGGTTGTTGTATGCCTGATAAACCCAGTCGGCGTACTGGCTTGGCATTGGTTATTTGGGAGTTGTGACGAATGGTTGCTGGATGCCTGATAAACCCAGTCGGTGTACTGGCTTGGCATCGGTTACTTGCATGATGTGGAAGTATTGGTGAAATGGTGTTATTTCCTGACAAACCCAGTCGGAGAGCTGGCTTGGAAATGGTTATTGTATGCTTGATAAACCCAGTCGACGTACTGGCTTAGCATACTGATTTTTGAAATGCTTGATAAACCCAGTCGGCGTACTGGCTTAGCATACTGATTTTTGAAATGCTTGATAAACCCAGTCGGAGTACTGGCTTAGCATACTGATTGGTGGGATGCCTGATAAACCCAGTCGGCGCACTGGCTTGGCATTGCCTATTCGGATGATGTTGTGGAGCAGCATGTGTGCTGGCCAAGCATCCACCCCACAGGTGATCCAAGGCTTGTAAAGCAGAGAAGGAAACCTGTGGAGCAGCGAGGAAAATGCACAATACAGATAAGTATTCATTTTCATTTATTTCTTATTTGGAATAATGAAGACTTCAGGTATAAGTCTTATGACAACCAAGCTAATACACTGTTGTTTCTTGTTGGAAACCTTGGCCGTTACAGGAAGCAGAGAATAACTGGTTGGAGCTATAAAATTCTTGGTAAATTCAGAGAATAGTTGGTGGGAACAGTAACCACTCGGTGTTGTGGAGCAGCTGGCGTGCTGGCCAAACATTCCCTTAAACAATTGATAAAACCAGTCAGCGTACTGGCCTGGCATTGCCTATTTGAATGGTTGTGGAGTAGCCTGCGTGCTAGCCCAACATTCATTGTTGTATCCACGGGAAATCCAATGCTTGGAAAGCGAAGAAGGATCCTGTGGGATAAAGTGAAGACATCCTATAAAGATAAGTATTTGGGTATTGCTGGAAGCAAGGACTATGAAAGCATCTGGAGGATGCATGTGGACATGTGACCATCCTAAAGAGAGCTCGGTATGAGCGGTAATGAAAGATGGTGCTAGTGGAACTGTGTGGGTCCTAGCAGCCAAAGGTTCTGTAAACAACAATGGGGAAGGGTTTCCTAGTTGAAATCCACATGCAAACCTTAGACACTAAGTGTCATAGCCAAGAAAGGGCAAGTCAAGCATTCACATTGAAGTGAAAGAGGCTAAGGAGCATAGAACCACCAGTGATGGTGTGGTTCCGGTTTGGAACAAGACTAAGAGAGGGAAACTCTTACTTTTCTCTTTCCTTTTGACTGATGCATCTCAGAAACAAAAGACTATTGAGTGCATGTCATAAATGAGAATAATTTGTGTTTAATTGCTTGAAATGAATTGTGAATGCTGAAATAGTTATTTTCTTGTGAAAGGATGAACATGAATGAGTTCATGTGTATGTGGGAAAGCATGAAATGTGTGGAAGTCTCGTGAGTAAAGCATGGACGTTCCAAGTCAATTAGGAAAATAATTGACTAATTTTATTATTGTGTTATGCTTGTCCTAACAGGAATTGCCATGATAAGTCTCACAGATAGTTGTCGGGACAACAAGAAAGATGGCATCCATGAAATTCCAGACTTGTAGATCAGCTGGAAGATAAACAAATGGAAGGGATTGCTTTGGAGCGATGCCCACCTGTAGAGCTGGAAGACCAAAGCTAGCAGGAGGAACTTGTGGAAGCTAGGGGACTTGATCGTGAAAGATCAAAGTAAAGAGACGAATTGCAGGACAGACCTGCCACCATCTGTGAATTATGAATCATGTGTAAAGTGGGTATATAGTCCGAAGTGTTGAAACACCGAGGACGGTGTTATTCCAAGGGGAGGGGAATGTAATGTCCCCAGTTTGGCCCCATGGCATTAACACTATAAATGATGTAATGTTGTTAGGAAATCATGGTGAGGAGCTCAAGGCCAAGGCCCCGCCATCGATTTCGTGATGCATATGGTTTGCGTGCTAGCAATGCACAGTGGAAATTCAAATAGCATGTAATATGCATTTTAATAAAAAATACCCACAACTAGCTATGCAATGCAACAAAGAGATGGGGGCATGATTTCACAAGGAATTGGGAGGGAAAACATTCAAACCCTTGAGCCAATAGAGTCAAGCCAAGTGTCAATGAGGAAACCCATCAAACCCTCAACTATCCATGTTGACTTTTGTACCCAACCATTGATTTCTCCCAAGAGTTGGTTGGGGAAGTTATTGCCTTGGGAATGGGAAGGTATGGCTGTCCAAAATCGGGTATGGGCAAGCCACCCTTCATGGAAAAACGTGTTGGTCTTTTTGGGCAAGAATAGAGCCACGAAATGGCTGCCTAAGGGATTATTCACCATGGCCTTGCTCTCTCACGCAGCTCAAGCTGCCTGGGCGTTTTCCTCCCTCGTTTTTCTGTGTCTCCCTTCATCTTTTAGCTGGGAAGGGGCGTTTTTGTGTTGGTTACCCGTGGGGAAAGAGAGCAGAACGTTTTGGGTCTTCCTGGGGGTCGTTTAGGCCATTGGAAGGGATCCTAACCAGTGGAGAGAAATTGGTTTTGCTCCCTGGGGTTGAAAACGAAATTCCACAGTTCATTGGGTGAACCACGAGCTGGGGGAACCAATGTGGACCCTGTTTTGTGAACACCTCTGTTGTAAATGTGTAACCCTGTCAATAGTCGTTTTGTTGTGAGAAGAAAGAGTATGTTGGGTATGGGTGATGGGTAATCCATTATTCTGGCTTGGCTGAGATAAAAATGGTTATTGGGCAGTGGTTGAGCTGGAATGCCCCCTTTGTCCTTGTGAGAATCATGCCCAGCTCGGGGGTGGCCTTCGGACGGACTCAGTATAAGCTGTCGAAGAGCCTACGGTTGGGTGGAACGTTGCAGCGACATAGCTAGTTGCTTGGGACAATTGAAACGAAGATAAGTGTTTCTGCCTATATATTTATTTATGAAATGCTTTTATTAATGCCTAAAATCTTGAATGTATTCGAATGATTGTGTGGATGTTGTTTCCGCTGTGCATGATTGATTGTCTACATCTGCACATTCATATCTTATTTCTTGTAGTGAAATGAGTGGGCTAAATTTTGATTAAGAGCCCCATCGATTGGCAGTATGTTCCTTGCTTCGCAGTGGTCAGCAGGTGGGGACATTACAAGGATCAAAGGTGAAAATCTGGCATCCATAGGTCTAGGTGGATTCTGAGCTTGTGGGGAAGTATTTTGAGCAAGATCACTAGCTGGGATTGTAGCGTGGGCTTGGGGGGCCTGAGAATTGGGTTTATCGCCTTCAAATTTGGCAAGATTTTTAGAATCAAACCACACAAGATCTAAAAGGTAAGATTGAAAATTATTCAGAGCTTCTTCTCCTAGGCTTAGGTATGACTCAGATTTTGATCTTGATAACGGTTTGCTAATATCAATCTCTAGCTCCAATTCTTGAAAATCATATGCATCTTCTGAAAAAGGGACAGTCTCGATGATAGGAGCACTAGCCCAATATTTCACAGTTCTATGTTTGAGTAAAATTTCCGGATTATATACTCCTAGCAAGATTTTAGGGAAAGGATTACCTCTCATATGGATCTTTCTTGAGGCCAGGATGCCTTTGGAATTTCTTCAGTAGTATGTTTTGGCGTAGTGATCTCTCTCCAGTGGAGTCTTCCTGAATTGTTTGATCTCTATAAGTGGAGTCTCCAGGGAAAAATTCCTCAACCTTCTTGAATAATGCGGAAACCTCTGTTTTCCCACATGTAATACCCCCAATCCGACCCTTAGGATATATTGGCCTTTAATGTAAATAATGTGTACATGTGATGTATGTTTTCCTAGCGTGGAGCTCAAGGCCAAGGCCCCGCTAGTGAAAGCCCGAATTTTATTTAAAGGGCAAGTATTTGATATTTTGATACCATGTGCTCTTAAGCCATGGAAATTGTAATAGGCTGTAAATAAACATCATGCAATATAAAATACCAAAATTGGCTACGGAGGCAACGAATGAGAAGGGGCCACGTGTATCCACTAGGGAGTGGTGAGGGGGCTATGGGACTAAACTCTAGGCTTCCATTTGTCATTATGGGAACCCATTGACTTCCCTAGGTGACATTAATGCATGCTGTAAGGAAGTGGTTGAGATTTCAGCCCATGGCTTTAATGGGGGATGGGCAACCCTGAAATTCATATGGGTAGGTATGGGCTTTGTTTTCTTGTACAAGAAGTCACTCAACCTCATGGGAGGGGGATTCTTCCTCATCCCCATTCGATGGTGGAGGTATCTAACATCATTCTGCATCCAAAAACGAGTGCCAGCAGTGAGAGAACCAGAAAATCGCATCTGTGAGTGAACCCACATTTTGGGAAGCCAAAAATGCCCATAATGGGTATTGGATAGTGAAATCCAATGGGGGATCCGTTGGTATGAGCCTTGGGGCGAATTTGGGAGCAATAGCTACCCCAAAATCCATGGGAAAACCCAGTTTTAATTGCCCAGAAAATCAGTGACGGATTTGGGTTAGTTGCTGAACAAAGTTGTGAGAAATCCAAGTGTGGATGTTCGAATGGAGGCTGGGATTGTTTGAGTCTAGCTTGATGTGTACCTAGCTCTGGGATTGAGCTCAGTGGACTAGCATCCCTCTCCATTTCCCATTGCATGCTTGAAAAACCCAACTATGTGTTGGCTTAGCCTGGTTGTCTGAGTGAAATCTTGACTATGAGTGAGCCATATAGTTCCTCCTTAGTGGATACACAGGCCAACTCGGGGGTGATATCTCAGCTGAAGGAATATAGGCTGGATAGAGATCTATGGTTGGGAGGAATGTTGCCTTCACGTAGCTAGTCGTTGGACATCAACTTCTCAAGATAAGTGTTCTGTGTATTATAAATTATTCGCATTTTATGTTCTGCAATATGTTAATTTGTCCATGCTTAATGAAATGAATCAATTGTCTTAGTATGGAATCCATGCATGGCATACGAATGAGATTGGGTCTTCTTTATGTTGAATCATTCTCTGCTGTGATAAATATGTTATGCAATTACTGTCTATTTGTGTGCTTGCTAGTATGTTCATTCCGCTATGTTTATATTGAGATGAATCTGCATATAGAAGTTTTTAAATTGTTAGGAATTTATGGGAAAAACTTATTGGGGCTAAGTCTCCAATAAGCTCGTGTGTTGTTAACATTTCCTTCCTTGCACGGGAATGATGGAAGGGGACGTTACACCACAGGGGTCTCTCTTGTTCTTTGAAATTCGGATGTATATGTCATTCTCCCAGGGATTGATAAAACAATCGCATCCCAGGAAATGCCGCCAATTTGTTAACACCGAAATTGACCCCCAAGGATGAAAGAGGGTAATTCTGGGTAACCACTAACCAACCTTTGGCCTGTGCTACTAACCCAACACAGACAAAGAGGGCTCTCTCTAAAATCTCATGAAAAGACTGGAATAATCAAGATTGTCAAAAATGAAAAAGAAACACCAGCATTCACGGCCAAGATATTCAATTACAACAATTATACAGAAGATCAGTTTTCTGTTTGGAAATAAAATGATTCATGCGTTGTTTGGTTGAAAACATATGAAATTTAGTTTGGGAAATGGAGTCACCTTTAACAAACTATGAAACATCATTCACAAATATTCTGCAAACGCATTCACAAGGACAAGGTAGCAAGCAACTAATAGTCAAAGAGATTTTAATTTTGTGGAACAGAAGAGAAAAGAAATAGTCCCTCAATGTAAGGCATACCAAGATGAATCCTACATCAAATTTAGTAGAATAGGTTGGTGAAATACTTGGAAAAAACTGAGCAGAGCATAATTTCTATGAATTCCACTTAATCATTACTCTCATCCAAGTATGAAAGAAATAACAAAAAATGGGGTTACGAAGAGAGAAAATACAATTTCACATGGGAAGAGAGAAAATACAGACTACCAGACCAATTACACAAGAATCCCTATCAAAACACAGGCTTCATCTCTACAAACTTTATTAAAACAGCTCAAAAATGTCTTACAGACTAATCCTCAAATTACCAAAAGATTTCAACATAAGATTTTCAATGCTTGTGCCTTCGATTACAAACATATTTATAGATCTCTTTGAGATCTAGGCTTGACTCCTCTAAACCAAAATGTTTTGCAATAGAATGACACTTCATCAAAGTTTGTTTGTCATAACTGCTTTAAAACAGAAACAGGTAGAGCTGGTCTAACTATTTCTTACAATTTTCGATATTATCACAGAATGGAATTAACCTTACAGTAAAAAAAAACATAGTAAAGATAAAGTTCCAGCTGGCTATCCATTTAGTCACCTTAAAGAATATTACAAATTATATCAAAAATTAAAAATGTCTTATGTATCTTTCGAACCTTTCAAACAAATACTTAACAACTTATAAAAAACTTAGACATTTACTGCAGCTGACGGAGAGTGCATCTCATATTTGCATATGCATGCACATCATCCCAGCGTTCAGCTGAAGGGAGATCATAATCTGTCATTTCCTTCACCATTACTCGGATTTCAATGTGGTCAGAGTAGGTGGCTGGCGAAAGCCTTTCGCCAATGGAAATTAACCTATTCAGGATTTAAAATTCATCTTGGATCTTTTCCATTAACGTTTTACCTATGAGCAGCTGCTCCATGTGTTTTAACTTCGAATGATCCATTCTTATAGCCAAGATCCTCTTTTTGTAGGTGTTTTTAGAGAGCATCTCTAAATCATCATCCCAAAAAGACGGCAGTCCCATTTCATTTCACTTACCAAATGAACTTCTGAAGTCCGCTACCTGCTTCCTCATGTCTTATGCTTTGGCCTCCACACTTTCCACTTGAGCATACTTCCTCAAAATTCTTCGAGCCGCGGTTATTGTCATGATCCGGTTGCCAATGTTTAATCAGATCCTTTCTTATTTTGACAAGTCATTTAAAAAGGCCACATCACTTAATGTTGTCTCTTTGGGTTTTTGGGTCAAGGTTTCTCTTGCGGCTACACATCCCGCCAAAGCATCACTGATTGTTTTTTCCTTGACTCTTATGAACTCCAGGAAGGGCCAAAAACTCTCAGCCTCTTTATATATCTTATCCCACACCAAATGTCTACACCCTTGCATAGCAGCCTGTCCTGCCACTTGGCGAGTGAGTTTTTTATTCTGCTCAATTTACTCTTTCATCTTTTCCCGAAGGCCGTTTATCTCCTCCTCTTGCTTCTTGTTCTCTTCTTGTAGTTTCCACACTCTTTCTCTTATCTCTCTGATCTCATTGTCTTTTAGGATGACATGTAACATAGCATGTGCCAGATCATTGGTACTATCTTCATCACCACCTTGAATCACATTTGTAGGCTGCATGTCCAGACTGGACAAGTTACTCTTTAGGTCTTCAAGTTGCTTTTCTAGGCTAGTTTTCTCCCGTTTTGAATTTTCTTTTTCTCGAGCAAGCTTTAGTATTTATGCTTTACAATCATCCAATTCCTTATATAAAGCCTCCTTTTGTATTTCAAATCGAGTTTCCTCAGGTGCCTGGATTAGCTGGATGTTAGGGACCTTAGCCTTTTTCTACAGATTTGAAATTACCTTTTCTTTATCAGCCAACAGCTGTTTCATGGCTTTTCCTCCCTTGTCAACTCCAACAAGTTAAAGTTGTAACCTTTTCAAAAGTTGTTGAAGGGCTCAGTTTTCACTCTTTTCCTGTTTTAGCTGGTTCACTAATTTCTTTACAGTAACTTCCAGGTTATCACCTCTCAATGCCGCTTTCACAAGATCAACATGGATGAGATCACCAATCTGTTGGTGAAAATGGATCTTGTCAGGTACTGGTATCGTATCCCATCTGAGCTTCATCTATTTTACTTCGGCATCTATTGATATGGCAAGATTTAAAGTGTTATCCTTCTCATCTCTATTGGCTACTAGGGAAGTCTTAGTTTTGGATAGGGTGCTGGCTCTCTGCATTAGGTCAAACAACTTCTGGGCTAAGGCTTGTCTAGTTTGTTTATATTGCTCGTACAGAACAACTTTAGACCAGAATCTACCACTTCCTTCACCTTCTTTAACATCCTAAAACTTGTATTCCTTTTTTTGAACATTGGGGGTTGGGGACCCCTCATTTTCGGCTTTCTCATTATCCATCGAGACAATCAACTCTTCCAGACGAGTCCCATCAACCAATTCTTCTTCATCAATGGAAATCAATGACTCGACCTGAGTATTTCCATCGAACACCTCAGTTGGTGTTATTATCCTAGGTCGTTTGTCTTCACCACCCATTTCAGTATCCATATCCTGAATTTCCTCCAGATCTCTCTTCCGTCCCACTTCTCCCGCATCCGGCACCTGTTCAGTATTTATTACAGCATCAGACATCACGGGGTCCTTTTCCTGCAAACTTGGTACTTCTTCTGCCTTGAGCTCCCATTGTAGTAGGTTCCGTCCCCTAAGTGCCCTTTCTAGATCCTTGTGTTTGAAGGCGCTCATATTGGACTCCTTCCTTCTTCTAGAAATAACATGCAGGGGATCATATTCAACATCTACGTCCTTTTTGAACCCCAAGAGTCTTATCATTTCCTCTATCTCCGGTAAAGCTTTCTTTCTCTCCACAATAAAAGGGTCGACCTTCCAAGGGTATTTTATATCAGTGCCCTTTTTGAATTGTAGGAACAGTGCCTCTTCTAAACTCAATATTTGCCTGATAAATTCCAGGGCAAAGGTTCTTAATTTCAGAAAGACAGGCAAGATGTAGGGTTCCTTCACAAAGCCATACAGCCTAATGACTATATCATCTTTCGAAAGGAACCAGTCTCTCACAGCTACTTCATCCTTTAATTGCATCATGGACTTCATCTTGGGGAGTACTCTCGGCAGTCCTTCCCCAAAAATGACTTTGTACACTGGGGGTAAAACATAATTGAAATACTCAAACACATTTTCCAACAGAGCATTTGTCTCAAGCAAAGGGCGGAAATGTGGGCTTTCCACGTTACTGTACATGATCATCTTCATGAGTTGCATCTGATATCTGAAAAACCTAGTATTTGGGAAATTTTCCAACTATACATGCATTCTATTAGCCAAAAATTCATCAAACTTAAGAGGAGGGATGAGTCCTATCTCGGACCTCACCAAACGAATACTAATCCTAAAGAGTAGACTAAGCTGGACCTCTGTTACCCATTGATCAGTATCTAAACCTAAGAATTGAGCCAATAGTGAGAACAACTGGGAATCGTCATAAAAAAGGTTGACGTCCAAGGGGTATGGCTTTTCAGCAACTTCGAAATGGGGTTTTAGGCATGTGGCTATGAAAGTTCGATGGATTTCTTGGGCGATTTGGCGGAATAGGGTGACCACCGAATCTTACGAAAAGCTTTCCAACTCCTGATACTGTGGCTCAGTGATAAAAAATGAATTTCTTACAACTGACGCATCTAAAACACAGACCACTTTAGACCTTGGGGCATCCATGATTATCCTTGTGGATTCGGAGTAATTCACAGAGCACCATGTTACAAACTCGAGGAAAGAGGGTATGTGGTCTAAGTAAAAGTAAAAAAATATGACCTAAAAACCCCATGTATGTCCAAACACTGCTCATGCAGAGCATCTAACTTTATTTTAATTTCTGGGACAGAGAGCTGAATGCGTGGGTCGAATACATCTGTGTCCCTATCTTCCAGGGCCACCCTAGCTTTATGGCTGGTAGAATCCTGTTCCTCTCCATTTTATAACTTTACAGATTCAACTTTCAAGAGAGAGGACGGTTATAAGGCCCTACCTGTCGGTTTAGAACCTTTGAGCAGGCTTCTGGCGGTTTTGTCGCCTTCGCCGTTTGCCACACGCCGAGGGACCACCAGAATTCGACAATATTTGAGAGTGTTGGAGCCAAGGCCGCAGCTATGGTAAAAGCTGCGAATTTTGAGGAAAAAGCACAAGTATGGAAGAGAAAGTGCTAAATTTTGAATAAGCGCCAATTTTGGGACAGAAGCAGACGGTGCGCAGTATGGTGCCAGATGGATAATCTCAGCGTAGATTACGGACCGGAAATCATGGAGCTCGCGCACACGTCAGAAGAGAATGAAGGTAGCTGAGTGGAAAGCCCAGCCACCACAATGAATGAAGCAATGGAGTAGAGGGCTCAGCTACCCTCATTAAGGCTGAATACAGAAGTTATGGTTGCTCGGACCAAGGAGGAGCAACGAACCAAAGCATTAAAGGCGAAGGACAAGGCACCCATACCCGTAAGCTGCGCTGGAAATCATGGAGCCCGCAGGAAGCGGCGACATGACTGTAAGCGGTGCCTACAGTACACCTAGCCATGTCTGGTTATGGTTTTTGGGGATTACTGCTGGGAAAGGCCCACAGTTTTGTAAAGGTGCGACCGCCATGGCCACCTATATATAGGTATAATTGTAAAGGGTAGAGGTTAGCTAGCTAGTTAGTGAGCTGGTTAATTAGTAAGTCAGTTAGCTAAGCCTGTGAGTGAGCTAGCTAAGATAGTAGATACTAGATGTAAGAAGGATTGATCGAGTTGATCATCCTCTGTTACGATCTTGTTGATTGTTTTCTACTGGGTTGCTAGAAAACAGGAGTTAGCGCTGGTTAGCAGCGAAGCTAATCCTTGAATTGCAGACAGTCGGAGTCAACGTCTGAACTATTGTAATCTCTGAAGAGGAAGAGACTAGATCGAGAGAAGGGCTCCCAGCTGTGTGCGTGGAGTTTCCTGGAAAGATCTAAGGCTGCAGCTGTGTGTGCAGCATAGTGTATAAATCTCTCACTTTCTGGTTAATATAAGATACTCCCGTGGACGTGGTTTTCCCCATGGAGGCGGACTTCATATTTCCCGTTGTTGTGATGTTATGATTGAAGTGATTGCCTGTTTTAGTTTACTAATAGCGTATACAGGAATATTGCATTATCTTTATGTGTGTTGAGTAAGTTCTTGGAGCTTCCTTGGGGCCTATAATCGTTAAGGGTCGAAGGAATCGGTAAGATAACATCGCCGCAGCGATAGGAGATCGTGTTGCTACACGGGCGCGCTAGCGAAACGACGCCGAGAATATCGGCGCAGAGGATAATTGGTCCTAGCGCAGGAGTGGACGTACCGCATAGCTAAGCTGCTGAGCAGGAGCTTGAGAGCTATTGTGCTCATAAGTTTGAAGAGGGTTCAGACATTCCCCGTAGAGGAATCGTCAAGGAGGAAAGAGTAGTCTCCGCGTCACCTAGGTTAAGGAAATTTGATTCCTTAGCCCCCCCATAGCCACTTCGGGTGAGACCTCGAGCCGCTGCGCAGTTCGTTGCCGAGAGGGCCAGTGTGCCAAGGGGTTTTGTTGCTGCGCTTCATTAAAACCCGGGTCTGTCCAAAAAGCAGCCAACAAATGGTTCCGTTGCCTTATGACTTCTTGATCAGGTCACTTCCGTTGCTTTGAACCCTGTTGTTGAGCCAACAAATGGTTCCGTTGCCTTATGACTTCTTGATCATGTCACTTTCGTTGCTTTGAACCCTGTTGTTGAGCCAACAAATGGTTCCGTTGCCTTATGACTTCTTGATCAGGTCACTTCCGTTGCTTTGAACCCTGTTGTTGACCCAACAAATGGTTCTATTGCCTTGTGACTTGTTACTGTGAGACTTGCTATTTCTGTGACGTGGGAGATTGTTGTTGAGCCAACAAATGGTTCTGTTGCCTTGAGACTTGCTCAACTAACAAATGTGTTACTGGAATCCTACAGCTACAGAAATTCAGGAGTGGTTCGATTTAAAGACTAAAGAGTTCGCTGAACAAGAAAATAGAAGCTCTAGGCTCCAGTCAGAAGAATGGTTGCAGAAGTATATCTATACTGACCTTCACGAAATTTTCTTTGTCACATTTGCACTTGAGTTACATGCTTGGATAGCCAAGTTAGCAGATACTAGACCCACTGTGCATATTGATCGACCAATCGCTTGGACCCATGAGCTAGTCAGTATTTTGAAGCGGGTAGATAATTCTGTGTCCCGCGCAGTAGAATTTTGGTTGAACAGTCTGCTGGAAGGTTTCATCACTGAGTTTGCAGTGGATACAAGAAAGAGTTTCAGTGAAGCTGAGAGGAGTTTCTTTCAAGCACATAGAGGTAAGTTCTTAAATTCTTTGAACTTATGGATTAAAATGCTTCTGTATGAAAAAGCAAAACTATTTATAGCTTCAGATGAATAGCATAAACAAGTAATGTCCGTAGACTCTGATAGTGACCCTGAAGTTATTGGTTGCACTCGTAGTGGAAAACGGTATAAAGTAGGCCTTGACCAACATTCTTTTGAGTCGAGCCCAGAAGACAGTCAAGTTCCTAGAGCAAGCCACATAGAAAGACAAGGGAGCACTCATATCCCTTACCACCCTTTTACACCGCAAAAGCCAGACGAAGCTCAGTATAATCCCGCAGTAACGCCTTCTAGTAGCCCACACGGTACTTCTAGTACCTCTGTGCCACCTTTGTTCAACCAGCCT
Organism: Larix kaempferi; assembly: GCA_027924585.1. Classification (NCBI taxonomy): domain Eukaryota; kingdom Viridiplantae; phylum Streptophyta; class Pinopsida; order Pinales; family Pinaceae; genus Larix; species Larix kaempferi. The sequence continues at coordinate 15,637,519 of BSBM01000519.1, forward strand.
AGAAGAACTGCTACAGCACCTCCACCTCAACCTAGCGCAAGAAAGATGGGTGATGACATGAAACTACCAACTTTTAGAGGAACAGGGATAGAAGACCCTGAGCAACACTGGTTCCTATGTGAAGCCATTTGGACAATTAAGCAAATTAATGATGATGCTGTTAAACTGGTCCAGTTAGCAACTACACTAAGAGAAAGAGCCTTAACTTGGTTCATGAAATACTCAGCAGCACAAAATAGAATGCTTGCTGATGCAAGAAATGCAATGATTAGAGAATTCAAGAAACCTAAATCAGAATCACAGTGTATAACAGAGCTCAAAGACATAAAACAGTTACCTACAGAGTTAGTATGGGACTTCGACCAAAAGTTCAAAGCCTTGATAGATCAAGTAAGCTTTGAGTTTGCACCACAACAGCATAATGAATGGTTCATTGCTGCGCTGCTTCCACACATTAGACTTCCTCTTATGCAACAGAATCTCACTACTCAGGAACAAGCTCTAGAGATGGCTATGAAACTAGAAGCTTCACCAATAGCTGGAACAAGCAACGATGTTGCGCAATTGCAGAACCAATTAGCAAACTTAACCTTGCAAGTGCATGATATTAAGAAAGGCAAGGATGCTAAGGAGGAGATATGGTGTACAAAATGTAAAGCACAAGGTCATTCAAAGGACCATTGTCCCGTTTTCATAGAGTATATTGCAACTGGAGCACCTAACCCTTTACCACAGGCACAGGGGCCTTGGTGTGAAATCTGTAGAACTAGAGGTCATAGACCACAAGAATGTCACTTACTTCAGAAATATGTACAAACTCCAAAGAATCTATATTGTAATTTCTGTAAATCAGTAGGCCATGATGAAAGCAATTGCAGAGCATATGACCTTATGATGGAAAGGAAACACGATGTTTATAGAGTACAATCAGAAGCACAAGGACCCGTAGCAGGTCCACAGTATGACCAAACTCGCGACGGCCGAACAGGAAATTATAGAGGCCGCGGATGCGCTACAAATTTTGGCCGCGGAAGAGGCCAGATCACTTGTTATAATTGTGGAGCGCAAGGTCATTTTGCAAGAGATTGCCAAAACCCTACGACCCTTTGCAGATACTGCAAATCTTATGATCATATTATTGAAGAATTCCCTCAGTTGATGGCTAAGATGCAAGCAAACACGCCATAGGTTAACCAGAAAATTCAATTGATTGGAGCAAAAAAAATGGAACCAGACCGTACAGTTAATATCGTGACGCGCAGTGGAACAACCACTGGTGCGCTAGAGTCGGGAACTGGAAAGCAAGCGACGCAATGGGTGCACCGCGCTAATATTAAACCATCCCCACTTAATCTGCAGAAGCAAAAAGAAGCATTCAAGCAAGCCCAAGAGTATTTCTCAGATCCCAGAGCTTCAAGTTCTGTCGCAACCCCGCATAATGATATTAGATCGCAAGTGCTAAGACAAGACAACTTGGTTCAAGAACAGGCCACTACATCTGGAAGGCCTGATGAAGAAGATGCACTAGGCACTGTCCATACTTTTCTAAGGAACTACTTAAAGTTGTTGCGCAATGAAAAAGAAACTATGGAACTTCAACACCTATTGGATAAATGTCAACAATCTGCTTCGACGAACACGCCGCAGCGCGCTATTCACCAGATTGGGAGTTACATTAGAACTGGAAAAGAGATGAGGCTCACAGCGCAGATTGGAGCATTTGAGATGGATGAAGTCATTTTAGATTTGGGCTCAGAAGTTAATGTTCTCACCATGCAGACATGGGAACAGATGGGAAGTCCTCAACTTACAAGATCCCCCATCCAGCTAAGACTCGCGAACCAGCAACGAGTCTCTCCATTGGGCAGATTACCCAATGTACCTATTGATATCGAGGGAGTAAGAAGTTCTGCAGACTTTGAAGTAATCAAAATTCTGGATGATAGTAGACCTTACCCAGCACTTTTAGGTATAGACTGGGCATTTGATAATTTGGCTGTCATTAATTTGAAGAAAAGACAGATGACCTTCAAGGACGACCAGATTAGGGTCATTGCACCGCTTGATCCTATTCAAGGACCAAGGTATATAGAACCCATTCGGGCAGAAGAAGAAGCGCGCCACATGGAAAGTTTGTATCAGATGACTGCTAGTCAGAGGGACTATGTCAATCCCATAGCAGATGGCCATATCAGCTGGCGATGCGATAGCTCGTGCACATCAGACTCAGATGCAGGATTGGAAAACTGGCAGAATCGCTTACATGAGGTTTCTACAAGACGTTGCGCCATGATGACTAAATCCATTCGATGGATTGGCACAGAATTGATTGACACTCCAATTTTTGATGGTTTAACTGAAGTAAGCGAATTCATATAGGCATATGAACAACAGCTTCCAGAACAGCAGTGCATACAGGCATTAGATGTATCACTGCGTGCTACACCCGCAAGATGGTGGGGTGCGCATAAAGAGAATATTCACACATGGCAAGACTGTCGCAGATTGATACTGCGCAGATTCCAGGACACTACAGCAGAAGTGTCACGCAAATATGAGGGACAGAGTGACCCCAAGTCACACATTGAAGCATGCATTCAGCAATGGTCGGATATTCCGGACGATGAGTGGGTTCACCTATTTATCCACACATTGGACACAGTTCCAAGGAACTGGTACACTGAAACAGAATTGCGCAGAGGCACTCTTACTTGGCCTCTTATGATAGAAAGTTTTCAACTTACCTTCAGCTTTGAGTCAGAGCACCCAAGTAATGATCAGGCTCTGAAGTGTATTAAAAAGAAGGTATTTGAACCATGTTTATTACCAGAATATTCCCAACCGGATTGGGCTGTTCAGATAGAACATGCCCTGGAATGTTATAATTTCACCGCTGGAGAAGAGGAGGATGATCCTCGCAACATCAATATGCCAGAATCAAAAGGGACGCGCAATGTTGAAGGTCCTCAGCTTGATATCCCTGCCATTACAGAACACATCAAGCTCAAAAAGGTTAACATTGGTACAGAAGCCGAACCCAAGTTTGCTTCTATAGGAGACTATTGGGATGATGAAACTGTTGGGCATATTTCAGATTTATTACGTGACTACCAGGATATCTTTCCTACCAAGTTCACAGAAATCAAAGGCATCCTAGGAGACTTAGGAGTGATGCGCATACCTCTGAAAGCAGATGCCAAGCCAGTAAAGCAGCGCCCATATAGGTTGAACCCGCGCTATAAAGAAAAAGTCAAAGAAGAAATTGACAAGATGCTCGCAGCAGGTATTATTGAGCCAGTAGAAGAAAGCGATTGGATTAGCCCTATGGTTTTACAAGAGAAGAAGACAAAAGGTGAAATAAGAATTTGCGTGGACTTGCGCAAACTCAATGATGCATCATCGCATGATCCATTTCCTACTCCCTTTACAGATGAAGTGCTTGATAATGTTGGAGGACAAGAGGCTTACTCCTTCACTGATGGATTTTCGGGATACCATCAGATCAGAATCCATCCAGACAACCGCCATAAGACTACTTTTGCGACTGAATGGGGATCATTCCAGTATACGGTAATGCCCTTTGGTCTTAAAAACGCTCCTGCTATCTTCTCTAGAGTCGTTGTTGCTGTTTTTAAAGAATTCATCCATAAGTTTTTAGAAGTCTATTTTGATGATTGGACTGTGTTTGGCTTACTAAAGAACCATATGGGGAACCTGCGAATGATGTTAGAAAAATGTAGACAGCACCAGATTTCCCTTAACTTGAAAAAATGTATCTTCTGTGCTCCTTTTGGTATTTTGTTGGGTCACATTGTATGCAGACAAGGACTCCTGATGGATCCTGCGAAGGTTGCCATCATTGCTAATTTACCTGCGCCCAACTCAGTCAAGCAATTGCGCACTACATTGGGACATACAGGATACTACAGAAAATTTATCAAAGGTTATGCAAAGATCACAGCACCTATGGAAAGATTGCTGAAAAAGGACTCGAAATTCCAATGGACAGAAGAATGCCAATAGAGCTTGGACACACTTAAAGACAAGATGATCAGTGCGCCAATTCTAGTTTTCCCAGACTGGAATAAACCTTTTCATGTTCATGTCGATGCTTCTTCCATAGCATTGGGGGTCGTACTTACACAACCGGGAGAAGGAGGTATCGATCACCCCATTTCTTACTCTAGCCGGAAGCTGTCCACAGCCGAGAAGAACTATACTACTACAGAGAGAGAAGGACTAGCTATGGTGTACGCCCTACAGAAGTTCAGACACTACTTACTGGGCGCACATTTTAAAATGTATACTGACCATTCTGCTTTGAAATACTTGGTCAATAAGCCAGTGTTAGGGGGAAGAATTTGCAGATGGCTACTGCTCTTTCAAGAATATGATTTTGAGGTTATTGTAAAGCCAGGTAGATTGAATGCAGGACCTGACCACTTATCTAGGATCGAGTCAGGAGAAGAACCTACAAATCTGGAGGACAATCTGCCTGATGCACAACTATTTTTTGTTCAAGCAACAGATGAATATTATTATGATATCCTTGAGTTTCTCACCACCGGACAAGCGCCAGTTGAGTTTACAATCCAGCAGAAGAAACAACTTGTCGTCAAAGCCGCAGACTTCACTTTGATAGCAGGCCAGCTTTATAAGTTGGGCCCCAATGAAGTCTTGCGCAGATGTATTTTACCACATGAAAAGAACCCTATCATCGCAGAAGCGCACTCAGGCACCGTAGGAGGCCATTTCGCAGGAAAGCCGACTGCTCAGAAGATCTTAGCTGCAGGTCTTTGGTGGCCGACATTGCATAAGGATACTAAGGAATTCTGCAAATGTTGCGATGTGTGCCAGCGAATAGGAAAACCTTCAAGAAGAGATGAGATGCCGCTAAGACCGCAGATAACACTGCGTGCTTTTGATAAATGGGCCATTGATTTTGTAGGTCCTATCAACCCACCAGGAAAGAGAACCGGTGCAAGATACATCATTACAGCTACTGAATACCTCACCCGATGGGCTGAGGCTAAGCCAATGAAGAACTGCGATGCTGCCAGGGCCACGCAGTTCATTTTTGAGAATATTATCACTAGATTTGGATGTCCACTGATTCTAATGAGTGATCAGGGTACACATTTCCTCAATGAGACTATAGAAGCCCTTACTGAGGAATTCCAAATTAGTCACCATAAGAGTACACCCTACCACCCTCAAGCTAATGGCACGGTGGAGGCATTCAAAAAAATTCTTGAGAATGCCCTGACGAAGATCTGTAATCAACAAAGAGATGATTGGGTCCTTAGAGTTACAGCTGTATTATGGGATTACAGAACCACATGCAAGAAATTAACAAGCCACACACCTTTCAGTTTGGCATATGGACAAGAAGCAGTTATGCCTATGGAATACATTATTCCCAGTCTCAGAATTGCGCAAATTACAGAAATGACAGATACGGATACCATGAGTGAAAGACTTTCACAATTGCTTGCCTTAGAGGAAGACAGACTCTTAGCCGGATTCCATCAACAGGTACAGAAGGCAAGACAGAAAGCTTGGCATGACAGGCATATTAAGAATAAAGTCTTTCAGGAACGAGACTTGGTACTCCTCTATGATAGTAAATTCATCAAGTTTCCAGGCAAGTTTCGCGTACACTGGTTAGGCCCTTTTCAGGTGATAAAAATAACAGACGGAGGAGCAGTTCAGCTTGCGAAGCTGAATGGAGAAGTACTGCCTACAAAGATCAACGGGAGTTGGCTCAAGCTTTACCGCGACGGCCACTCCGCCCTGTCGACTTAAATAGCTGCTCAAAGAAATGCAGATGTCCAGTGTAGTTGAAAGAGGCGTCGCATTATCAGTCTACACGGAAGTCGCGAGACCCTCAGTCTCTGGCTTCCCGCGCAGTTCCTTGAACCATCCGCGCATATCAGTAAAAGTTGTAAGAAGCGACCTTATTTTGCGCTCTGACGAAGTTTTTCCCCGGGAGGTTGAACTGTCGCTCTTGCGGAGTTCCCTGTGATAATTTGCCGCTTGAAGAAGTTCTTGTTGTGGACCCCTATAGGCACAGTTACCTAAGTTGAAATGACCCGCCAAAAAATTTGAATAACACCAGTTATGTAGCCGTGTCTGAGGATAAATGAAGGATAAGCCCGCCATTTAAGTGTAGCCGCTCTGACAGATTCGGCTTGATCTCCATAAGATTTGAATTTAACTCATGTGCCGGAAGCTTTAGCTTCTCCCGGAAGGCTGTCAGAGCCCGTCCATCACAATAAATGCACCGCGGAGGCGAGGGGGATAGAACGATTGTCAAATCATGCAGAGCCACCTACAGCTAGTAGCCCCACTTGGCCGCATTTACTATCACCTTTGGCTATAAATACCCCACACTTGTATATTTTCGGGTTACTTTCCTCGAGCTGCATAGTCTTGTTTGAGAATCTAAGCCATTGTTTTCAGAGCCGAGTTGTGCAGAGTGCTTCCTTTGTTGTCAGTATTCATATCCCACGATGTTCTGCTGTTTCTGTCCAAGTTCTTGTTACCTATACCCGTTCACGACGGAGAACCTGTCGACTGAAGAAGTTGTTCGTCAATTCCTGCGCTGAGGCCTGGATTTCGGCATGACTACCCCTGTGACAGCGTCGACTTATGTACACCCTGGTTCTCATGATCCCAGACAATCTCCAGCCACAAGAGCGTCTCAGCCACAGCCAGAAGAGCCCGTTCCAGAGCCGTTGGCCACTATGGTGAATTATATTCCGCCGCGTCCAGACGATGCACTAGAGGTGCATATTCCGAAGAATGCAAAGTATCTACTTCCCTTACCTCCACTACCGGCTGGCGTGCGACTAGAAGGATCCTTGCTCGGACACCTACCACTGGTCAAGTTCTCTGATTTCAACCTGGGAGACTATAAAACATATCCTTAGTTCGCGCTAGATCGATATCTGACGGTAGTGCATAATCCCACCAGAAAGGTTGACGAATTCATCCCGAAGGGATTTGCAGCAAATCTTGAGCGACCTGGACTCCTGAACCTGTTAAAGCTACCTCATTTCGGGCGTAGCAATGAAGTGAACGCAGTTGTTAAGACACTGCTATCCTGCGTTCATGGAGGTTACCTTTGGCTAGGGAGGCCAATCGATTTAAATGTCGATTTGATTCACCGTATTACCGGCCTATCTAAGGTTGGTAAGGATCCCAATATTCATTTTGTGGGAAAAGACAAGGATAGAAAACTGGCTGCACAGCTGGTGCAGAAATACAACCTTACAAGAGGAGGTCGGGCTTATGACCTCACTATAGTAGAAGACGAAGCACTTAGATTTACAGGAAGTCTGCTCGCAGGCAGACTTCTCACAAAGTGCAGACCAAAGGAAGTTACTGGAGCTGTCGTGGAACTCGCCATCGCAGCTGCGGAGGGAGAATAGTACAACTGGTCCCTCTTCCTCCTCAATTCTTTTTTGGAAGACTACCGGAACGTCCAAGATAACCCCGGTCAGTTGTTCCATTTTTCTTGGCTTTTAATTTTATGTGCTCTCGTCGGGTGGAAGGAGCCCCCGAACACTCAGTTCCTCCCACGCCGCGCAGGAGAACCTGCCGGAATCTGTTATGTTAACCTTTGGGAGTCTGCTAATCCCGCAAAGCGCAAGATGAACCGCGCTGTATTTTGTGAATACTACTATCTCCTCAGAGATACCATTCAGGAAATGCCAAGGCTGAGTGAGGAGACAGCGAAAATATATGACAGAAAGTTGGCCTTTACTGCCGACTTACATCAAATCTACCTCCGTCCCTGCGGCATTCAAGAGGAATGGGCCGTAGGCCTTTACAGGATGACCACCGAAGATGTCGAAGAAACTATCAAATCTTAGTCGGATGAATGGAGGGAAGCCACCAACATCGCATCCGCGATGCCACCCGCCGCTGCGCAAAAGAAGGATAAGGGCAAGGAAGCCCCCGAGCAAAGAAGTGATGAAGGCTCGACAGAACCAGCAACTAAGAAACAAAAGGTGTCGCATCCCTCTGAGGCCATTCCCTCGGGGATCGACCAGTATTTGAAAGAGCAATTTCGCAAGCTGCGGACCACGCATGCTCACATCAGAAGTGCTCTAGACCTGCAGTTTGTGGAATTAAAGGGTCTCGCAGGAAGGATTGCGCAGACCCATGCGCCAGCATCTACTTCGCAGGCGCCACAAGTAACCACAAATACTGAGCGAGTTGAAGAACTTGCACAAAGGCACACTGTCGTGCACATTCCGCCTACAAGCATGACACTTCCGGATCCTCTAGCTGCACTACAGGTAAGCGCAGTTGGGCCCGTTGAAATAAATTTGTCCCTAATTCCTATAGAGACTCTACAGCTAGTACATGAGAAAGTTTCTGTTGAGTTGAGAGCTAGAGAGCTCTCTACCTTCCAGGAAAATCAACGACTGCAATCGCAGGAGATAGAGCTGAAGGCAAGGCATAAAAATATCTCCGAGAAGCTCGCACTTTATGAGGCGCAAGACATTGGCATAAGAAACGCAGTGGATGAGATTGCCCAGGAGTTGCCGGCTTGCGAGATTCAACCAGACCTCCCTCTGGTTGAGAAAGTTCAAATTATTGGAGGAAGGGTGAAAACCCTGGAGCACAAAATAGTTGCTATGGCTGAGGGCCATAGAACCCAGATCGCCGAGCTGGAAGCTCGTGTTGCTGCGCAGTTTACAGATGATGCGCAGGAACAATTTGAAGCGCTGAGCAGAGCTTCCACACAAATGAAAGACAAAATACAGGAAGCCGAGAACCTGATAAACCAAACTATGGAAGCTTGGACGGAGCTTGAGAAGCTCCCTTTTAAAGTTGGTCTTTTGGAATAGGTGCAAGCCGCAGAACAGTCCCTAACTGTTCTGACTGAAGAAGCTAAGACCTTAGCAGGCTTAGCAAAAATGAAGAAAATGAGTGAAGTGCGCAGAATGCAACAGCAACTGCACAAGCTTAGAAATGAAGACGAGAAGCTCACCAACAACATTCAACCATTTATGGATGAATATGCTGACATCGTTGCCCAAGTCGAGGCAAAAATCAAAGAAGTTGCTGAATCTCAACAGGTGATTGATGCCATAACTAAAGAAGAAACCACTGCAGAAACGGTGCAGACAGCTCTGGAGTGTGTCGATGAATTGGACTCCGCTATTGCGCAATGGAAGAAAACATTTGCGGAGACCCAAGCAGAAGCAGATGCGCAAGTAAAGCGACCACCCGCTAGTACGAGTGGCTCGAGGGCGAGCCACAAGTAAGTGTTAGGGGCCTGTTGGAGCCAAGGCCGCAGCTATGGTAAAAGCTGCGAATTTTGAGGAAAAAGCACAAGTATGGAAGAGAAAGTGCTAAATTTTGAATAAGCGCCAATTTTGGGACAGAAGCAGACGGTGCGCAGTACGGTGCCAGATGGATAATCTCAGCGTAGATTACGGACCGAAAATCATGGAGCTCGCACGCACGTCAGAAGAGAATGAAGGTAGCTGCGTGGAAAGCCCAGCTACCACAATGAATGAAGCAATGGAGTAGACGGCTCAGCTACCCTCATTAAGGATGAATACAGAAGTTATGGTTGCTCGGACCAAGGAGGAGCAACGGACCAAAGCATTAAAGGCGAAGGACAAGGCGCCCATACCCGTAAGCTACGCCGAAAATCATGGAGCCTACAGGAAGCGGCGACATGACTGTAAGCGGCGCCTACAGTACACCTAGCCATGTCTGGTTAGGGTTTTTGGGGATTATGCTGGGAAAGGCCCACAGTTTTGTAAAGGTGCGACCGCCATGGCCACCTATATATAGGTATAATTGTAAAGGGTAGAGGTTAGCTAGCTAGTTAGTGAGCTGGTTAATTAGTAAGTCAGTTAGCTAAGCCTGTGAGTGAGCTAGCTAAGATAGTAGATACTAGATGTAAGAAGGATTGATCGAGTTGATCATCCTCTGTTACGATCTTGTTGATTGTTTTCTACCGGGTTGCTAGAAAACAGGAGTTAGAGCTGGTTAGCAGCGAAGCTAATCCTTGAGTTGCAGACAGTCGGAGTCGACGTCTGAACTATTGTAATCTCTGAAGAGGAAGAGACTAGATCGAGAGAAGGGCTCCCAGCTGTGTGCGTGGAGTTTCCTGGAAAGATCTAAGGCTGCAGCTGTGTGCGCAGGATAGTGTATAAATCTATCACTTTCTAGTTAATATAAGATACTCCCGTGGACGTGGTTTTCCCCGTGGAGGCGGACTTCATATTTCCCGTTGTTGTGATGTTATGATTGAAGTGATTGCCTGTTTTAGTTTACTAACAGCGTATACAGGAATATTGCATTATCTTTATGTGTGTTGAGTAAGTTCTTGGAGCTTCCTTGGGGCCTATAATCGTTAAGGGTCGAAGGAATCGGTAAGATAACGTCGCCGCAGCGATAGGAGATCGTGTTGCTGCACGGGCGCGCTAGCGAAACGACGCCGAGAATATCGACGCAGAGGATAATTGGTCCTAGCGCAGGAGTGGACGTACCGCGCAGCTAAGCTGCTGAGCAGGAGCTTGAGAGTTGTTGCGCTCATAAGTTTGAAGAGGGGTCAGACATTCCCCGTAGAGGAATCGTTAAGGAGGAAAGAGTAGTCTTCACGTCGCCTAGGTTAAGGAAATCTGATTCCTTAGCCCCCCCATAGCCACTTCGGGTGAGACCTCGAGCTGCTGCGCAGTTCGTTGCCGAGAGGGCCAGTGCGCCAAGGGGTTTTGTTGCTGCGCTTCATTAAAACCCGGGTCTGTCCAAAAAGCAGCCAACAGAGAGCAAATGTCAACCCTCACGGTTGCTTCTTATATATATAACCGTGCCAACATAACCTCGGCCCTTCTTCACTTGCCGTCCTTTGATCTCCGCCGTTGGTTTTCTCACGTGCCTCTTTACTATCGTCAGTTCGACTGCTTCTTTATCTCTCGATTTGACCACCAAGTCTTCTTTGCCATCGAATTTGGTTTAAGTTTCCATCTACGCCGTTCCTTTCATCCATATTTCTCCATAAGACTGCCTCGCATGAAACCAAATGGTCCCTACCACGATCCTCCGCTTTTGTGCGATGTGCTCTAAGGCTCACATCTCGCAAGAGGGAAAATGTCATCGCATGCACCCCTTTCTTATCCGGTGCGTTAATTATTTATGCGATCTACTGCGAGAGCCATCGATGTATATTCCTTTCGCATTCCGAACTGTGGATCTTTTCACCAGCTCCTGCCATCACATGCGCCCACTCTTATATATCACCCTTTGGTCTTTCTCCTTGGGACATCGTCTGTTGCTGACGCCTGGCTGGCGGAGAAGAGTCATCGCATCCACCCCTTTCTTATCCCCCTCGCAGCTTGGTTGTGCGGTATTCCACATAGGGTCGTGGATCTGATCCCCGTGCCAAATCTACGGCGTAGATTGATGTGATGCTTAGCCCCGCATGACTTGACCAGCGGACTATAGGTTGTCAAGTGTGTTTCTCGTTTATTTATACCTATACTTCAACATGTTCTCATCCTTTGCACATTTTTTTCGCCTTAAACACCTTAGTCTTTCCCATTAGCATCTAGCACTAGAGCATGGAGGATATCTCGATTTCACTACCAGGTACATTTTGACCCTCCATTCCTTCCATTCAATTGCATATAGTAGAAAAATATATGGGTGTTAACACATCAAAATAACAGTTATACATATTTTTGTACATTAATTTTGCATCTCCTCGTTTCTTCGGGACAAAGAAACATTTTGAGGTGGGGGAGATGTTGGAGGAGCCTAAGTCGGCCTGTCAACTAGGCTCTCCGCCTGACCTATTGTAATGTATGTTGACAGTTGTGTCGACTAGTCAGGTTGTGTTGGTCGGTTGAACCAATGAGACAGTTACATAAGTGAATGTAAAAGCATATATATAGGGTGTTGAGCCAATGTACTGGGTTAAGTTAGATCTATTTTGTGTACTATTCTGCATATTGTTGAGTAATAAAGGCTTGTACTTCTCTCCATATATTTTCTACTTGTATTTGTGTCTTGTGCATGCTTGTATAATATATGATGCATCACTGCTAACAATGCAACCCCCTCGACTACAACACGAATCTTGGTCTATGATTTTTCATGTTATTCATTTGTTAGTTCTCCTATAAATGGAACAGTACTACCATCCCCAATGGTCTTACTACTGTATAATTGTTTCGATCAGTTCTTCGTCAATGTAAAATATTGCATACTGTAGATTTTATACATTAATTAGTAAAACTACGAATGAGGTAATGAAAATATTTTGGTTGTGATACTAATTGATTTTTTTATTATGGTAAACGTAGATTTCGCTAAAGGCTTTTCACCTTGTATTAAGGGTTTATATCAACAAGAATTATCGATCAAGTTTTTATACCACGAGTTGGCTTGATCTATGATTTGTCCAAAAAACAATATATAATGTTTGCTGAAAGATTAGTTTAGGTTAAGATTTGCTTAAGTTTTGGTATTTTCGATCCAAATAGGGTTTAAAAAAAATATTTAAATAATTTCAATATGCCACCGAGGCATCTCGGCTCATGGTTCCAGTAGATGCTATGGGTAGTTTCTAGGTAGATAAAGAAACATTTGTTTACACTAATCGCTTAATTAGGTTCTTGCGATCTCACTAAAGTTTATTCTATAATGGTTGAATCTATTTTTTGATTTTGTTCTTTTAGAAAAACTGTAAATCATACTAGGTTTGGAAATCATAGAATATTTAGGAAGTAAATTAATACTAGTGATAATATTTTTAGAACCCTGGATGCCTATTCGGAAGCATGCTTACATTTGGGAAAATAAAATAAACATAGGAAATAATTCAACAGTGTATTTAAATATGGAAGCAAATATAAAAGTGATACTGGCACATCTATATAATAAATCTAAAAATGAAATAGATGCATAAATGTGATTCCTGCTAAAGGTTAGTTGCGATCTATAATAGAAGAGAAGAAGATCCTATTATAATTAATTTTAAACATAGAAGGAACGGAACAAGGAACCTGACACCACTGTCGGGGAAAACATAAATGAAACAATTGTTCCTCCCAACCAACTCCTAGAGCAGCCAAGTCTCACTTGCTCTAGAACCCATGAGTTTCATCGCTGAACCACAAGAGAAAAATCCACTTAATGTGCCATCTCTTACAGTATCCCATTCAATCCCCATCCAATGCTAGCCTCCTGCTACTTGTGGACATACAGTTATATAGTATTTTGCTTAGGACTTGGTCATTTTTTAGCCTCCTGCTCTTTAGCACTCAACTAAGAATTGTGACCTGGTTATGGGTAAGATGTCTCCTGCACCTTGAGTTCTCACTCAGCAGCTTCAACCACTTGCCTTTTCCTCTTGCGGGTCAGCAATCACTCATGCAACAACTATTTCATTTCCGTCCCCCTTCAATATTTTTATTAATAAAAGAATAGTTCATTACATTGTTTTTATTTTTGAATTCTTGTCAAAGATATTTAAAATAATAATTAAACATAAAATATTTAGAAAGTATTTAATAATACTTTATTTACTCTTGTTGTATTAAATTTAGTTATATATATATATATCGATCGGAGAAAAAAATCTTTTATTGATATTGAATAAACATGAACTGTCTCAAGGGACTTACATAAAGGAGCTATAAATCTTTACATGTCTGCCATGCCATCCTCTCGATTTCCAAAATATACACTTTTACAAAACTTCACCAAGGGTGACTTTTAAGTTACAATGACTATTTCTGTGTCTATACCATCAATTCTTTCCTACATCTCCAAGGCTGCTAGGACCATAGGAAGACCTACTTTCAAGAGATTGTCTGCCTCTACATTGAGTTCTATGTAAGCATGCGCAAAAGAAGTGGTTTCGAATTTTTGAAGGAGGATTCATATCATTGTGAGAATATTTTGCAAGTGAGGAGATGAAATTTGGATCTATTTGATTCCCAATCGATTACCATTTTTTAGTATCCAAATAGTTGTAGATGAGTAATGTTTTTATACCTTGCAAATTTTAAAACTTCCCATAGAGATACCAGTTCTTTTTTGTTGTTGGAATAATGTCCTCGGGCATATTTGATATTGAATTTGTGAACATATGATATGAATAATACTTCCCTGGAACCCCCTAATTGAGGATCTCCCTAACTTGTACCATCGAAGAAACCCTAGGGGAGACTCTTGTCGATTTGTGGGGGGACTAAATTCCTTGGCTTAACGATCTTGGGATCTGTTTTTTATTCATACGACCACTGTAATATAAGAGCAATCATAACTTCAAGAGGATTCCAACGATTTGGGAATATTGTTGAATTTCGATCCCACCAAAATGAAAGAGGAGGGAAAAAATCCATAACAACTTACGTCCTTGTTCTGTTACCAGTTATGGAAGCGAAGTTCCATTGAGGAGTTGTGACATTCATGATTGGAATAGAGTTGCTTTGTTGCAGCATTGCAAATTGTTTCTGCATATGAATAAAACATAAAACGTGAGAAACCATTTCACAATATACTTTTCATAGACTGCAAAAATTCATTCTATGAGACCCCCTCTTCTGAATATTGTCCCAAGTTGAAGGTTTGCTACCTAATGACAACCATAAGGAAATTTTGAATTTCAGGGGACCTGAATTCTTCCACACTAAACTCCACTACCATATATTTTCTCCAGTGAAAGATTCACTGATGTAAGCCTCATACCTTTCTTTTCTCGTGTATTCCCCAGAAGTTGTGTTATTTGTCCACACTAGACTGCCATGGGAAGAATTTTCCAGTTGTACAAAACTTGCTACTAGTCATTCACATAACGCATCCAATATTCAGCAACTTCTCCCCGCATACACAAATCTAACGGGGATAACCAACCTCTTCTGCCCCACTCCTGAGGAACTTGTGCCTGTGCATCCGCCAAAACCTTCATTATATTCTTCTTTAAGTGTTTGAGCGTGGCCTCTGCTAATTTGTAATCGTTCCCTGCTCCTACCTAAGGATATTTTCCAATTCTGACCTCCCTTCCCTATCCAATCTTCCAAGTTGTCCAATGAAGGCTAAGACCAAGGCCTTCCATCCTATTGAACCATTCTTATGAGATTTTCCCTGGTTTCTAAACCATTCTACAATGGAGGATCCTTGAAAATATTTGAAGCTCATCACCTGCCCCCATAAAGTAAGAGGAGACTGAACCAGTCTCCGAAGCGATCTTGCTACTAAGGATTCAGAAAATAAATCAGGTTTCTTAATGCCCCAATCCCCAATCTCTTTTGGATTTACCATGGAATTCCATTTAACTAAGGGGATGCCATGTGTTGTTTACAGGGTGTCCAAAGAAAGGAAAATAAGTTTTTCCTAATTTTGTTCAAAATTCATTTGGGGATATAGGCTATTGAAGCCCAATAAACTGGAATTCTCTAAAGTACAACTTTTAGGAGAACTAGCTCGCCACCTATGGAAAGAAAACGATTTTCAAAAAAAGAAAGTCTAGCCTCGACTTGCTTGTATATTGAAGCAAGCATGTGCTTCATGTGGTTTAGGGTTGGCAGAGTTGAAGTAATGAGTTTTGTAGTTACGGTATCAAACATAGATAGTATGAAATTTTTTTACTAGGGTAAGGATTTTGGAGGGGCTAAAAATGGTTTTTTAGTCAAATTTATGTTCAATGGAAAGGGAATATAGGAAGGCTTGGTCATTGAATTGATGGACATATTTCATTGGAGATTAGTGTTACTCCAATTTTTGCACAAGAGGTTATATAAGTAACCTAGTGGACAAAATCACATTCTCAAGGAACTGATGAATGAATCTGATGTATTAATGAGTTTGGAGATGTTACTCATATGTTTAACATTTATTTCCATGTATACTTTTGCATTATTTTTGGGAGTCTAACACCAAGCTTAAGCAAATCCTTCTAGATGATTTCCTATAGAAATAAGGCATTGTTCTAACCTATCATTGGACATGTATACAAATATTTTTTTAGACAACATAACCAAGAATCGAGGAAATCTTCTTGCATTTCACCACCATACATAGGTAAGCATATTCTAGTTTCCAACTAGAAAGTGGAGGTGGAATCCCTAGATTGTATCTTAACGTCCTTGGTGAGGGAATTTACTAATTGTTGCAAAACGTGTCCAAATCGGTACTTGTTTATTTAAGGGACTAAGTGCTATGACGAACCATTAAGGGAAAGAATACTTTTCCATGTGAAACCCTAGGATTTGGTAAAGTTTCGATAGAACTATAAAGAAGTGAGCATTGAGGAGAGAAACACATTCATATAAAATATGGCATGGGCCTAGGAAGAAGCTATGATGATGAACGTAATCTATCATAAAACCTAGTAAATGTGATGCAAAACTTGTGAGAGTCACTATATAAAGTAAGTTCCCCACACACACCTGATAAGTTTCTTGGTTTCTAAATTAGGTTTCTACGGCCAAATTTGGTATTTAGGTTTCTAAATTAGGTTTCTAGGGATTGATTTAGTTGTAAAGGAATGAATGTAGATATTGGTCATTGATGACATTGCATTTGATATTAGTGGCCACAAACTAGGGTTTCTAGGACTTAGAATACAAACTAAGGTTTAGGCTACAAAATAGGGTTTCTAGTGTTTTGAATACAAACTAGGACCTAGGTTACAAACTAGGGGTTAGACTACAAACTAGGATCTAGCTTCCAAACTAAGGTTTTAGACATTAGTCAACTGTGATAATGCATTTGATAATAGTTATTGGTCGATGATGACATTACATGTCTCATGTAAGCATGGATTTTTCATATAATATATTAGTAAATAATTATAGCTTGGAGTTGAAAAAGTACGAATGTTTGATAGTGCATATTTGTCAATGATGATAGAGTTACAAGGTTGTTAAAGTACATGGATTTTTTATATAGATACTCGTGAATGATGACATCAAGCAAAGTTCTAGAGGTATGAATGTTCGATAATGAATATTAGTAAATGGTGACATTGCATTTGATATTAGTGATTGGCAAGTGATAACTTTCTTGGGACAAACTAGGGTTTCTATGTTTTAGAATAAAAACTAGGGTTTCTAGTCTAGGCATAGGTTTATAGGATAGGCTAGTTTTACATGCTAGGCTAGGCTAAGGCTATGTTAGTTTAATTTTAGTGTAAGCTACTATTAAATTAGATTGTTTTAGGAAAATGAATGGTTGGTTTAAGTAGGTTAATTTTTCTTAGCAAGCGAAGGATAGGTTAGGTTTAGTAGCTAAGGTTCGGGTAGTTTAGGCTAGATTACAGTAGGCTAAGCTATGCTACGGATGGATAACCTATATATGATAGGTTTGGGTAGGTTTGGTAGGGTAGGTTAGATAGTGGAATGGTTTAGGCTAGTAGGTATGTTTGATTTAAGTAAATATAAATATTGAAACATAAGATAACATATAAGTAAAGATTGCAATATATATAATTTTCCCCATTAATCCACAAGTAAAGATAACATATTAATTATTTTTAGGATATCCTTAAATTAAGGTTACCATGTAAACTAAGGAAACATATAATATTTCAAATGACAAAAATATTTTTCTTGGTTGTCTTTTCACATAAATCCTCTTAGGACACATAAACTTTGTTAGTGTTGGAAAATGACTGTAATATCCTTAATAGATCAATGACTATAGGAAGCCACTATAAATCAAAATTTATCTATTTCATCAAGTGCAAATTAAATGACATATACTAAAAGAAATAACAGAAGATTATCTTCGCAAGATGTTTTATGGGCCATCAACAAGTTGGATTTTGACAATTAAATGGATCCATTGATTCTTTGCATTCATAAATATGTAGATATTGAAGGGGACCACAAGGTTTCAATATAAAAAAAAAACATACGAAAGATGCAAGTTACCATACTTTATATATTAAATTTTAGATGAATCATCACTTAGACAATATAGTACAACTCAACTCTATTGCATGCCTCCTAGTATTCCTATCCATGCCATTCAAACTAAAGCATGTTTGTTAAAAGCATAAGATTAAATAAAAAAATAATGTGCTCATAGTACATAATGGCAATGGCAACTTGTGCTTAAAGTAGCAAAATGAGTGTAGATTTGAATCGCATACTACAAAAATAACACAAGTGTCCTTAACCCACTACAATTTTACATCCATTTCAAATTCATTTATCTCTACTTTCCTTAGCGCAGGGTTAGCACAGGGAAGATAGTCGACTTCTTTGTTGAGGATCAATGCTCATTTCAGAAATCTACACACAAAACACCATTTAAAAGTTATTTAATGGTTATAAAAAAACAAGTTCGTATACACTTATTAAAATTGCAATCAAATAAAACAGTTATACTTACTGAACTTGAATATGTGCATGTCACAACTAGTGTCATGCAAGGTGAAGCTATCGATCTGGCTTTCTGATACGAGTCAAGATGTTGCAATTCATCCAAATGCGAGGCATCCGACTGCGAGTCAATATGCTACAAGTCATCCAGCTGTGACGAATCTAGATGTCTGTGATGCATGAGTCTCATGAGGGGATCCATTCAACCACGAGAAAAATTCAACCTTCTCCAAACATGGACATCAGCTCAAATTTAAAAGAAAAACTTAACCTTCTCCAAAAAAAAATGAACATTAACCCTCTTTGGTTACATAAACATAAAGGAGTTAAATTATAAAATACCTAAATATACTTAGTTTTAAGTTCTCCACTAAATAACAATTAATACTTAGTTTTAAGTTCGCCACTAAATAACAACTAATGTGTTTAAACATTAAAGATTCAAATTCATAAAATACCTAAATATACTTATTTTTAAGGTTGCCACTAAATAACCTTAATGTATTTAAACATAAACATACATTGAAGAGTCAAATTTATAAAATACCTAAATGTGCTTAGCATTAACCGTTACCACTAAATTACAATTAATGAGTTTTAATAATTACTGAGGGTAACGATATTCCATTTTATTCGGAATGAAATTAGGTTACCACTGCCCCGTGATATCCCAAATCTGCTCATCTTCTCCCGTTTCATCTTCTCGTCCCGCTTGGTTCACTTTCACGTTTATGTTATGATCTCACTACAGCATCGGGTAAAGCTGCCATCAGAGAATAAGAGTGTTTGAAGTGCTCTAATGGAAGCTCTCCCGGACGATCTTGTTCGTCGGTGCTTGTTGAGAGTGCCGTACAATTCACACGCTAACCTGAAATCTGTGTGCGAAGGATGGGAGGCTATGGTGAGTAGCCCTCGGTTCTATGCGGACAGAAAGATCTCTGGGACGAGCCAGCAGCTTATCTGCTTGATCCGAAGAAATCATAGGGTCGATAATAATCTGGTCTTTATATTAACGTTATATGACCCTGAGGAGGGCACCTGGGAAACCCTACCATCCATTGATGAACCCCAGTGTCGTGGAATACCAATATCCTGTCAATGCGTTGCAGTGAATCGGAAGCTGGTTCTCATAAGCGGAATACACCCGTCTGAGACAGGTCTGACGAAGAGTGTATATATTTATGATTTTGAGTCTACCAGATGGATCCGCGGAGCTGACATACCTACACCTCGACACAACTTTGCTAGCTCGGCCTCTTCTTCCACAGGACTTATCTACGTCGCTGGCGGGGACGATGAACACCATAGACCTCTGGCGTCTGCAGAAGCTTATAACGTGGAGGAAGACAGGTGGGAAATTCTGCCTCCTATGACCCAACAGCGCGGCAGCGGATGCCAGGCTGTTTTCCTGGAAGGTAAATTCATGGTGGTAGGTGGACACGAATTGGACAGAAGTGCAGAAGTTTTTGATCCGAATGCGGGAACGTGGAGAAGGTGGGAAGATATGTGGAGTTTCGGGGGACGTCTAATGGATTCTGGCGGTTTGGTTGCTACTTGTTCTGGCGATTTGTACGTGTTCGTAAAAGAAGAAATAATGAAGTATGATGTTCAGAGAAACATTTGGACTGCTGTGGCTTCTCTTCCGCCAGAGATTACCTTCGTTAGCTCTGCTGTACAATGGGGTGACTTGCTTTTTGTAACCGGAGTTGAGTTCTTTAGAAATAAACGTCATTTTTTTCTGTTTAACCCGTCAAAACTAGAGTCTATTGAAGTTCACTGTGATAGTGACGGAGAGATTTTTGCATCTCAAGCAGTGGAGATCTGAATACGGTTTCTTGAGTTATTTTCTGGGAGGTGTCCCGTCCAACTTCCCGAGTGTTGTCAGTAAATTTTAATATAATAAAGGAGTGCATTTATGTGTTCAACTGTTCTGTTTATTCTAGGTAATTAATTAATTTGTACATTTTTAGTTTTAAGTAACTGATTTTAGCGTGAACAAATTTAATTATTGTCTCCGTTTTTAAGAGTTGCAACTTGCAAGGAATAATTATAGTGTATTATGTGTTAGTCCCTGTCACGGTTAAATTTGACGGGTACCCTTACCATCAGTTAAATGTGTTTGACTGTTTTGTTTTTAAAACTGCTCTGCATAAAATATTTAATAATTTTTTTTATCCATCTTTACTTTTAATGTAACAATTATTGACACAAATCTCATGACAATTTGATAGATATAGAAAAAAACTAAAATGAAACAGAAGCAGTGACTCTAGGTTTGGAAGGCGTACTCGCTTTTCCAGTAATGTGCCCACAAAGACTATCAACCCCGCTTTCGAGGCTATTATAATAGGACCAGTTAGGCTGTTGAAAGATCATAGTTCACGGCCTGAGACGCATCCCAACTCGCTTTTGGAAAGATCGACTCGCTCAATCCTGAGGATAAGAAGTTTGCTCCTTGCCACTGTAGGATTTCGAGAAGCGGTATCGGCTTTCTCGTTTCAGTCCTTTTATTATCTTATGGAATGGATTAAACTCTAGACGGTTTGTATTTTTACTGGCGAAGGGGAAATTGTTGAAACTGCGATTTGGGTTGTTTAAATTGCAATTTTGATTGTAGGAATTGATTCAGCAACTTAGATTATCCCTGGGGCACCAGGATTATGCAATTCTAGCAACCCAGAACTGTCATTTAAGCAATTTCAGCCGAATTTTCGCCAGAAAAATCGCTAGATTCTTAATACAAACGGTCTAGAGTCTTATGACTTATAAATTGGGTTGGGTGGGCTCATTAGTAAATATAAAAAATAGGTGTTCTACATGTACCTGAATAAGCAAGCATCCTAACAATTAACATTCCCTAGACCTTTCACTCCCAATACTGGGTGGCCAAGCACGAGTACCCTCCATATAACATTTAATAATTTAAATCTTAATGCAGCAATTTGATGCAAATAGCATGACAATTTGATTAAGACATTGAGTATTCTCGTGAAACCATAAAGAAAAGTAGCAAATTCTTGAAATCTCATTCATCTTTCTATGATTATAAATAATTTATTTGGATTGAAATTCCTCAATATTATCCAATATATCTAGGCTACTTTCTATTGGATTCACATAGATTTTAATATTGTATAAGAAATGTAATCACACTTCAAATAAATTACAGCCTAGTTATCCATAAATAACTCAATGTTTATACTTGAATCACTTTATAATACATATTCTATTTAGCATTAAAAGAGATTCTCAAATGAAATAATTTAGAGGATATTCATTTGGCATAAAATTTAGAAAAGAAACTACCCTTTGAACATAATAACTCATGATTCCAATATTAAAATGATTCACAAATAAAATAATTGGGAAAACTTAAAAATGAAATCACTCTTTCAAAGGTGTAACCCATATTTTAGCATTAAAATGATTCACAATTGAAATAATTTGGAAGGCCATTCATTTGGCATAAAACTTAAAAAAAGAACTAGGTTTTCAATGGAATAACCCATGATTTATGTTAATTCTTGGTGAAAGGAACTCAAGAATCAAAAGAAGAAAATATGAACAGGGTAAATACCTTTTAGCTTATAACAGTAGAACCATTTATTTCTGCTTTCATAAACTATAGTCTAGCCATCTGAGAACCATCTTCCTTAGTGAGAAGAATAAAGACGCCGCATTCTGTCAATCCAGAGGCACATTCATTCTATACACCAAGAAGAAAGAATGCTTTGGCAGTCCTGGGTCAGCTCTCCTTGGAGACTCCACAATTTTGTTACTAAATCCATTTGCAAACCTAAATGAATTCTTAGTCTTGACTAGTGACAAGCATGTCCTTTTCTGCTAATTACCTCAACTCTTTGAACATTTTTTTTTCAAAAAGTTGATGGGGTGGGGTTCAGAAAGCTTTAAAGGTAGAATCCACTAAATAAATTAAGGAAAACCGACCTAGGACTTTGGCTTTTAATGAAATGGACCTAAAGGAATTAGCTGCAGTTTATTCTTCTTCTCAATCTAAATATGCAGAGCTTTGAAGAAACTGAAATGGAACTAAAGCCAAAAGCAGAGCAGGTATCACTGATATTCGTTTTCTCCTGTTATTGAGTCTGTCTAGCTCTAGATTCATCTTAGTGAAAATTTCATTTTAGCCACCTCGATTCGAATGTCAACCTCCGAAAATCCAAGAAAAGCATTCTCCAAAGACTACATTGGATTATTATAGTTGATATCATTATTATAGTTGATATCCAGCAGTCTCTGGCTATTGGCACAGGAGTCAGGATAGTGTAAGAGTTTTCATGTACTTCTCTCCAACTTGAACACTAGAGTATTCAGTAAGCGAGTGAGAGTTTTCGCGGTATAGGAAATCTAATCAGATGGTCAAATTCAATTCAATGTACATAATATTTTTGTAGATATGTTAGATTAATGCACATTAATGAAAATTGTTGGATCAATACTTATTAATGAAAATTTAACCAACCATATTTGTTGAATCAATCAACATTAATGAAAATCTAATTAACCATACAAAAATTTCACAGGCAAATTTGAAGTGTGCCAGTCAAATTGACAACTTCATAAATTAATTGAAGTTGATATCTCTGTTATTGTGGGAGTGGGGACTAGAGGTTATATTGCAACAAGGAGAAGGATCCAGATTTATTTTCCCACGTTGGGTTGATATCTCTGTTAGTTGTGTTCTTTGTGGATTAAAGTGTACCTAGAGGTCAGACACCTACTCTTTTGTTATCCAATGCTCGAATCTCTCGGAATTTCTGTTGTTTTTTTAGTTGTCATCTACTGGGTATCATCCACAAATCTTTCTGAAATAGTAAACCTGTGCGTAGTGGTTATCATCTATGCTATAAAATTTTGCATCATATATTATTATATTTATAACATTAACAGTCTCAAATGATTATTTTTTATTAAAAGAAAAAAAACATGGCGGTGAAATCTTGCAAATTCGTGCTTTTTGAACAGCTTTAGTCTACCAATTGTGTCGATGCATAGCTGCTAAAACGTTAGAGCCATGTGAATTTTATAAGATTTTTCAAAATAATCTGTCATTTTCTTGCTGTGTCACCTAATTGATGTGAATTGGTGCTCGGATATCGCTCGGAAGGGGCTCTCTCACAACATCTTTATTTATTTTCCAATTTCCGTTATTTTTTTTTCTTTAGTTGTCATGTTGAAGCAACTAGAAAAAATAGTGTTGGAGACAATGTTGAATTCCTAACACTGCATATGGATCTCTCGCTGGAGTATTTGAAGGATTGAACGAACTAAAAGCTACATGAAAACCATCATCCAAAACTTGGGAGCTTTGTATACGAGTAAATGACTAAATGATGCACATATCTTATGTTTTCTCAGCCACATTGAGGAATAATTCTGTATGAATGCCTTCCTATAACTTGTATGGATGGTTTAGGTGTTGTACTAATTTATCCAACTGTCCACATTAATATGCCCTTTTGATAGGGACGCAAGTAGTTTTTCGGAGAACCAATTCCTTATATACAAAGATTTAGCCATCATGGCAGAGGTTATTTGGGCAGGATCAAATCAGCGAATGAGGGATATGGGAACAATGACACTAGTTGGTAGATTTCCCACCATCAAACAACAAAGTTTGGATTGAAAGGTGGCATTCCTATGACATGGAGGTTAGGGATAATAAAAGACGTTTGGAGAACTATATTTAGCAGCACATCAATAACAAAGAAGGATGATGCCTCAAGTGGTTTTCTCAGATTTTGAAACATTTGTTATAGATTTGTACTTTTGCAGACGATAAATATTGATATTCATGTTTACAAATTCCTTTTGAGGATCCTCGCGCAGAACAATCTGAGGAGTTTGTTGACTTCATATCATCATCATATATGCACAAACAAGCTGTAAATAGAAGTTAGCTACAAGAAAATCATTGTTCCAGAATGCATATTTATTCATTTTCGGGCCAGTAGGGAGAAAGAGTGAAGATAATTTATAGGCTTCACGTGGATGAAAAACTGTAAACATGTTAAGTCTATTTTGAATCATCCTTGCCCACTTTCCAAACAAGTCACGACAAATTTTAATAGAAGAGAGTGTTATTGGATAGAACTCGCTTTTTGGAAGAACGATGCCCAATATCACTAAGAGGAACTCTTTATAACTTTATTCTATTATTTGAATTTCTCATTGGAGAAAAATGTTTTGTGGAGCTAAATCTATTTAGCATCACTTTCCTTCATTTGTCACGGTTGGATTTGGGGATTTGGGAGCATTTCTCTCATCTTGGATCATTATTGTATGTCTTTTGGAGCACGTAATGGATGTATCGAATCTCTTTCTATTTCATTTGAAGCTTATGTTATTGGTTCTAATTGTTGTGGATGTATGTTAGAGATCACTTGCAAACATATGCTTGAGAGGTCGAGGGGAAAGGGTATATCTACCATTTTGGAAGGGTTTAACGTGAGGGTTTCTTCCCGTTTAACTTCCTTTGATGTCTTATTTATGAATGTGTTATCTTACATTTATTATCTTTAAACAAGTGTTGTTGGGTTAACACTTCATAATTGGACACACTCTCATAGTATGGTTTAAGTGTGACACCTTTGGGGTCCCTCCGTATTAATTCAACATTATTTAACAAGTTAAGGTGATTTGTAGCATGTATACCCAATTTATTTACCATAATCATTCATAAATAAATCTCTTAGATCGATGATTATTGACTCCATTTGACCTATATTATATAGGCATTAGTCCTTTATCTTTCATCACATCATTTTCTATACTACAAAATCAGAATGCTTTGGTGAGACTCATTGCAATCCTATCCTAGGGATATCCTCCTTGTTTTGGAGAAGAGTCAACCTAAAGTTGGAGGAGTGACTGAGGTGACAGTGGGTAAACCCTCTGAGTTTCCCTTGGGTTTGCATTTTGTGCTTGGAACTTTTACACATTTGAAGTGAAGGTTCGAGAGGTAACATACAGAATATAGAGAAACAAATCGTAGGAAAGTAACATAAAGGATTTATAAACAATCTTGGAACGTGTCAATTAGGCCAACTTAGTGAGTGTTTATAACATATATGAAGCTGGACCTTTCAAATGATAGTTTGTTGAAGTAATATGACAACTTTATACCTAACAGAGATTTTGAAATATATTTCAGTCCTCATTGTGATTGCCTTACTAAGAGTGGACAACACTAGATTGCTTAACTCAAAAAAATTATTAGATTGTATTACAGAAAGCAATTTGATGTTTTCGCTAATCCTATAATATAAAATAATATGGTTTACATTGAAGTGTATTTTAGCATGAACTTTAACCTCATCACATATTTACCATTAGAATTGACATGTTACAACATTGTATTCTACTACCAATGCCTCTGCTTATACAATCCATTGTCTATAGTGTTGAAATATTCTCACCATCTTATCTTGGTTTTGAATGCTTTGCGTGCATTTCGTGCAGTACTCCATGATGAGCATGGTTGTCATTGATGACAACAAATTAATGACAAAGGTGATGACATGGCAAGCATGAGAAACACATTAATGACAAAGCAATAACAAAGGTGATGAGACATGGCAAGCAAGCAGTGACAAAATTTGATGACATGGTAGGAATTTGAAGGATAGAAAGGGCACCGGTATTTGAAGGACATCATGGAGCTTGCGGGCATCCAAAGTATCCCTTGCGGGCATTTGAAGGACAGGGTTTGGACGTCTATAAGAGTCCTTGCGGGCATCTCCTCGAGGAGCTTGCAGGCATATGAAGAGAGCCCTTGTGGGAATCTCTAAGGAGCTGTGTAGGCATCTTCTAGGGCCCCTGCGGGCATATCTAAGAGCCTCTTGCAGGCATATCTTAGGGCCTTTTGTGCACATTTTCTAAAGGCCCTTGCAAGAATATCTTAAATCCCTTCCACGCATCTCTAAGAGCCCTTGTGGGCATATGATGGAACAAATTGTGGGCATATAAAACAAGGAATTTAAGGGAAGCCTCTCACATGGCATGTAAATGATGATGTGTGAAGGGTTGGGTCTTGGACCCACAAGTGTTGGTTCTTGAGGTTGTTGACTAAAGCCCTGTCTCCTTGTTTGAAGGATTGACCACCTAAAATGATTCTTATTTGAATTATTTAATAATAAATAAAAATAAAAGTGATAATTTCCTTGACATGTCGACTTAGCAAAAGTTATGAAGAAGTGTATAAATAAAAGACAATGCTCTAATTCGAGGTTTGACGAATTTGGTGAGTGGAGCGTGTGAGCTCTGATTTTCGGAGAGTCTGAGGAAAATTTCGAGAGTGCTTTGGCAGCAATGAAGTAACCTTTTTATTTTCTCTCTCTGATTTTCAAGCTCAATTAAGGCAGCTTCTGAGGAATTTCGGTTGTGGTGAATTCTGTTTTTCTGGAGCAGTAGATGACCAATATTGATGGCATTTATATGATGACTATGGAAATCATTATGACATGACTATGGACAAATTGAAGACATCTTTGTGGGTAGGAAAATGACATGACTATGGACAGGTTGATGACATGACTGTGGATAGATTGAAGACATGTTTTTGGATAGATTTGTGACATGACTGTGTTAGCAAGGACAAGTTGATGAAATGTGATGTGACAAGTATATGTATGTAATTGTAAGTTGGGACTTACAAACCCCTTTCTTAGTTGGATCTAAGAAAATACCAAGATGTGTCTTGGAATAGAAGTTGGTGCTTATCAATCAGTTGTAGCTGGTGTAACCTAACGGTTGTGGTTGATTGAAAATTATCAAATTAAATATATCAAAGTTTACAAAGCTTATCGTGTGATGTGTCTCTAATGATGTGGATTAATGATATGGATGACATGTTTAATTTGATGATTATTGATGTATAGCTTAGTGTGAATGATGAACTCTTCCTAAGTGTTGAAGTGAAATTATTTAATGATCTTTGATTAATTTTTAAGGAAGTTGAAATTGGTATAAAGGGATGGCCAACTGATTCACCCCCCTTCTCTCAGTGTGTCATTGTGTCTAACAATTGGTATGAGAGCCTGGCCTTCATCACAAGCCTAAAAAACTTGAAGGATATGCGTGGACACAAATGGAAGGAACAACCGAGCTTATTAACAATGAAGTTACAGTTTTTGAAATATCATATTATTTTGGTTGGAGAAGTAAAATGAAAGCTTACTTGAAGAGGTTTGGTGTTTGGGAAATTGTGGTTAATCCACCTATCGAGACCAACAAGAAGACAAAGACAACTATCAAGAAAGACAATAACATTGTCTTGAATTTTCTAATGGATGGACTCTCAAGCCCTATCAAAGAAAGTGTAAGACAATACACCTATGCCAAAGATCTTTGGTTCAAGCTAGAAGGTGAGTATCAGAGGAGAAATCAAGACATAGAGAAGGAAACAGAAGTCAAGCCCTATTCTTTATGAGTCCTTTTTAGATCTTCTTGACTCTTTTTCCTATCTTGGGTAGCTTTTAAATTTTCTTGTACCTATTTCACAATTAGTTCTAACTCCTGCAACAATTCAGGTCCTAAAACAACTGTATTTACTGGGTCATTCCAGAAAACAGGTGTATCACATTTCCTACCGTAAAGAATTTCAAATGGGCTAAGTTTGGATGGTGCATGATAACGGTTATTATATGCAAATTCTACTAAATGCAAGTAGTCTTCCCACTTACTAGGCTGATCCTTAACATACCTTCTCAGTAAGTCTTCCAATACTTGATTGACCCTTTCTGTCTGTCCATCCGTTTGTGGATGAAATGCTATGCTGAAATTTAAGGTTGTATTCAACCCTTTAAACAAATACCTCCAAAAGTTTCTAGTAAACTTACAGTCATGATTTGAAATTATCACTTTCGGTATACCATGTAGTCGAAAAATCTGCTTCATAAAGATTTCTGCAATGTCTGGAGCCTTATGAGTAGTCTTCATAGGTATAAAGTGTGTTGCTTTGCTCAGTTTGTCTACTACCACCATGATAGAG
The DNA here is from genome assembly GCA_027924585.1 of Larix kaempferi. Taxonomy (NCBI): domain Eukaryota; kingdom Viridiplantae; phylum Streptophyta; class Pinopsida; order Pinales; family Pinaceae; genus Larix; species Larix kaempferi. Next base: position 15,665,893 of record BSBM01000519.1, read on the forward strand.
TCATTTTGTTTCTGATTTTTGGGTAGTCCAATAATAAAGTCTATGCTTATCACTTCCCATTTCCAACTCGGTATAGGAAATGGCTGTAACAATCCAGCGGGATGTTGGTGTTCAACTTTCACTTTTTGACAATCCAAACATTTAGCTATGTATTCTGCTACTTCATCTTTCATTCTGGGCCAATAGTATTCTTTCCTGAGCATAGTAATGGTCTTCTGGTAACCTGGATGGCCAGAGTAATGGCTTTTGTGCATCTCATTTAAAATCAGAATTTTTACTTTTGGTATGTTAGGTACATACAATTTGCTTTTGTATAACAATAGTCCATTTTCTTTCACACTGTAATATGCCATAGAATTTTGAGAACTGTTATTTGTTGTCTTTTCCTTTAATTTTTTGTATTCTTCATCTATTTCACTCCTTTCAAGGATCTGATTTTCTAAATCTGTTGAGTAAGTACTGATGGCTGAAATAAAATTTAGTTTTGCTTTACGACTCAATGCATCTACAACCTTGTTTTCTTTCCCTTTAATATGCTAAAATTTGAAATCATACTCACTTAGGAAAGTTAACCATCTAGCTTGTCTAGCATTCATATTTGTCTGATCTAATAAATATTTCAGGCCCATGTTGTCTGTCAATAAGGTAAATTTTTTGCCAATAAGGTGGTGAGGCCACATTTTTAAATCATGAATTATTGCTAATAACTCTAATCATAAGTAGAGTAATTCTTCTCATGTATTTTCAGCTTTCTAGATTCGTATGCCACAGCATACCCTTTTTGTGTTAGGATTCCACCGAGTCCATCATTGCAAGCATCCGTGCAAACTATAAAATCCTTATTAGGATCCGCTATCCTCAAAATAGGTGTTGTAGTCAATAATTCCTTTAACTTCTTAAAACTGTCAGTACATTTCTGATCCCACACAAATTTCTTCAATTTCTTCTGCAAGGAGGTTATGGAGTTTGCAATCTTCGAAAAACCCTCTATAAATTTTCTATAATATCCAGTAATACCCATAAATGATCTTACATCTGACACATCCTTAGGAACCGACCAATCATTAATGGCTTTTATCTTGTCGGGATCAACTGAGATTCCTTCTTTAGAAATTATGTATCCTAAATACTAAATTTTGTCCTTGTGAAAGTCACACTTACTAAACTTAGCGTATAGTTGATGATCTCTCAAAACTTGTAAAATAATCCGTAGATGTTCATCATGCTCTTCTTTGCTTTTATAATACACTAAAATGTCATCTATAAACACAACATCAAACTTATCTAAGTATTTGTGCAGAATATTGTTCATCAAACACATAAATATAGTCCGGGCATTAGTCAAACCAAATGGCATGACTACGAACTCGTAATGTCCATATCGAGTTCGGAAAGCTGTTTTGAAAATATCCTCATCCTTAACCCGCACTTGATGATATCCTGACCTTAGATCAATCTTTGAAAATATCGTTGCTCTATGTAGCTGATCAAATAGATCGTCTATGTGGGGCAACGAATATTGATTCTTGATTGTCATCTTATTAAGCTGGTGATAATATATGCACAGTCTCGGGGTTCCATCTTTCTTCTTAACAAATATAACAGGTTCTCCCCAAGGAGACACTCTCGGTCTTATATAATTCTTATCAATCAGTTCCTTCAACTCCGATTTCAATTCGTTTAATTCCAGTATATTCATCCTATATGGATCTTTAGAATTCGATACTGCTCCTGGTATTAACTTGACGGTAAAATCTAAATCTCTTTTAGGAGGTAATCCTGGAATCTCCTCAGGAAAAACATCCTTGAAATCCTTTAGGACAGGTATGTCTTCTAGTTTCAGTTTGTCCTCTTTACAAATAAACTCATCATTTACTACATTTACTGCAAACAACTGACATCCTTTCCTAATTGCCCTCTTAACTTGCATTCCTGAAATTTGTCTAAGGGTTGTCTTTCTTGGAATACCTTTTACTTCTACAGTTTCTCCTTCATCATTAAAACATGTAAAACTTTTCTCGTAACAGTTCAAAATGACATGATGGGCTTCTAACCAGTCCATTCTGATTATGATATCATAAGATCCTAAAGGTAAAATATTCAACTTGATTTGTTTCTTTAACTGGTTCATGGATAAAGCACAACTTTCAATAAAATCTGATACTTTTCTCTTTGTTCCTGTTGCTAGTCTAACTAACCAAGATTTACTGAACTTTTTTGTTTTCAATTTAAAACTTTCCACAATATCTGGTGATATATAACTTAAGCTAGCACCTGGATCAATCAAAATAGTAACAAGATGATTTTGTAGCATACCTTCAATCTCTACCATAGATATTTGATGATCTGCTTGTGTGTTGTCGAGAGCTGCATTGATTCTGGGAATCTCCCTCACCAAGTCTCCAATAGTAGGTTTAGTCTGAATAGAGTGAATGTTGTTAGTTGTCTGCTTCATCTTGGGACATTCTGATGCATAGTGAAGACCTTGACACTTGAAACATTTGATAGGTGCCTTTTGATCATTATTTATCGTAGCATTGGGAGTGTTTCTAAGAGCTATAAAATTCTGTTGCTGACTGTTTCTGGCATTGTTTCCTTGAAAATTCCGATTCTAACATTTTTTCTTTTGGAAACTAGAATTCCCACTAAATTTGAAAATTTTCTTTTTCAGCTCAAAATTGCTGGGTTTATGACTTTTCCAGTTTGACATTCCTTCTCTTTTCCGATTAGTGTCATAACAGAAATTTGCTTTCTTCATGGCCTCCTCTAAGGATTTTGGACTGTCATACTCGATTATGTCCTTGATATTGAAAGGTAGACAGCTCAAGTGTCTTTGGATATTCAGTTTTTCTTCCACGAGGTATGGCACATATCTCAATAAGTTCAGAAATTTATTGTTCATACTTCCCAGCTTTAAGTCATAGAACTCCTTTGATTTTTCTTCATAGTATTGTTCTGATAAGAACTTCTTTTTGAAATATTGTTTGAAAGTACTCCAGTCGACGTCCTTGTCTTTGATGCCCCTCACTCTCAAAATGTCCTGCCACCAAATATCCGCCTTGCTGATCAAGTTGTAGATTGCCATCGTTTCCTTCAAAGATTCAGAATAATCATTTATTTGGAAATACTTTTTCATGCCGAACAACCAAGTTTTTGCTGTCTCTCCTTTTTCAGTTTCACCATTGAAGGTTGGGGGTTTGATTTTCTTGAACTCCCCGGAAATTTGCTCATACTATTTGTGACTTTTCCTTTTGGGTTTGTATTCCCCTTTGCTGCTGTCACTTGAATAATTTTTTTTTCTTTTTTTGTTTTTCATGAGCAGCTTCTGATGATATCGAAATGTTGTTTGCATCATCAGTTTTCATCTTTTTACTTCTGTCTGGATGAGGTAAATATTCAACCTTGGAAGTATTCTCAATTTCTCTATTTTATTCATCAATTGGGCATTGTTTGAAAAGTACTTGATTTAACTCTTCTTGCACCTTCAAGATTCTCTAATTGTCTTGTTTTACAGATTTGATTTATGCCTTTAATTCTTGAAATGCTCATAATAATTCTGACGAATTGTTGTTTACTTCACCATGAAATTCTTCTCCTTTGAAATGCCTTCCCGTGCTATGACTCTTGGGTTGAAATCTGTCTTCTAAATGTTCAGCTGAGTTTTCCCTACTTGTAACTCAAAATAATTTATGTATAACACGATAGTTTAAATTTTTTAATTAGTAAAAGTTCTACTTTAAATAAATTTTTCTGCTGCGTGTTCTTGGACCTTTTTCAGGCCTAGAGTTCGAACATGAGCTCTGATACCACATGTAACATCCTGGAAAATACCAAAAATATTTTTTTTTTATAATAGCAATAATTATCAAAGTTGTTAATTGTTACACCCAAAATCTACCCATCATAAGATTTAGTGTATACACCCCTGAAGATGTCTTGACTGAGTAATTAACCTGGGAGGATTTGTACCCAGTTGTACCATATTTTGAGAGGTTGTCGTAGGTTGCACTCATGCAACATGCGACGTTGCAGCTTGTTTCACTGTAGGGTGCGACGAAGTCAGTTAATGGGAAAAAATAGCTTCTTCAAGGTTCTTCTCGAAACTTGCTGACTTAGGGGCTTATCCCTGACCTCTAGGGGAGTTGGTACTCGATTGCTAACACCTTGGGGGGATCCCCTATCTCTCTCCTACCATCTCTCAACCTATCCTATCCATACTCTATCCACTTAGTCTTATATAGGAGAATCTCTACTCCTATCCAAAGGGAGGAAGTCTATGGTGTCTACATGCTGGTGAAATCACTCTTGGGAGATCTCTAATCATCCTTGAGAGACTCAAGCTTCCTTAGGAGGAAATGGAAAATAGATTTGTTGGAGAAGGGCTGCAGCGTTAAGCCTTGGTTGTAGTTCTATATCTCTTCTATGTACTTCCCTCTTTTTACAGCAATACAAATGCTTTCCGCCAATATTGTTCGTGTGTGCAATGATATTGAGTAGTTTGCTTGCTTAACTGTTTACTTAGATCTCTTATTGTATAGATGCCCTTTTACTTGTTTCTCTTGTTTCTTGTCTTGACAGGTCTTATAGCTTGGATCTGATGACCGTGAGACATGGAGCAGCATTCAAAAGAAATGATAGTGAAGTGAAAGGTAAGACATCTAGCGGTCGATCCTTAAGTAGATCTATGAAATGCATTCGTAGCGTGTCTCATTTGTTCTAGACTCGCATTGAGCTAGGGAGATCTGGCTCGCGTCCTCTTGAGTGGATTGTCCGATAAACAAATCTGGCGACCATACTAGGGAAGATCATATGTCTGATTCTGTAATTGCATGAGAGTCATTTTTCAGTTGATTGCTTGATACAAGCCTTCTATTTGTCGTTTGCTTCGTAAGTTGATTTCACTATCGGATCTTCATCTTGAAGACTCTGATCTACTTCCTCTAAGTTTATACAACTCATTTCCAAACCATTCCATGGTTCATTGCTTGGAGATCTGATTCATTTTTGGACTTAGATCTTTCCCGTCGCACCTGGTTAGTGGAAACAGAGCAACATTGTGTCATCTCTGGCCTCTGTTCTTTACCTGCTAGTAACTCATCGCATTCTTTTCATTGGTAAACTGTGACGTCATCGCACTTCCCGCATTAGTGGAATGCGACGTCGCAATGTGTACAAGCACAGAGTGCACAGATTTGTCAAAATTTGGCATACATGCATCCCCTCTCCATTTGTCAGTATAAACTTTGGTTTGCTGTATGAACTCCTTCTATGCTGCAAGATCTAGCTAGAGACCCCACCTTCGATTTGTGTGTCAAGTGTTGGGCTTGTTTGGATTTATTTTGGGTTCCGTCTTAGACAAGTTTGAAGACCGGTAGTGGTGGATACTCTTGTCTCCTCCACCTTCATCCACTCACCCTTGCATTTCCTTCCTTCCATCTCTGATCTGATCATTACATTAGATGAGCTTCCAGACCTCATTTTCATCATTGTTTGAGCTTTGCTTGCTACTGCTTGGTTTTGAGTTAAGTGTGCCTTTCAGCTTGATTGAGTGCTTGTCTTTTCTTGAGTTTTTTTAGTGTACTAGTGCTGCAAGTCGTGTTTTCTTTTCGTTCATTTAGATCTAAAAGCTCAATTGTTATCAAGTTTATTCTTTGATGCATCTATTGAAAAGTTTGAAAGTGCTTCTTCCCCATCATTTCTTGAGTGTTTTTGAAAGAAAAACGTTCTTGCATTGGAATGTTTCGTTTATCAATCTTTTAGAAAATTGAATGAATGTATAATCATTTGTGTTTTTCTTGAAATATGAATCGCTCATCTTCTTGAAAGACTCAAGCTACACTTCCAATTTTGCAAAAGTGTTTCCATGCTTGGGAAAGATAAGTGCATGTTTTATTTTTCATTGCTTTTGGGCCATTGAAAGTGAAATTGAAAAGCTTGCATACTCCATCATAGAATTCTCTCTTTTCATTGCCTAGTATCATTCTCGTTTTGAAAAGAAAAAGAAAAAAAATGTTGTGATTTGGATTGTAGTGTTGTGATTTTTTGTGTTTCGTTGAAAAGGGAAAAGAATACTGTCATAGTCAAGTTTTGTTTGAATTGGGATTGTGTTGCTTTGGCAATCTTGATGGAAAGAAAAAGATTTCTCCTTCACATGGCTAGAATTCATTGAAAGAAAAGAATGTTTTGTGCATGTAGCTAGGACTTGCATTATGCTTCTGATTATGTACTCACCTCATGCATTCACCTAACTGTCAAAGATAAAATTAATGGTAGAACTAGGTAAAATTTTTATCAACTTGTTTGTAAGCTAGAGACATGTTCCGGCGTTGTTAAGCGTGGCAGCTGTCGTTATTCTCCAACATTGTATCCCAGGCTATTGTAGTCTTCCATGTACTTATCGGTATATCGAGCTCCTTCATGTACCCACCAAGTACCATAATCCATACTTGGCATATATAAAAGGGTGTATCACATACTCGGTAGTATATCAGAAGGTCTCTTGTCGAATGATTGTGCATTAGACAGCACCACTACGGATTTGAGCTCCCACGTACCTTGCGTATATCGGGAGACACCAATAGGATTCTTGAAACCAACTGAGTTAACCATTTGGCCGTCTTAGCAAAACAATACATCGAGAACAACACTTGGGGAGATTAGCATGCACATAATGTCCAGGTAATCATGTATGTAGGAAAGTGTACAGTCCCAATCCTCCTTGTCACGTCATATTGTTGGACCCTGCAATATATCACGGTTTGCAATGCCTTGATAATCCCATGAGGTTCCAGACTTTTGAATCCACTCTGTCACATAATTTTGCTTGTTGCCTTAGTTTGAGTAGGATTTTTTTGGACTGCTTTTCTTTTTAGCTTGCCCTTAGGAGAACTGTTGTTTCAGCCACTCTGGCTGACTTTCCTGACACTCTGGAGGATTTTTCCTGGAGAAGATCCCATAGGATATTAAACTTATCACCCGAATATCCCGTTAATCAGGAGGTTATTTCGATGGTAAGGATGGATCAACGTAACATGGTCATAGTTAATGAAGTGGAAAGCCCCACTCTGAACGTTGGAGGAATTTTGTTTCCACAAACTCCTCTAGATTCACCTGCCTCTCATCCGCCACAGGATGAAGGAGCACAAATCTCCGCTTCACAAGACCTTTCTCCCATCATCCTGGGAGAAACTGGATCGTTGGAATGGATAAACCGACCCTAGGACGACCCTACAGCTGTTGGTCCTTCAGCATCTTACTAGACATCTTCTACTAGTCACCCAGTGGCTCATTTTTCCATCGCATAACCACCCAACTAAACTACCCCATATTTCTCTAGACCCTCCTACATGCTCGACCTCACCGATGTCTTTGCACCCATTCAAAAACGCTTGGATCGGTTACGTATTAAGGGTAATGAACTTCGAAGACAAAGTCTCGAGCAAAGACCTGGGTATAGAGATTCCTCAAATCATCCGATATCTTCTGGATCATCGGAACAACCTTCCCATCAAGTGGCTATTAATGAGACTGGTCAGCTCTCGCAAGAATCCAGTCTTGCACCTCAAGTGAACCAACCGGTGGAAGGACAATACTCCAACACACATGTCACTACCACGGTTACTTTACCAGTTCCTCCCCCACCTCAAAATTCAAGGGGAGGATATTCCATTCCCACGAATTATCCCATCGGTAATGTTATTACTACGGTAGCTAGTCAACAACCTACATTGCTTCAATCTTCTAATAGTGGTCATCCTGTCATTGTTGGGGGGAAACCCCCATTTCCTAACCATAACATAGGTGATGGAATCCCAAACGGACCTTCCGTTGGACCTCCCCAACTTGCCAAACCATCCACCATGAGATTATCTCATGTTGGGGGCCATCCAACGCAACCCTACCCTCATGGAGTCAAGCGTATCCAGGTTCTATTAACCCTGCGCTGGGCAATTCTAATCCCGGAAATGCACCATACAAGATACCTTAGCTTGAGAATCCATACACTCTATAGGGGAAACAACCTGTGTTGCAACACGGACCCCAACCAACTATTGCTCAAGCACCACCAACTCCGATCGGTCCTCCCCCACCTCCTGTTGGAGGCAACGGGCCCCCACCCAACGTTGGTGGAGGCCCACCTCATTCTAGCAACAATATCCCTCACCCTTCCGGCGGTGGCAGGAATGGTCCACCACCTCCTCCAGGCGGAGGCAGCGGGGGACCACCCTATTATGATAGAGGAGGACATTTCCCTTCGGGTGGTGGAGGTGGTCCACCACCCCCTCTAGGCAAAGGCACTGGAGGACCTAATTACCATGGTGGCGGTGGTGGTGCTGGGGACCCTCATACTTATGACAGTGGAGGTGGTGGGGGCCCCCATCCTTCTGGGGCTGAAGGTGGTCCACCACCCCCTCCAAGTGGAGGCAGTGGTGGGCCACCTTATTACAGTTATGGACCCCCACCTCCTCCCAGTGGTGGCGGCAGACCTCCACCTCCTCCCAGTTGTGGAGGTGGACCTCCACCTTATTGGAATGGACCACCCTATGGTGGCGGACCCTCTTACAGTCCGGGCAGTACACCCCCCTATGGCCAGTTTCCTCCTGGTACACCTTACGGTCACACTGGTCCTTACATGCCTTATCTGTATTATCAATACACGCAGCCTAATCCACAGCTGCCCTTTTTAGCTACCTTGGACCTACCTGACCTTTCTCGTTTAACCAACGACCCCATTTACCACGGAACTAATTGAACACCTATTCCGGTGAAACTTCCGACTCATATCCCGAAATTTGACGGCAAGTCGGGTGAATATCCTAAAATCCATGTGATGACTTACCATTTATGGTGTTCATCTAATTCCTTAATGGAAAACTCGATTCCTCTTAGATTTTTTCAAAGGACTCTCACCGGTTCAGCTTCCAAGTGGTACATTAAGTTTCCACCTCATTCTTTTCCTGATTTTGGCTCTATTGCCATGAAATTTTTGACTCATTTCCAGCTGCCTATACAGTATGAAACTGGTACTGAGCTTTTAACCTCGCTCCGTCAGAATACTGCTACTCTAATTTCTGATCATATCCATGAGTGGCGAAGGAGACGTCTGTTGGGCACCATTTTGACCTCTTTTTGTCATCTAAATATCCTCCATTTTCCTCTATAAAACCCTCATACTGATCTATAAAGATTTTAGTTCACCACAGACTTTGTTTAAAAAGGTATTAATGTCATTGCTTGTTAACAAATTGAATTTTGAGATTTTTAGAGCATTTAAACTAAGGTTTTATTCAGAATTACAGGATGTGCTAACTTCCCGTAATGTCTCCAAAGTTGAGCACTTGCAGGCCAGCTAGGCATTAACTGAAAGATGGAGGAAAGATCCTCAGTGTCCAGGGATGGACGAATTTCCAACGAATAGATGATGTGGCTCTCACAGGTGGCAAGTCAAAGTCGGTCAAAGATGACCACCTGTGCTACCACTCAGCACAAAAGCAGGGCAGTTTGGATTCTGTTGAGTTTCACGATTCTGAATGAGGATCTCAATGGCTATGTTCATTAATTAGTTTACAGGATTATAGCATTTCCAGTTTTCTTTCAAATTTGTATAAGTACTTCATAAAACATTGGATCAATAATCACGATTTTGGGAAGAACGCATATAACTTCTGAACTACGTGGTTTTAATGTGTAATCAATTTATGGTGAATACAATTAGACTTTCAGTTCTATAAATCTTCAACTGTGTGTGGAACGAGGCACTGGAGGGCCCCCATTGTTGAGTTCGCACACTCTTACCTTTCCAGTGAATGCGATTTAGATGTTTGCAGCGATTTAATTTGATGCATGCGATTTAGATTGTGCCATTGGTATGTGTTAATCCCTGTAGTATCTAGTTTATTATTGCAGAACGAATTCAGTTAGTTTTCAATTAATTATATTACAGCTCTGTTCTCATTTAATAGTTCAAGCCACGATTTCATTATGCTACACATCACTTACATTTCTATGAGCTCTGTCTTCTATTTTGTTAAATGTTAAAAGAACTGTTCAGACTGTGATTTTAATATGTCATACATTGCTGCTCATTTGAAGATAAAGTGTTTAGAACAATTATCAATTATGAACAATGTCCTGTAAGGGAATTTAATGATTAATTGTTCATTCAGTACTGGGATGTCAGGCAGAACTTTGTAGTCTGTATCTTAGGGTTAGAATCATTGTTAAATTGCTTTCACTATCTCAGTTCTTTCAACAATAGATTACTTTCCTAAATAGATTGCTATGTACTTGAAAAGAAACAAACGAATTTAACCCTGTAAACGGATTTTTGTATCTTTAAGTTACAGTATTTCTCATCTGACAGTAGATTCAATTCACAGAGAATTAAGTTAACCAAACAAGTCTAGCTCTAAGTCCTAAAACTTGGATATGCCTCTAAGCTTACTGACCCGGATCGATATAAATTTAAGGTTCGATCTGCATTAGTGGATTGAAGCCCAACATTTTGGCACCGTTGCCGGGGAGGCATTGTAGAAGCAGGCTTAGAAACTTTAGTTTTCTGATAAAAACAAAAAATTTCAAACAAAAACACAGAATAGATTTTAATTTTATGTTAAGACTAAGAGACGAGAAAGGAAGATTTCTTAAAAACCCCCCAAAAACAGAAATAACAAGAGCTTCTATTCCAAAAGGATTCATCTCAACAGTTGGTAAGTTCAAAATGTCTGAGGAAGAAACATCAAAAGGACCAACTGCAGAACAGAGAACGGAGTATGAGAGGATGTTTGAAATAGAAAACAAACGCAAACAGGAGAGAAGGGAAGAAGAGAGAAGGGAAGAAGAGAGAAGACATGAGAGGGATGACAGAACAACAGAAGATCAGGAAGCCACCTTTAAATTTCCTATCTTAGACACTAGCGTTATCCTAGGAGAAGAGGTGAAAATGAAGAATATTCCACCATTTGTCTTACCAAACTTCTATGGCATGACCTCTGAAGATCCCGACTCTTTCCTATTCGAATTTGACATCTTGTGTCGAACTTATGGGTATACTGATGACACCCATAAGCTCCGTCTTTTCCCTGCTACTCTTAAAGCACCTGCCTTGAAATGGTTCATGGGTTTAGGAGAACATTCTATCACTAGCTGGGATGAAATGAGGAAAATCTTTCTTCGAAAATATCAGGCATATTGCAGATCAAAGGGTCTGAAAGATGACATTTTTGGCATGACTCAACAGGAAGATGAGAGTTTGGAGGAGTATTTGGAAAGATTCTCATACAATTTACAGAAATCTAAATACAATTCTTTAACACCTGAAATGATTAGAACAATATTTTTGAAAGGAATAAGAGAAGAGTATTTGGATACTGTTGAAATACTGTTGAAATTTGTGGCTTATGCACTTTTAATCACAAAACTGATGATTGCCCTAGATTGAAGGAATTGTAGGCAGCTCGAATGGAGGAAAATCACAGCATGGAGTCTCTTTACTTCATGGGACAATGGAGACCTTGGCAGCCAGGATTTTCAGGTATGTCTCAAGATCCTATGCAACAATTTAATACAAATTATCAGACTCCTATTCAGAATTCATGGAATGTACCCATGCCTTGGCAAACTTGGTCTCCTCCATTAGCTCAATCTGCTCCAAATTGGAGAGGGTATGCCCATGGTAACCAGACATATCAGCAGGCTTATTTGCAGCCCTATCAACAACCTTCTGCCTATCCTCAATATCAGCAGAATCAAATCCAAGCCCCATCTTTTCAAAATCCATCTTTTCAACAACCCAACAACATGGCTCCTCAATTGAGTACACCGCCTCAACAGCTTCAACTACCATCCAATCAGCCCCCACCTCAGCCTATACAACTGCCATCTCAGCCAATTCCAAATCCAAATAATAAAACAGATAGACCCATGTATAATGTTGATGATGGAATGGCGCTCCCCTACTCCATTCTCCCACTGCAAAATATCAATTTGAGATCTGGGAAAACCTTACAAAAACAATCTCCTGTTATCTTAGAAGAACCACCAGAAAATGACAAAACTCCAAAAAAATTAAATACAGAAAAATCTCAGTCAGAAAATCACAGTCAACGAGGGAACACAACAGTATCTTATACACCTCCTTTTCCTGAGAGGTTAGTCAAAGAAAAACCTTCGATTTCCTTACCTGATTTCGATGTTCTGAACGAGTTAACAAATATATATGTCAAAATTCCTCTACTGCAGGCTATAAAAGATATTCCGATTTACACTAAAGTAGTTAAGGAACTATGTTTTAATAAAAGAAGGAAGGATCCATCGAAAATTCATGTGGTAGGAAATCTAGCAGGGTTAATGTCCAACACCGTTTTCATTGAAAAGTATGTAGATCCTGGAATTCCAATGGTTACAATTACTATTAATAACTTTTCCATCCCAAAAACATTGATTGATTTAGGTGTTGCCATTAACGTCATGACACTAGAGACAATGAATTACCTTCACTTGACAAATCTCAAACCCACCACAACCGTCTTAGAATTAGCTGATAGGTCTAAAATTACACCTGAAGGGGTCTTGGAAGATATTATTGTTTCTTTAGACTCCTGGGAGTATCCTATTGATTTTATAGTACTACAGCCAAAATCTAACTTAGGAGGTAACCCATTGATCCTTGGCAGACCCTGGCTGGCAACATCGGATGCTTTCATAGGATGTAAATCAGGAAGTATGCTCATTTCACATGGGACAGAGAGAAAACAGATTGCACTTTACCCTTCTGCCCAATGACCTTCTACATTAGATCAGCTGTCATGGATTAATGAAACCAAAGAACAAGAAGAAGAGGTGATTCAGCCTGTTCTGAGTATAAATCAGTACTTTGATTTTCAGGAAGACAACCACGAAGATCTACTAGATTATTTCATTGCTGAACCTGATATTTCTGCAGAATTACGAGATATGGAATATGCTGTAGCAGAACAAGTTTTGGGTCATAATTTTCAGGAAAATTGCAATGTTCATTCCCTAGCATTAGCACTTCATGACGTTTTTAATGTTCATTCCATCACCGATATTCACAGTAAAACGGTTGAAATCAGTCTAGGCAAAACTCTGAAAATAAGTGCACATCTTACCACATCACAGGAAGAACAGTTGATTACTTTGCTGAATAAATATTCCCATGCATTTGCCTGGGAGTACACTGACATGCCAGGTATTCATCCCGAGACATGCACTCACCACATTTACCTAGATGAAACAATACGACCTCTGAGACAACCGCAACGCAGAATGAACCCTATGCTAAAGGAAATAGTCAAAAACGAGTTGTAAAAGTTGTTAAAAGTGGGATTTATTTACCCCATCTCCGACAGCCAATGTGTCTAACCCTTGGTTTTTGTTCCTAAACAAAATGGTAAATGGCGCATATGTATCGATTACAAGGAGTTGAATAAGGCAACTTTAAAAGACTATTTTCCATTGCCTTTCATTGATCAAGTGCTGGATGCTTTAGCTGGAAAGGAATATTTTTCATTTTTAGATGGCTTCAGTGGTTATAATCAGATTAGTATTGCAAATGAAGACCAAGACAAAACCACCTTTACATGTCCCTGGGGCACTTATGCCTACAAAGTTTTACCTTTTGGCTTATGTAATGCCCCATCTACCTTTCAGAGGGCTATCTTGGCCATCTTTGCATATCTAATTCATGAGTGTTTTGAGGTTTACATGGATGATTTTTCTGTATATGGACGTACCTTTGAAGATTCCTTAGCAAATTTGGAGAAAATTCTGAAAAGGTGTGTTGAATAAAACCTTTCCCTTAGTAACGAATAGTGTTTTATGATGATGACTGAAGGGATAGTTTTAGGACACCACATTTCTTCGTCTGGAATAAAAGTAGATCCTACTAAAATTCAAGTCATTAAAAATTTATCTGAACCCACAACTCAAATAGATGTGAGAAGCTTTTTAGGGTATGCAGGCTATTATCGTAGATTTATTGCAAATTTTAGTAAGATAGCCCTGCCATTGTTTAAATTGCTTTCAAAGGACGTTTGTTTTACTTGGGATACTGACTATCAATCTGCATTTCAGACACTTAAGGAAAAGCTCTCCACTGCTCCCATTTTAAGAGGACCAAATTGGACATTGCCTTTCCATATTTCAACTGATGACTCTGCTACTGCAATAGGAGCCTCATTGGGACAGAAACAACATACTTTGAATTATGCTATCTATTTCATTAGTAAAAATCTGACACCTGCAGAGTTGAATTATACAGTCACTGAAAAAGAGATGTTGGCAGTTGTTCATGCTGTAAACAAATTCCGTCATTACATCACTGGCTATGAAATTTTTGTTCATACAGATCATTCAGCTTTACGATACTTGATGAATAAGTCTATCACTAATGGTCGGATTACTAGATGGCTGTTATTAATGCAGGATTTCAATATCACTGTTTTAGATCGGCCTGGCCGAGAAAATCAAGTGGCAGACTTCCTGTCCCGCTTACACAATACTGGTGAGGTTGTTCCTGTTATAGATAGTTTTCCTGATGAACACCTATTTGCAATTTCTGTTATCACTCCTTGGTATGCTGATATTGCTAATTCCTTATCATCAGGCCAACTACCACCATCTATAACATCTAAAGAAAAAAAAGAAGATTATTAAACAAAATGCTAGGCATATATGGGTTAATGGTGATCTCTTTTACACAGGATATGATTTAATCATAAGAAGATGTGTCCGACAGGATGAAATCTTAGATATTTTAAAGGCATGCCATGATGAACCGTGTGGTGGCCATTTTGCAGACAAAAGGACAGCATACAAGATACTCAATTTGGGGTATTATTGGCCTTCCATTTTCAAAGATGCTAAAAGGTATGTTAGAAGTTGTGACACTTGTCAACGAATGGGACGCCCAGTCCGGTCTGATGAAATGCCACTCCAACCACAAATTATCATTGAACCATTTGAAAAGTGGGCCCTTGACTTCATTGGTCCCATTCATCCACCATCACATGGACAGAAGTACATTTTGGTCTGCACAGACTATGTTACTAAGTGGGTCGAGGCCAAACCATTTCCCAGAGCCACCGAAAAGACTGTTGTAAACTTTCTGTTTGAGGAGATCTTTGTCAGATTTGGGGTGCCTAGAGAGATTGTAACTGATCAGGGTGCCCAGTTTACCTCTAAATTAGTGCAGGAGATAGCAGAAAAGTATAAGATTAAGCATCGAAAGTCTACCCCTTACCATCCACAAGCAAATGGCCAAGTGGAATCTACAAACAAGAATTTAGAAGGAATCATTACCAAAACTGTCCAGATGCATCGGAAAGATTGGTCAGCTAAGCTGACTGAAGCTTTATGGGCATACCGGATCACTTGGAAAAACAATACTGGGTTTTCTCCTTATCAACTGGTTTATGGTAAGCAAGTCCTCCTTCCTATAGAGTTTCAAGTTCATACTTTCAAGTTAGCAGCAGATTTGGGCATCGATCTTTCAGAAGCTCAGCAAGAAAGAATACTTTAGTTGAATCAACTAGATGAGATGAGATAGGCTGCCATAGAACACAATATTATGATACAACAACAGAGATCTCAATGGCATGACAAATTTATCAAAAAGAAGCAATTTCACATCGGTGACTGGGCACTATTGTTTGACTCCAAGTTTAAAGACTTCAAGGCCAAATTCACAACTCACTAGCTTGGTCCATATGAAATTGCTGAGGTATATGACAATGGCTCAGTCAAACTTCAAACAATCGATGTTGCAGCATGTACATTTGTGGTCAATGGCCATCGGCTCAAGCTGTATACCAAGCCTCTCAATAAAGATGATTTTATACAGCAGATTTCACAGCAAAAGGAAATGCAAGTACTGGATAAACACATCAGTGTTTCTCCTTCACCTGCTCCTTAGCTACTCTGATACAGCAAGCAAATAAAACAAAAAGATAAAAAGACGACAAAAAAAAAAATCAAAACAAAAAAATGAAAATAAAAAAAAAAAATTATAAAAAAAGAAGAAGGAAGGTTAGTTGTGAAAACCAGTTCACTAGCACAATATAAACTTGAATTTTCTCTGGAAAACCAGGTTTACCTGGCCATTGAAAATTCACAAATATATCTTTTTCCAATTTCCTGTTTTGTTTTCCAAATAATGTAGATCTTGTTTGACTTGAGGACAAGTCAAAATGTAGGCCTGTGAGGGGAATACACATTTTTCATGCTCCTTTAGAACCCTCCAAGTCTTTTCCATATGCAGAGGATTGTGATTTTTCATATGCAGAAGGGACCTGATTTCCAGCAGCAAAAGTGATTTTTAAACAATGCAGAGGGACCTGACTTCCAGTGAAACTGAAGACATCAGAAGATGGCAGACAAAAGACATCAGAAGGACATGAATAAATCAGGATACAAACCAACTTCATCAGACAGCAAGCTCATCATACAAGGACATCAAGCAAAGTCTGTAAGAATTTATAGTTTTTATGTTTTAAAAAGTTTCAGAATTCTTTGTTTTTAAGCAATGACATATTACCAACTATTGAAAAGCTTGATTGCCTATTTCTTTCATTATTCCGATAGTCTCTGCCAGTACCTTACTTACCTTCCATTAGCCTCTGCCAACACTTCATTTTTCCACCCTAGGGGTCAAAATGGTTGTCAGGATCAAACCCAAGGGAAATTTTTAAATACTGCATTCTAGAGGACATATACTGCACTCTACAGGATACAAACTGCATTCTACAGACAGAGTTTTCTTCTTGGTTTAAAGACAAACAGGGTCTCCTTCTTAGCAAAAAGTGAAATATTGACATAAAGGAATTTCAAAAGTTTCTTTCGTATATGTATTTAGTGCATCAGGCATTAAGTAATATATAGAATTTAAGGAGGGAAACAATGGTCATATATATCTTCAGCGCATCTTTTAAAGGAAAAGAAGGTTCATTTTGAGAGAAATAGCCTGTTCAATAAAACATTGGGTATACAAAGAAACCAAAGTGTATTTTAAAGTTTATGCATTAAACGTTGGGCACATAAAAGTATTAAAGTGTTTTATAAATCAAAACCTTACCTTACCTTTCATTTTTTTAATTGAATGAAGTGGCATGTTATGAAATGATGAAAGGAAAACGTGGAATGATGCCCCACGACAGCATGTAAATTCCTGCATGATGTATTGATAAAACTAGGAACCACGACTGTGTTATTCTCCCTGAGGCTGAGTCCAGTTTTTGTCTCTGCAAAATCGACTGCTGTGTGAAGATAATTGACAGTGAGAAGGGGCCGTGGATTATAGGAAGTGTGAATACATGATTTGCTGAAGAAATCGCGCAGGCAGAAAGACAATCAGTGAGAAGGAAGCTGTGAATACACCAATCTCTGTGGAAATCGTGTAGAAGGAAGTAAAAACAGTTGCACTAGAGAAGAGGTAAAAATTTAAACCATTTTCTTTGTTGAATACTCTGCTCAAACCAACAGAAATTTCACAGTTTCAGAGTATTGTTGTGGGGATAGGAAGACAAAGGCAGAGTTAAAAGATAAAAGGTTCCTGTTTTCTATTTGTTTTTCAAAATGTCATCTAGACTGGAACCAGAGGAATTTGAGCCCGCAGACATTCATGAAAAATGCCTGGAAATTTTTAAAAAAAATCAATGGGTGCCTTTCTTTGAAAAATTTGATGGGCACAACGATAATGTTAGCCTAGCCTTTGCTAGCTCGTTCGATGGAGAGAGGGATACAGTAGGGAATTTAAATTTCAGACTGTCTAAAGACATTTTGGCACAAATTATTGGCCTGCCACAGCAAGGAGAAAGGTTTTTCAAAACCAAGCAATTCAAAGAGAAATCATGGATACCCTTTTTGTGCAGATCAAGAGCAGGGTCAGTAAACTAGAAGAAAGGTATATCAAGGAGCTGGATGGTTCATCCCTGGGATGAAATAGTGTACATCATACAAAGATTCATCACCTGTGAAGGGAGATTCAGTATTGTTTACCTTTACCACATCAAGCTGCTGCAGCATTTGAAAGGTGAATGTGAGATCAATATTCCCTATTTCCTGTTGTAGAGTCTAACTAAGATTGATAAGGCTGTCCAAAGGCGTGAAAAAGACAAATTGACAAGTCTTTTTCACTGTGGACTCATCAAAATCATCATCCAGCATGAGTTACGAAAGCAGAATTTGACATGGACAGAATTTTTAATTCAAAATCAGTTTGAAGAGCAGGAAGAATTGCATGAAGAGGTTTCAAAAGAAGAGGAATTGCTGATGATAACATACCCTGAGGCAACAAGTTCAAAACTGCCAAAGGAGAAAAAGAAGAAAAAGGAGGTATTGCTGATTACTGATGATGAAGACAACTCTGAGGCAAAAAGTTCAAAACAGCCTCAGAGAAGGATACAAACTAGGAGTGTAATGAAAGAAGATAAACAGTTTCAAAAACAAGAGCAAGTCTTCACCACTTACCAGAAGAAGCCAAGGAAGTATAAGCAAGTTCGTAGCCAGCCAGCATTAGAGGATGAGGAACACATACAAACCATGGAAAGTCAAGAAGAAAACCTAGCAGGTGAGAAAGGGAAGAATACCCAAGGAATTGAGGAAATAATAAAACAGACAAAGAAAATCAACCTCTTCTTAGATCAACAGGAGAGGGAAAAAGAAAAGCCATTAGAAGATGAAGAACACACACAAAACTTGGAAAATCAAGAAGAAAACCTAGCAGGTGATATAGGGCAGGATATCCAAGGAAATGATGAAATAATAAAACAAACAAAGAAAATCAATCTCTTATTAGATCAGCAGGAGAGGGAGAAGGAAAAGCAGTCAAGACAGGGAGTACTAAAAGACTCAACTTCTCTTTCCTCAGAGCCTCAAACTGTGCAAGAAGAAAAGAAAGAGGGTTCAGTACAGGAAAGTGAAGAATTAGGAATGGACACCGATTCTGTCCAGCTTTCAATGAAGAAGAAGAAAACTTCCAAGAAAAATAAAGAGATTAAGAGGTTGAAACTTGAAATAAAGGAATTAGAGCTCAAGAATGAGAAATTGAGAAAAGACAATCAGAAGCTGAGAATTCAGAGGACACACATTTCTAAGAATGCATCCAGATGGTATAAGCAGAAGAAGACCTGCAAAGCTAAGTATGAGAGACTGAAGGTCATTTATGCATCTCCAACTTCAACAGATGCATCGTCTCAGTAGGAGATTAGAAGCAAGAAGATCAGCAACAAAATTTTGATACAGGGTCAAATATTTTTGGCATGGGGACATGCAATAGCTTCCTCTTGGGGGAAATGTTGGGCACCATTTTGACCTCTTTTTGTCATCTAAATATCCTCCATTTTCCTCCATAAAACCCTCATACTGATCTATAAAGCTTTTAGTTCACCATAGACTTTGTTTAAAAAGGTATTAATGTCATTGCTTGTTAACAAATTGAATTTTGAGATTTTTAGAGCATTTAAACTAAGGTTTTATTCAGAATTACAGGATGTGCTAACTTCCCGTAATGTCTCCAAAGTTGAGCACTTGCAGGCCAGCTAGGCATTAACTGAAAGATGTAGGAAAGATCCTCAGTGTCCAAGGATGGACGAATTTCCAACGAATAGATGATGTGGCTCTCACAGGTGGCAAGTCAAAGTCGATCAAAGATGGCCACCTGTGCTACCACTCAGCACAAAAGCAGGGCAGTTTGGATTCTGTTGAGTTTCACGATTCTGAATGAGGATCTCGATGGCTATGTTCATTAATTAGTTTACAGGATTATAGCATTTCTAGTTTTCTTTCAAATTTGTATAAGTACTTCACAAAACATTGGATCAATAATCACGATTTTGGGAAGAACGCATATTGCTTCTGAACTGCGTGGTTTTACTGTGTAATCAATTTATGATGAATACAATTAGACTTTCAGTTCTGTAAATATTCAACTGTGTGTGGAACGAGGCACTGGAGGGCCCCAATTGTTGAGTTCACACACTCTTACATTGCCGATGAATGCGATTTAGATGTTTGCAACGATTTAATTTGATGCATGCGATTTAGATTGTGCCATTGGTATGTGTTAATCCCTGTAGTATCTAGTTTATTATTGCAGAACGAATTCAGTTAGTTTTCAATTAATTTTATTACAGCTCTGTTCTCATTTAATAGTTCAAGCCACGATTTCATTATGCTACACATCACTTACATTTCTATGAGCTATGTCTTCTATTTTGTTAAATGTTAAAAGAATGGTTTCAGACTGTGATTTTAATATGTCATACATTGCTGCTCATTTGAAGATAAAGTGTTTAGAACAATTATCAATTACGAACAATGTCCTGTAAGGGAATTTAATGATTAATTGTTCATTCAGTACTGGGATGTCAGGAAAAACTTTGTAGTCTGTATCTTAGGGTTAGAATCATTGTTAAATTGCTTTCACTATCTCAGTTCTTTCACCAATAGATTACTTTCCTAAATAGATTGCTGTGTACTTGAAAAGAAACAAACGAAGTTATCCCTGTAAATGGATTTTTGTATCTTTAAGTTACAGTATTTCTCATCTGACAGTAGATTCAATTCACGGAGAATTAAGCTAACCGAACAAGTCTAGCTCTAAGTCCTAAAACTTGGATATGCCTCTAAGCTTACTGACCCGGATTGATATAAATTTAAGGTTCGATCTGCATTAGTGGATTGAAGCCCAACAATGTTGTCTCATCAGAGCTCCCATTCCAGATAAACTCCTAGCAGACTGGTTTACGAATTCGCTCATCCCTGTGATAGCAAGAGATGTCGCCATGCGAGGTGCTGTCACTGAAGAACAAGCCATTGCGAGTGCCCACGTACTAGACCTAGTCTACACTCAATCTGGCACTTTGTCTGATATTCTTCCTAATGCACCCTGTGATGTTAATGATCCTGTAAAACAACTGAAGGGACCCCAATCCAATGGCATCATCGGATCCCTTCACACCCAACCTCCTCATCAAACTGTTGGTTCTTCAAACCCCTAGGGTTCGTCCCCATTACCAACACAGGCTGGTCTCAACACCACCAAGTCATCTGATCCTACTACTACTAAGGAATTGAATTATGTCTCATTAGCTTCACCTCAAAAGTCTGGTAGTAAGAAGAAAAACAAGGGAAAATCTAAGAAATCTTCTGCCCATCAGGAACAAAAGAGCACTCCTGATGACGCCAAACAGAAACGGAAGCTAAAATATCCTTGTTTACTGTGTGGAGATGATCAGTTCTCTAAAAAGTGTCCCCATAGAGACAAAGTCCAAAAGTTTCTTAGGGTCAAACCCACTCCTGCAGTCCTCAACGATCCGTTTCCCACTCAAAACCAGTAGATGATTGCTCAACCTCCCCCATCCCAGTGGGAATCATCCAATACTACGCATGTTCTCATTGTGCGAAATGAGATGATCCATTTGAACACTCGCTCATGATCATACGACATGGTCCCTTAGAAGGAACCTGTTGGGAGTAATGCTGAAAAAGCTTCCAACTCCTTAACTGATGTCAATGTACCATCAACTTCTCTAACCATTGAGAAACCATCTTTCGATTCGATATTATGACCTGTGAGGCACCTGCAACAATTAATTAACAAGAATACACGAAATAGCAGAAATGACAGAACTCAGAATCACTTTTGTATTGATCACAGGCCACTTCGAGGGGGCAACCTCCTTTGAGCAAGCTCAATACAAATAACTTCACGGTGCCTTCATAGGTCTCAACACACACTTATATACTAATTCTAGGCGCCAATACTATGGGTCGAAACCATGGGCCGTTACAAACTATGGATCAACAATACTACGGGCGACTTACAAAGCATATGCGCCAACAACAATAACACAACTATTGATCAACAAATACTATGGGACGACTTACAAAGCATATGCGTCCAACAACAACATACTAACAAAGTAAAGATATGGGTTCCTAACATCCCCTCCCCCTTAAAAAAAGCTTTGTCCTCAAAGCTTCAGATGTGGAAATTGTTGTTGAATCTGAAGGAGTGGTTCCCATGTAGCATCCTCTGGTTGCATGCCGTGCCACTGAATTAAGACCTCTGTGATAGAGCGAGAGCGAAGCTGATGTGTGCGCCGATTGAGGATGGCCTCTGGCTCCAAAAGGATGGATCCTTCATTATCCAGTTCGGGTAAAATCGTTTGGCCACTGATGTTGGTGCCAAGAACTTTCTTCAAACAAGAGACATGAAAGACTGGATGAATGCGGGAAGAAGGACGAAGTTCCAATTTATAAGCAACGGACCCAATCTTCTGAAGAATCCGATATGGCCCATAGAACTTTGGAGCAAGCTTATGACGCCCTTTGAGTTTCAAGGAGGATTGTTTGTACGGCTGGAGACGAAGAAAAACCATATCGCCGACTTGAAAAGTGCGCTCTGAACGGTGCTGATCTGCTTATTGCTTCATGCGATTTCTTGCCATGTGAAGATTGTCCCGCAAAATGCGAAGAATCTGATCGCGGTTGCGAAGGACTGTGTCAACTTCCTGAACTGGTGAACTGGTGGGGGTGTATGGAAGAAGAGCTGGAGGTGCTTGACCATAGACTGCTTCATATGGGGTCATTTTAGAGGCAGTGTGGTAAGAGGTATTGTACCACCATTCAGCAAGAGGGAGCCACTTTGCCCACTGATGTTGTTGTTCTGAGGTGAAGCAACGAAGATAAGTTTCCAAGCATTTATTGAAAATTTCAGTCTGCCCATCTGTTTGTGGGTGATACCCTGAACTCATCTTCAGTTTGGTTCCAGTGTGGCGAAATAGTTCTGTCCAAAAATGACTAGTGAAAGTCGCATCACGATCCGAGACAATGGAAGAAGGGATGCCATGAAGATGAAAGATCTGGTCCATAAAAATTTGAGCAACTGCGGAGGCTGTATAGGGATGACTGAGAGCACAAAAATGACTATATTTGGAGAGGCGATCAACCACAACGAGAATCACTGTCTTCCCGCCAGATTTAGGGAGCCCTTCAATGAAATCCATAGAAATATCTGTCCAAATCCGTGTAGGTATGGGTAAGGGTTCAAGCAATCCTGGAACGAGTGTTGTTTCCGCCTTATTGTGCTGGCAGGTATCACATTCAGCCACCATCTGTTGAATTGTCCTTTTCATGCCCTGCCAAAAGAAGTTACGCCATGCTCGTTCATATGTTTTGAGGAACCCAGAGTGCCCGGCCGATGGAGAAGCATGGAGTTCATAGAAGACAGCCTATTGAAGATCTGTGCTCTGGGGAAGCACCAGACAACCCTTGTATTGCAGAGAAGCACCATCCCAAGAGTAATGTGGTACAGCAGAAGGGTTGTTGGTCAAGCGTTGGATGATCTGAGATAAGGAAGAGTCATTGACATAACCCTGTTGAACAGATTGCAACCAATTTGGAACAGGCATAGAAATAGCTGAAAGAGAACCTTGGGCACCAAATGTGCGAGAAAGAGCATCTGCCACAATATTGTCTTTACCCTTCTTGTAAGAGATCTCATAGTCATAACCCATGAGTTTGATAACCCATTTCTGTTGTGCCGGGGAGGAGATACGCTGGTCCAAGAAATATTTCAGACTCTAGTGATCATTCTTGATGCAGAAATGATTCCCTAATAGGTATGGACGCCACTTCTGTACTGCATGCAAAATAGCCATCATTTCCTTCTCATAGGTAGAGGCAGCTAAATTCTTACCTGAAAGGGCTTTGCTGGTGAACGCAATGGGGTGTTCATCTTGAAGGAGAACAGCACCAAGTCCATTGCCGCAAGCATCACTCTCAATAGTGAAGGGCTTGGAAAAATCGGGCATAGCTAGCACAGGTGTAGTACACATAGCTTGTTTTAGTTTGTCAAATGCACACTGAGCAGCAGGTGTCCATGTAAAAGAATCCTTTTTCAATAGAGCGGTTAATGGAGCTGCAATTTTCCCATAATCCTTGACAAACTTGCGGTAGTAGCCAGTCAACCCCAAAAAACCACGAAGGCTCTTGAGTGTCTGAGGATGTGGCCAATTGTTCATGGCGTCGATTTTGGCAGGATCCACGCGAACCCCTTGTGCTGAGATAATGTACCCAAGATATTCAACTTCCTTTTGTCCAAAAACACATTTAGACTGCTTGGCATGGAGATGATGGTCAGAGAAAAGTTGCATGACAAGATCCAGATGCTGGAGATGTTCATCCCATGTTTTACTATAGATGAGGATATCATCAAAGAATACCAGAATGAATTTCCGCAAGTAGGGTCGAAATATTTTATTCATTAAGGCTTGGAATGTGGAAGGAGCATTAGTGAGGCCAAAGGGCATGACCAAAAACTCATAATGGCCATCATGTGTCCGGAAAGCTGTTTTAGGAATATCATCCTCATGAACCCGAATTTGATGATACCCGGAACAAAGATCCAACTTGGAGAAAAAGTGAGCCCCATGAAGCTCGTCAAGAAGTTCATCAACAACAGGATTTGGAAACTTATCCTTGATGGTGAGGTGATTAAGTGCTCGGAAGTCAATGCAGAGGCGCCATGACCCATCTTTTTTGCGGACGAGAATAACTGGAGAAGAAAAGGAACTAGTGCTTGGGTGAATAATACCTTGCTTCAATAAGTCCCGAACGAGCATTTCAATCTCCGTTTTTTGGTGGAATGGGTAGCGATAGGGCCTGATGTTGGGGGGAGCGCTGCCAGGAAGGAGCTGAATACGATGGTCTTCTGGCCTGGAAGGTGGTAATCCCACTGGTTCAGCAAAGACACCTGTATATCGATCCAGAATTTGTTGTAGATCCCAAGGAGTAGTGGAGACTGTTGATGGTTGCATCTGGATGGAATGGATCTGAGCGATGACACCATGTGAATTCTTCTTGAGGAGTTTTTCCATGCGATGTGAACTGATGATGCTGAGAGAACTTGGTTGTAATCCTGTCAATGTGTGTTTGTGTCCATTGAGGGAAAGCTGCATCCAAAGTTTGGCAAAATCCCATAAGATAGGGCCGAGTGTGCGTAGCCATTGAGTGCCCAAAACCACATCACATCCGCCTAAGGGAAAGGCAAACATGTCAGAGCGCAAGGTATAATCTCCCATAGAGATACGCACATTTCGACACTTCCCTTTGCAAGGTAAGGTACCCCCATTGGCAACCATGACTTCAAAGTTGGAGCAAGGATGGATAAAACAATCAGCTTGTTTGGCAATCCGAGGGTCAATGAAATTATGAGTGCTACCAGAATCAATGAGGATTGTAAGAGGAAGCTTCTTGAAGTAACCCTTGACTCGCATTGTTTGGGGGGTGGTGACTCCAGCTAAAGCATGGAGAGATATCTCTGGCTGGTCATCTTGAGACGGAGGGTCAATAGGCAGTTCCTGAATGTCGACCGGGGTATCCAGTGTTTCTGGATCTTCGTCACCCATTTCAGAGGCAGGCGAAGACTCTACATCCAGGAGATAGAGCTTTTGCTGAACACATCTATGTCCCCGAGTGAATTTCTCATCACAATTATAGCAAAGACCCTTTTCTCTGCGTGCTTGCATCTCTGTTTCCGACAAACGCTTGATAGGAGTCGGTTGAGGAGCCTGCGGTATAGGAGGTCGCTGAGACCCCATATTTTGGAAGGAAACAAAAGTGGGCTTGGAGCGTTGTTGGGCTGCAATCTTGTCTTCTGCCAATTTAGCCAACCCGAGTGCTTCCATCATTGTGTTGGGACAGAACATTTTGACCTCAGAGCGGATGGCATCCTTTAGACCACTGATAAAACAACTGCGGTAAAAT
Source organism: Larix kaempferi (assembly GCA_027924585.1). NCBI lineage: Eukaryota > Viridiplantae > Streptophyta > Pinopsida > Pinales > Pinaceae > Larix > Larix kaempferi. Next base: position 15,691,681 of record BSBM01000519.1, read on the forward strand.
TCATCAGACAATCCTTCGGTGTGGTTGGCTAGATTCTCAAATTCGGTTTGATACTCTCTCACAGTGCCAGTTTGGCGAAGTTTAGTGAGGGCTCCTGTGAAGTCATCAAAAGTACTAGGACCAAATCGTTGCAAAAGGAGCTGGCAAAAGGCTGGCCAGTTGGGCTCTGGATGAGCCTTGATGTACCAACGGTACCATTGAAGAGCTTCCTGTTCCAAATGAAAGGATGCCAATGGAACTTTGTTGACATCAAAAGTATTATGCAGACTGAAATACTGTTCTGCACGATAGATCCATCCAGTTGGATCGGTACCATTGAAGCGAGGAAAATCAAGCTTCGGACCACGGAAATTGCTGGAAGAAGAGAACCCATTGTCTATTGAAGACTCGGACTGCCGTTTGTTGTTCATAGCTGAATGTTCAAGATGGAGACCAAGAATTTTTTCATCTAGATCCTGGAGTTTGGTTTGGATGGCTGCAAGGGCTTCCTCCATGGTTTTTGCTCCTGCACGGGTGACAACCATAACCAGGGATTTTTTTTTTTTTTTGACTGGGTAGGAAAACAAAAAGAGGAACTACTTCAGTAAAGGAAAATTTGGATTTGGGAAAAAATCAGAAGGGTAATTGGGGTTTGACTCGTTTTTTGGACACTGTTGGATAGACAGGGAAGCAAAAATGAGGATTTCAGCAGAGGGGTGAAAGGATGGGAAAATTTGGCAAAGGGGAACAAAGAAGCAAAATTCAGAAAGGAACTCTGTGGTAAAAATTGAAGGTGATTGGGTGAAATCTGAGGAAGTTATGGCAAATCTTAAAAATAGACAAATGTGGGATTTCGGGCTGTAGGAAAGGGAATTGAGGATAGGGTCCTCAGGGATGAAATATGTAGAATGGACTGACAGGGGTTCCCGGAAATTTTCAAGGAAAACAGAGGTAAAATAAGTGAGATATGGAGAAAAAACGGAATTTTACAGACGAGCGCTACAGGAGCGCTACGGCTCGGTTTTTTTTTTTTTTTTTTTTAATTTTTACAGACTGGAGCGGCTACGGCTCTGCTTGCAGAATGGGATCTCCGGTTTGAAGGATTCTGGAACAACGCCGAACGGCTGGATCTGGAATGGTTTGCAAAATGAATCTGAAATGGCGCAGCAGTGATCGACAATAGTTCAGCTAAAAGTAGATATGGACCCCAGGTATGTGCGGCTTCCTAACAGTTCAGGGTTTTCACTCGGCCACCAATGCTGTCTGACGGCTTGCGTATTGGGGCAGTACCCCTCACTCCACGGCTCAGGTAAAACTGATAACCGCTTTGCCACAAACGACAGCTCTTGGTTTACCTCACAGGTGGGAACTAGTCAATCAGGTAGGGGTCGTTGCCCTTTTCGCCGGCAGGTCCTCTCAATGGGCCAGCTACTTCGGGGTTCCTGTGGTACTCCTCACAATGAGTTTTAGGGCTTATGCCCAAGTACTTCCCACAGTTAAGCGGATAGGGATTATTCCCAAATCCGAACCTGCAATAGATGTGAAAAAAAATTTTGGCAGAAATTTCACCCAGCGATCCCAAGAAAGTGCTTTGATACCAGATGTGAGGCACCTGCAACAATTAATTAACAAGAATACACGAAATAGCAGAAATGACAGAACTCAGAATCACTTTTGTATTGATCACAGGCCACTTCGAGGGGGAAACCTCCTTTGAGCAAGCTCAATACAAATAACTTCACGGTGCCTTCATAGGTCTCAACACACACTTATATACTAATTCTAGGCGCCAATACTATGGGTCGAAACCATGGGCCGTTACAAACTATGGATCAACAATACTACGGGCGACTTACAAAGCATATGCGCCAACAACAATAACACAACTATTGATCAACAAATACTACGGGACGACTTACAAAGCATATGCGTCCAACAACAACATACTAACAAAGTAAAGATATGGGTTCCTAACATGACCACCCAAAGGCAGGATTAGAAAAGTTGTTTTTAATCCTAATGCGCGGGCGGCAAAGAATTACAATATCATAGAAGACTTGGCACAAGCCCCGCGCCATGTCCATGCTGGAAGTTTTGCAGAATTGTTCCAATCAACACAAAACTCTCCTCGCACCGATGGGTGCAGTTGACCCTGATTCTTCGAATACCATCATGTTCCGACTTGACCATTTCAAGCCGAGGATTTCCCATCAGCTCACATTTCAAGTAGCTGCAAACCTCCCTGGGAAAATTGTCCATTGTACCCTTCTGGACAAAGGTGCCTCTACATATGTCATGATGATCGCCTGTTGGAGAGCCATCGGCTCTCCAAAATTTAATCGCTCTCCCACCACGTTGAAAGCATTCGACAGCCGTGGCTTTCAACCTCATGGGATCTTACAAGCTCTCACAGTCGAGCTAGGCAGAAAGACCGTAACCATCAATGTGGAAGTGGTGTCTGCCCCAATAGATTATAATCTCTTGCTTGGTCGCAATTGGTTTTACGCCACGCAGGAAGTAGCTTCTTCAGTCTTTCGCATAGACAATTCCCCCATGAAGGATGAATTGTTACCATCGACCAACTAGATTTTTGCACGCCGGACACTACTACTCATCCCGGTGACCATGTTCCTTCCATTGGACACACGTAAAAATAGTATGAGAGTATAGGGGTTGGCCTTTTGAAAGATTCATCTCTCATGGGCGTTTTTCCCATTTCGGACCCCCCTAATCATGTTGCCTCAGTGAACATGATCTCCACTGAGATTTCATCTCGCTCTACTGATACTTGGCTTGTACTAGACGAAGCCACAACACACCTGATTGGAGACACAATGCCTTTTTCACCCGCTAAACATATTTACGAGGCTATCCAATCAGGACCAGAGGACCATCTAACCATGGCCTCCCCATCTTGTTCTCTACAATGAGCATCATCCCTACCCGACCTCTTACTTCGTACTTTTCATTCAGATGAGTCCATCATGGAAGTTATGACTGTTGATGATGGCCCGTGGGATGACCTTCACCATATGTCTTCTTTTCTTCCACCATTGGAGTACATAGAGAACAACATTCGTGCCATCTTTTCACCAAATATCTACCCATTACCCCAGTCCCCCATACTTACATGTCTTTCAGACACTGAGGGTAAATTGGCCAACATTGAGCCTACCACCCCCGATAGACATCTCGGTAAAACCTAGTGTAGCGGAACACATTCACATAGGCCAGTAGTGTTCCCCTGAAGAAATAGCTATGGGCACGACCTTATTCAAGCAATTTCAAAACGTATTTGCTTGGTCCTATGAGGATATGCCTGGGATAGACGATGCAATTGTTTCTCACGAGATGAAGACCTATCCCGACGTCAAATCTGTACGTCAAAAGTTGTCATCGGTACACCCTCAGAAGACTGCAACGATCAAAACAGAAATTGAAAAGCTCTTAAAGGATGGTTTCATTTACCCTGTCCCATTGACGGATTGGGTCTCAAATGTCGTCCCTGTGAACAAAAAGCAGGGCACCATTTGCGTCTGTGTCGATTATCGAGAACTTAACAAGGCTTTTCCGAAGGACAACTACCCGACCCCATTTATCGACCAGATTATTGACAACTGTGCAAGAAGTGTCATCTTTTCACTCATGGATGGCTTTTTTGGTTACAACCAGATTGAGATCAACCCAGCCGACCAACATAAGACGACTTTCATCTGTCCTTGGGGGACATTTGCACATCGCAAACTCTTGTTTGGACTTAAAAACATTGGTGCCACGTTCCAGGGAGCCATGTCGTATGCATTCCATGATATTAAGGACTTTGTGGAACCTTACTTGGAAGATCTCCCTGCTCATTCAAAGCAGCGTGAGTTCCACATGGATCATTTGACAACTATTTTTCTCAGATGCAGATGGTACAACATCCATCTGAATCCTCACAAGTGTATCTTTTGCGTTGAGTCTGGCCGACTCTTAGGATTTATAGTCTCGAAGGATGGTATCCGCATTGATCCCTTAAAGGTGGAGGCCATTATCAACCTCCCACCTCCCGCCACTGTGACGGAACTTCAAAGTCTCCAAGGAAGGCGACTTATTTAAGATGTTTTGTTTGCAATGTGATGGAAAAAACTAAGGGGTACATGAGATTGCTTAAGAAGGACGTCCCGTTCATTTGGGATGATCAAGCTCAAAAATCCTTTGACAACATCAAACATGCCATTATGCATGCCCCTGTAATCCAACCGCCGAATTATTTTCAATATTACATCTTATATATCGCTGCTTTTGCTACCACTATCGCCATGGTTTGGGTACAGGAGGACCAAAATGCCCAAGAACATGTAATATACTATGCAAGTAAGGGTCTCATCGACACTAAAACTAGATATTCACATGTCGAAAAACTTGCTTTCATAGTGGTCATCACCGTTCAAAAGTTTCGACACTACATCCTACTCTGCACCACCACCATCACTGCCGAATCGAACCCCATGTACCACATACTGACACGTCAGGTGCTTGGGGGTAAGTATTCACGCTAGATCGTGATACTACAAGAATCCGATCTTCTTTTTGAGAAAGCCAAGTCCAAAAAATCCTTGGTGTTTATTGAGATGATTTGTGACTTTCCCTGGGCTGATGTAGAAATTGAGCACAATGACTCCTTTCCAGATGAGTCACTATTTCTCATCAATACGACCGATCCATGGTATGGAGATATTTATTTATATCTTCAAACCCAACGCTTCAACCCTCAACTCTCTTGCGATGACCGTTGTCGAATTCGCCACCATGCAAAGTCTTATCTTATCAGTAATGATACTTTGTACCACCGTGGCATCGATTCCATTCTTTGACGTTGTCTAACCCACGATGAGGGTAAACGCGTTCTCAATGACTGTCATGCAGGGGCATGTGGCGGTCACCTCTTTGGGATAGATACAGCCCAAAATATTTTGCACGCAGGATATTACAGGCCTACTATCTTCAAAGATTGTATTGAGGTCGTAAAAGGATGTCCTCCATGCCAACACTTCCATACGAAGAAGCACACCCATCCCGCCCCGTTACACCCGGTTATTGCCGTGGGCCCCTTTGAAAAATGGGGCATCGATTTTATGCATTGTAAGCCTACCTCCACCGGGGGGCATTGTTACATCATCATAGCTATGGATTACTTCACAAAGTGGACCAAGGCAATGCCTACATACCAAAATGACGGCAGAACCGCGAAACTCTTCATGTTCAATCATGTAATAGCGCGGTTTGGAGTTCCTTAGGCTATAGTTACCGATCATGGTTCTCACTTTCAGAACCATATGGTTAATGAACTGAGTGATAGATTGGGTTTTCGACAATAAAACTCAACACCTTACTACCCGCAATCCAATGGACAGGTCGAGGCCATTAACAAGGTCTTGAAAACTATGATCCAATGGATGGTAGGTATGCACAAGTCCAACTGGCATAATATGCTCTTTTCAGCATTATGGGCCTACAGAACCTCCGTTAAAACCACCACAGGGTTCAATCCTTTACAATTGATGTATGGATTGGAAGTTGTCCTGCCCATAGAGTGTGAAATTCCATCTCTACAACTCATTGTCAAACTTCTTCCTAACACTACTGCCGAGGAAGAATGTTTCCTGTAGTTAGAAAAACTTGACGAGTCTCATCGAGATGTTGCTCTTGCTAATGAAGCACACAAGAAACGCATCAAAGCTCAATATGACAAGTCAGTTGAACCCCGTATCTTCAACGAGGGTGACTTAGTCCTCACATACGACGAGAAGCATGACAAACTAGGTGCAAGAAAGTTCGATTCCATGTTGCATGAACCTTATATCGTCAAACGTGTTTTGGAAAAGGGATATTACAAGCTAGAATATTATGACGGAATATCTTTGGGTGAACCCTGTAATGGGATTTACCTGAAGAGTTACTATGCTTGACCCTTTCATGCATAGTTTTTTCTTGTATATACTGTACATGATGTGCTTGTGTGTTTTTGTGTGGTGTGACGCACTTGTTTTTTAGTGTCTTTAGATCTTGTTTTCGCTTCTCATACAATGTTCTGTCTATGTGTGCAGATGGCAATGTGCCATGGATTCGCGGATGGGGCCAGCCGGCATACACGTAACCTTGCTTCGGTAGTCTGGGTACTGTATTCCCCAACAGGTGAGCTCATCACCTCAGGAGGAAGTTTCCTTGGATTCGCAACCAATAATGCCATAGAATATCTGTCGGTAGTTGTAGCCTTAACTGATGCAATTTCCTTGGGTATGAACCACATTGTCATCCACATGGATTCTCAACTGGTGGTTTCCCATCTTAACCGAGTTTACGCTATCCGTGATCCTACCCTACTCCGTCTCTTTAGATGGGTTCGTCTCTTGGAAAGGTCATTTGAAACCATTCAATACCTGCACATTCCATGAGAGTTAAACACAATTGCTGAATCGATGGCCAACTTCATTCTAGATTGGTACATCACACACACATGATACTCATAACATGTAAAAGCATTCACAACATGTAAATAACGCACTGTATAGAAGCAAACATATAAAAAATATCACATCATTAATTTTTGAAACACATAATGTATAAATCCCCAGACTGTCTATATATATATATAATCTCAAAAAGGAAGTGCTGATACAAAAATCTGAAGCCCGATAGCTTTCAGTAAGTCTCTACAAAATATGAAGCTTCGCAGCTTTCAGTAGTACAAAATCTGAGGCCTCTAAGCTCTCAGTACACACACAATAACAACATATGGCCTATAGTCTGGCCCGTACAACCTTAGGTGTTCTAATAGCCCTATCCTGCTGAGAGTGGAAGCAATCCACTAGTCTCATAACCCTGTGAAGTAGTGTGTTGAAGCGCGCAGTTGCTCCAACTGTGTGTACCTGCATGCCCCGCGGCACCTCATCTACTATTCGCTCGAGAATGTCTAGTGTCAACCCACTCAGGTTGGCATAGACTCTGTCCATCTCCGCGATGGTAGCATGCACAACTGGACCCACGATCGATCCCTCTCATCTCTTTCTCCTAGTCAGAAGAGAGGTCCCCACTAGTCGTATAGGACCCACATCTGCATGCACATGTTGTTCACCTGTCCGCACTATATCAAAAAAAAAAAAATCATAAATGCACAAAACTTAAAAAGTTCAAGGGTTGTTTGTTCTTATAGAGGTCTCCCCATGCTACTCCCTCAGGCAGTGGCAAGTTTGGGTCATCCGTGAAGTCGGTGCCACTATATCAAAATTCCTCCACCATCAGTAACTGGCCTACCAGCCAAGTGAAGAACTCAGGAGGGAATCCGATGATAGGACCCCCACCATGTTGAGCCATCACATCAGTCCACCTGGCCATATGTGGATCTCTGAGGTCTCTATACTCTAGTGGCACCTAAGGACGCAAAAGGGGAACCCATTCCAACAAGAATGAGATCACAATAGAACCATAGCCAAACTGTTTGAGCTCTCCCCGCCGACACTTTGTCAGCTGAGCTTGTACGTTTGCGAGGACCCCCTCGCATCAATTGAAGATTTTTGGGGACAAACAGTCCTTTGCATAAAGCATCTATGCTCTGGTGGCTAGGTGAGGAGCTTGACTCCCCGCCATCCTCATAATGGTAAATAGAATGGCCCGCAATAGGCACTCCCGTACATCTTTAATGCAAATCTTCCCGCTAGATGCATGGGCGTTGGGACCACAATGCTATCAGATCAAGTCTTCCATGGTTCGATCACTCCCACGTGATCCAGTGAGTGTCACATTGTCCCCCCTTTGGGACAAACCGGTCAGAAAATAGATGTCTTCCACATATATGTGAAGCTCATGCTCACCAATCATGAAGTACTGCTGGGCCACATCCCAACATTGGAGCATGTGGATCAGTAGTGGAAGCTTAGATCTCATCCCCTGAATGCGGAAGAACATGAGAAGCCCACAGTTTCTCAATGCTTCCACATAATTTGGATCATTGGCAACTTGTTCATCATCTAATTCATGTTCCCGTTCCTACCATTCTAGAACCATTATGGATGCTTGGAACCTGTCAACAAGGAGTTTTGAACAATGTTAAGACTTGCTTCATCCATTGGAAGTCCCTCTTTTGAGTTTTGTTTGAGTTTGGGGAGGGACATTGCCGTCGTCGTACCCCGTTTTTGCAAATAGGTCGACGTCGTCGCAGTCCACCTGTGAGACCTTTGTCATGACTCAGTCTCATTGCAGTTCCTGAAAGGGCCAACTGCGACGAGCCGAGGGCACAATGGCCCTTCCCAAATCAAGCCAAAATCCAAAAAAATGACTGAAAATCAAAATTGTAAACCACTATGATTTTACTGGCTGAAGTTTAGGGTTACATGTTCCTAACGACAGGTGAAATGGTTGATCATAGCTCCTAGAATCGACAAGTGAATATCTAGCAGCAAATGGCATTATTCCTCCCAAATTTGGCAAATAGAACAATGGTGACTATATTTGGTTTTTATTTCTATTTATAGAACAAATGGAATATTCGTTTTTCAAATATTTGATGTTGTTATACTATTTGCTATAGTTTGGATCATTTTGATTATATTTTAACGCTTGGTTATCTATTTGACCTAGTTTCTGAGTGTGCAGGAGTTGTGAAGTGCCTTTCTACGCCATGTTCATGTGGGAATGATCATCTCAAGTATGAACATCCCTTCTGAGTTTTTGTCATTTACCCATTTTTTCATAGATTACAATTAATGAGCTTACTCTTTGTTCTTTCTCGTGCTCTTGAAACTATGAGAATATGTTACCGAGTTACAATTTATCACTTTTCAGGGCTCGTTAAACTCCTATGAAAAAGGAACCCCCTAGAGTCTATCGTTAAGCTCTTTTCAGGCTCTCGAAATGCCAACCGAACTTGTCGCATTCACGCTTGTAAAAGAATTTGAATGGTCATCTTCCTGGTGATAGTTTACCCCATTTTCAAACCAGGGGGTACTAGTTACGAAAAAGGTACACTCTATGAAAAAGGTACACTCCAGCCAATCACGACTGGAAGAGTCCTCTCCCGCGTTGTTTTACCCTTTTTCAGGTGATGAGGCTAACTTTACGAAAAAGGACTGTTGGAGTCTTCTTTAGTTCTTTTCAGACTCTCTAAACATGAAATGACAACCGAGTTTACCTTCTATGGACTCGTTAAACTCTTACATTGAAGGGCTCGCCATGGAATGAACCCCTCCTATCCTAGGTTCGAAAAATATTTGGGATTGGACTCGTCTATGAGATGAGCTATACCAAGCATTTGGTTACCCTCATCAAGATGGTAAAAAACACATGAGATACTCATCATTCATGATGGGGAAAAAGGAAATTTTTTGTGTTACATACCTTGTTAGTGGCAGTATGTAGTCATTCTTGAATATGGCACTCATTTTCATTTGCATACAGCACTTGGATCATCTGTTTGTCCTCGAGTTCCACTTATTTCTTGAGTCTTGGTACTCCCTTGAGTCATTCAAAGAAAGCTTCGATCATCAGTCGCGTTAGGGAATGGTGTCATACTCGTCATGTCAATACTGCCAAGTCATGCCATGCCCGTGTTCAAGAATATGTCAAGGTAAAAGCATGTTAATGTGTCTCACTTTTTCCCCTTTTGCAATGATGAACTAATGAACTAAAAATATTTGTTCATAAATATACAAGTCCATTGAGAATTAGATAATGGTGTAATGAAACAAAAATTTTCATTGTGAATGAGATTTTATATGGTATTTTTTTTCAAATAAAAAAAATTGTTTTTATCTTATTTATTTCATTTTCTTTAGAGGCCATTTATTATTATTTCAGCATCTCATAAGTACTCACAAAACCGTGACCCCACATATCTATCTTCATTTATATTTTTAATTCCAATTTTTTCGAACAAGTCTTTTCTAGACACTTTTAAGATTGTTGTACATTTTTTAAATATTATTTTATGATATATTTTAATTATTATTAAATTATTAATATAAATAAAAAAATTATTTGTACGTAAAAGCGCGACCCAAAAAAATCTCATTTTAAGACTTCAAAATCTATAGTTGTTTATTTGAATATGGAAACAATATATAAGTGATTGTTAAAATTATTTTTAATATTTTTTTAAAGTATATTTTTTATTTTTTATAATAGACATTTTGAATAAATTCATAATAACAACATAAATTATCTGGTTGCATAGTGAGACACATTAGCATGCTTTTACCCGTCCGTCATTTATCATCTACAGTCAGTACACATGCCATCATGTTGGTCTACTCTGATTCAGTCTTGCGTGTTACTGTACCATCCGATCTAATCTAAACAATTTTTGTCGTGTTTTGTGTCGATTGATGGGGGATTTATCATGGCCCTCCTTCGGCAGATTCATCCTTGTCGACATCAGCTTATCATCCGAGGATGGAATCTAGAAACCAATCAAGTACCTGGGCCCTGCATGCCTCAATGGCAGGTTACCTCGCTTTCAACATGAGTTTATATCATTGACTCTTGATTGGAAGATTTCATCTTGCGTTCGACTTCAACTCATTTATTCATGCTCGATGATATGTACTGTGATACCTTGGGAATCATTGACATTAATGATGATCTCCCTCACACTTGTTAATGGTTTACATCAATGGTCGGTAATCAAGTAGTTTATACCATGTTCAATATCAATACATTTGTAATCACATGGAAAGATTTGTATCATTGCGGGTTAAGCTTGAAGACCCTGGGGAGTCATGTTTTACCCAGGTTACGATGGAGTTTGTATTGAGTTATATCACGCAGATCCATATTTGTATTGGTCATGGCTGTGTTATCATCTCATCATGGATCTACACTTGTGTCTAGTAGCCATGATTATGTTCAGTCGATCATTACTACCATGGATCTGCGCTGTATTGGTCGACAACCATGTTGTACTTCATATGATATTGTCAGTTCATAGTTAGTTGTACTGCAGTAGTTTCCTTCGTCCGACAAGTCTATTGCCATTTCTTCTATCAAAGCACTTCACCTATCTATCTTCAACAACTTCATGCTTTGGGGGGAATTCTGTTACACCCAAAATCTACCCATCATAAGATTTAGTGTATACACCCCTAAAGATGTCTTGACTAAGTAATTAACCTGGGAGGATTTGTACCCAGTTGTACTAGGTTTTGAGAGGTCATCGTAGGTTGCACTCATGCAACATGCGACGTCATAGCTTTCTTCACTGTAGGGTGCGACGAAGTCAGTTAATGGGAAAAAATAGCTTCTTCGAGGTTCTTCTCAAAACTTGCTAACTTAGGGGCTTATCCCTAACCTCTAGGGGAGTTGGTACTCGATTCCTAACACCTTAGGAGGATCCCCTATCTCTCTCCTACCATCTCTCAACCTATCCTATCCATACTCTATCCACTTAGTCTTATATAAGAGAAGCTCTACTCCTCTCCAAAGGGAGGAAGTCTATGGTGTCTACATGCTCGTGAAATCACTCTTAGGAGATCTCTACTCATCCTTGAGAGACTCAAGCTTCCTTAGGAGGAAATGGCAAATGGCTTTGTTGGAGAAGGGCTGCAGCATTAAGCCTTGGTTCTAGTTCTATATCTCTGCTATGTACTTCCCTCTTTTTACAATAATACAAATTCTTTCCACCAATATTGCTCATGTGTGCAATGATATTGAGTAGTTTACTTGCTTAACTGTTTACTTAGATCTCTTATTGTATAGATGCCTTTCTACTTGTTTCTCTTGTTTCTTGTCTTGATAGGTCTTAGAGCTTGGATTTGATGACCGTGAGACATGGAGAAACGTTTATAAGAAAGGATAGCAAAGTGAAAGGTAAGACATTTAGTGCTCGATCCTTAAGTAGATCTAGGAAATGCATTCATAGCCTGTCTCATTTGTTCTAGACTCACATTGAGCTAGGGAGATCCGGCTCGCGTCCGCTCGAGTGGATTTTCTGATAAACATTAATGCAAAACATAAAATTAACTTGATTCCTTAACTAAGATGATTAGTAACGATGACACGTCGTACTTCTCCATTAATTATGATTTAATTGTATTTGCTACTTCAGAATTATGCGGATGTTAATCTCTTGAAAAAAAGATCCTTTATGATTATGTATACTAGTACAATTTACAAATTTGTTTAAGTTCTTGGTTATAATGCATGTTGTTATAGTTTGTACTATTATGATATTCTTGAAGGAGTGCTGATAGTTTGTTTGTATGTTGACGAAGGGGTCCTACAAGGCACCCTGGAGCTTACATAGCTACGTTTAGCTAAGGCATTTGAATCTTGTTTCCATGTGTAGACCGGAGGTAAGAAATTCTATAAGACAACATAATTAAAGAGTACGTGTTCCTTTCAATTCATCGTCAATGTAAAATGCTAAGTACTTCCTTGTGACACCAGTAACTGGAGGTATGGATACATGGTTTTGATTCTAGTTTAAGTATTCTCTTACGAAGCTCCTTAATGTTATCATTCCATGTTGTCCAAAAGTTCTGTTATGATGCTACATTTATTGTCATAAGACTATTGTCGTTAATATTAAAACAACGATACTATTATCTATTAAGTATGCTATTGTGAAGCTTGTAGCAATAATGATTACACCTTCGAACTATCATCATACTTGGTCATGTATTTATCATTTCAATTCACAATTAAATATATGGAAAGTATAGTGATTATTGCTGGTACTCATGAACTTAGTAAAATAATGAATATCATCATTATTTAAACTCTGCTTATAGTATTACATTCGTCGTTAGACTTCGTAATACATAGCTAACATTTCTAATATATTGTACATCTAATGATTATGCAATGGACTTAGTGTTGAATGTGTATTACCCAATTATCTATACTTATAGATTCATATTACTATTTTGGGTTGGATAGCATGCTATAGTGTACTTGTAACTAATAATCTTGTACATAGTTAGCATCCTAACTATATCTAGTTTTCCATGAATTAGCAGTATAATATATATCTATATGGATACGTTTAACTTGGGGCTATATAAATTTTATGCTACATTTTACAATGATAAGGTTTTCATTATACAATGATATGATTATAATGTGCAAGCCTAACTATATGTTAGCACTGTTTGATTTTATCATATGAAAACCATGAATACGATGCAATAAACCTTTTATAGGCTATGACATAAACATTATATTGAAACATATTATGACTTATGCTTTTGTCCTAAGTATGACTAATGTATCTTTTGAATTCACCAAAGCCTCGTTAATGTAGTGCTGAGTTGATGTGCATTAAATTGGCTATTCGATAGGCTGACAGAGTTACGATCATGTATTAATTGTTATGACTGAAATCCATACTGGGAAGCCTAGTTGTCAACCCATGTAGCTCACCCACATGAACTTTGATCGATAACATAACTAAGATTTCTAGCAGGAAAGGCTGTTGTATCACCTCTCCTTCACGTTGTACATGGTAATGTTCACTTGGAAGGTAGTGTTGGCACTATTGTGGTTGATGTAATTAATGGGATATTAATGTAGTATTGCTCGGCTTTCAACGTAGCATTGTTGGCATCTCCATGCTCGTTGATCTCATCAAATCTCGACCGTTGATGTTGTTACCCTAAACCTCGTTGTATGTAACGTTTTGCAAACTTCCCGGTCTTCATTGTTACGCTAGGGTGTGGCCGACATGCTACCAAAATGTAAGGTTTGGTGAGAGTATCTCTCAGGGTTTTGATCTTACGACCTATGAGTGGTAGTCTTCTAAATAGTTACAGGTATTTAGCCTTTTGCACTTGAGCCACGATACCAAAATAGTGACAAGATTTTCTTATTCTAGTGTAGCATAAGTTTTCGGACAAGGTTCGATTCTCTACGGTTGAGATTGGTATTCTTTGATAGCTTTAGGGTTACTGTAAAACACCAAATTGCTTCTTCGTTTGATGGTGTAAAGGATTGATAATTCAGAATGCAAATTTAAAGGTAAATATTCAAGAACTGTAACATAATATTGTAATAATTGATTTGGTCTTGCATAATCTTGTTTTAACCTTCCACTGCATATTTTTGGCAGGTACTCGCTCGAATGAGGTTGCTGTGTGAAGAATAGGAAACTGGACATTGCTACGGTTTTCCTGGTAAGCTCTGGTGGTTCATAACAACCCTCGCAGGTGCCTTGGATGGTATTTGCTGTATGTCGTGAGTTGGAAACATTCGTCCTATTTCAGTGATGGATGAAAGCTTATATTGTTTTGATCGTATTCCGTAAGAGGTTGGTCCCCAGTCTTGTATTTAAAGTTCGGCTCAGTGGTGTTTTTGCTGAACTTTGAAATTGAATTCAAGTTGGTCTTTGCACCGTGAGTTTTGAAGTTCAACGTAAAACCCTGTGTAGTTTTGTGGTTCCCCAGTCTCGGCTTAATGTTAAAATGTCGAGGGTAACTCTTGTAATTCTCTGTCATATGCTTAGAATGGAAATCTAGAACCGAGGGTTCTTTTTATGCTTGTAACTAAGGTTCATTTCTTTGCAATAAAACGATATATTTTTTAATAACAGTTGAGAACGTGTGTAATGATATATGTTAAGTTTTTTCCGAACCACAAGGATTGTTTCTAGCCTAGGGTTTTAAGTTTACATAACTGTATAAAGAAATGTATGTTTATAATCCATGCTCATTTATGTTAATCTTGTTTTGTAAAATAGATGAAATAGTTTTACTATTAAAATGTTTTTCTAAAGGGTTATGCCTCCATGTTCTAGTTTCGTTTTACGATGGATACCCTACCTATAACTTCCAAATACTATCAGGCTTGTGCTGGGATTTGTATCCAAGACTTAATCATTGGAATGATAATCTTGATAATGTGTATGTTTTAATGCTAGGGATTGTAAGCTAATGTTTAGATATGAAATCATGCTTTCGGCTATCTGCTAGATAAATCTTTAGATAGTAAACTTACCATATATAAAAGATAGTATGGTTTTTAGAAAGCAATGACTAGGGTTTAGTAAGTTATAAAAGTTATCATTCTCTGAAATAATGTCTACAGTTTGTCATAGAACACTTGAGATATATATTATGATGTTTTTATATAGATTTAGGGTTTGTAGTGTATTAGGTTTTTTTTGCTACTGTAATAAATATTCGATACTTGAAATCCAAGAAGGAAATTAGTGAAGAAATAAAGTATGTGTAATGTCAAGAAATCTATATAGTGATTAATTTTTGCAGCTGCTATAATTCTTGAAAATGCTATTACGTGGAAATCATAAAATGTTTATTTTGGTTGTATTTACTTGCTATCTTAAATGAATAAAGATAAGAAAAAAATATATGACTATACAGAAATTAGACTATGTTTTCTTTCATGTATTAACAAAAGAGTTCTATATTACTATTGATGCTATACAGTGATTTTTACTATGTTTAAATATAGGACAGAATTGTAAACAGAACACTTACTGTAATTATTTGTCCAATCAATGGCAATCTTCCTATCTCTCATATATCATTTAATTTGCTTCTCTATACTAGAGTACTATGCAGAGAATGGCATGGGAAAAAATATAGAGATGATTATCTAATCAATAATTCACAGACTTTAACATTCAGAATCAAACATAGATAAGAAATAAAAGAAATTCTTTTAGAAAATAGAGTTTGATAATTCTACTAAACAGAAACATTGAACTATAAACAAAATAGGTACAGTAAAACCTGGTCAACTGTAGGGAAACAAACAGCCCCGGGAGCCTGTTCCATCCAACCAATTCTTGAAGACAACCAAGTTACTTGCCTTAGGACCCTCGAGCCTGTTCACTAAACCACCAGGAGGAAGAAACTTAGAAGCTTAGGACCTCAACTTGCAGTAGCAAACGTTATCCAATCTTAAAGACTTAGCAGTCAAAGGGACCTACACCAGCACCTCTAGTTCTCCTTCTTAGAATAATTTGTAGACTTACAATTGCACTCTCACATAGCATCCCTATTCAAATCTCTTAGTGATCACCTGATGCACTTGAGGAATATTTCTGCAGAAAATATCTTGTGTGTGAGCTTCTTGCTCAATTTCAATTTTCCTTATGTAGGGTTCCTAGGCCTTTTAGTGGTTAACTGGTCATTTAATGAGCTTCCTGTTCACTCCCACCACCTGGGGGATAATGCCACAATTTTAGAGGTAGTTTTCCCATAACCAATAGCTAGTGGTGAAGTGCAATTACTGTCATCTGTCCCATGCCTTCTAACAGCTTCCATTCCTCGTAGTGGGTCAGTGAACACTCATTTAACAATTCCCTTAGGTGTTTGTCTCCTACTTTAATTTATTAATTAATAACAATCAGTAATTACATTCATCCTTTACCAAACTTGGTCAAAATTACAAAACTTTGTAATTAAAATTTAACATAAAGTATTTTGCCAATAAAATAATATTTTCAGAATTTGGGTAGGTGACAAAGATCACAATGTGAACAACAATCAACAACAACAAAAAACACAATGGCCTTGGAACAAGTCCTCCAAAACCACCAATGTAGTCCTCGAAAACAAAAGTGACCCCACAATGTAAAGAACCAAAATCGAAAGGCAATGAGAAAAAAATTAGTGAGGATGCAACCACCAACAATTGATGCCTAATCCTCTTAAAATAGAGGAAGAACTTCGAACACGGGGATGACTGAGTGAAAACCACCAAGGTGACCAGGGCACAACCACCGAAAGATAACATATTTCATTTATTGTGGCCAAGCACTTTGGAAGGAAATGTGAATAGAACCACTAGGGATACACCCAACAACCATTGATGCCTAGAGCTCTACACACAAGTTAAAGAAAAAACAAGAAAAACTAGTAACATTTGGAACAAATAGCCAAAACCAACAACTAGAACACCATGACCATGGGAACTTCAAAATCCAACACCACTCCAGAAAAGAAGTTGCTTTATACCTATCTCATTTGGTATGAGAGAAGTTTCTTTAGACCTACCTCATTTGGTATGAGAATTTTATTTAGACCTACCTCATTTGGTATGAGAGAATTTTCTTTAGACCTACCTCACTCATTTCAATTCTTGAGGTTTTGGAGGTCGACCTCCCACCCCACATGTCCTCTTCAACAGTTTTTGTTCTCTTGGTTTTGTGCCCACCCAAACTTTTTTCATGCTTTGGGTACATTGAGGTATATCCCCAACCCAAAAAACTCTTATATTATGTTGATTATGTTGGTTATTGGCTTTACCCAACAAAATTATATTTAACAATACACATATTCATAGATTTGGTTCCCCATGCTCAATGCTCACCCAAATCTAGCTAGATTTTGGGTTTTTTCCCTTATCAAAGCATCGTGTCATCAACCTAGGGTTTCCACTAATATATTCTAACTAGATACTAGAATCTCCTTGACCAAATTTGGTGGACAAATGCATAGAGATCTTCTAGACTCTTAGATATGTATCCTAACAATTTATTTTAAAATATGATCATCTATGGTTGAAGATCGATGCTTGATTCCTATAGATAACCACTTAGAGGGACTTGTCCAAGCCTATGCCAGTCCCACACTACAAATATCTACAACAAATTCAACGAGGAGCAATCCACTAGTGATCTTCACCATGACACATTACATGGGATGCATTGTGTTAGGCTTTGAAAAGACAATTTTTATCCTCTAGGTTATGAATTAAACTTAATAAATAGGTGGTTCCAATTGTGATAGGATTATAGACAAAGTATACAACAATACATAGAGGTTTTTACTAATCTCTGACTAAATTTAGGATCCTAAAGAAACACTTATCTTATATTTAATTCATGTCTTGTTAAATATTTCATAATGAAATAGCTATTTGAGAGCACCACCTTAGACCAAGCCATACCATTAATATAAAATGTACATTAGAGAAATGACCTAATTCAATTTCCTTTTATAACTCTAACTCTAACCCTAACCCTCACCCAAACCCTACCACTAAACCCTCTCTACCTTGTAGAAACTTCCTCCATTATGTCCTAATCTCCCTACAAGTAACACTACCTCTTCACCCTCTCCACAATGGTGCCACTATCTTGAAACTCAAAAGCATGATAAATTTACTCAGCAAAACCCTTCATCATCATTGTCATCTATAGGTTCCTCATCAACATCTCCATCATCATCATCTTCTTCATCATCATCATCGTCATCTTCATCACCATCACCATCATTATCAACATATTCATCATCATCACGATCATCACCATCATCATCATCTTCATCATCATTGTCATCTCTAGGCTCCTCATCAACATCTAGCCATAAGTGCCCAGTCGACGATTTTGCAAATTTGACCTCAATATGCAAAAATTGCACACTCCCTTACTGAGAAAAACCCTAGTTCCAAAATTGACCCAAAATATGACACCTGGGCCATGGGAACGAAGGAGAAGGGAACCCCTAGCACTATCCTGATGTCTTGAATCCAACGGACTCAACGGTGTTAACACCCAAATTAACCCCCAGGTCGTAAGAAGGGTAATTCGAGGTAACCACTAACCAATCTTTGGACTGATGTTACTGACCCAACAAAGTTTGAGAGGGCTCTCTCAATAAACTAATGAAAACTGAAAATAATCAAGGTCGTCAATCATGAAAAAAGACACCAGCATTCATTCCTCAAGATGTTCTATTTCAACATACGCATAAGGTCAGATTTCTATAAGACAAATTTTACTCTTGTAAACCATTGGTTGGAGAACAATAGGGATCTATATTTGGCAATGGAGTCGATTCAAGTATAGCATAAACATTATCATCAAATGCTTAGCAGATACATTCACACAGAGGCAAGGTAGCAACCAACTAGTAGTCAAAGTGATTTAATTGGCGAAAAAGAAGAAAGATGAACAATCCATTGATATAAGGCATACACAGATGAATCCTATACCAACTTTAGCAGAAATAATTTGTGAAATACTTGGTAAGAAATTAACATGGCATAATCTCTATGAATCTCATTCAGATGCTACACTGAACCAAGTATGAAGGAATGTTAACAATATGGATTAACAAAGGAAAGAAACACATATCACATAGAAAAGGAAAACAGACTACCAGACCAATTACACAGGAATCTCTGAAAAACGCATGTAAGCTTCTGACAATTTTATTCAAGAAATATCTCAAAATAACAACAGTGGACAAAATATGTAAAGCTTCAAAAGTCCCCCCCCCCCCTTTCCATTTGAAATTACATGGAACTTATAGTGGCCTGGAGCCTCATACCCGACCCATTTGAAATAGAAATTAGTTAGAATTCAAGGACACCTCATCATAGTTCAGATCTCACTATCATAAAACAGAAAATATAACAAGATAACCTCAATCGCTTTCTTGCATTTAACGGTATGCCGTTAAACAATATAAAAAATATTAAAGTATATGTCCAATGGTGAAACTTCATTACATAATGGGGAACCCACTACCACGTCCTGGAAAATCAAAATCCTAGATGTATCCTAAGCTTTTCTATCAAAAATAAACTGGTATTTAAAAATGCACAGATCTGAGATTTAAGGGATAGCCTCTGCCAGCAGAGCATGATAGGTATATTTCATCCTCTTGTATTTCTCTATGGGTGCCCAAATTTCAGGTGCTGGGATGTCATAACTCGTCATCTCTTTCTCCATGACTCTAATGTTAAGTTGATCAACATAAGACATAGGTGGAAGCCCTTCTCCAATAGAAATCAATCTTTACAGCATCTCGAAATCTTCGTCCATCTTGTCTATTAGTATTTTCCTTGAAAGTGGCTGGCTCAGATGTTTGAACTTGGAATGATCCATCTGCTTGCTAGTCATCAACTTTTTATGCTCACTTTGGGGAATCATTTTTTGCTTTTGATCCCAAAATGCAGGAAATCCCTTTTCTACTAGTCCTTCAAACTGTCCTTTGAATTCTATCAACTATTCATTCATTTCACTGCCTTTGGTTTCCACAGCTTCGACCAATGCGTACTTCCCTAGGATTCGTTTTGCTGCTGCAATGGTTGTGAACATATCCTTGATGTTCAAATCTATGACGTCTTTATCTGTCAAGCTATTTAAAAAACTTATAGCATTATAAGAGGTCTCTTTTGGTCTTTTGTGCAGTTTTTCCTTGATAGAAGTGCAACCCTTAAAGACATCAGTGATTATCTTCTCCTTTGTTCTCATGAGAGCTAGATAAGGTCTGAATCTCTCAGCCTCTTGGATAATTAAATCCCAAATCAAATGCTTGCATCCCTTCATAGCTGCTCTCCCTGTAATCTGCTGAGAAAACCTGTTGTTAATTGCCACTAATTCTTCATATTTTTGCTATAGTTCATTTATCCCTTTTTCCCTTACCTCATTTTCTTCTTTCAATCTTTGATTTTCCTCTTTTAGCTCATGTATCTCACCATCCTTTAGGTTGATCTAGGACACGACCTGCACAATGTTGTATGTACTATCCTTCTCTTTATTAGGGCCTTCATTTGCCTATTGTGAACATATGTTTGACAAACTGCTTTTTAACTCTTCGATCCGACCCTTCAAACGAAGGATAATTTTAGGGGCGAAATTTAGCCCATGGGCTATTTTTCTAGGTCTTTTGCAAAAAGGATTCGCCAATTTGCATTTTTTGAAGCCCCATTTTGCCCAATTTTGATGGGGTAAATGTTTTTCATTCTAAAAATCACCAAAATATTATATAAACTATATAAAATCCTTAGAAATTGAAATAATTTTAGAAAAATATCGCCAAATACTTTATAGTTGACATTTTGAGAATTGGTAAGATTCGCCAAGGTTTATACACTTTTAAATAAGTATGGGTCCTTAAAATTATCCCTGCTTCAAACTCATCCTTTCTTTCTCCCAGCATCCTTCTTTCTTTGCGAACCTTAGCAATTCGGCTTTATTATTGCTGATCTCCTTGCTTAAATGTTATTTTTCTTGTATTAACTTTGTCTCTTCGAGATCTTGTACTAATTGGGTGTTGGGAATCTTCATTCTCTTCTGCAGGGTTTGGATCAAATTGTCTTTATCTTTCAACAGCTTATGGCTTGATTTGCCCCCACCATCATTTTCAATTAAATCAAATTGCATCTTTTTGATATGTTGCTGAAGTGCTTTATTCTCTGACATTTCATGTTTTAACTGGGCATCCATCTTATTTACAATGACCTCCAAATTAGAAATCTTAAAGTCCGCTTCCACTAGGTCATCATATAGACCTTCTCCGATTTGCCTGTGAAATTGAATCCTATCTGGCAAAGGTATCTTCTTCTGGTCTATCTTTGCTTCCGTCATTTTTCCTTTATCATATATCGTCAGATTTAAAGTGTGTGTTTGGATATCTCTCCTCGTCATCAAGGACGCTCCTATTTTAGACAAATTCCTCATAGTGGGAATTAGTTCAAAAAGTTTCTGTGTAGAGGCCTGCTTATTTTGCCCATGATACACAAACATGTCTTCTTGGGATTGAAATCTGTCGTCCTCATTCCCTCCTGTTGCATCTTGGAATTGATACTCATGGATTTGGATAACCAGGGCTGATGGCCCTTCTTCCTGTTCATCCATATCACTTATCTGGATGGTTAACTTATCTGGTGTTTCCAATTTGAGTCTTTTCTTCTCACTTTCTTCCTCTTCTTCTGTCTCAATAACTTCCTGTGAATATCTCTTCCCACAAACTTCCTGAGTATTAAACAGCTGGTCTGTTTCCATAGGATCATCAACCGTGATTAGGGCTTGTATTTGTAAATCTATATCTTTAGGCTCTCCGGGCTCATACTACAATAAATTTCACCCCTTTGGTAGACCTTCAGCTTCTTGGTGTTCCCATTTCCTCAGACCAATTTTCTTCTTTCTTTCAGCTATGATATGCAAAGGATCATATGCGATTGCTATACCCTTTCTGAACCCTATATTTCTCAATAACCTTTCCACTTCGCTAACAGCTTCTTTAAACTTTACAATGAAAGGGCTGACTTGCCAAAAGAGCTTTATATTAGAACCTTTCTTATATTTCCCAAACTGCTCTTCTTCTGTAATCAACCTCTGCCGGATGAATTCAAGGGAAAAAACTCTCAGGGTCAAAAATGCTTGCAAAAAGCATGGTTCATGTACAAAACCGTACAACCTTATCATTGTGGCATCTTTTAGCAAGAACCAATCGCCAACGGCTAGTTCTTCCTTCAACTGCATCGAGGTTTGCATCTCTGGTAGTACTTTGGGTAGTTCTTCTTGAAACATGACTTTTTACATAGCAGATAGAAAGTAATTCATGTAATTGAAAACATTATCCTCCAAATTCCCTGTAAAGAGTATCTAAGAGAATCTTAACTCATTTGTACTGCTATGTAGAATCATTTTGGTCAAACATGCCTTGAACCAAAAAAATCTCGTATTTTCAAAACAACTTAACTGTGCATGTATTTTTTCTACCAACAATTCCTCAAACTTGAGGGATGGTATTGACTCACTTCCCACCTCTGGGGAGCTAACACTAATCCTGAACAACATGCTTAGTTGTACTTCAGTTAATCATAAGTCTGAGTCTAAACCTAAAAACTGAGATATCAAAGAAAAAACCAACTGGGTGTTGTCATTAAAAAGGTTGACGTCCAGCGGGTAGGGAGTGTCTACGATTTATACATCAGGTTTTAAACAGGTATCAAGGAAATCCTTACAGATTTCAGGGGAAATTTTCCTGTACAGGGTAACGACTGATTCTTCAGAGGAACTTTCGGGAGCTAGGGCTAGGGACTCTGGTCTGAGTATTCTGGATGATGGTAGCGTCGATACTACAAATGATTTTGGACTTCTTAGCATTCATTATCACTCGTTGGGGTTCTGAGTAATTCAATGAACACCATGACTCGAACTCTGGGAAAGGCATTATCTGTTCCAAGTAGAAAAAGATGAAAAGGGACTTGTGGAATCTATAGACATCTAACCCTTGTTCGAGTAGAGCTTTCAACCTTATTTTAACCTCTGGTATAGGGAGCCAAAGGTTTGGGTCAAACACACCATAGTCCTTGTCTTTTAGGGTTACTCTGAACCCATAAGTAGTAGAAAACTATTTGTTTACCATTGTATGATTATAAAACACACTGCACACTATAAACAAAAGAGTTTGGGACCCTACCTGTCACGGGAAGCTTGAGAGAAACATTTCACCACTTCCAGAAGCTTCCAACTCCAACAGCTGCAATAAAGAAATGTTTATTTTCCACATGCCGCATTATATATATAAAACTTCTCCGAATAAATTCCGTTCACCTTCGCCAGCTGTCCCTCTTTTTCGTCCATCGATCTGTTGGGCGTTGCTTCCAGTCCGTTGATCTGATTCCTTATTTAACCTTTTTGATTTGACATATTTTCTTCTCCGCCATAGGATCTTCTATGGGCTTTAAATCTCAGCCATCCATCGTACTTAACCACATATAAGGATACGGTGGTATCACAACCCGACTACTAGTTTTGGGTTACCACTTAATCTCCCTCGCGAGGTATTAAGATGGTGACACATGGCAGATGGTATAAACTCTCGCAACCACCTTCTCTGCTTATATGGGGCGATCTTTAACCTTGCGACGATCGACGAGGAGCGTTGATCTCGACCTCAGCATATCTACAGCGAGGAGCTATCCAGGTGTCTAGTTTTTGACACTTTCGCGGGTGGAGCCCATTATATTATCAACCTTGCATCTCCTGCATCCATCAGTCGTAGATCTGATCTATTTTGTTGCGGGTCATTGATTTTCCTTGATCCCCATGCTGATGTGACAACGAGTCTTCCGCACCGTCAGATTTCTGACCATGCATCCCGCACCGTCGATCTTGTATCCTTCCTTATTGTTGCAGTGGTATCGCAAGCCCTTTGGCGGTTTCCACCTACTGCTGAAATGCTCATGTGAAGGCTCCTCCGACTGCCATCTATTCTGGTTGTTTACCTCTCGCGACCACCTTCTTGTGCTTTCTTTTGCGCAACTTCACGATGTGAGAGTGATCGGTGAACCGTGGATCTCTTTCGCGCACTGGATCAATTGTGGGGACCAGTCTGAGCTTTATCTATCATTTTATTTCCTTTCAGACTATAGACTATTGGTCTTTTTATCCATTTTTATCATTCGGGCTACCTCCTTAATCCTAAAGTGCCCAAACCCTTAATCTTTCTCATTATTTCTTTCCCAACTGAGCTGCTTTCTTGGCTTTAGCAACCTATACATGATTGGGGAGGGGGATTTAACAATTTTTTCCAGGATTTCATCAGTGTTATCAATCCTTTTCTTAGGACTTGTGCAAAAATTTTATGGGTGCCAACAACTGGCTCTAGCCTGGGATGTTATCCTCCCTGTGAGGTAGCAAAGAACTCCGTAGACTATGTGCCTAATCCATTGGGCGGTTAAAAATTCGGAGCCAACAACTTCTTTTGATTTCGTAGAACTGCAATTGTATCTGCCGCATATCTGGGCTGATCACACATGAAAAGAAAAAGGAACCATGGCTAGCCTTCTAGACCTCATCTTCTTTTCTCTAGGGTTTCAAGACCTTCAGGTTTGCCATCAGGGATTTTAAAACCTCTGTAAAACAAATTAAAAAAAAAATATACAGAGGCTATGGTACATGGAATACCTTCTTCCCTTAGGACAGGTAGTGTTTTAAGAATCTCCCGTTGACTGGACCTCCTGACCAGGCAGATCCATCTTGATGTTCCAAGACAAAAGAATTTATTCCTCGGATTGCTGCAATACTATACGGACCCATCCACATATGGTCAAACTTTCCATGTTTTTCTTCTTTATGGGCATTCCATTTCAGAACTAGGTCATTAACCTGAAAATAATCCTCCTTGGCCTTTCTGTCGAAGGCTTCCTTCATTTTCTCTTGATGGCTTTCCACTTTGTCGTATGCATTATTCCTTAGCTCATTCAGCTCGACAATCTGATTTACTCTTCTTTGCATATGATTTGGTTCTTCTTCTATTCCCTGTAATAACATCATGACAGGAAAACCTACGGATGCTGGAAAAGTTACTTCAGCTCCATACACCAACTGAAATGGTGACATCTCGATGGCCCTTTTCATGCTGATTTTGTTAGCCCACAGAGCATACTTTAGCTTTGTGTGCCAAGATCTCTTGTTATCTTCTAACAACTTTTTTATGATTCTTACCAGGATTTTGTTTGAAGACTCTGCTAGTCCGTTTCCTTGAGGGCAATGAACCATGGAATGATTCAGGATGATATGGTATTTATGGCAGAAATTAATCATCTTTTTGGAACAGAAAGCTGGAGCATTATCAGTCACAATTCTTTTGGGGCATCCGAATCTGGACAGGATGTTATCTTCCAGAAAATCCATGATTACTCCTTCAGTCACTCACGTGGTAGGTATGGCTGCTATCCATTTGGTAAAATAATCAGTAGTTGTCAATATCCATCTGTGCTTTCCATAGGAATTTGAGTTTATTTTCCCAATGAAATCTAAACCCCACTGTGTAAAAAGTGCTTCAACTATAATAGGATGTAGAGGGAGGGAAACAACCTTTCTTTTTCCATCGAAAATATGACATTGGTGACAAACCACAGTCTCTTTGTAAACATCGGAAAACATAGTAGCCCAGTAAAACCTTGCTCTCAGGATTTTGTTTACTGTCGCTTTCCAGGAATGATGTCCTCTGTAGTCCCCTTTGTGGAATTCTTCTTTTATGTGTTTAGCCTCTTCTTCAACCAAACAGTTTAGCAGCACCCCTCCAGGGTCTTTCCAATACAGGTATTGGTTCATGATACACTATTTGGCAGCTTTTAGTTTCACAGATTTGGCTCTGCCTTTACTTAACCCTGCAAGTGCCTGTAAATTATGTAGTACAAAAACAATGTTAGTATACCAAGGAGACTCAGAGAATTCACGTTTCACCTGTATGTTTGCATCCAGCTGGTTTTGTTGGCTTTCCAAAAAATTTAGCTACAAGGAGTCACAATTTTCTTCGGTCATTAATTTTTATAACCCATGGCCTTTCCCCAGTTTAGTGGGTTTTATCTCTAAATCATATTCCAGTAATACTACAATCCACTTGGCCCTTCTACCTTCAGGATCAGACTAGGTCAAAATACTTTTCACAACAATATTTGGGACATAAGCAATGATGTGTGAGTGTATAATATAAACCCTGAAATATTTCAGAGATTTTATGAGAGCATAAGCCTGTTTCTCCATGATATCATATTTCAGTTCCCCTTCTCTTAGCACTCTGCTGAAAAAAGAAATCGGCTGTTCAGCATTTTGGTCATTCTTCTGCAACAACACCCCAGCTATTATATGTTCAGATGCATATGAAAAAACTAGCAAATCCTTAGTAAAATTTGGGCTAGCCAATATTGGAGCTTCGGTGATGGCTATCTTGATCCCTTTAAAAGAATCTTTGGCTTCTTCGGTCCACTTTATTTGATTCTCTTTTCTTAGCATATTTGTAATACTCCTCATTATCTCGGAAAAACATGGTATGAATCTCCTTAAAAAACCCACTTGGCCAATGAAGGATTGTATTTATTTTTTGCTTCTGGGCTCTCCTACTTTCTGAATAGCACTGACCCTCTCAGGATCAATTTTTATCCCATCTTTGGTGATGATATGCCCTAAAAGCTTAGCTTCATCTAGAGCGAAAAATGATTTTTTGGGATTCAAGGAAATGCCATATTTCCTACATTTTATGAAAACTCTTTCCAAATGTTTGAGATGTTCTTCATTTGACTTTGAAAAAACCATTATATCGTCCATGTATACTACTACAAATTTATCTTTTTCTTCAGCAAATGCAATATCCATAGCTCTTTGGAAAGTGGCTCTAGCATTCATCAAACCAAATGGCATCTTAGCGTACATGAAGGTTCCCCAAGGAGTTGTGAAAGCAATTTTTTCTTGGTCTTCTGTGTGTACTTTAATATGATTATACCCTAATAAACCATCCATGGTACAAATTATTTCGGCTCCTACCACTTGCTGTAAGATGTGCTCCATTTTAGGTAGAGGGTAATTGTCCTTCATTGATGCTCTATTCAGGTTCCTAAAATCAATACATATTCTGATTTCTCCACTTTTCTTTATGATTGGGACCTAATTTTCTATCCATTGTGAAAACCTTAAGGTAACAATTATCTTTGCATTGAAAAGTTTTTTGACTTCTTTCTCTATGATATCTGTTAGCTTAGGATTGATTCTTCTTAGTTTTTGCTTAA
Organism: Larix kaempferi; assembly: GCA_027924585.1. Taxonomy (NCBI): domain Eukaryota; kingdom Viridiplantae; phylum Streptophyta; class Pinopsida; order Pinales; family Pinaceae; genus Larix; species Larix kaempferi. The sequence goes on from BSBM01000519.1 coordinate 15,718,909, forward strand.
AAGGTTTCTCACCTGGCTTGAGTGGAATGATATGCTGTATGATTGATGTATCATACTCCTTTAAGACTTAATAGGTCCAGGCGAAAGCATCAGTGTGTTGGAACATTTAAAAAACCCACTATGTCATTCTAGACTTGGGATAAAGTTAATTAATCATTTATGATTAATTTCCTGAGTTTTTACTAGGTAGAATAGGCCAGTTTTGTCTTTTAGTGGACCACATGCTATCCTCATTCACAAGAAAAAATTTGGATAGATTCTGGATAAAATTTCCTTGGATTCTGTCTGATTTTATTCTATTCCTTAATTAGAAAGACACTATCTAGTTTTAGTTAGCTTTGTCCTGCTTTTTCTACTTTCTAGTGGAAAAGATAAAGCTAGTTAACTTGGAATCTTTTGCCACTTGACCAATTCGACCTCCACATAATATATAACCTTATAAAGCCACCAATACATCCTATTTAACTCACTCATGAGATTCCATACCATACTTTCCAAATTCGTGAGCCTCTAGCACAGTTTTGGAAACTGCTTTTGCCACCTAGGGGGTTTTTTGTCTTTTTCTAAGCCTTTTTTTTTGCTCTTTCCATATTTCCTCAAAGCAATTCGATTTTGTCCATGGAGGATGTGTTATATATTGTTACAATATCAATGAATAATATACAAAGTGTCTTCCATAATTTATTCTCTCTATTCTTCTTCTCTCATTGTCTAAAATATTCCATGGTGAAATTGTCTTATGAATCTAGTTCCTAGTAATTGAAAATTTCACATGGTGTCAGAGCTAGCTTAATTCAAAGAAATTTCCAAGAGTGTTTTTTGCAGGTATTTCCATCACCAGGAGCGCATCAGTATGGAGCAAAATCAATCCAAAGATGTGACTCTCACTCCGTTCAATTTCTTTGACTGGAAGGCACATATGATCATCCAGCTTCAGAGCAAAGGATTGTATAGAGTCACTATGGGGCTTGAAACTGAGCCAGGAGCTGTTGCATTAAAATCCAAATGGTTCAATAGGCTTGATGAAGCTTATGGTTTACTTTGTCTCTCTGTATCTCCAGATCTTCTATTCCATATTGATTCTCTATCAACTCCAAATAACGTGTGGACAAAACTAGAGTCTCTCTTTGGAAAACAGGACGAGCTCAGAGGTCATTTGTTGGATATTGAGTTGATCTCTCTTAGTCCAAGTAATTTCGATTCTATGGAGGATTTCATCTCAAAATTCAAGAACCTAGTGCTTCAACTCAAGCAATGTGGCATATAGAAGAAGGATGAGCAATTAATCCTTACCATTATGTCAAAACTGAGTTCTGAATACTCAGTATTTGTGTCTACTTTTCATTCTACAAGACTTGTAGTTCCAAAGTGGAAGACGCCAACCTTGGATGCATTCATTGCTTCAATCACTCAAGAAAAGGACAAGATGGTCCAAATGAGGGATCAATCGCCCTCCAAAGACTTTGCAATTGTTGTTCATGGAGCAAAGAAGAATGACAAATCCAAACAAAAGACATTGTCAGATGAAGAGGATTCTGATGGAGATTCCAAATCAAAGAACATGAAGAAGGAGAAGCCCAATTTTTCTTATTGCTGCAAAGGCACTCATCCTGAGAAATCTTGCTTCAAGAATAAATTGGACATCATGGCCAAGATGCTTGAATATCATAACATAGATGTTCCTAACTTTGCAAAGAAAGAACAAGGCAAGCTTGCTGGAGAACAAGAACACTATTTCCAAGCCTCTACCAAAGGTAATCATGCTTATGCTTTGAGTGCTAGAGTGAAATATAATTCTGATGTCTTTGATATTGATTCACATTCTGACATATCAGAATCAGAAACCCCCACTTCTTCCTCAATACATTCTTCAGTCAGTTCACCCAAGTCTACTCTCAAAACTAGTCATTTTTTACTAGCTTCTGACTTGTCTTCTGAAAGCTCTTTTCACCAACATTCAAATCTTTTAGATTTTGTTTTAGAAGATGATTCACAGTCTGATATGAAACTCATTACATATCCCACACTGTTTACCCAACCTTTGGATGCACAAAATACCCTACAAACCCCAAGTTCTCCAGTTAAGAAACTACACAATTCTATGTTTTCCTACACTGTGTCAGTTGCCTCGGTTGCACTTTTGTCTTGCATATCTTTCATTGGTTGGTAAGCCATTGTTTTAGAATTATTTGGATTGATATTCCACACATATGGACCTGACCCCATCACTCATGGTTCAAAATTCAAGTCCTCACACTCTCCAGGCTCGCTCAGCTGCCCGGGTGATCTAGTTTCTCAAACGTTTTCTACTGAAATTGTGTTCGATCATGGAGACTCCACATCTTTATTGGTTGCTGCTCCATATGAATTACATTATGATATTTCATAGCTGCATGATCTCATTTTAAATATCATAAAGGTTCTACATCAGTTTGAGAAGAAAGTACAAGAACGAGTACACCATATTGCAGCTACAGAAGAAATTGATCCTGCCGAGGTCATTGTTTCTCCTTGGGAAGGAGTATGCATAGATCTTCTTTCCATCATTGATTATGTTTTCAAATTTGATTATGTATGTTATAGCGGTAATAAAAATTCATTTGATGCTCCTCCATCATAAGAAGATGAGCTTCATAGAGCTTCAACACATGGTTCTTGCCTACACAACATTGATGCACTGATGCATGATCATGACATCCACAATCTCTTCATCAAGTGAGTTACTCAGAAGCAGCCCATTCAGCTCATTCAAATGAGCAACATGACAGTATGAAGACATCAAGCATGTCCATTTTTTAGGGAGGGTTTTGTTCCCATGAGGTTTTCCCTGTTTCCTCGGTTTAATGGACTAGTTATTTTTGTATTGGGGTGACCATAAGCCTTGTTGCTTTGGCCCTATATTTTTTATATTTTTTTGATTCCCATCAAATAAACTCAGGATTAAGGGGGGATGTTGGAAAATTTAAAAACCCACTATGTCATTCTAGACTTAGGATAAAATTAATTAATCATTTATGATTAATTTCCTGAGTTTTTACTAGGTAGAATAGGCCAATTTTGTCTTTTAGTGGACCACATGCTATCCTCATTCACAAAAACGAATTTGGATAGATTCTGGATAAGATTTCATTGGATTCTGTCTGATTTTATTGTATTCCTGAATTAGAAAGACACTATCAAGTTTTAGTTAGCTTTGTCCTGCTTTTTCTACTTTCTAGTGGAAAAGATAAAGCTAGTTAACTTGGAATCTTTTGCCACTTGACCAATTCAACCTCCACATCATATCTAACCTTCTAAATCCACCAATACATCCTATTTACCTCACTCATGAGATTCCATACCATACTTTCCAAATCCGTGAGCCTCTAGCACAGTTTTGGAAACTGCTTTGGCCACCTAGGGGGTTTTTTGTCTTTTTCTAAGCCTTTCTTTTTGCTCTTTCCATATTACCTCAAAGCAATTCGATTTTGTCCATGGAGGATGTGTTATATATTGTTACAATATCAATGAATAAGATACATAGTGTCTTCCATAATTTATTCTCTCTATTCTTCTGCTCTCATTGTCTAAAATATTCCATGGTGAAATTGTCTTATGAATCTAGTTCCTAGTAATTGAAAATTTCACACAGTGTCTTTTCATCAATTCTACATAGCATTTCTTTTTGTCGGCCTGTAGTCTTTTATATAGCTTCACCATTCAAGGATCTTTCTCTATGCCCAAGTTTTGATCTTCTACTGATTCTCGGGCAGGCTCAAATTTTGGATTTTTGGCTGCATCATCTTGATCAAAGAGCTTTTCCAGGGGTATTAGACCTTTAGGGATGTAATTATTCTTCAATTGAATAACATCCTTACCAACCATCATGTTTTTCCACCCTTTTTGTTTAGCTTCTTCTTCAGCATTTTCTCCTTCTACAAGGTTTTCCAGGTTCTCATTTTCAGTATCAATATGCACATTTGAAAACTCATCAGAGAGTTCCAAAAATCTCCTAAGCTGTAAGTCGTCTTCGAATACCTGCCAATACTTAGAATTATCAGGAATAGAGGGTCTGTTTATTATTTCGACCTCATACTTAGCTTGGGAGAAGATTGGGGTCTTAAATCCTCCAACAGTGGTTGCCAAAGAGTCTGCTACATCATTTTCATGTCTGGGTATTACTCTAATCTTGTGTTTTGTGAAAAAATTCCCACAGAAATCCAAGGCTTCATTTCTATATGCCCTCATTCTTGGGTGTTTGGCTTGGTAACTATCATTTATCTGGCTCACTACCAACTCAGAATCTCCAAACACTTCTATCTTCTTAGCTCCCAAGTCCTTTAGAACCCACAATCCCAACAGTAATGCTTCGTATTCGACAACATTATTCGTGCATTCAAATGTTAGCTTATATGAAATTTCCCTAGACTACTTGTTGGGAGGATCGATCCACACCCCTGCTCCAGCACCATTCTTGCTCACATAACCATCAAAATACATTTTCCACCAACCTTCTTCATTTTTTTCTCTTTCAGAAGCTTCATATCTGGATGCAAATTCCTTATCTTCATCAACTTCCCTATATGAGGGAGGGTTAGGATCACAACGAGGACCATCAACAACAAAAATGCCGCATCCCATGTCTGTATCAACTACATATATAGGGTAATTCTCAGGTTTGCTTTTGCTGGTGACGACATATTCCATCATGTTTTACCTATACAATCTCCTATTTGCTCCAAAAACGGGAATTATGGCATAAGATAAGTTCATCTGCATAGTTCCTTTCAACTTTGAAACCCAGGATCTTGACAAAAGCATCACAAACTTTGTAGGCACATCAACTACCACCACATCCATCATGACACTTTTAGAAGGGATTTGGGTTAGAGTTACTACCATATTCTTAATCAGTCCCAAACATGGTACCTTTCTAGAATCAAAGAAGAAAAGGTCTTGGTATGGCCTTGTCACTTCTAATCCTAGCTCTTTCAGCACAGATTTTGGCATTAGGTTATGAGATACCCCAAAGTCTATTAAGGCATTGTGCAAGATCTGATCATGGACATTTAGGCTCAAGTAGAAAGGAAAGACTTCTTCATCGCCTGGTTCTTCCAACTTAGATCCAAAGATTATGGTAGGAGCATCGTCAGACAACTCTAGAATATCATGTTGGTGTTCATTTTTTCCTTTAACCATCTTTGTTATCTCTTCCCTGTACTCATTATTTGTTAAATTTTCTGAATTTACTTCAATATGATCTAGGATCTTAACTGAGAGAACAACATGTACAGCATATCTACAGCATATCAATCATGGAGACAATAATGCAAGCACACAAGAGACACAAAGATTTACTTGGGGAAAACCATAAAGGTGAAAAACCCCAATAACTTCCTCAGAGATAGATAGAGCAATGATACAACCAACCAAGAGAGATAGCCATAACCTAGCAGCAGATCCTCCTCCTCCATAAGTGCGCCTCTCCTCCTTGAGTGCATGTGTGAGAAGTGAGTGAGCAAATAGAGTGCCTCCCGCACTCTATTTATACTTGACTTGACTTGCCTTTTTACCTAACTCATGTAGGCTCGAACTTAACCACATAACATAATGCTGAGTGGGCCGACCCCCAATAGGGTGGTCTAATAACCCTTTGACCCACATGGCCGACCCCCAATAGGGTGGTCTAATAACCCTTTGACCCACATGACTTATACAGGGCCGACCCCAAATAAGGTGGTCTAATAACCCATCAAGTATAAGTTACGACACTTACAATATAAATGACGACACTTCCTTATAGAGGAATAATACCATCTCTATAGGAATACAATATACATATATGTGAAATACATTCCGAAGTTACATATACATCAACACTCCCTCTTAACTAGGAAGGTATTTCTCAGCACAGTTCTTCTAGCACAAGTCATCTTCTCTGGATCATCGTCACGGGATAATCGTCATCGAGTCATCATCATCGTCACTGCTGCTGCTATCTCAATCAATCTCCGAATCTACTCGTCATAGGAATTGCTACAGAGCCATTCCTTTTTCATACTGGATGTAGGCCCACCACCTGCAGGTCTTCGTCATCACTGGCCATACTGTGGAATCCTCAGGACTTATTACGTGCGTCACAAAACCTCGAAAGAGCATCCCAGGATGTTACGGGTACACAACTCCGACCTGTAGGATCTCCCAGGGCGCTATTACATGTGACCCCACCACAAAACCTCGAAAGAGCATCTCAGGATGTTACGGGTACACAACTCCGACCTGAAATCTCCCAGGGCACAAATTACATGTGGTCCACCACAAAACCTCGCAAGAGAATCTCAGGATGTTACGGGTACACAACTCCAACCTGAAATCTCCCAGGGCGCTATTACATGTGGTCATGGAAAAACCTCGAAAGAGCATGTCAGGATGTTACGGGTACACAACTCCGACCTGAAATCTCCCAGGGCCCAAATTACATGCCATAGGACAAAACCTCGCAAGAGCATCTCAGGATGTTACGGGTACACAACTCCGACCTGAGATCTCCCAGGGCACAAATTACATGTCCTCCCAGAGCAATGTCTCGAAAGAGCATCCCAGGCTGTTACGGGTACACAACTCCGACCTATAGGATCTCCCAGACATGCTCATCTGCACAACCTGATCCACGGCCACAGAGTATCAACCTGATACTCACCATACATCATCCTGATGTACTCATGATCATCCTGATCATCATCACTGCAACGTCCTGCTGCATGTCATCTGGAGAAACATCCTGAAGCTCACCATCCATGATCATCCTGATCATCATCACTGCAACGTCCTGCTGCATGTCATCTGGAGCAACATCCTGAAGCTCGTCATCTATGATCATCCTGATCATCACTGCAACATCCTGCTGCATGATCCACCTGATCATCAATGCATCTACCTGATGCATACCAAGTATCATACATGATCCTCCTGATCATCAATGTATCCACCTGATACAAATACATGATACATATCATCATACATGATCCTCCTGATCATCAATGCATCTACCTGATGCATACCAAGTATCTACCTGATACATATCATCATACATGATCCTCCTGATCATCAATGTATCCACCTGATACATGATACATATCACCATACATGATCCACCTGATACATATACAGATACATGGTCCAAGCATCCAACATGATGCATATACAAAATACATACACATGATCCAACTGATCATATCCAGCATCCAACATGATGCGTACATACATACATAAAAATGATCCAACTGATCATATCCAAGCAGAAACCAGAACATCATCCTGATGCTCATCATCCAGCGCTTACATCCACAGCCATGTGAAGGATCCTCCTTCCAACATGCTTGGAATGGCTTCAGCAAATGTGTCCATCACTTCTTCCTTGAAGTGTCCTCGATCTGAAGAATGCCAAGCCTCTCTCTCTGAAATACTCGAACTTTACCCTGGCTAGTGGCTTCGTCAGCACATCTGCAATCTGCTCGTCTGTCGCAACATATAGGAGCTTCACAGCTCCTAACTGCACCATATCCCTGATATAGTGATATTTGATCTCTATGTGTTTCGACCTGTCATGAAACACTGGATTCTCGGACAGCTTCACACAACTCTGGTTATCACAGAAGATATCAGTAGCTTCCAATGGGAGATCAAATAGCTCAGACAGTAGCTTCCGTAGCCATACTGTCTCACAACTAGCTGAACAGGCTGCAACATGCTCTGTCTCAGCTGTACTCAGTGCTACGCAGGACTACTTCCTGCTAAACCAAGAGATCACACCTGATCCCATACTGAGGAAACACCCAGATGTGCTCTTCCTGTTTGCAGCACTGCCATCCCAATCTGAATCAACATAACCCTGCAGGTTAAACATTTGATTCTCCTCATACCTGAGCCCATAATACACTGTACCCTTCAGGTACCTCAGAACATGCTTTACAGCAACCAGGTGAACACTCCTCAGATCCGTTAGGAACTGGCTCAATGTGTTCTCAGCAAAGCAAATGTCTGGTCTCGTGTTCGTAAGGTACATCAAGGACCCAATCATCTGACGATACAAAGAGACATCAACCGGCTCAGATGAAGCATCACATAGAAGCTTCAGATTCGATGCCATAGGTGTGGCCATGGCCTTGCAATCCATCATCCCGAACTTCTTTGGGATCTCTACTGCATACTTCCCTTGTCCAAGGAAGATTCTATCTGCACTCTGCCACACCTCCATGCCAAAAACAAATAGTGCATCATCCCCAAGTTCTTCATCTCGAACTTGGAAGAAAGCTTCCGCTGCATGTCGGCAATCAATCTATCTTTACCTGTAACAAACAGGTTATCTGCATATAAGAGTAGTATCACTGGATTGCCTTCTTCAACCTTGTAGAAAAGGTTGGAATCTGCTTTACTCTTGGTAACGCCCAAACTGGATAGAAAGCTGTCTATCCTACCATACCAAGTTCTGCACATATTTATGACTACACCATGCTATCTTGAAATCCATCTGGTGCATCTTCTATTTCATCACTTTTATATTTCTTAATGATGGCATCTGCAACATGCTTGATCTGATAGTTCCATTTGGAAGTCATAGCAAACTTCCCTTCATGTCTTGGGATTACATCCCAAACATCATTCTTCATGATCGACGGATCAAGGCATTTCATTTCTTCATCCCAGATCCTGGGAACTTCAATATCTTCAATATCTTCAATAGATATCTTTGTTGCTGGAACAAAATGTTGTAGTTCTTCTTTTGTAGGAGATGGCATACGATCTTTCCTACACAACAAGTTAAATTGCATGATTAGAAAACATCTCATAGTTTTCAGAACAAATTCTTACACATAAAGAAATATGCCATACAGTCATGCAATTATCTTAGCCAATGCTTCAATACAACATTTATCCATATTCCGTAACTTTCTAGATGCCTTCCAATCTCTACCAGAACATTGTTAAGAGTGTGCACAACTCCCAACATGTCAGCAAAGAGGTTTCATTCTAGATAAGTAGCAATGGAATGTTGTACAATGCCATAGGCCACTTACCCATGCATATTAGGAGTATACTGTTCATCAATGCAATTATTCTAATATGCATAATACACAACCTAATTCTAGGAATATCAGTATATACATTATTGAATAGTATTATTTAAGAAATGACGATTCAAATACTTATCTTTGTTTGTTCATTGGGTGGACTCCCTCTGAGTCTTCGCTTCCTTGCAGGAGCTGCTGGAGTCCTAATCTGAAGTAGCTTCTTCTACACCTTTATGTTGTGGGATGTAGAGAGATGGTCAACTCCCTCTGAATATCTGCATCCTTTCATAAACCACTGGAGTGTACTCCCTCTTGATCTTTGCTTCCTGGATTACCTGTTCTTGAATCTCATATTCATCCTTGGTCCCTATGCATGCTTATTAGTATCATGAATGTGTTGTCCTTGTGATCTCATATAAAATCATACATTCATTTAAAACACAATAATCTCAAGCATGTATAGTCATGATCATTTCAAACAGAAATAATAAGCATTAGCATTCAAGGATTCTTATGGTTAGTCAAATCATAAGAAACATAACATGTCTAAACCTGTAATTACTCAAGCCTATGACTCTTCAGGTTAGTTGAATCATCAAACAAGATAAGAGATATAAAATGCATAAAACCTGTGATTATTCAAACCTATACCATCATGATTCTTCTGGTTAGTCATATCATCAATTATGGTAAGAAACATAATATGCATACAATCATGATTATTCAAACCTATGCCATCATGATTCTTCTGGTTAGTCATATCATCAATTATGGTAAGAAACATAATATGCATACAATCATGATTATTCAAACCAATGCCATCATGATTCTTCTGGTTAGTCATATCATCAATTATGGTAAGAAACATAATATGCATACAATCATGATTATTCAAACCTATGACTTCATGAATAATCATTATCAACAACGCGATAGTATAAGATCCTAACCCAAGGTAGGAATTTAGCTTGATATAGGAAAAACATACCTGGATTATCATGTTAGCTAGTTATGTCTAACATACCTGTATAATGTCTTTTGGTTCTCTTCAGTGACTTGTGCTAGTAACCTGCATGTCTCATAAGTTAACCATTATAAAACCAAGTTATACATACCTCGTGAATGGATCTTGTATGAGATCCATGACAATGGATGAATCTTTGTCCTCATGTTATCATGATCATATGTTCTTGGACCAGAACATGATCTGTCTTTCTTGGTGTACCTTTCATGTTAGTAGACAACATAAACCTCATACAACACAATAATGCATTAGTACAATCATAAGTGTCAACACCCTAACCAATGAATATCTTCTATCATGCATTCATAATTTTGTTAAGGTGATACAACAAATATAAAATCAAAATTGTACTAACCGTAATAACATGAAGACAAACATACCATAAACTTAATCATGGACAAATATCGAAACATACCTCGATGAGTCATACCTGTCGAGATCGCTTGTAATCTTCTTATGTAAGGCCTTATCCTCATCTCCCTCTGAGACAGGAACTTCTTTCACTTATGCAGGTGATCAATCCATCTTCTTCTAGGATTAACCCAATCCACTTGATTTGCAAGAACTCGACCTTGAAGCTAGATATGGGTTTGTCAAAGAAACCCCAAAAATTAAAACTTTGAATTTCAAACTTCCGAAAGGATAGAAATATGCGCCTTGATGAGCTGATCAAACTGGTATATTCAGAATTTGAAAACTGCAAAGTTTCACTCCTCAATTTTGCCTTTGAAACTTTTGGATTCACTGGACGTGACCCTGAACTGGGGTTTGATGAAGCCCACTCTTTTTCCTCATCAAAAGGTTTGATCCAAAGCTCTAAGCTTCTATTTTTCTGAGGAGCTTCCAGCCGTGGTCACAGATTGCAAAAATTCCCATTTTTACGGAAGCCCTAATTTTTCACTTTTCTGATCAAAGTCCCGAACTAGGGTCTAATCAAGCCCGGCCTTCTGCCCAACCAAAAATTGTGATATTGGTCTCTAAATTTCTATTTTGATGAGTAGCATCCAGCCGTGGTCTCTGATTACAAAAATTCCAACTTTCTCCAAAGCCCTAAATTCCGGAAGCCATGAATGAAGGTACCAAAAAATAATTATGTTTTGACAGAAATATGTACCTGATTGTTTCTGGTGTAACTCCGAAATTTTTGATCCACAGGGTCTGAAAAAGTTTCTTGATATAGTATGACCTGTTATCTTTCCATCCTGACAGGTCTGACCTCAATTGGATTCTCTGAGAGAGAGTTATGCCAAATGTCGCAACGTGACCTGTTTTGGGATAAAACAGGAGAGCGAACTTGTACGGAGTGCCACGTGTCACTGTTTTAACTTCGGCCTCTGAAAAAGTTTTCTCAGATAGCTCGGCCTGTTACCTTTCCATCCTGATAGGTATGACCTCAATTGGATTCTCTGAGAGAGCGTTATGCCAAATGTCGCAACGTGACCTGTTTATGGGATAATACAGGAGAGCGAACTTGTACGGCGTTCCACATGTCACTGGTTCAACTTCGGCCTCTGAAAAAGTTTTCTGAGATAGTACAGACTGTGTACTACCTGTCACGTTTTACGAAATTTCATTTGGAGCTTCCTAGCCCAAGATATGACCTTTTTCCCAAGGTCACCTGATTTTGACTCAGATCTGGAAGAGGCAGAAACCCTATATTGTACAGATCATAAATCACAAAGTACAACGAATTAGAGGTTGTCCTTTGGACACAAGATACCTGGAGATCTTAGCTTCGGCCTGTAACAATTTCAGATCCGAAAACTTCACCAAAACGGATTTATAGCGAAAGTGCTACGATGACTGGTTTTTGCTATATCAAGCCCTAGCATCGTAAGTGCAACAAGTGTCATACATGCCATATCATGCCTTCTTTCAGGCTAGCTCTGATACCATGTTAAATTTTCTGAATTTAATTCAATATGATCTAGGATCTTAACTGAGAGAACAACATGTACAGCATATCTACAGCATATCAATCATGGAGACAATAATGCAAGCACACAAGAGACACAAAGATTTACTTGGGGAAAACCATAAAGGTGAAAAACCCCAATAACTTCCTCAGAGATAGATAGAGCAATGATACAACCAACCAAGAGAGATAGCCATAACCTAGCAGCAGATCCTCCTCCTCCATAAGTGCGCCTCTCCTCCTTGAGTGCATGTGTGAGAAGTGAGTGAGCAAATAGAGTGCCTCCCGCACTCTATTTATACTTGACTTGACTTGCCTTTTTACCTAACTCATGTAGGCTCGAACTTAACCACATAACATAATGCTGAGTGGGCCGACCCCCAATAGGGTGGTCTAATAACCCTTTGACCCACATGGCCGACCCCCAATAGGGTGGTCTAATAACCCTTTGACCCACATGACTTATACAGGGCCGACCCCAAATAAGGTGGTCTAATAACCCATCAAGTATAAGTTACGACACTTACAATATAAATGACGACACTTCCTTATAGAGGAATAATACCATCTCTATAGGAATACAATATACATATATGTGAAATACATTCCGAAGTTACATATACATCAACATTATTTTTCAGTAACTCATTAAGATCGATGGATATTTTTACCTTTGACAGTTCAGCTCTGAGGCTAAAAGTGGGGGCAGGTTTGATTCTCTCTATGATTTATGGTGGTTTAACCTCTTTTGAAGGTTGACCATCTTCTTCTTTATTTTTAGGTCTTTTGTTTGCAATAGCTCTTTGTTGTTTCTCTTTCAGCTCTTCTATAGCCTGTTGGGTGACTAGGGGTTGGTTCAAAGGAAGCTTTCCTTTACTCATGGTAACTTCTCTATTTCTCAATTTTAGATTTCTTTGAAGATCATCCAAAACATTTTGATAACCGATTAGGTATTGTTCGGATTCTGACTCAGGTTTGTTACTAGTACTTCCTTTGTTAAAGAAGTCATGCTCCCTTTCAGTCAAGTATATTTCATGGTCTAGGGAGTCAAAAAAATGAATATGGGATTTAGTGGGCTCTTCAGCTATTTCATTATCTACCATATTTTCAGCAAAAGGAGGATGCATCGCCTGTTCTTCAAGATTTCTTTGATTTGTTGCAGGGGGCGGTGGTCTCCTAAAGTTTGTGTTTCGGATTTGGTTTTCAGTATTTTCTTGGGCAGGAGGCTCGGTATCTATGGTCAATCTATCCATCTACTTTTCCATGGCTTTCATCATGGTATCAAATTTTGCATTGTTAGAAGTAGATAAGGTAGAATTTTGCGTCTCCCGCTTCTTTCTTTCAGCCTCAGTTTTACCCTTTATTTTCCCTAAGGCCATCATGTTTGCCTCTACTTCTAGGGCATCCTTTAGCAAGACAAGCAGGGAGGCAGATTTTCTTTCTCTTAATGTACATGAGAAATATCCATCAAAGGCATTTGGAAAGTGGATTTTCGCAGCACCTACTGAGGGTTTTAGATCATCTGGAATAGAATTATATGCCCTCATAAAACTAGCAGAAAATTTGTGCACAGACTCAAAACCTCGTTTCTTGATGTGATTGTACTGGGACAAGACTAGGGCAGGACTTCCTATCATTTCCCATCTTTCTAAGAACAGGATCTTGAACTCTACAAAATAATTTATGGAGGCATTTGGTAGCAACCTGTACCATTTCTTAGGTTCTCCAAACAAACTTTGGGAAAATAACCTCATTTTTGCAACATCATAATCCACTACCTCTAGATCAATAAAATCTTCAAACCTGTCTACATGTTGTCTGGCAGAAAATTTTCCCTCTCCATCATAGGAAACGATCCTTTGTGTGTAGTTTTGGGGTAGGTCATGTCAAACAACAAGTAGGGCTAGAGGTGCAAATCTGGAAGCCATGATTACAGGCGGATTTTGTGAAAGGGCTGGGGTATGCTAGGAACAGGGTTTAGCTTTTTTAGCTTTGATAGTATCTAGTAAATTATGCTAGATAGGATCTAACAAGTAAGATTCAGGGTTATTAATAACTCCTTCACCTAAGATTAGACAAGATTCAGATCTTGATCTCGGTAAAGGTTTCCCAATGTCAATCTGTATATTTAATTCTTGAAAAACAGGGGATTCTGATTCGGACACAATTCTTTCACTGTTTGAAGTACAAACTTTATACTTTTCAGCTTTTCATCTAACCAGACTTTCTGGATTATCAACAATTAACAGAGTTTTAGGAATAGGGTTACCTCTGGTATGGATCTTTCTTGAGTCTAGGATGCCTTATCGAGATCTTCTTCAGAATTAGGATTCAGCTTCAGAGGTCTTCCCCAGTGGAGCGCTTTATTGAATATAAATCTTTATGAGTGGAGTCGCCAGGGAAAAATTGTACAACCTTTAAAAAATATGGAAATCTTTGTTTTCCCACAGGGATCTTTTTTTCCTTCGAATCTTCGAAATACTTTTTCGTTCTTGCGAGGAAAACAAGAAAACTTGCGGTACCCAGCAACGGCTCCAATTTGTTAACAACCAAATTGACCTTGAGGTCATTAGAAGGGTAATTTGGGGTAACCACTAACCAATCTTTGGACTGATGTTACTAACCCAACACAGTCTTAGAGGGCCCTCTCAATAAACTAATGAAAATTGGAAACAATCAAGGTCATCATTCATGAAAAAGGACACCAGCATTCATTCCTCAAGATGTTCTATTTAAACATACGCAGAAGGTCAGATTTCTGTAAGACAAATTTTACTCCTGTAAACCATTGGTTGGAGAACAACAGGGATCTATATTGGGAAATGGAGTCGATTCAAGTATAACATAAACATTATCATCAAATACTTAGTAGATACATTCACACAGAGGCAAGGTAGCAACCAACTAGTAGTCAAAGTGATTTAATTGGTGAAAAAGAAGAAAGATGAACAATCCATTGATATAAGGCATACACAGATGAATCCTATACCAACTTTAGCATAAATAATTTGTGAAATACTTGGTAAGAAATGAACAAGGCATAATCTCTATGAATCTCATTCAGATGCTACACTTAACCAAGTACGAAGGAATGTTAACAATATGGATTAACAAAGGAAAGAAACACATATCACATAGAAAAGGAAAACAGACTACTAGACCAATTACATAGGAATCTCTGAAAAATGCATGTAAGCTTCTGGCAATTTTATTCAAGAAATATCTCAAAATAACAATAGTGGACAAAATATGTAAAGCTTCAAAAGTCCGCCCCCCCCCCCTTTTTCCATTTGAAATTACATGGAACTTATAGTGGCCTAGAGCCTCATACTCGGCCCATTTGAAACAAAAATTAGTTACAATTCAGGGACACCTCATCACAGTTCAGATGTCACTATCATAAAACAAAAAATATAACAAGATAATCTCAATCACTTTCTTGCATTTTCCGGTATGCCGTTAAACAATATAGAAAATATTAAAGTATATGTCCAATGGTGAAACTTCATTACATAACGTGAAACCCACTGCCACGTCCTGCAAAATCAAAATCCCAGATGTATCCTAAGCTTTTCTATCAAAACTAAACTGGTATTTAAAAATGCACAGATCTGAGATTTAAGGGATAGCCTCTGCCAGCGGAGTATGATAGTTATATTTCATCTTCCCGTATTTCTCTATAGGTGCCCAAAGCTCAAGTGCTGGGATGTCATAACTCGTCATCTCTTTACCCAGGACTCTGATGTTAAGTTGATCAACAAAAGACATAGGTGGAAGCCCTTCTCCAATAGAAATCAATCTGTACAGCATCTCGAAATATTCGTCTAGCTTGTCTATTAGGATTTTCCCTGAAAGCGGCTGGCTCAGATGTTTGAACTTGGAATGATCCATCTGCTTGCTAGTCATCAACTTTTTATGCTCACTTTGGGGAATACGTTTTTTCTTTTCATCCCAAAATGAAGGAAATCCCTTTTCTACTAGTCCTTCAAATCGTCCTTTGAATTATGTCAACTGTTCATTCATTTCACTGGCTTTGGTTTCCACAACTTCGACCAATGCGTACGTCCCTAGGATTCGTTTTGCTGCTGCAATGGTTGTGATCCTGTCCTTGATGTTCAAATCTATGACGTCTTTATCTGTCAAACTATTTAAAAAACTTATAGCATTATAAGCAGTCTCTTTTGGTCTTTTGTGCAGTTTTTCTTTCATAGCAGTGCAACTCTTAAAGACATCAGTGACTATCTTCTCCTTTGTTCTCATGAGATCTAGATACGGTCTGAATCTCTCAACCTCTTGGATAATTAAATCCCAAATCAAATGCTTGCATCCCTACATAGCTGCTTTCCCTGTAATCTGCTGAGAAAACCTGTTGTTAATTGCCACTAATTCTTTATATTTTTGTTGTAGTTCATTTATCCCTTTTTCCCTTACCTCATTTTCTTCTTTCAATCTTTGATTTTCCTCTTTTAGCTCTTGTATCTCACCATTCTTTAGGTTGATTTGGGACATGGCCTGCACAATGTTGTCTGTACCATCCTTCTCTTTATTGTTGATGTATATGTAACTTCGGAATGTATTTCACATATATGTATGTTGTATTCCTATAGAGATGGTATTATTCCTCTATAAGGAAGTGTCGTCATTTATATTGTAAGTGTCGTAACTTATACTTGATGGGTTATTAGACCACCTTGTTTGGGGTCGGCCCTGTATAAGTCATGTGGGACAAAGGGTTATTAGACCACCCTATTGGGGGTTGGCCATGTGGGTCAAAGGGTTATTAGACCACCCTATTGGGGGTCGGCCCACTCACCATTATCTTATGTGGTTAAGTTCGAGCCTACATGAGTTAGGTAAAAAGGAAAGTCAAGTCAAGTATAAATAGAGTGTGGGAGGCACTCTATTTACTCACTCACTTCTCACACATGCACTCAAGGACGAGTGGAGCACTTATGGAGGAGGAGGATCTATTGCTAGGTTATGGCTATCTCTCTTGGTTGGTTGTATCATTTCTCTATCTATCTCTGAGGAAGTTATTGGGGTTTTTCACCTTTATGGTTTTCCCCAAGTAAATCTTTGTGTCTCTTGTGTGCTTGCATTATTGTCTCCATGATTGATATGCTGTAGATATGTTGTACATGTTGTTCTATCAGTTAAGATCCTAGATCAGATTGAAGTAAATTCTTAAAATGTAACATGGTATCAGAGCTAGCCTGAAAGAAGGCATGATATGGCATGTATGACACTTGTTGCACTTACGATACTAGGGCTTGATATAGCAAAAACCAGTCATCGTAGCACTTTCGCTATAAATCCATTTTGGAGAAGTTTTCGGATCTGAAATTGTTACAGGACGAAGATTAAATCTCCAGGTACCTTTTGTCCAAAGGAAAACCTCTAATTCGTTGTACTTTGTGATTTATGATCTATACAATATAGGGTTTCTGCCTCTTCCAGATCTGAGTCAAAATCAGGTGACCTTGGGAAAAAGGTCATATCTTGGGCTAGGAAGCTCCAAATGAAATTTCGTAAAAACTGACAGGTATTAAATAGTCTGTACTATATCAGAAAACGTTTTCAGAGGCCGAAGTTGAACCAGTGACACGTGGCATGCCGTACAAGTTCGCTATCCTGTATTATCCCATAAACAGGTCATGTTGCGACACTTGGAATAACTCTCTCTCAGAGAGTCCAATTGAGGTCATACCTATCAGGATGGAAAGATAACAGGCCTATCTATCTCAGGAAAGGTTTTTAGACTCCGATGTTCAAATAGTGACACATGGCACACCGTACAAGTTCCCTCTTCTGTTTTATCCCAAAACAGGTCACGTTGCGACATTTGACATAACTCTCTCTCAGAGAATCCAATTGAGGTCAGACCTGTCAGGATGGAAAGCTAATAGGTCAGGCTATCTCAGAAAACTTTTTCAGACCCTGTGGATTGAAAATTTTGGAGTTACACCAGAAACAATCAGGTACATATTTCTGTCAAAACAGAATTATTTTTGAGTACCTTCATTCATGGCTTCCGGAATTTAGGGCTTTGAAGAAAGTTGGAATTTTTGTAATCGGAGACCACGGCTTAATTATACTCATCAAAATAGAAATTTAGAGACCAAGATCAGAATTTTTGGTTGGGAAAAAGGCCGGGCTTGATCAAACCCTAGTTCGGGACTTTGATTAGAAAAATGGAAAACTAGGGCTTCTGTAAAAATGGGAATTTTTGCAATCTGTGACCACGGCTGGAAGCTCCTCAGAAAAATAGAAGCTTAGAGATTTGGATCAAACCTTTTGATGGGGCAAAAGAGTGGGCTTCATCAAACCCCAGTTCAGGGTCACGTCCAGTGAATCCAGAAGTTTCAAAGGCAAAATTGAGGAGTGAAACTTTGCAGTTTTCAAATTCTGAATATACCAGTTTGATCAGCTCATCAAGGCGCATATTTCTATCCTTTCAGAAGTTTGAAATTCAAAGTTTGAATTTTTGGGGTTTCTCTGACAAACCCATATCCAGCTCCAGGTCCAGTTCTTGCAAATCAAATGGATTGGGTTAATCCTAGAAGAAGATGGATTGATCATCTGCATGAGTGAAGAAGTTCCTGTTTCAGAGGGAGATGAGGCTAAGGCCTTACATAAGAAGATTACAAGCGATCTCGACAGGTATGACTCATCGAGGTATGTTTCAATATTTGTCCATGATTAAGTTTATGGTATGTTTGTCTTCATGTTATTACGGTTAGTACAATTTTGATTTTAGAGTTGTCGTATCACCTTAACAAAATTATGAATGCATGATAGAAGATATTCATTGGTTAGGGTGTTGACACTTATGATTGTACTAATGCATTATGGTGTTGTATGAGGTTTATGTTGTCTACTAACATGAAAGTCACACCAAGAAAGACAAATCATGTTCTGGTCCAAGAACATATGATCATGATAACATGAGGACAAAGATTCATCCATTGTCATGGATCTCATAGAAGATCCATTTACGAGGTATGTATAACTTGGTTTTGTAATAGTTAACCTATGAGATATACAGGTTACTAGCACAAGTCATTGAAGAAGAACAAGAAGACATCATGTAAGTATGTTAGACATAAATAGCTAGCATGCTAATCCAGGTATGTTTTTCCTATATCAAGATAGAATCCTACCTTGTGTTAGGATCTTATACTGTTGTTGATAATGATTATTCATGAAGTCATAGGTTTGAATAATCATGATTGTATGCATATTATGTTTCTTACCATAATTGATGATATGACTAACCAGAAGAATCATGATGGTATAGGTTTGAATAATCACAGGTTTTATGCATTTTATATCTCTTATCTTGATTGATGATTCAACTAACCTGAAGAGTCATAGGTTTGAGTAATTACAGGTTTAGACATGTTATGTTTCTTATGATTTGACTAACCATAAGAATGCTTGAATGCTAATGCTTATTATTTCTGTTTGAAATGATCATGACTATACACGCTTGAGATTATTGTGTTTTAATAGTATACTAATGAATGTATGATTTTATATGAGATCACAAGGATAACACATTCATGATACTAATAAGCATGCATAGGGACCAAGGATGAATATGAGATTCAAGAACAGGTAATCCAGGAAGCAAAGATCAAGAGGGAGTACACTCCAGTGGTTTATGCAAGGATGCAGATATTCAGAGGGAGTTGACCCTCTCTCTACATCCCACAACAGAAAGGTGTAGAAGAAGCTACTTCAGATTAGGACTCCAGCAGCTCCTGCAAGGAAGCGAAGACTCAGAGGGAGTCCACCCAACGAACAAACAAAGATAAGTATTTGAATTGTCATTTCTTAAATAATACTGTTCAATAATGTATATACTGATGTTCCTAGAATTAGGTTGTGTATTATGCATATTAGAATAATTGCATTGATGAACAGTATACTCCTAATATGCATGGGTAAGTGGCCTATGGCACTGTACAACATTCCATTGCTACTTATCTAGAATGAAACCTCTTTGCTGACATGTTGGGAGTTGTGCACACTCTTAACAATGTTCTGGTAGAGATTGGAAGGCATCTAGAAAGTTACGGAATATGGATAAATGTTGTATTGAAGCATTGGCTAAGATAATTGCATGACTGTATGGCATATTTCTTTATGTGTAAGAATTTGTTCTGAAAACTATGAGATGTTTTCTAATCATGCAATTTAACTTTTTGTGTAGGAAAGATCGTATGCCATCTCCTACAAAAGAAGAACTACAACATTTTGTTCCAGCAACAAAGATATCTATTGAAGATATTGAAGTTCCCAGGATCTGGGATGAAGAAATGAAATGCCATGATCCGTCGATCATGAAGAATGATGTTTGGGATGTAATCCCAAGAAATGAAGGGAAGTTTGCTATGACTTCCAATTGGAACTATCAGATCAAGCATGTTGCAGATGGCAGCATTGAGAAATATAAAAGTGATGAAATAGAAGATACACCAGATGGATTCAAGACAGCTTCCTTGAATGGTGTAGTTGAAGAAGAAGTGTATGTAGAGCAGCCACTTGGTTCTGAGACACATGATAGGAAATCATATATGTGCAGAACTTGGTATGGTGAAGATAGATTGATTGCCGACATGCAGCGGAAGCTTACTACCGAGTTCGAGATGAAGAACTTGGGGATGATGCACTATTTGTTTTTGACATGGAGGTGTGGTAGAGTGCAGATAGAATCTTCCTTGGACAAGGGAAGTATGCAGTAGAGATCCCAAAGAGGTTCGGGATGATGGATTGCAAGGCCATGGCCACACCTATGGCACCAAATCTGAAGCTTCTATGTGATGCTTCATCTGAGCCGATTGATGTCTCTATGTATCGCCAGATGATTGGGTCCTTGATGTACCTGACGAACACGAGACCATACATTTGCTTTACTGTGAACACATTGAGCCAGTTCCTGACGGATCCGAGGAGTGTTCACCTGGTTGCTATAAAGCATATTCTGAGGTACCTGAAGGGTACAGTGGATTATGGGCTCAGGTATGAGGCGAATCAAAAGTTTAACCTGCAGGGTTATGTTGATTCAGATTGGGATGGCAGTGCTGCAGATAGGAAGAGCACATCTAGGTGTTGCTTCATTATGGGATCAGGTGTGATCTCTTGGTTTAGCAGGAAGCAGTCCTGCGTAGCACTGAGTACAGCTGAGGCAGAGTATGTTGCAGCCTGCTCAGCTAGTTGTGAGGCAGTATGGCTACGGAAGCTATTGTCTGAGTTATTTGAGGCTACTGGTATCTTCTGTGATAACCAGAGTTGTGTGAAGCTGTCCGAGAACCCAGTGTTTCATGACAGGTCAAAACACATAGAGATCAAATATCACTATATCAGGGATATGGTGCAGAGAGGAGCTGTGAAGCTCCTGTATGTTGCGACAGACGAGCAGATTGCAGATGTGCTGACGAAGCCACTAGCCAGAGTGAAGTTCGAGTACTTCAGAGAGAGACTTGGCGTTCTTCAGATCGAGGACACTTCGAGGAAGAAGTGATGGACACATTTGCTGAAGCCATTCCAAGCATGTTGGAAGGAGGATCCTTCACATGGCTGTGGATGTAAGCACTGGATGATGAGCATCAGGATGATGTTTTGGTTTCTTCTTGATATGATCAGTTGGATCATTTTTATGTATGTATGTACGCATCATGTTGGATGCTGGATATGATCAGTTGGATCATTTATGTATGTATGCATCATGTTAGATGCTGGATATGATCAATTGGATCATTTATGTATGTATGCATCATGTTAGATGCTGGATATGATCAGTTGGATCATGTGTATGTATTTCGTATATGCATCCTGTTGGATGCTTGGACCATGTATCTGTATATGTATCAGGTGGATACATTGTATGATCAGGTGGATCATGTATGGTGATATGTATCATGTATTTGTATTTGTATCAGGTGGATACATTAATGATCAGGAGGATCATGTATGATGATATGTATCAGGTAGATACTTGGTATGCATCAGGTAGATGCATTGATGATCAGGAGGATCATGTATGATGATATGTATCAGGTAGATACTTGGTATGCATCAGGAAGATGCATTGATGATCATAGATGACAAGCTTCAGGATGTTGCTCCAGATGACATGCAGCAGGATGTTGCAGTGATGATCAGGATGATCATAGATGACGAGCTTCAGGATGTTGCTCCAAATGACATGCAGCAGGATGTTGCAGTGATGATCAGGATGATCATAGATGACGAGCTTCAGGATGTTGCTCCAGATGACATGCAGCAGGATGTTGTAGTGATGATCAGGATGATCATAGATGACGAGCTTCAGGATGTTTCTCTAGATGACATGCAGCAGGACGTTGCAGTGATGATGATTAGGATGATCATGAGTACATCAGGATGATGTATGGTGAGTATCAGGTTGATACTTTGTGGCCGTGGATCAGGTTGTGCAGATGAGCATGTCTGGGAGATCCTATAGGTTGGAGTTGTGTACCCGTAACAGCCTGGGATGCTCTTTCGAGACATTGCTCTAGGAGGACATGTAATTTGTGCCCTGGGAGATTTCAGGTCGGAGTTGTGTACCCGTAACATCCTGAGATGCTCTTGCGAGGTTTTGTCCTATGGCATGTAATTTGGGCCCTGGGAGATTTCAGGTTGCAGTTGTGTACCTGTACCATCCTGAGATGCTCTTTCAAGGTTTTTCCATGACCACATGTAATTTGTGCCCTGGGAGATTTCAGGTCAGAGTTGTGTACCCGTAACATCCTGAGATGCTCTTGCTAGGTTTTGTGGTGGACCACATGTAATTTGTGCCCTGGGAGATTTCAGGTCAGAGTTGTGTACCCGTAACATCCTGAGATGCTCTTTCAAGGTTTTGTGGTGGGGTCACATGTAATAGCGCCCTGGGAGATCCTACAGGTCGGAGTTGTGTACCCGTAACACCCTGGGATGCTCTTTCAAGGTTTTGTGATGCACGTAATAAGTCCTGAGGATTCCACAGTATGGCCAGTGATGACGAAGACCTGCAGGTGGTGGGCCTACATCCAGTATGAAAAAGGACTGGCTCTGTAGAACTTCCTATGACGAGTAGATTCAGAGATTGATTGAGATAGCAACAGCAGTGACGATGATGATGACTCGATGATGATTATCCAGTGACGATGATCCAGAGAAGATGACTTGTGCTAGAAGAACTGTGCTGAAAAATACCTTCCTAGTTAAGAGGGAGTGTTGATGTATATGTAACTTCGGAATGTATTTCACATATATGTATGTTGTATTCCTATAGAGATGGTATTATTCCTCTATAAGGAAGTGTCGTCATTTATATTGTAAGTGTCGTAACTTATACTTGATGGGTTATTAGACCACCTTGTTTGGGGTCGGCCCTGTATAAGTCATGTGGGACAAAGGGTTATTAGACCACCCTATTGGGGGTTGGCCATGTGGGTCAAAGGGTTATTAGACCACCTTATTGGGGGTCGGCCCACTCACCATTATGTTATGTGGTTAAGTTCGAGCCTACATGAGTTAGGTAAAAAGGCAAGTCAAGTCAAGTATAAATAGAGTGTGGGAGGCACTCTATTTACTCACTCACTTCTCACACATGCACTCAAGGACGAGTGGCGCACTTATGGAGGAGGAGGATCTGCTGCTAGGTTATGGCTATCTCTCTTGGTTGGTTGTATCATTGCTCTATCTATCTCTGAGGAAGTTATTGGGGTTTTTCACCTTTATGGTTTTCCCCAAATAAATCTTTGTGTCTCTTGTGTGCTTGCATTATTGTCTCCATGATTGATATGCTGTAGATATGCTGTACATGTTGTTCTCTCAGTTAAGATCCTAGATCAGATTGAAGTAAATTCTGAAAATTTAACATTTATTAGGGCCTTCGTTTTCCTATTGTGAACACATGTTTGACAAATTGCTTTTTAACTCTTCGATCCGACCCTTCAAACTCATCCTTTCTTTCTCCCAGCATCCTTCTTTTTCTGCAAACCTTAGCGATTCAACTTTATTATTGCTGATCACCTCGCTTAAATCTTATTTTTCTTGTATTAGCTTTGTCTCTTCTAGAGCTTGTACTAATTGGGTGTTGGGAATCTTCATTCTCTTCTTTAGGGTCTGGATCAAATTGTCTTTCTCTTTCAACAGCTTATGGCTTGCTTGCCCCCGCCATCATTTTCAATTAAATCAAACTGCAGCTTTTTGATATGCTGCTAAAGTTATTTATTCTCTGACCTTTCATGTTTTATCTGGGCATCCATATTATTTACAATGACCTCCAAATTAGAAATCTTCAAGGCCACTTCCACTAGGTCGTCATATAGACCTTCTCCAATTTGGCCGTGAAATTAAATACTATTTGGCAACAGTATCTTCTTCTGGTCTATCTTTGCTTCCATCATTTTGTCTTTATCAAATATCGTCAGAGTTAAAGTGTGTGTTTGGATATCTCTACTCGTCATCATGGACGCTGCTGTTTTAGACAAATTCCTTACACTGGGCATTAGTTTAAAACTTTTATGTGCAGAGGAATGCTCATTTTCCCCATGATACTTAAACATGTCTTCTTGGGATTTAAATCTGCCATCCTCATTCCCTCTTGTTGCATCTTGGAACTGATACTCATGGATTTGGATAACTGTGGCTGATGGCCCTTATTCCTGTTCATCCATATCACTTATCTGGACGGTTAACTCATATGGTGTTTCCAATTTGAGTCTTTTCTTCTCACTTTCTTCCTCTTCTTCTGTCTCAATAACTTCCTGTGAATCTCTCTTCCCGCATACTTCATGAGTATTAAATAACTGGTCTGTCTCGATAGGATCATCAGCCGTGATTAGGGCTTGTATTTGTAAGTCTATATCTTCAGCCTCTCCGGGATCATACTGCAATACATTTCACCCCTTTGGCAGCCCTTCAGCTTCTTGGTGTTCCCATGCCTTCAAACCACTTTTCTTCTTTCTTTCAGCTATGATATGCATAGGATCATATGCGATCGATATATCCTTTCTGAACCCCATATTTCTCAATAACCTTTCCACTTCGCTAACAGCTTCATTAAACTTTACAATGAAAGGGCCGACTTGCCAAGGGAGCTTTATATCAGAATCTTTCTTATATTGCCCAAACTGCTCTTCTTCTGCAGTCAACCTCTGCTGTATCAATTCAAGGGAAAAAAATCTCAGGGTCAAAAATGCTTGCAAAAAGTATGGTTCATGTACAAAACCATACACCCTTATCACTGTGGCATCTTTCAGCAAGAACCAATCGCCAATGACTAGTTCATCCTTCAACTGCATCAGGGTCTGCATCTCTGGTAGTACTCTGGGTAGTTCTTCTTCAAACATGACTTTATACATAGAAGACAGAATGTAATTCATGTAATTGAAAACATTATCCTCGAAATTCCCTATAAAGAGTATCTGAGAGAATCTTAACTCATCTGTACTGCTATACAAAATCATTTTGGTCAAATATGCCTAGAACCGAAAAAATCTGGTATTTTCAAAACAACTTAGCGGTGCATGTATTTTTTCTACCAAAAATTCCTCAAACTTGAGGGATGGTACTGACTCACTTCCCGCCTCTGGGGAACTAACACTAATCCTGAAAAATAGGCTTAGTTGTACTTTAGTTATCCATAAGACTGAGTCTAAACCTAAAAACCGATCTATCAAAGAAAAAACCAACTGGGTGTTGTCATTAAAAAGGTTGATGTCCACCGGGTAGGGAGTGTCTGCGATTTCTACATCAGGTTTTAAACAGGTATCAAGGAAATCCTTACAGATTTAAGGGGAATTTTCCTGTACAGGGTAACGACTGATTATTCAGAGGAACTTTTAGGGGCTAGGGCTGGGGACTCTGGTACGACAAGGGTATTCTGGATGACAGCAGCGTCGATACTACAGACGATTTTGGAGTTCTTGGCGTTCATTATCACTCGTTGGGGTTTTGAGTAATTCAATGAACACCATGACATGAACTCTAGGAAAGGCATTATCTGTTCCAAGCAGAAAAAGATGAAAAGGGACTTGTGAACTCTGTAGACATCTAACCCTTGTTCAAGTAGAGGTTTTAGCCTTCTTTTAACCTCTGCTATAGGGAGAAGAAGGTTTGGGTCAAACACATCACACTCCTTATCTTCTAGCGTTACTCTGAACCTAGAAGTAGTAGAAAATTGTTTGTCTTCCATTGTATGATTATAAAACACACTGCACACTGTAAACAAAAGAGTTTGGGACCCTACTTGTCATGGGAAGCTTGAGACTCACCTTTCACCTATCGTCCTTTTCGGATTCTACACTTCTAGAAGCTTCCAAATCCGACATGTCCAAGAAATAAATGTTTATTTCCCACATGCCGCGTTATATATATAAAAATTCTCCGAATAAATTTCGTTCACCTTCGCCAGCTGTCCCTCTTTTCCGTCCGTTGTTCTGCTGGGCGTTGCTTCCGGTCCGTTGATCTGATTCCTTATTTAACCTTTTATATTTGACATCTTTTCTTCTCCACCGTAGGATCTTCTACAAGCTTTAAATCTTATCCACCCATCGTACTTAACCACATATGCGGATACGGTGGTATCGCGACCCGACTATTGGTTTTGGGTTACCACTTAATCTCCCTCGCGAGGTGTTAAGATGCTGACACATGGAAGATGGTATACACTCTCGCAACCACCTTCTCTGCTTATCTGGGGTGCTCTTTTGCCTTGCGATGATCGACGGGGAGCGTTGATCTCGACTTCAGCATATCTACGATGAGGAGCTATCCAGGTGTCTAGTTTTTGGCACTTTCGCGGGTGGAGCCCATTATGTTATCAACCTTGCATCTCCTGCATCCATAAGCCATAGATATGATCTCTTTTGTCATGGGCCATTGATCTGTCTTGATCCCTGTGCTGATGTGACAATGAATCTTTTGCGCCGTCATATTTCTGCCCATGCAGCCCGCACCGTCGATCTTGTATCCTGCCTTTTTGCTGCAGCAGTATTGCAAGCCCTTTGGCGGTTTCCACCTATCGCTGAAATGCTCATGCGAGGGCTCCTCCAACTGCTATATGTCCTGGTGGTTTACCTCTCGTGACCAACTTCTTGTGCTTTCTTTCGCACAACTTCATGATGCGAGGGTGATCAATGAGCCGTTGATCTCTTTCGCGCACTGGATCAATGGTGGGGACCAGTCCGAGCTTTATTTATCATTTTATTTCCTTTTGGACTATAGACTATTGGTCATTTTATCCATTTTTATCATTCGGGCTACCTCCTTAAGCCTAAAGTACCCAAACCCTTCATCTTTCTCATTATTTCTTTCCCAACTGAGCTGCTTTCTTGGCTTTAGCAACCTAGACATGATTGGGGAGGGGGATTTAACCATTTTTTTCAGGAGTTCATCAGTGGGATCAATCCTTTTCTTAGTACTTGTGCAAAAATTTTATGGGTGCCAACAACTGGCTCCAGTCGGGGATGTTATCCTCCTTGTGACGTAGCAAAGAACTCCGTAGACTAAGTTCCTAATCCATTGGGAAGTTCAAACATCAGAGCCAACAACTTCTTCTGATTTCTTAGAACTGCAATTGTATCTACCGCATATATGGGATGCTCACACATGAAAAGAAAAACGGAACCATGGCTAGCCTTCTAGACCTCATCTTATTTTCTCTAAGGTTTCAATACTTTAAGGTTTTCCGTCAGGGATTTTAAAACAACTGTATAACAAATGAAAAAAAATATACAGAGGTTATGGTACATGAAATACCTGCTTCCCTTATGATAGGTAGTGTTTTAAGAATCTCCCATTGACTGGACCTCCCAACCAGGCATATCCATCTTGATGTTCCAAGACAAAAGAATTTATTCCTCGGATTGCTGCAATAATATATGGCCCCATCCACATATGGTCAAACTTTCCATGTTTTTCTTCTTTAGGGGCATTCCATTTTAGAACTAGGTCATTAACCTGAAAATAATCTTCCTTAGCCTTTCTCTTGAAGGCTTCCTTCATTTTCTCTTGATGGCTTTTCACTTTGTCCTATGCTTTATTCCTTAGCTCATTCATCTTGACTATATGATTTACTCTTCTTTGCATATGATTTGGTTCTTCTTCTGTTCCCTGTAATAACCTCATGACAAGCAAACCTAGGGATGCTGGAAAAGTTACTTCAGCTCCATACACCAACTGAAATGGTGACATCCCGATGACCCTCTTCATGCTGATTCTGTCAGCCCACAGAGCATACTTTAGCTTTGTGTGCCAAGATCTCTTGTTATCTTCTAACAATTTTTTTATGATTCTTACCAGGCTTTTGTTTGAAGACTCTGCTAGTCTATTTCCTTCAGGGTAATAAGTCGTGGAATGATTCAGGCAGATATGGTATTTATGGCAGAAATTAATCATCTTTTTGGAACAGAAAGCTGGAGCATTATCAGTCACAATTCTTTTGGGGAATCTGAATCCAGATAGGATGTTATCTTCCAGAAAATCCATGATTACTCCTTCAGTCGCTCGCCTGATAGGTATGGCTCTATCCATTTGGTAAAATAATCAATAACCGTCAAGATCCATCTGTGCTGTCCAGAGGAATTCGGGTTTATTTCCCCAATGAAATCTAAACCCCACTATTGAAAAGGTGCTTAAACTATAATAGGATGTAGAGGGAGGGAAACAACCTTTCTTTTTCCATTGAAAATCTGACATTGGTGACAAATCACCATCTCTTTGTAAACATCGGAAAACATAGTGGCCCAGTAAAACCCTCCTCTCAGGATTTTGTTTACTGTCGCTTTCCAGGAATGATGTCCTCTGCAGTCCCCTTTGTGGAATTCTTCTTTTATGTGTTTACCCTCTTCTTCAACCAAGCAATTTAGCAGCACCCCTCCAGGGTCTTTCCAATACAGGTATTGGTTCATGATACAGTATTTGGCAGCTTTTAGTTTCACAGATTTGGCTCTGCTTTTACTTAACCCTGCAGGTGCCTGTAAATTTTGTAGTACAAAAACAATGTCAGTATACCAAGGAGACTCATAGAAGTCAGGTTTCACCTGTATGTTTGCATCCGACTGGTTTGGTTGGCTTTCTAGAAAATTTAGCTGTAAGGAGTCACAATTTTCTTCGGTCATTAATTTTGCTAACCCTTGGCCTTTCACCAGTTTAGTGGGTTTTATCTCTAAATCATATTCTAGTAATTCTGCAATCAATTTGGCCCTTCTTCCTTCAGGATCAGACTGGGTAAAAATACATTTCACAACACTATTTGGGACATAAGCAATGATGTGTGAGTGTATAATATAAACCCTGAAATCTTTCAGAGATTTTATGATAGCATAAGCCTGTTTCTCCATGATATAATATTTTAATTCCCCTTCTCTTAGCATTCTACCGAAAAAAGCAATCGGTTGTTCAGCATTTTGGTCATTCTTCTGGAACAACACCCCAGCTATTGTATGTTCATATACATATGGAAAAACTAACAAATCCTTAGTAAAATTTGGGCTAGCCAATACTGGAGCTTCCGTGATGGTTGTCTTGATCCCTTTAAAAGAATCTTTAGCTTCTTCGGTCCACTTTATTTGATTCTCTTTTCTTATCATATTTGTAATAATGCTCATTATCTCGGCAAAACTTGGTATGAATATCCTTAAAAAACCCACTTGGCCAATGAAATATTGTATTTCTTTTTTGCTTCTCGGCTCTCCTACTTTCTGAATAGCATTGACCCTCTCAGGATCAATTTTTATCCCATCTTTGGTGATGATATGCCCTAAAAGCTTAGCTTCATCCAGAGTGAAAAAGGATTTATTGGGATTCAAGGAAATGCCATATTTCCTACATTTTATGAAAACTCTTTCCAAATGTTTGAGATGTTCTTCATTTGACTTTGAAAAAACCGTTACATCGTCCATGTATACTACTACAAATTTATCTTTTTCTTCAGCAAACGAAATATCCATAGCTCTTTGGAAAGTGGCTCCAGCGTTCATCAAACCGAATGGCATCTTAGCATACATGAAGGTTCCCCAAGGAGTTGTGAAAGCATTTTTTTCTTGGTCTTCTGGGCATACTTTAATCTGATTATACCCTGAGAAACCATCCATGGTGGAAATTCTTTCGGCTCCTACCACTTGCTATAAGATGTGCTCCATTTTAGGTAGAGGGTAATTGTCCTTCATTGATGCTCTGTTCAGGTTCCTGAAATCAATACATATTCTGATTTCTCCACTTTTCTTTCTGACTGGGACCAGATTTGCTATCCATTGTGAGAACCTTAAGGTAACAATTATCTTTGCATTGAAAAGGTTTTTGACTTCTTTCTCTATGATATATGTTAGCTTAGTATTGATTCTTCTTAGTTTTTGCTTAAAAGGTTTCTCACCTGGCTTGAGTCGAATGGTATACTATATGATTGATGTATCATACTCCTTTAAGTCTTCATAGAAAGCATCAGTGTGTCTTTTCATCAATTCTACATAGCATTTCTTTTTGTCAGCCTATAGTCTTTTAGACAGCTTCACCATTCGAAGATCTTTCTCTGTACCCAAGTTTTGATCTTCTACTGATTCTCGAGGAGGCTCAAAATTTGGATTTTTGGCTGCATCATCTTGATCAAAGAGCTTTTCCAGGGGTATCAGACCTTTAGGGATGTAATTATTCTTCAATTGAATAATATCCTTACCACCCATCATGTTTTTCCAACCTTGTTTTTTAGCTTCTTCTTCAACATTTTCTCCTTCTACAAAGTTTTCTAGGTTCTCATTCTCAGTATCAATATGCACATTTGCAGCCTCATCAGAGAGTTCGAAAAATCTCCTGAGTTGTAAGTCGTCTTCGAATACCTGCCAATACTTAGAATTATCAAGAATAGAGGGTCTATTTATTATTTCGACCTCATACTTAGCTTGGGAGAAGATTGGGGTCTTAAATCCTCCAGCAGTGGTTGCCAAAGAGTCTGCTACATCATTTTCATGTCTGGGTATTACTCTAATCTTGTGTTCTGTGAAAAAATTCCCAAAGAAATCCCAAGATTCATTTCTATATGCCCTCATTCTTGGGTGTTTGGCTTGGTAACTATCATTTATTTGGTTCACTACCAACTCAGAATCTCCAAAAACTTCTATCTTCTTAGCTCCCAAGTCCTTTACAGCCCGCAATCCCACCAGTAATGCTTCATATTCAACAACATTATTAGTGCATTCAAATGTTAGCTTATATGAAAGTGCCCTAGACTCCTTGTTGGGAGGAATGATCCACACCCCTGCTCCAGCACCATTCTTGCTCACAGAACCATCAAAATACATTTTCCACCAGCCTTCTTCATTTTTTTCTCTTTCAGAAGCTTCATATCTGGCTGCAAATTCCTTATCTTCATCAACTTCCCTATATGAGGGAGGGTTAGGATCACAACGAGGACCATCAACAACAAAAATGGAGCATCCGATGTCTGTATCAACTGCATATACAGGGTGATTCTCAGGTTTTTTTTTGCTGTTGATGACATATTCCATCCTGTTTTCCCTATACAATCTCCTATTTGCTCCAAACACGGGAATTATGGCATAAGATAAGTCCATCTGCATAGTTCCTTTCTACTTTGAAACCTAGGATTTGACAAAAGCGTCGCAAAATTTGTAGGCACATCAGCTACCACCACATCCATCATGACACTTTTAGTAGGAAGTTGGGTTAGAGTTACTACCATATTCTTAATCAGTCCCAAACATGGTACCTTTCTAGAATCAAAGGAGAAAAGGTCTTGGTATGGCCTTGTCACTTCTAATCCTAGCTCTTTCAGCACAAATTTTGGCATTAGGTTATGAGATGCCCTGAGTCTATTAAGGCATTGTGCAAGATCTGATCATGGAAATTTAGGCTCAAGTAGAAAGGAGGGACTTCTTCATCGCCTGGTTCTTCCAACTTAGATCCAACGATTATGGTAGGAGCATCATCAAACAACTCTAGAATATCATGCTGGTGTTCATTTTTTCCTTTAACCATCTTCGTTATCTCTTCCTTGTACTCATTATTTTCCAGTAGCTCATTAAGAGGGATGGAGATTTTTACCTTTGACAGTTCATCTCTGAGGCTAAAAGTGGGGGCATGTTTGATTATCTCTGTGATTTCAGGTGGTTTAACCTCTTTTGAAGGTTGACCATCTTCCTCTTTAATTTGGGTCTTTTGTTTGCAATAGCTCTTTGTTGTTTCTCTTTCGGCTCTTCTGCAGCCTGTTGGGTGACTGGGGGTTGGTTCAAAGGAAGCTTTCCTTTACTCATGGTAACTTCTCTATTTCTCAATTTTATCGTTCTTTGAAGATCATCCACAACATTTTTATAACCCATTAGGTATTGTTTGGATTTTGACTCAGGTTTGTTACTAGTACTTCCTTTGTTAAAGGAGTCATGTTCCCTTTCAGTCAAGTATATTTTATGGTCTAGGGAGTCAAAAAAATGAATATGGGCTTCAGTGGGCTCTTCAGCTATTTCATTATCTACCATATTTTCAGCAAAAGGAGGATGCATCAACTGTTCTTCAATATTTCTTTGATTTCTTGCAGGGGGCGGTGGTCTCCAAAAGTTTGGGTTTTGGATTTGATTTTCAGGATTTTCTCGGGCAGGAGGCTTGGTATCTATGGTCAATCTATCCATCAAATTTTCCATGGATTTCATCATGGTATCAAATTTTGTTGATGTATATGTAACTTCGGAATGTATTTCACATATATGTATATTGTATTCCTATAGAGATGTTATTATTCCTCTATACGGAAGTGTCGTTATTTATATTGTAAGTGTCGTAACTTATACTTGATGGGTTATTAGACCACCTTTTTTGGGGTCGGCCTTGTATAAGTCATGTGGGTCAAAGGGTTATTAGACCACCCTATTGGGGGTCGGCCCAGTCAGCATTATGTTATGTGGTTAAGTTCGAGCCTACATGAGTTAGGTAAAAAGGCAAGTCAAGTCAAGTATAAATAGAGTGCGGGAGGCACTCTATTTGCTCACTCACTTCTCACACATGCACTCAAGGAGGAGTGGTGCACTTATGGAGGAGGAGGATCTGCTGCTAGGTTATGGCTATCTCTCTTGGTTGGTTGTATCATTGCTCTATCTATCTCTGAGGAAGTTATTAGGGTTTTTCACCTTTATGGTTTTCCCCAAGTAAATCTTTGTGTCTCTTGTGTGCTTGCATTATTGTCTCCATGATTGATATGTTGTAGATATGCTGTACATGTTGTTCTCTGAGTTAAGATCCTAGATCAGATTGAAATAAATTCAGAAAATTTAACATGGTATCAGAGCTAGCCTGAAAGAAGGCATGATATGGCATGTATGACACTTGTTGCACTTACGATGCTAGGGCTTGATATATCAAAAATCAGTCATCGTAGCACTTTCGCTATAAATCCATTTTGGCGAAGTTTTCGGATCTGAAATTGTTACAGGACGAATATTAAATCTCCAGGTACCTTGTTTCCAAAGGACAACCTCTAATTCGTTGTACTTTGTGATTTATGATCTGTGCAATATAGGGTTTTTGCCTCTTCCAGATCTGAGTTAAAATAAGGTGACCTTGGGAAAAAGGTCATAACTTGGGCTAGGAAGCTCCAAATGAAATTTCGTAAAAAGTGACAGGTATTACACAGAATTTACTATCTCAAAAAACGTTTTCAGAGGCCGAAGGTGAACCAGTGACACGTGGCACATCGTACAAGTTCTCTCTCCTGTATTATCCCATAAACAAGTCACGTTGCGACATTTGGCATAACTCTCTCTCAGAAAATCCAATTGAGGTCAGACCTGTCAGGATGGAAATATAACAGGTCAGGCTATCTGAAAAAACGTTTTCAGACCCTTTGGATCAAAAATTTCGGAGTTACACTAGAAACAATCAGGTACATATTTCTGTCAAAACATAATTATTTTTTGGTATCTTCATTCATGGCTTCCGGAATTTAGGGCTTTAGAGAAAGTTGGAATTTTTGTAATCAGAGACCACGGCTGAATGCTACTCATAAAAATAAAAATTTAGAGACCAAGATCAAAATTTTTGGTTGGGAAGAAGGTCGGGCTTGATCAGACCCTAGTTCGGGACTTTGATCAGGAAAGTGGAAAATTAGGGCTTCTGTAAAAATGGGAATTTTTGAAATCTGTGACCACGGCTGGAAGCTCCTCAGAAAAATAGAAGCTTAGAGATTTGGATCAAACTTTTTGATTGGGTAGAAGAGTGGGATTCATCAAACCCCATTTCAGAGTCACGTCTAGTGAATCCGGAAGTTTCAAAGGCAAAATTGAGGAGTGAAACTTTGCAGTTTTCAAATTCTGAATATAGCAGCTTGATCAGCTCATCAAGGCGCATATTTCTATCCTTTCAGAAGTTTGAAATTCAAAGTTTGAATTTTTGGGGTCTCTCTGACAAACCCATATCTAGCTCCAGGTCCAGTTCTTGCAAATCAAGTGGATAGGGTTAATCCTAGAAGAAGATGGATTGGTCGCCTGCATAAGTGAAGGAGTTCCTATTTCAGAGGGAGATAAGGCTAAGGCTTTACATAAGGAGATTACAAGCAATCTCGACAGGTATAACTCATCGAGGTATGTTTTGAGATTTTTTCTTGATTAAGTGTATGGTATGTTTGTCTTCATGTTATTACGGTTAGTACAATCTTGATTTTAGATTTGTCGTATCACCTTAACAAAATTATGAATGCATGATAGAAGATATTCATTGGTTAGGGTGTTGACACTTATAATTGTACTAATGCATTATGGTGTTGTATGAGGTTTATGTTGTCTACTAACATGAAAGGTACACCAAGAAAGACAAATCATGTTCCAGTTCAAGAACATATGATCATGATGACATGAGGATAAAGACTCATCCATTGTCATGGATCTCATAGAAGATCCATTTACAAGGTATGTATAACTTGGTTTTATAATGGCTAACCTATGAGATATGCAGGTTACTAGCACAAGTCATTGAAGAAGAACAAGAAGACATCATGTGAGTATGTTAGACATAAATAGCTAGCATGCTAATCCAGGTATGTTTTTCCTATATCAATATAGAATCCTACCTTGTGTTAGGATCTTATATTGTTGTGCTGTTTGATAATGATTATTCATGAAGTCGTAGGTTTGAATAAGTCATGGCTGTATGCATATTATATTTCTTACCATAATTGATGATATGACTAACGAGAAGAATCATGAAGGTATAGGTTTGAATAATCACAGGTTTTATGCATATTATATCTCTTATCTTGATTGATGATTCAACTAACCTGAAGAGTCATAGGTTTGAGTAATTATAGGTTTAGACATGTTATGTTTCTTATGATTTGACTAACCATAAGAATCCTACATAAACCTTGAATGCTAATGCTTATTATTTCTGTTTGAAATGATCATGAGTATACATGCTTGAGATTATTGTGTTTTAATAGTATACTAATGAATGTATGATTTTATATGAGTTCACAAGGATAACACAATCATGATACTAATAAGCATGCATAGGGACCAAGGATGAATTTGAGCTCAAGAACAGGTAATTCAGGAAGCAAAGCTCAAGAGGGAGCACACTCTAGTTGTTCCTGCAAGAAAGCAAAGGAGCACACTTTAGTAGTTTCTGCAAGGATGCAGGTATTCAGAGGGAGTTGACCATCTTTCTTCATTCCATAACAGAAAGGTGTAGAAGAAGCTACTTCAGCAGCTCCTACAAGGAAGCAAAGACTCAGAGGGAGTCCACCCAGTAACCAAACAAAGATAAGTATTTTTAATTATCATTTCTTGCATATGTGCTTGTTTAAATAATACTGTTCAATGATGTATATACTGATGTTCCTAGAATTAGGTTGCGTATTATGCATATTAGAATAATTGCATTGATGAACAGTATACTACTAATATACATGGAAAAGTGGCCTATGGCACTGTACAACATTCCATTGCTACTTATCTAGAATGAAACCTCTTTGCTGACATGTTGGGAGTTGTGCACACTCTTAACAATGTTCTGGTAGACATTGGAAGGCATCTAGAAAGTTACGGAATATGGATAAATGTTGTATTGAAGCATTGGCTAAGATAATTGCATGACTGTATGACATATTTCTTTATGCGTAAGAATTTGTTCTGAAAATTATGCGATGTTTCTAATCATGCAATTTAACCTGTTTTGTAGGAAAGACCATATATCTTCACCTACAAAAGGACTACAACATTTGTTCCATCAACAAAGATATCTATTGAAGATATTGAAGTTCCAAGGATCTGGGATGAAGAAATGGAATGCCATGATCCGTCGATCATGAAGAATGATGTTTGGGATGCGATCCCAAGAGCTTAAGGGAAGTCTGTTGTGACTTCCAAATAGAACTATCAGATCAAGCATGTTGCAGATGGCAGCATTGAGAAATACAAAAGTGATGAAATAGAAGATGCACCAGATGGATTTCAAGACAGCATGGTGTAGTCATATATGTGTGCAGAACTTGATATGGTAGGATGGATAGATTTCTATCCTGCTTGGGCTTTACCAAGAATAAAGCGGATTCCAACCTTTTCTACAAGGTTGAAGAAGGCAATCCAGCGATACTACTATTTGGATGACCTGTTTGTATCAGGTGAGGATAGATTGATTGCCGACACGCAGCGGAAGCTTGCTGCTGAGTTCGAGTTGAGAACTTGGGGATGATGCACTATTTGTTTTTGGCATGGAGGTGTGGCAGAGTGCAGATGGAATCTTCCTTGGACAAGGGAAGTATGTAGTAGAGATCCTGAAGAGGTTCGGGATGATGGACTGCAAGGATATGGCCACACCTATGGCATCGAATCTGAAGCTTCTATGTGATGCTTCATCTGAGCCGGTTGATGTCTCTTTGTATTGTCAGATGATTGGGTCCTTGATGTACCTGATGAACACGAGACCAGACATTTGCTTTGCTGTGAACACATTGAGCCAGTTCCTGACGGATCCGAGGAGTGTTCACCTGGTTGCTGTAAAGCATGTTCTGAGGTACCTGAAGGGTACAGTGGATTATGGGCTCAGGTATGAGGAGAATCAAAATTTTAACCTGCAGGGTTATGTTGATTCAGATTGGGCTGGCAGTGCTGCAGATAGGAAGAGCACATCTGGGTGTTGCTTCAGTATGGGATCAGGTGTGATCTCTTGGTTTAGCAGGAAGCAGTCCTGCGTAGCACTGAGTACAACTGAGGCAGAGTATGTTGCAGCCTATTCAGCTAGTTGTGAGGCAGTATGGCTATGGAAGCTACTATCTGAGCTATTTGATCTCCCGTTGGAGGCTACTGGTATCTTCTGTGATAACCAGAGTTGTGTGAAGCTATCCGAGAACCCAGTGTTTCATGACAGGTTGAAACACATAGAGATCAAATATCAGTATATCAGGGATACGGTGTAGAGAGGATCTGTGAAGCTCCTGTATGTTGTGACGGACGAGCAGATTGCAAATGTGCTGACGAAGCCACTAGCCAGGGTGAAGTTCGAGTACTTCAGAGAGAGGCTTAGCATTCTTCAGATCGAGGACACTTCGAGGAAGAAGTGATGGACAAATTTGTTGAAGCCATTCCAAGCATGTTGGAAGGAGGGTCCTTCACATGGCTGTGGATGTAAGCGCTGGATGATGAGCATCAGGATGATGTTCTGGTTTCTGCTTGGAAGGACATGTAATTTGTGCCCTGGGAGATCTGCAGATAGTCTTTCGAGGTTTTGCCTACGGCATGTAATTCGGTTCCCTGGGATATCTGGCAGATGCTCTTTCGAGGTTTTGTCCTATGGCATGTAATTCATTTCCCTGGGAGATCCGATAGGTTGGGCTGTGTGCCCGTAATCAGTCCTGGGATGCTCTTGCGAGGTTTTTCCATGACCACATGTAATTCGTTGCCCTGGGAGATCCTATAGGTAGAGCTGTGTGCTCGTAACATCCTGGGATGCTCTTGCGAGGTTTTGTGGTGAGGTCACATGTAATTCGGTGCCCTGGGAGATCCTATAGGTAGAGTTGTGTGCTCATAACAGCCTGGGATGCTCTTTCGAGGTTTTGTGACGC
Organism: Larix kaempferi; assembly: GCA_027924585.1. Lineage (NCBI taxonomy): Eukaryota > Viridiplantae > Streptophyta > Pinopsida > Pinales > Pinaceae > Larix > Larix kaempferi. Next base: position 15,756,972 of record BSBM01000519.1, read on the forward strand.
ACGTAATAAGTCCTGAGGATTCCACAGTATGGCCAGTGATGATGAAGACCTGCAAGTGGTGGGCCTACATCCAGTATGAAAAAGGACTGGCACTGTAGAACTTCCTATGACGAGTAGATTCAGAGATTGATTGAGATAGCAGCAGCAGTGACGATGATGATGACTCGATGACGATTATCCAGTGACGATGATCCAAAGAAGATGACTTGTGCTAGAAGAACTGTGCTGAGAAATACCTTCCTAGTTAAGAGGGAGTGTTGATGTATATGTAACTTCGGAATGTATTCCACATATATGTATATTGTATTCCTATAGAGATGTTATTATTCCTCTATACGGAAGTGTCATTATTTATATTGTAAGTGTCGTAACTTATACTTGATGGGTTATTAGACCACCTTGTTTGGGGTCGGCCTTGTATAAGTCATGTGGGTCAAAGGGTTATTAGACCACCCTATTGGGGGTCGACCATGTGGGTCAAAGGGTTATTAGACCACCCTATTGGGGGTCGGCCCAGTCAGCATTATGTTATGTGGTTTAGTTCGAGCCTACATGAGTTAGGTAAAAAGGCAAGTCAAGTCAAGTATAAATAGAGTGCGGGAGGCACTCTATTTGCTCACTCACTTCTCACACATGCACTCAAGGAGGAGTGGCGCACTTATGGAGGAGGAGGATCTGCTGCTAGGTTATGGCTATCTCTCTTGGTTGGTTGTATCATTGCTCTATCTATCTCTGAGGAAGTTATTGGGGTTTTTCACCTTTATGGTTTTCCCCAAGTAAATCTTTGTGTCTCTTGTGTGCTTGCATTATTGTCTCCATGATTGATATGCTGTAGATATGCTGTACATGTTGTTCTCTCATTTAAGATCCTAGATCAGATTGAAGTAAATTCAGAAAATTTAACAAATTTTGCATCGTTAGAAGCAGATGAGGTAGAAGTTTGGGTCTCCTGCTTCTTTCTTTCAGCCTCAGTTTTACCCTTTATTTTCCCTGAGGCCATCATGTTTGCCTCTACTTCTAGGGAATCCTTTAGCAAGACAGACAGGGAGGCAGACTTTCTTTCTCTTAATGTACATGAGAAATCTCCATCAAAGGAATCTGGAAAGTGGAGTTTTGCAGCGCCTTTTGAGGGTTTTAGATCATATGGAATAGAATTATATGCCCTCATAAACCTAGCAGAAAATTCATGCACAGACTCGAAACCTCCTTTCTTGATGTGACTATACTGGGACAAGACTAGGGCAAGACTTCCTATCATTTCCCATCTTTCTAAGAACAGGGTCTTGAAATCTGCAAAATCATTTATGGAGGCATTTGGTATCAACATGTACCATTTCTTAGGTTCTCCAAACAAACTTTGGGAAAATTACCTCATTTTTGCAACATCATAATCCACTTCCTCCATATCAATAAAATCTTCAAACATGTCTACATGTTGTCTGGCAAAAAAATTTCCCTCTCCATCATAGGAAACGATCGTTTGTGCGTATTTTTGGGGTAGGTCATGTAAAACACCTGGTAGGGCTAGAGGTGCAAATCTGGCAGCCATGATTACAAGCAGATTTTTTGAAAGGGGTGGGGTATGCTAGGAACAGGGTTTAGCTTTTTTAGCTTTGATAGTATCTAGTAAATTATGCCAGATATGATCTAACAAGTAAGATTCAGGGTTAATAAGAACTCCTTCACCTGATATTAGAAAATATTCAGATATTGATATGGGTAAAGGTTTCCCAATGTCAATCTCTATATTTTATTCTTGAAAAACAGGGGATTCTGCTTCAGACACAATTGTTTCACTGTTTGAAGTACTAACTTTATCTTTTTTCAGCTCTTCATCTAAGCAGACTTTCCAGATTATCAACAATTAACAGAGTTTCAGGAATAGGGTTACCTCTAGTATGGATCTTTCTTGATGCCAGGATGCCTTGTCGAGATCTTCTTCAGAATTAGGATTTAGCTTTGGAGGTCTTCCCCAGTGGAGCGCTTTCTTGAATATTTCTCTTTATGAGTGGAGTCGCCAGGGCAAAATTGTACAACCTTTAAAAAATATGGAAATCTCTGTTTTCACACAGGGATCTCTTTTTCCCTCAAATATTCGAAATACTTTGTCGTTCTTGCGAGGAAAACAAGAAAACTTGTGGTCCCCGACAACGGCGCCAATTTGTTAACACCCAAATTGACCCCCAGGTTGTAAGAAGGGTAATTCGGGGTAACCACTAACCAATATTTGGACTGATGTTACTGACCCAACACAGTCTGAGAGGGCTCTCCCAATAAACTAATGAAAACTGAAAATAATCAAGGTTGTCAATCATGAAAAAGGACACCAACATTCATTCCACAAGATGTTCTATTTAAACATACGCAGAAGGTCGGATTTCTGTAAGACAAATTTTACTCCTGTAAACCATTGGTTGGAGAACAACAGGGATCTATATTGGGAAATGGAGTCGATTCAAGTATAACATAAACATTATCATGAAATGCTTAGCATATACATTCACACAGAGGCAAGGTAGTAACCAGCTAGTAGTCAAAGTGATTTAATTGGTGAAAAAGAAGAAAGATGAACAATCCATTGATATAAGGCATACACAGATGAATGCTATACCAACTTTAGCATAAATAATTTGTGAAATACTTGGTAAGAAATGAACAAGGCATAATCTCTATGAATCTCATTCAGATGTTACACTGAACCAAGTACGAAGGAATGTTAACAATATGGATTAACAAAGGAAAGAAACACATATCACATAGAAAAGGAAAACAGTCTACCAGACCAATTACACAGGAATCTCTAAAAAACGCATCTAAGATTCTGACAATTTTATTCAAGAAATATCTCAAAATAACAACAGTGGAAAAAATATGTAAAGTTTCAAAAGTCCCCCCCCCCTTTTTCCATTTGAAACAGAAATTAGTTACAATTCAGGGACACCTCATCATAGTTCAAATGTCACTATCATAAAACAGAAAATATAACAAGATAAGCTCAATCGCTTTCTTGCATTTGCCGGTATGTCGTTAAACAATATAACAAATATTAAAGTATATGTCCAATGGTGAAAATTCATTACATAATAGGCAACCCACTGCCATGTCCTAGAAAATCAAAATCCTAGATGTATCCTAAGCTTTTCTATAAAAAATAAACTGGTATTTAAAAATGCACAGATCTGAAATTTAAGGGATAGCCTCTGCCAATGGAGCATGATAGGTATATTTCATCTTTCCGTATTTCTCTACAGGTTCCAAAAGTTCAGGTGCTGGGATGTCATAACTTGTCATCTCTTTATCCAGGACTCTGATGTTAAGTTGATCAATACAAGACATAGGTGGAATCCCTTCTCCAATAGAAATCAATCTGTACAACATCTCAAAATCTTCATCCAGCTTGTCTATTAGGATGTTCCCTGAAAGCGGCTGGCTCAAATGTTTGAACTTGGAATGATCCATCCGCTTGCTAGTCATCAACTTTTGATGCTCACTTTGGGTAATCAGTTTATTCTTTTCATCCCAAAATGCAGGAAATCCCTTTTCTACTAGTCCTTCAAACTGTCTTTGGAATTCTGTCAACTGTTCATTCATTTCATTGGCTTTGGTTTCCACAGCTTCGACCAATGCGTACTTCCCTAGGATTTGTTTTGTTGCTGCAATGGTTGTGATCCTATCCTTGATGTTCAAATATATGATGTCTTTATCTGTCAAACTATTTAAAAAACTTATAGCATTATATGCAGTCTCTTTTGTAGTTTTTCCTTCATAACAGTGCAACTCTTAAAGACATCAGTGACTATCTTGTGCTTTGTTCTCATGAGATCTAGATAAGGTCTAAATCTCTCTGCCTCTTGGATAATTAAATCCCAAATCAAATGCTTGCATCCCTACATAGCTGCTCTGCCTGTAATCTGTTGAGAAAACCTATTGTTAATTGCCACTAATTCTTTATATTTTTTCTATAGTTCATTTATCCCTTTTCCCTTACCTCATTTCCTTCTTTCAATCTTTGATTTTCCACTTTTAGCTCTCATATCTCACCATCCTTTAGGTTGATCTAGGACATGGCCTGCACAATGTTGTCTGTGCTATCCTTCTCTTTATTAGGGCCTTTGTTTTTCTGTTGTGAACATATGTTTGACAAACTTCCTTTTAACTCTTCGATCCGACCCTTCAAACTCATCCTTTCTTTCTCCCAACATCCTTCTTTCTCTGCGAACATTAGCAATTCGGCTTTATTATTGCTCATCTCCTTGCTTAAATCTTCTTTTTCTTGTATTAGATTTGTCTCTTCAGGAGCTTGTACTAACTGGGTGTTGGGAATCTTCATTCTCTTCTATAGGGTCTGGATCAAATTGTCTTTATCTTTCAATAGCTTATGGCTTGGTTTGCCCTTTCCATCATTTTGAATTAAATCAAACTACAACTTTTTGATATGCTGCTGAAGTGCTTTATTCTCTGACGTTTCATGTTTTAACTAGGCATCCATCTTATTTACAATGACCTCCAAATTAGAAATCTTCAAGGCCGCTTCCACGAGGTCATCATATAGACCTTCTCCGATTTCCTTGTGAAATTGAATCGTATCTAGCAAAGGTATGTTCTTCCAGTCTATCTTTGCTTCTGTCATTTTTCCTTTATCAGAGATTGTCAAATTTAAAGTGTGTGTCTCGATATCTCTACTCGTCATCAAGGACGCTCCTATTTCAGACAAATTCCTCACAGTGGGAATTAGTTCAAAAAGTTTCTATGCAGAGGCCTGCTTATTTTGCCCATGATACTTAAACATGTCTTCTTGGGATTTAAATCTGCCATCCTCATTCCCTCCTATTGCAACTTGGAATTGATACTCATGGATTTGGATAATTGGGGCTGATGGCCCTTCTTCCTGTTCATCCATATCACTTATTTGGACAGTTAACTCATCTAGTGTTTCGAATTTGAGTCTTTTCTTCTCACTTTCTTCCTCTTGTTCTGTCTCAATAACGTCCTGTCAATCTTTCTTCCTGCATAGTTCTTGAGTATTAAATAGGTGGTCTGTTTCCATAGGATCATCATCCCTGATTAGGGCTTGTATTTGTAAATCTATATCTTCAGCCTCTCCGAGCTGATACTGTAATAAATTCCCCCCCTTTGGTAGCCCTTCAGCTTCTTGGTGTTCCCATGCCTTTAGACCACTTTTCTTCTTTCTTTCATCTATGATATGCAGAGGATCATATGCGATCGCTATATCCTTTATGAACCGCATATTTCTCAATAACCTTTCCACTTCGCTAACAACTTCTTTAAACTTTACAATGAAAGGGACAACTTTCCAAGGGAGCTTTATATCAAAATCCTTCTTATATTGCCCAAACTTCTCTTCTTCTACAATCAAACTCTACTGGATGAATTCAAGGGAAAAAACTATGAGGGTCAAAAATGCTGGCAAAAAGTATGGTTCATGTACAAAACTGAACACGCTTATCACTATGGCATCTTTCAGCAAGAACCAATCGCCAACGGCTAGATCATCCTTCAACTGCATCAGGGTCTGCATCTCTGGTAGTACTTCGGGTAGTTCTTCTTCAAACATGACTTTATACATAGCAGATAGAACGTAATTCATGTAATTGAAAACATTATCCCCCAAATTCCCTGTAAAGAGTATCTGAGAGAATATTAACTCATATGTACTGCTATGCAGAATCATTTTGGTCAAATATGCCTGGAACTGAAAAAATCTGGTATTTTCAAAACAACTTAACTGTGCATGTATTTTTTCTACCAAAAATTCCTCAAACTTGAGGGATGGTATTGAATCACTTCCCACCTTTGGGAAACTAACACTAATCCTGAACAACAGGCTTAGTTGTACTTCAGTTATCCATAAGTATGAGTCTAAACTTAAAAACTAAGCTATCAAATAAAAAACCAACTGGGTGTTGTCATTAAAAAAATTGACGTCCAGCGGGTAGGGAGTGTCTGCGATGTCTACATCGGGTTTTAAACAGGTATTAAGTAAAGCCTTACGGATTTAAGGGGAAATTTTCCTGTACACGATAACGACTGATTCTTCAGAGGAACTTTTGGGGGCTAGGACTGGGGACTCTGGTATGGAAAGGGTATTCTGGATGAGGCAGCATTGATACTATAGACGATGTTGGACTTCTTAGCATTCATTATAACTCATTGGGGTTCTGAGTAATTCAATGAACACCATGACACGAACTCTAGGAAAGGCATTATCTGTTCCACACAGAAAAAGATGAAAAAGGACCGGTGGACTCTATGGACATCTAACCCTTGTTCGAGTCGAGCTTTCAACCCTCTTTTAACCTCTGGTATAGGGAGCCGAAGGTTTGGGTCAAACACATCACAGTACTTGTCTTATAGGGTTACTCTGACCCTAGAACTAGTAGAAAACGTTTCATCTACCATTGTATGATTATAAAACACACTACACGCTGTACACAAAAGAGTTTGGGACCCTACCTGTCACAGGAAGCTTGAGAGCGACCTTTCACGTGTCTTCCTATTCAGCTTTTGCACTTCCAGAAGCTTCCAACTCCGATAGGTCCAAGAAAGAAATGTTTATTTTCCACATGCCACGTTATATATATAAAAATTCTCCAAATAACTTCCGTTCACCTTCGCCAGCTGTCCCTTTTTTCCGTTCGTCAATCTGCTGGGCATTGCTTCCGGTCCGTTGATCTGATTTCTTATTTAACCTTTTTTATTTGACATCTTTTCTTCTCCGCTGTAGGATCTTCTACAGGATTTAAATCTTAGTCATCCATCGTAATCAACCACATATAAGGATACAGTGGTATCGTGAACCAACTACTGGTTTTGGGTTACCACTTAATCTCCCTCACGAGGTGTTAAGATGGTGACACATGGAAAATGGTATACACTCTCGCAACCACCTTCTCTGCTTATCTGGGGTGCTCTTTTACCTTAGTACGATCGATGAGGAGCATTGATCTCGACTTCAGCATATCTACGACGAGGATCTATCCAGGTGTCTAGTTTTCAACACTTTTGTGGGTGGAGCCCATTATGTTATCAACCTTGCATCTCCTGCATCCATTAGCAGTAGATCTGATCTCTTTTGTCGTGGGCCATTGATCTGCCTTGATCCCCATGCTGATGTGACAACAAATCTTCTGCGCCATCAGATTTCTGACCATGCAGCCCGCGTTGTTGATCTTGTATCCTTCCTTTTTTCTATGGTGGTATCAGAATCCCTTTGGCAGTTTCCACCTACTGCTAAAACACTCATGCGAGAGCTCCTCCAACTGCCATCTGTCCTGGTGGTTTACCTCTCGCAACCGCCTTCTTGTGCTTTCTTTCGTGCAACTTCACGATGCGAGGGTGATCGGTGAGCCGTGGATCTCTTTCCTGCACTTGATCAATGGTGGGGACCAGACTGAGCTTTGTCTATCATTTTATTTCCTTTCGGACTATAGACTATTGGTCTTTTTATCCATTTTTATCATTCGGGCTACATCCTTAAGCCTAAAGTGCCCAAACCCTTCATCTTTCTCATTATTTCTTTGACAACTGAGATGCTTTCTTTGCTTTAACAACCTAGACATGATTGGGGAGGGGGGTTTAACCATTTTTTCCAGGAGTTCATAAGTGGGATCAATCCTTTTCTTAGGACTCGTGCAAAACTTTTATGGGTGCCAACAGACGGTTTGTCGATCCAAGCCACAGTCATCATTCTATGGATCGTTCTGTCTCGCATCCAAAAGGACTTCAGCGACACCTGCTGGATACCTACTGGGGGCATAGAATTCCAACTGTGCAACAAAAATGGGTTTCGAGGAATCCTGCAATTGTTCCTAGGAAGGTTCCAACTGGAAACACTAGCCATAAGTTCTTGGTCGATGATTTTGCAAATTTGACCCCAATGTGCAAAAATTGCACACTCCCTTACTGAGCAAAACCCTAATTTCCAAAATGGACCTACAAGATGACACCTGGGCCATGGGACCAGAGGAGAGGGGCACCCTTAGCACTATTCTGATGTCCTGAATCCAACGAAGTCAACGGTTTGTCGAACCGAGCTAGTGTTGTCATTCTATGGCTCCTTCCGTTCCTAAGATCAATCAAGCAAGACAAGCATTGGGTTATGGACCCATGGGAGAGAAGTTCCTCTTAATGGGTGTAATTGGGTTCTTGAATTTTTGGAAGCTTATCCACTATGTCTCTATTTTCCTTAGAGTTTTTCACAATGTATTGACAATTCCTAGATATAAATGGTGTTCCTATTGGTCTAGGTGGAGGAAAAAGAAACACATAGAACATCTCATTGAACTAAAGAACTAATGTATTGGTTTTGTAATTGATGCAACCAAATTAGCATAAGCATGGAAGTGGTTTGACCACCTTAACCACTAAAATAATTTATTAGTCAAATATGGGGGGAAGTGATAATTACATGTCAATGAACACTTATATTCCTCCATATGACTAGAAATGTACCACTTTACACTAGTTATGGGATCAATAATGTATTCTTCTACTATGTTTTAAGATTAATATGGTATAGTAAATATTCTTGCACTAAAGTGTCTTAATGGGTTTTTTTTTTTTCAACTCATAAATTCAAGACCGCTACAATTGATCCATCTCTCAGTTCACGATTGTAAGAAAATATCAAACATGAAATTTATGTTGCAAACAACTTTATATGGCCATGCATGCATTATTATTTAGGTAGGCATGTAAGTTAATTGAGTGTGGAATTTCGAGAGTATTTTATAGGATCCAAACAAACCTAAGACATGTCCTATATGGTAGTTTGAAAGATCCTTTATGCATGTGCAGGAGCTGACAGATTCCAGGTCTGCTCATCGGTTTGGGTTCCATGCCATTGGAGAAAATCCTCAAAGTGTCCCTAAAGGGCACTGGGGTGACGGACCAACATGGACGCAACACCCAAATCATGGCTCAGATTGTGAATATGTTAATTCCAGTAGATCCGGGACACCAGGTTTCTGCTAGAGGCCCCCCACAACATGCCACTAACCACCAGAAATGGTGCTTTTGTGCCATCTCTGGAGCTAGGGTTTTTCTCAGTGAAGGCCATGCCAATCTTGATCAAGTGGGAATCTCTCATCCAAAGGCTCCCGAGCATCTATGGCCACTGTGGAAACGTCCACGATGGCCATATGCATGTGTGGGAGCTGGAGGAATCCAAGTCTGCTCGCTGGTTTGGGTTTTGTGTCCCCGGAGCAAATCCTCAAAGTGTCACTGAATGGCCCCGGCGTGCCAGACCAAGATGCTCGCAACACCCAAACCATGGATCGGATCATGAATCCATCGATTTCGGTGGATCTCGGGCACCGATATTAAGCTATCCCCCCACCCATAGCATGTTGCCAACCTCCAGAAATGGTGCTATTGTGCCATCTCTGAAGCTAAGGTTTTGCTTAGTGAAGGACATCCCAATCTTGCTCAACGGGGCCATTTCTCGTCTGAAGGCTCTCCGGCGTTTGTGGGCACTGTGGACATGTCCAAAATGGCCATACGCACGTGTGGGAGATGACGAAACCCAATTTCGCACGCTGGTTCGGGTTCCGTTCCCCTAGAGCAACTCCTCAAAGTTTTCCTGAATGGCCCCGGGGTGATGGACCAAGATGCCCGCAGCACCCAAACCATGGCTCGGATTGCAAATCCATCGATTCCAGTGGATCTCGGAGGACGGTTTTTAGTTAGCCCCCCCCCCTTACCGTGCCACCAACCCCTGGAAATGGTGCTATTGTGCCATCTCCGGAGCTATGGTTTTTCTTAATGAAGGCCATGCCAATATTTCTCAAGGGGACCATTTCTCACCGAAGGCTCCCGAGCATCCATGGCAACTGTGGACATGTCCACAATGGCCTTACACATGTGTGGGAGCTGATGGAACCGAAGTCCGCTCACCCGTTAGGGTTTCGTGCTTGTGGAGCAAATCCTCAAAGTGTCCTTTAATGGAAGCGGGGTGCCGGACCAAGATGCCCGCAACACCCAAACTGTGGCTCAGATCGTGAATCCGTCAATTCCGGGACGCTGGGTTTTAGCTAAGGGTCCCCCCACAATGTGCTGCCAACCCCTGGAAACAGTTCTATTGGGCCATATCTGGAGCTATGGTTTTTCTTAGTGAAGGCCATGCCAATCTTTCTCAAGGGGGTCATTTCATATCTGAATGCTCTCGGGTGTTTTTGGCCACCGTGGACACATCCACAATATCGATACGCATGTGTGGGAGCTAACAGAACCCAAGTATGATCGTCAGTTTGGGTTCCGTGCCCCCGGATCAACTCCTCAAAGTGTACCTGAATGGCCTCGGGGTTCCAAACCAAGATGCCCGCAGCACCCAAACAGTGGCTCCAGTCAGGAATCCGTCGATTCTGGTGGATCTGGGGCGCCAGGTTTTAGCTAGCCCCCCCCTCCCCACAGTGTGCTGCGAACCCTCGAAAACGGTGCTATTGAGCTATCTTCGGAGCTAGTGTTTTGCTCAGTGAAGGCCATGCCAATCTTGCTCAAGGGGTCCATTTCTCGTCCGAAGGCTCCAGAGCATCTTAGCTAGTGTAGACAACCTCACAAAACGAAATATTAGAGAGAAAATTGAAATCGAAATGTAAAAAGAATGACTCAATAGAGATGACAGGGCCAAACTCAGTGCTACATGGAAACCGCTTATACACTCGTTAAAAAACAAGCATACCTCGAAACAAACAAATAACTAGAATAACCTTCAACTTTTCTACTTTGTTCATCCTATGTTTACCACTAGACTTATGACACTATAATTGAACTTAATATCCCTAGCTTTCACACCACACATTATTAATTAAAATTTATATGAAAACCTTGCAAAGCTAATCAAACCCTCAAATCAAATTAATATTGAAATGATAATTTATTCTAAAATTTCAATTAGGTTAATATAAAATTGTTACAATATCAAAACAACTCTAATTTGAAACTTGATCAAGTGAAACTAAATTATAATTACAACCTATAAAAAAAAAAATTTAAATAAAATATAATATATAATAATTTAATTAGTTTGATAATTAATGAGTTTAAACCTTGATTAAACATTAATTAAATAATTAATTAGCATAGTAATTAATTAATAGAAACATGTTTAAAACACTACATAATTAAAAACTTTAACTAAATATATTAATAATAAAATTGAAAGATTTTAGCAACAAATTTAAAATATAATTAAAATTTTTAAATTAAAACTAATGAGAATAAATTAACTCTTTAAATGAATTAATGAATTATGAATTAAAATTTGGTGTAATTAAAATATAGTAGAAATATTTACTAATAAAACAAAAATCAATCTTAACTTTAAACCTAATATGGTATCAAAACTAACTACAATAAAAATTAAAAATAATCTCAAACTTCTAACATTAGAATAATTAAATAATCCTAGCTTTAACCAAACCCTAAAACCGAATCCGACACCTCTTACCTACTTCCATATACCATATTACCTATATATACAAATCGTTGGGTGATCAAAGCACATTCTTCCCATACTTCATTGTCTCCTGATGATGATTCCACAGTAGGGATCGAAACATCAAGATTCTATCTTGAAAAAATGCATATCCTCTCCCTCTCTTAAAAAGAAGAATATCATTTGCGTGATCTTGAAGATTTTATGGATTCAAAACTTTAATGTGTACAGTTAGTATTTTCTCCTATTATTCATCTCTTTCATATTGTGTATGATTCGTAAATTTGTTTATGGGTTTAATATGAGTGCAGTTGATTGAATTATTTCTTCTAAAATGGTTAGCACATGAAGTTTTCATGTTAATTGGTCTAGAGGTGATATCCTCATATTATCCAGTGGTGGTTTTGTAATCATTTTGTTAAGACTGTTGAATTCATCTCCTAGGATCAACACGTCATTCTTTAACATAGAATAAAGATTTACTCTCTGCAGTACCTTTTACTTTATGCCATTCCATTTTCCATTAATACTCAAAGTTTGTTTTCTAGCATATTGAAATACTGACCATATATTTCAAGATTGGATATCTACATCATTTTTTGGTAAAAGTTATTTTGATCAAGAAAAAAATCTATAAGGTCTTATTGATGCCCAGGCACAGTTCTAAATACAACCTTAGAACGTCTCTAGGACTAACATCTTTTTGGCGCCGTTGCCGGGGATACACAATCAAGAAGATAAATATTCTGTGGGGACAATGACAAAATTACATGCTCCCAGTTTCATAGTGGATGAAATTGGGTGTCAGGCTGTAATCCACTTGGTGACTCCACAGTAGAAAACCTGGCATCTGGACAAAGACATACCTGCCAGAACCCAAGCCACGAAGAATTTGGGGCCCAAGAAGATTCAGTTTCTTGGAGACATAGACGTGGGAGATACTAGTTTACTTCACCAAACTATCAGCGAAGTTTCTGCTACCGTTTATTTGGCCCTCAATTCCCTCAGTCTGAATTTATTGTCTGAACCCTTGAAAAAGAACCTTTTCCCCAAGATCCTCACACTCCTCATGATTTTCCTAGTTTTCAAAAGATCCCTAATGTAAGCGAAGAGTGTGCAGCTCATACAAATCCACCCAAGTCTTTCATTTCCTCAAAAGCAAAGAATTTAGATGCCATCCACCTCATGTCAGGAGGAGGAGGCGGAGGAGCACCACCACCACCACCCATAACACCAAGATGGGTGGCGAGCCGACATGGACCTCTACAATTACCCACGCCCCTGAATGATATACCTACTCACTACCTGAAGTTGTTACCAAAGTATGATGGCAGCAAGGGAACATCTATCGAAGATCATGTAGACCGGTTCCAAGATTTCACTAATAATATCCTGATTGAACATGATGATGTGTTTATCCAGATTGTTTTTCAGTTGCTTGAAGGAGAAGCCAGATGGATTCTTACAGCCACTAACTACTTCACTAAGTGGGTGGAAGCAATTCCCACAAGGAACACAAATGACTCAGTCATAATAGGCTTCCTTGAAGACAATATTTTGGCAAAATTTGCCTATCCAAGGAAAATCATTACAGACAATGCTCAAGCTTTCAAATCACATAAAATGATGAGTTTTTTGAGAATTATAATATTGAGATGATTCATTCAACAACATACTACCCGCAGAGAAACGGTTTGGTTGAATCTTCAAATAAGAGCTTGGTGACTATTATCAAGGAGATGCTCAGTACAAACAAAAATCCCTAGGACTCCCAAATAAAGTTTGCATTATGGGAAGACAAAATTAGTGTCAAACGAGCTATAGGCACTTCGTCGTTTCAATTTGTGTATGGAAAGGAAGTCGTCCTCCCAATTCAGTTGGGTCTTCCGGTGATGAAGTTGTTACAACTGAAAAGCAAAGATACAGATGATATGGAAAGGAGAATTCATCAACTGATAGAGGTTCGATAGGTCAGAGAGCAGTTGGATGACTACTCTAGAATCTACCAGGACAAGCTGAAAGTGACTTTTGATTGAAGGGTTATTGATTGAGACTTTTAGCACGAAGATCTTGTTCTGAAATGGGATGCTAGAAGAGAAGAAAGATGTAAACATGGGAAGTTCAACAACCTATAGCTGAGTCCTTTCAAAATCATCATAGTCCAGGACAACAACACATATGAGTTGGCCCAACTTAATGGCGAAATCTTTGGGAACCTTGTGAACGGGAGATTCATAAAGCAGTTTTTTCATTACTAATTCCTTATCCTACTCTATGAATAGATCCAGTGTACCATATTTGTAATATATTTTTCTCCCTTTATTTTTTCAAATTTATGATCAGTTTTGTTACCTATTCTCTGATTATTTTCTTTATCTTCTTTTTCTTAAGAAAATAATTTAAAGGTATGACTCCACAACCCAATGTACTAAAAGAAACTAGTCTATTGTTCTCAACCTCTCCCAGAAGGAAGAGGTTGTCCCCGCTGAAGCCAATGTTAGTACTATTATCAGCCGAGGGAAGCTCGTCACTAGACTTAAAGAATATCTTAGAAGGGGAGTCTAGAGAAGTAAACGGCCTAGGTGAAGTAGAAAATTTTTATGTCGTAGTGTCCGGATGATGCAGTTGAAGCTCAGAAGATCGGTTATTCATAGACCAGCTAAAAAATGAGCACAGTCAGGACCCTTATCTGCCTCATGCTTATTTGGTCCAGATTACTCGGGACAGAAAAATCATCGTGGACGCGTGTCAGCTCCAGAAGTGTATAGGGGCCTCAAAGTGGTTTCCCTAGACCACTTTTCGAGGTACCTGAAACCATTAAAGTCACCATGTTGGTTTTTCGTATCACAAGGTGCCATACAGGGAGGCAGTGGATAGAGGGGGACCCATTCTTAAACGTTGCATCTCCTTTGCACAGATCTCGAAAGGGATTAGTAGAATATGGATGGTCACATGAGGTTTACTACTCCTAGTCCCCCCTGAAGCAAAGCCGCTACTTCCACGTGGCAGTCCCAGGATCATTCAGGGGCCTTGAAGCGGTTTCCCTAAACTACTTTCTGGGGGGCCTGAAAACTGCTGGTGGTTTTTGGTATACAACCACTTGATGGATTCTATTTTCCACGTGGTTCAAGGAGATTCCTTTTAGTGTTCTTGTAAGTTCCCACCATCATTATGAAGTAGCATCTCCTGGTGCTCATTGTTGTCGCCGCCACTGTACAGAGTGTAGTCTTCTCTTAGCACGTAAATCCCATAAAGAAGCCGTGTAATCATTACCCAGGTCCAACGTGTTCTTTCAGGATCAAGCAAGCGATGCTACAAGTACTCCCACAGTTGCATAATTTTGAATCATGAAGCTCCTGAGCCTCACTAGTCCGGGACGCAGAGCTTGAAATGCACAGGCTGATCAGGGATGACTAGATTAAGCTAAGAGATAAGTGTTCTTAAGGGCACATTTTATCTCTAGTCGAGCCTCGCAAGGAGTGCTAAGGAATCAAATGACCAATGTCCATGAACAGCCCGTAGATGCGCATTCACAGACATTCAAGCGGGATAAGCTTGAGGTCTCACCCAAAATGTCTAAGGACAATTCAACAAATACAATGGTTAAAAAGGATATGGGCCTTCTGAATTCAAAAGCATAGAAGGTAGGGGCACGCCGGTCCCGACAAAGGATGATCAAATTGTTAAGCGGTAGTACTTGAGTAGTTCAATTGGGTGATGAAGGAATCAGGTCTATTTCATAGCTCGACGACATAGATGACCTTTTTCCCTGTCAAAAACAAGTTTTGAGAGAAAAGGGCTTGGATAGGATAGAAGAGATAGATCATGAAGGTTTTGTAAACCAACATACGACAGCAAGGTGGCTGAATATGAGTGCAGTTGGTTGAATTATTTCTTCTAAAATGGTTAGCACATGAAGTTTTCATGTTAATTTGTCTAGACGTGATATCCTCATATTATCTAGTGGTGGTTTTGTAATCATTTTGTTAAGACTGTTGAATTCATCTCCTAGGCTCAACATGTCATTCTTTAACATAGAATAAAGATTTACTCTCTACAGTACCTTTTACTTTATGCCATTCCATTTTGCATTATTACTCAAAGTTTGTTTTCTAGCATATTGAAATACTGACCATATATTTCAAGATTGGATATCTACATCATTTTCTGGTAAAAGTGATTTTGATCAAGTAAAAAATCTATAAGATCTTATTGATGCCCAGGCACAGTTCTAAATACAGCCTTATAATGTCTCTAGGACTAACATCTTTTTTGGCGCCGTTGCCAGGGATACGTAATCAAGAAGATAAATATTCTGTGGGGACAATGACAAAATTACATGCTCCCAGTTTCATAGTGGATGAAATTGGGTGTCAGGCTGTAATCCACTTGGTGACTCCACAGTAGAAAACCTGGCATCTGGACAAAGACATACTCGCCAGAACCCAAGCCACGAAGAATTTGTGGCCCAAGAAGATTCAGTTTCTTGGAGACATAGACATGGGAGATACTATTTTACTTCACCAAACTATCAGCAAAGTTTCTCCTACCATTTATTTTGCCCTCAATTCCCTCAGTCTGAATTCATTGTATCAACCCTTGAAAAAGAACCTTTTCCCCAGGATCCTCACACTCGTGATTTTCCTAGTTTTCAAAAGATCCCTACTGTAAGCAAAGAGTGTGCAGCTCATGCAAATCCACCCAAGTCTTTCTTTTCCTCAAAAGCAAAGAATTTAGATGCCATCCACCTCATTTCAAGAGGAGGAGGCGGAGGAGCACCACCACCACCACCCATAACACCAAGATGGGTGCCGAGCCGACATGGACCTCTACAATTACCCATGACCCTGAATGATATACCTACCCACTACCTGAAGTTGTTACCAAAGTATGATGGCAGCAAGGGAACATCTATCGAAGATCATGTAGACCGGTTCCAAGATTTCACTAATAATATCCTGATTGAACACGATGATGTGTTTATCCAGATTTTTTCTCAGTCGCTTAAACGAAAAGCCAGAAAATGGTTCAGAACACTACCTAATGCCTCCATCATCACTATGGAGATCCTTGAAACCACTTTTTTCAAGAAGTGGGGAGTTTAACATGATAGTCTCTATTATCTAACGGAATTCTCCGCCCTGAAGAAGAATAGCTCTGAATATGTGGTCGACTTTACTGCGAGATTCAACAAGTTATACTTCAGGACTCCCGAGGACATTTGTCCTACTGAAGCAGTAGCTCGAGTTACTTATGTAGCAAATTTCCCCTCTGATTTTTCCGTAACGTTAAGGTAGAAAAGACCACTCTCACTCAGTGATATGCAAGATGACGCCATAAACGTTGAAGGAAATATGAGAGCAGGAGGCAAGATTAAAATGACCAGTGATATTGAACCAAAATACAAAGGAAAGGCCAAAGAGGAATGTGTTTCTTCAAAAATAAGGCATTCCTAGGACGCAGTGATTGATGAGATGACCCGCATTATCAAGAATTTGTCGAATAAAGTCACCAGAATGGAATTGGAGAGTAGCAGTCCTAACAGACAGTCACATGTTCATCCTCCTAGTCAATTCATAAGGCCTTTTAATCTGCAGATGGAATGTAGAGAGAAGAGGAATGATGAACAACCGTTAAGGCCTCCTGTCCATGAGAAGGAAAATAATCTGGTCAGAATTAAAACAGAGGAAGATTATGAAGAGTTTGAAGAACAACTAAATTGGATGGAAGAATATTCCCACCTCATGCACCTCCCTAGAAAAGATTATGAAAGTTCACCATTGTATGAAGAAATCAACCTAGAACTCCTTGACTCCCAATAAAATGACCAATTCCTTGATGATCATCTTGCTTTTCACAATGCTCAGCCAGATAATCCTCAAAGAAAGTATGACTTGAGACCAAGGCCAAAACGGGAAAATGGATAGAACGGACTTATCCCTAAAAAGTCCCCACAGAAGCCAGCTCAAGCAAAATCTCCCTAAGCACCCTCCCTATCAAAAAGAAAAAACCTACCAAAGAATAAGGAAGTTTAGGTTAGAGTCCCATTTGACCAAAGTCATTGAGGCACAAGCCCCCATAAGAAGGTAGAGTCGATCCCCAAAGATGGGTCCACCTCTTTCAGTCTAGAGAAGGAATTGAAAAAACTAAAGATAGTTGTTCCCTTGATTGAATTAATAAGGAATCCTATGTATCAAAGCCAAATTGATAAGATGTTACACAGATTCCAAAGCATAGATGAGAAAGATTCCATAACTCTAAATGATGAAGCCCTTGCTTTTGAATGCAACCCACGCATCGATAATAAGGAGGAGCCCACTGTCCCGTTTTATGTCACCCTGAAGGTACACGAGAAACTTCTTCATAATTGTATGTTGGATTCTGGTGCATCTCACAATCTAATCCCCAAAGTTATCATGGAACAATTGGGACTGGAGATCACCAGGCCATATCATGATCTCTATAATTTCAATTCAAGAAAGGTAAAATGCATAGGAATGATGAAAGACTTGGTGGTCACTCTTGCCAAAATATCAACCAAAAGTGTAATGATGGATGTGGTGGTAGCATATGTCCCAGCAAAATATGGCATGCTTTTTCCAAGGAGCTAGGATAAAAAACTGGGAGGAACCATGCAGATGGACATGAAGTACGCTACAATACCCATTTTTGATGGAGAGACCAGACGGTTTTATAGAGAAGCAATGTTTGCCTATGTTATAAGCGATCATGATAGTCCTATGAATTATCCTATATATGTGGCCGATGAAGACATGGGTTGTTATAGATTATCATCGGGAGATCCATCTGAAGAATAAATTGCACAGATTCAGGCAATAGAACCATCCGCTGAAGATAGCAGGAACCAAGTCTCGAAACTCATTTTCGATGGAGCCTCTGCCAAAGAAGAGTCTGGAGCAGGTGTGGTATTGCCATCACCATTGAGAGATGAAATCAGTTTGGCTTACAAGTTATATTTTGAGACCACAAACAATGTTTTTGAATATGAAGCACTCATCCTCGTCCTCCGAGCGGTAAGGGACTTAAAAATCACCAAGTTGGCAGTTTTTGAAGACTCTGAACTAGTGGTCAATCATATTAGAAGTATTTATCAAACCAAACATCCAAGACTCAGAGCATATAAAAATCTTGTTTGGGAACTCATTGAGAATTTCTTTGACGCCTTCAACATTACTTCCATCCCCCGGGAATAAAATCAACAAGCTGATGCATTGGCCATGATGGAAATTTCTTTCAAGCTTCCTAAGAAGCCGAAATTAAATTATGAGGTTAAAATGCAATATCATCCCTCCGTCCCTGATAACGTGAAAAGTTGGCAGGTTTTCGAAGATGACCAACAAATGAAACGCTTCTTGCAGCTTGTCAGGGAATTCTCAAATATTGACATAGATGGTAATTCTTGGGAGATGGAAGAACATATCTCACAGATAGAAGATGCAGAGAGCTCTGGGTTAATGCAGTAGATTGCTGGCCATAAGTTTCTACAGCTGAAAAGTAATGTCATTCCTAAAGGAATGGTTCCGTTAGAGCAGTTATTCGATAAAAATGAAATCCCAGTCAAACCAACAGTACAACCAACTACTGAGGCTGTACAGGAAGTAAATTTTGGTACCATGGAGGATTCCAAATTTATAAAAATTTCTCAGTCCCTCATAGTTGAGCAAAGGAAAAAGTATGAGGAATTGTTCAAAAATTATGTAGATGTTTGTGCATGCAAATATGAAGACCTCAAAACCTATGGTACTACCATAATGCAACATAGGATTACCTTAAAGCTAGATGCTAAGCCAGTGAATCAAAAGTTGAGATAGGTGAATCCTATCTTGTTGCCAGTAATTGAAAAGGAAGTAAGGAAACTTATTGATGCAAAAATCATCATTCCGCTAAGATATTTAGAATGGGTGGCTAACCTTGTGCCAATCAGAAATAAAAATGGAGAAATCCGGTTATGTGTTGATTTCAGAAACCTAAACAAGTGCTTTTTGAAAGATGACTACCCCTTACCCAAAATGGATCATATTCTGCAAAATGTAGTTGGGTTGACCAGACTATCCATGATGGATTGGTTCTCAGGCTATAATCATATTTCCATGCACTTAGACAATAGGGAAAATGCAGCTTTCACTACACCATGGGGAGCTTTTATCTATGATAAAATGCTATTTGGCCTTATGAATGCTGGTGCGACATTCCAAAGGGCCATGGACATAGCATTTATAGGTCAAAAGTATAGATTTATTGTTATATACCTATATGATATGACAATATTTTCTAAATATAACGAAGATCATCTTCCACATCTTAAGCAAACTTTTGATAAATGCAAAAAGTATGGCCTATCTCTCAACTCAAAAAAATTCATTTTTTCCAATGACAAAGGGAAAATTGTTGGGGCACATTGTTTCTAAAGATGGTGTAAGGATAGACTTGGAGAGAGTGGCGGCTATCAAGCTAATTGAGCTCCCATGAAATAAAAAGGAGGTACAGTCTTTCATTGCCAAAATAAAAAATTTACAAAGATTTATTCCTAATTTTGCTGAAATAATGAAAGAAATTACTGACATGATGAGAAAAGATGCTGAGATAAAATGGACCATGGCTGCAAGGAATTGTTTTAAATAGATAAAGAATTCCTTGGGAGAGGCGCCTGTTTTGACTAGCCCAGATTATACTAAGGATTTCCTAATTTTCTCTTTTTCCTCTGTGGTCACTATTGCAGCAGTCCTTTTACAAAAAAATCAAGAAGGGCACAAACAACCCATTGCTTTCTTCGTCCGATCCCTGAGGGACGCAGAGTTGAAATATAGCACAATGGAGAAGAAGTCCTACGCACTTGTCAAAGTACTCAAATCATTCAGGAGCTACGTCTTGCATTCCAAGATCATCGCTGATGTCCTAGGAAGTACAATTAAAGACATCTTGTGCCAACCCGATAGTGAAGGAAGGAGAGGAAAGTGGATTTCAAAGATCTAGAAGTTGTTAGAATATTCCTATACTCCATCCTAGTAACACTAGTATTTTAATCATTTATTTTTTCAGTCATGCATGCACTTTTAGGGTTTGCATGGATTTGAATGCATTCCAGTCATCAGTCGAGCACCTAGTCCTCTGTTAGCCAACTCCCGAGAGCTTCTCACTGATCAGTTTTAGCCCTCCAGTTGCTTAATGCACCCTTCTTCCTTGATTTTAGGAAGCAACTCACCCTTCTTCACCTACCAGTCCAGTTGTATTAAGTTTATACTCAGTTACACCTACCAGACTCAGTTTGACTGATGGTTGATAGTTACTTGAGCATTGATGACTCCACTAATGATGATGAAGACTTCTAGTTGTGCTTCGATGACACCAGTTGTGCTTCGATGACAATCAAGTGATCTTTTGATCACTCCATGAAGGCTAATTCGAATTGCCACCTTAGGCATTCGAATCCTCATGCATTGTACTATTTATTTGTCCATATTGTGATTAATTAATTAGTGTGTGTGAAGTATTTTTGCTTCTATCCGAGTTCTACTTTATTATTATTTTGTTGCTCATTATACTGCATTGACCAATCTTCTTTTATTTTCTTGCTTAATCAATTACTTTCTTGTGAGGTATACATCATCTCTTAGATCTACTGTGAGGATTTTCACATGGTATTAGAGCATGTTGAGAGTATTGTTTATCTCCATTCTTGAGAGTTTTTTGCAGGTTATTACCAATATTTTGAGTGCAGTAGTTGCAGCAATTTCTGTATCTTTGCAGCAGTAGCAGTTGCAGATTTCTGTATCTTCCATGTATTTAGAAGAAATCTATCCTCCTCCATTCAACTATGATGAATGGAAACCAAAGATGATAGCATATTTGAAGAGACATGGTCTCTTTGATCATTGTTTTGAGAGAGAGTTCGAATCCTCTGAAGAAAATATTGACTGGTTAAATAATGGTGACAGAGTCATGGGAACCATAATGCTTGCTATGTCTCGATGCTTGGTACATCAATTCATTGATGATGTTGAATCTCCAAAAGAGCTATGGGCCTACCTGAATGAAATATTTTGTAGACAGAATGAAGGGATTGGTCCAAACCCCTTCGAGAGCAAGCAAATTGATGCATTTGCTCCCCTTGATGGTGTCTCAGATCATGAACCAGTATGATCTCATATTGAAGTTGTCCACAAAGAACTTGCAGATTCTACACTCATGCTCCAACTTTCTTCTCTTTCTGTTCCAGCTCACACTCTAGAAATTGCAAAAGGTCCTAAATCCTCTCTTACACCAGAGTTTGTTGGTTTGCATCATGATCTTATGAATGTTTCAGAGGTAAATTCAGCCATTGGAGGTAATGCATTCGCTCTCCTTGATTACTCACCTCTTACTTACTACTATACGATCATTAATTCATGCTTTCAGAAGGTTATCGAAGATTATGGCCATTGCCATTCGCTTTGGATAATTTCTCATGCAATTATTGGTTTTGATCTCACCTCTAATGGTTCAAAGGAGATCTCAAGAAACCATGATTCAAGTCTTGTATCTAATATGGATTCTAAGCAATCACTCTTTGGGATAATTTCTCATACATATGATGGTTTTGATCTCACCTCTGCTGGTTGAAAGGAGATCTCGAGAAACTATTTTTTAAGTCTTAAATCTGATTTTGATTTCAAGCAAACATGTAATAGTTCTTTTTGGCATAATCTCACCCATGATGGTTCGAAGGAGAAGACAAAAGACTATCTGCATATTCATGTTTTTTATCCTACCTCAACTAATTTGAATCACACGTTCAAGGATCATCCTCATACTTTTGGATTTGTTCTCATCACATTCGATCTGAAGAGCAAGTACAAGAACATGCGTTTTGAGCATGATCCACTTCTTCCCAAGAAGAAGATACGTCCAAACATATGACCAAGCATCACACCTACTTGAGTTTGGAGCATTTTTTTTTGGTGTGTGCCTTACAGTCTATTTTGAGGGGGGGGTATTTTTCCCATGAAATTTTCCCCACTTCCTTGGTTTATTGACTGTTATTATTCATTGTATTGGGTGACCTTTGGTCTTAGTTACCAGGTCCCAGGATGGATTAAGGGGGCGTGTTAGGATATTCCTATACTCCATCCTAGTGCCACTAGTATTTTGATCATTTATTTCTCATTCATGCATGCACTTTTAGGGTTTGCATGCATTCCAATCATCAGCCCAGCACCTAGTCCTCAGTTAGCCAGCCCCCAAGAGATTCTCACTGGTCAGTTTTATCCCTCTAGTTGCTTAATGCACCCTTCTTCCTTGATTTTAGGAAGGAACTCACCCTTCTTCACCTACCAGTCTAGTTGTCTTCAGTTTACACTCAGTTACACTCAGTTAGACTTAGTTACACTCAGTTACACCTACCAGACTCAGTTTGACTGATGGTTGACAGTTACTTGAGCATTGATGACTCCACTAATGATGATGAAGACTTCCAAATGTGCTTTGATGACACCAGTTGTGCTTCGATGACACTCAAGTGATATTTTGATCACTCCATGAAGGCTAATTCGAATTGCCACCTTAGGAATTCGAATCCTCATGCATTGTACTATTTATTTGTCCATATTGTGATTAATTAATTAGTGTGTGTGAAGTATTTTTGCTTATATCCGAGTTCTACTGTATTATTATTCTGTTGCTCATTATACTGCATTGAACACTCTTCTTCTATTTTCTTGATTAATCAATTACTTTCTTGTGAGGTATACATCATGTCTTAGATTTGTTGTGAGGATTTTCACAGGAGTACGATATGGAGATTAAACGTACCAAGTTGGTGAAAGGACAGGGCTAGACAAACTCCTAGAGGATTCAAACTACCAAGCCCTTGACATTAATTTGATCAATCAATTTCTCAGTCAAGAAAATGAAGATGGTCAGCAAAATCTTCCTGACCAGGTAGTTGAGAAGTTTATGGGGTCAGACTGGTATGGGGACATAGTCTATTATTTACAACATGTTACCTGCACCCCCCGTACTGGATAAATTTAGGATGAGGTCCCTTAAGCTCAAAGCGGTCAAATACTGTGTTCTCGATGGGTATCTCTTCTAGAAGGATCCACTTGGAATCCTGCTTAATTGTATTGTGGAAGAAGAAACAAAAGGAATAATTATATAGTTTCACAACAAGATCGTCAGATCATGCAAGGAGTGCCAGTTGTTCACCGGAAAGCAAAGGATGAAACCATTACCCCTCAAACCCATCAAGGTGGAAGCACCTTTCTAGTAATGGGGTCTATCTTTTATTGGAGAAATAAACCCTCATCTGGTGGCCAACATAGATGGATTCTTACGGCCACTAACTACTTCACTAAGTGGGTGGAAACAATTCCCACAAGGAACGCAAATGACTCAGTGATAATAGGCTTCCTTGAAGACAATATTTTGGCAAAATTTGGCTGTCGAAGGAAAATCATTACAGACAATGCTCAAGCTTTCAAATCACATAAAATGATGAGTTTTTGTCAGAATTATAATATTGAGATGATTCATTCAACAACATACTACCCGCAGGGAAATGGCTTGGTTGAATCTTCAAATAAGAGCTTGGTGACTATTATCAAGAAGATGCTCAGTACAAACAAAAATCCCTGGGACTCCCAACTAAAGTTTGCATTATGGGAAGACAAAATTAGTGTCAAAAGAGCTATAGGCACTTTGTCGTTTTAGTTTGTGTATGGAAAGGAAGCCGTCCTCCCAATTCAGTTGGGTCTCCCAGTGATGACGTTGTTACAACTGGAAAGAGAAGATCCAGATGATATGGAAAGGAGAATTCATCAACTGATAGAGGTTCGATAGGTGAGAGAGCAGCTGGACGACTACTCTAGAATCTACCAAGACAAGATGAACGTGACTTTTGATTGAAGGGTTATTGCTTGAGACTTTCAGCACAAAGATCTTGTTCTGAAATGGGATGCTAGAAGAGAATAAAGATCTAAACATGGAAAGTTCAACAACCTATGGCTGGGTCCTTTCAAAATCATCATAGTCCAGGACAACAACACATATGAGTTGGCCCAACTTAATGGTGAAAGCTTTGAGAACCTTGTGAACGGGAGATTCATAAAGCGGTTTTTTCATTACTAATTCCTTATCCAACTCTATGAATGGATCCAGTCTAGCATATTTGTAATATATTTTTCTCCCTTTCTTTTTTTCAAAGTTATGATCAGTTTTGTTACCTATTCTCTGACTATTTTCTATATCTTCTTTTTCTTAAGAAAATAACGGAAAGGTATGACTCCACAACCCAATGTACTAAAAGGAACTAGTCTATTGTTCTCAACCTCTACCAAAAGGAAGAGGCTATCCCCGCTGAAGCCAATGTTAGTACTATTATAAGCCGAGGGAAACTCGTCACCAGACTAAAAGAATATCTCAGAAGGAGAGTCTAGAGAAGTAAACGACGTAGGTGAAGTAGAAGAATTTTATGCCGTAGTGTCCGGATGATGTAGTTGAAGCTCATAAGATCGGTTATTCATAGACCGGCTAAAAAACGAGCACAGTCAGGACCCTTATGTGACTCACGCTTATTTGGTCCAGATTACTCGGGATAGAAAAACCATCGTGGATGCGTGTCAGCTCCACAAGTGTTTAGGGGCCTCAAAGTGGTTTCCTGAGACCACTTTTCGAGGTCCCTAAAACCATTAAAGTCACCATGTTGGTTTTATGTATCACAAGGTGCCATACAGGGAGGCTGTGGTTAGACGGGGACCCAATCTTAAACATTGCATCTCCTTTTCATAGATCTCAAGAGGGATTAGTAGAATATCAATGGTCACATGAGGTTTACTACTCTCGGTCCCCCCTGAAGCAAAGCCGCTACTTCCACGTGGCAGTCCCATGATCATTTAGGGGCCTTGAGGCTGTTTCCCTAAACTACTTTCTGGGGGGCTTGAAAAATGCTGGTGGTTTTTGGTATACAGCCACTTGATGGATTCTGTTTTCCACATGGTTCAAGGAGATTCCTTTTAGTGCTCTTGTAAGTTCCCACCGTCATTATGAAGTAGCGTCTCCTAGTGCTCATTGTTGTTGCTGTCACTGTACAGAGTGTAGTCTTCTCTTAGCACGTAAATCCCGTAAAGAAGTCGTGTAATCATTACCCAGGTCCAACACGTTCTTTGAGGATCAAGCAAGCAATGCTACAAGTACTCCCGCGGTTGCATAATTTTGAATCATGAAGCTCCTGAGCCTCATTCGTCCAGGAGACAGAGCTTGAAATGCACAGGTTGATCAGGGATGACTAGATTAAGCTGAAAAATAAGTGTTCTTAAGGGCACATTTTATCTCTAGTGGAGGCTCGCAAAAAGTGCTAAGGAATCGGACGACCAACGTCCATGAACAGCCTGTAGATGCGCATTCATAGACATTCAAGCGGGATAAGCCTGAGGCCTCACCTGAAATGTCTAAGGAGAATTCAACAAATACAATGGTTAAAAAGGATATGGGCCTTCTGAATTCAAAAGCATAGAAGGTAGGGGCATGCCAGTCCCAACAAAGGATGATAAAATTGTGAAGCTATAGTACTTGAGTAGTTCAATTGGGTGATGAAGGAATCATGTCTATTTCACAGCTCGGTGACATAGATGACCTTTTTCCCTGTCAAAAACAAGTTTCGAGGGAAAAGGTCTTAGATGGGATAGAAGAGATACATCATGAAGGTTTTGTAAACCAACATATGACAACAAGGTGGCTGCATCTACATCTTGATGAGGCCATAAGTTGTCTGACGTGTGTGTCAAAGGTTCGTAATAGCTATGAAAGAAGGGAAAATTACTAATACATGTATGTCTCAAATTGGTGGGAGTTTTTTCCATCTTGACGTACTAGTTTTTCCAGCAAAGCGGTCCTGGGTCATAGTCATATAATAGACAATAGTATTCCATATGACTATTATTTCTGACAGAATCTGTTAGAGGTACAAACATAAATACTTACAGCCGTTGGGCTGTAACAAATTGTAACAACTTATGTTGTAGAGAGTACGAAGGCTATATATAGCCAAATAGGCAGTAGCCGAAGGGTCGGCTCTCTTTTGTAAGAAGTATCACTTCTAATATTTGACAATTCGATCAATACAGAAAGACGAATATCATTTGCTTGATCTTGAATCTTTTTTGGATTCAAAACTTTATTATGTATAGTTAGTATTTTCTCATGTTATTCATCTCTTTCATATTGTGTAAGATTCATAAATATATTTCTGGGTTTAATATGAGTGGAGTTACTTGAATTATTTCTTCTAAGATGGTTAGCACATGAAGTTTTCATGTTAATTTGTCTGGAGGTGATATCCCTGTATTATCCAGTGGTTGTTTTGTGATCATTTTGTTAAGACACTTTAATTCATCTCCTATGCTCATAATGCCATTTTTTAACATAGAATGAAGATTTACTCTCTGCAGTACCTTTACTTTTTTCCATTACTGCTCAAGTTTTTTTTTTGGCATATTGAAATATTGCCCATGTATTTCAAGATTGGTTAACTACATCATTTTCTCGTAAAAGTGATTTTGATCAAGTAAAAAATATATAAGATCTTATTGATGCCCAAGCACAGTTCTAAATATAGCCTTAGAACGTCTCTGGAACTAGCAACTAGATCCAACTAATGTAGGAACATAAACAACTTCTAAAGTCATAGCGTGACAATAAACTAAATCCTAAATTAAAAAGGTTGGTTTGTGGAAAAAAGAATAAAAGTGATTAAAAACTAGAAATTCCTCACCAAACCTGAATCCTAAAACCAACTAACAGATGGATATGTGATCCTACAACAGAAACCCAAGATAAGGTAATCTAACTAAATAAAATAAATGTTAAAAAATAGGCATTCACACTCTCTATACAAAGAATGCATAGATGTTTAACACTATTTGTTAAGGCAGGGTGCAAATTCATGCTTTTGCAAACCAAAAGGTGTGAATCTGCTCCAAAAGCCCAAAAATTGTAAAAAATTCATAAGAGTGTGAGTGAGTTGTCGTCTTGTATGGAAACCTACAAAAAACACAACTAGAGCTGAAAACAAACTAGATATGTTTCAAAACAAATAGAAGGATGGATAGAAAGTTATCATACATTCAATTTTAACCTAGTTCTACAGAAAAATCAAGAGAAACATGAAAAAGTTTAAGAAAAAATAATTCTCAAACTTGATAAAAAATGAGTAAATCTAAAAAAATACCAATTGGGTTTGATAGATAGGATTCCAAATCTACAAAATATGGAGGACCCAATAGAAAATTTTGAAGAATTATTGCTTGTAAAAAAATTCAAAGAATTATCAAAGAAGGTAGATCATATCAACTAGCTTTGTTTTCATGTTAGAATATTGAGAATATGCATAAACATAGAACAATACATTTACACTAACATGTAAATCAATAGAAAATATATACTAGTCTATCCTTCTATCCATACTAGCAACAATAATCATATAAGAAAAAAGAGAGAAGAGAATAAACAATATACACCATATATATGTGTTAAAACCCCAAATGGGGAAACATTTGTATGAAGGTTGATCTTCTTATTTTTCAGACATATCCAATCTAGAAGGGAGCTCCACCCCACGTATGACACACAATTTTACATTAGAATTACATTGTAATACCAAAGATAGATGATATTCCCAAAGGATGTTCCTTACCTCTATTTTATACCAAGAGGCATGGGAGAATAACATCTCCATACAATGAATGGTAATAAGATATTACTTCTCCATAATACATGTATGATAACTCCATTTTCATAAGATTAGAGTTATGTATTCCTTCCAATGCTAGATAATACATCTTTCACACTAGACATGAATACAAATGTAATATTAAAATTACACATTCCAACAACCATTGACTGAAGTTTGAAATGAACAATTATAGAGAGAGTATATCCTCTATGCTATATACTCTAGGTACCCATCAACCTACAAGTATCATCTATGGGTAATATGCTTAATATAATGGCTGCTAAGCTACAATGCTTATTTCATTAAATTTGAACAAATTGGGCAAATTTTGGACTAAGAAAGTGTGAATTTAGACTCTGAAAGTGTCAATATCAACCATTCTAAAGTGAAAAAATGGGTTTTGAAAGTGGCAATATTGGAATTGAAAAGTGTGTTTTTCCATTCGTTTAGTGTGTTTTTTGACTACTTATGAACCTTAAAATTGCAGTTTTTTTGTTATGAAACTCTGAATTTCAATTCAAAATAAGTGAATTTCAAATAAAAAAATCAAAATTTTGATTTGAAAAGTGTGAATTTAAAATATTAAAATGCAAATTTTGATTTGAAAAGTGGGAATTTCAAATAAAAAAATGCCAATTTTTATTTGAAAAGTGAATTTAAAATAAAAAAAATGCAATTTTGGATTTGAAAAGTGTGAATTTCAAATAAAAAAACTGCAATTTTCATTTGTAAATGTTCAAAACTTTTATGTGAAAAATTCAATGTTTAAAAGATCCAGTCATTGTTACAATAACAAGTCAATTCGCTAAGTTATAACATATAAAAATAGTTTGTCCTGACTTCTATTTTCCGACAAGAAGGATCGTCCTCCCCTTCTTTTCGTAGTTAATTGTAAAAACATTTATCCAACAATTCAGCTATATCCATAATGGATAACACAAGAAGGATCGACCAACCCTTCTTGCAGTGTCAAGCTATTATGAAAATCATATTGGGAATAAGAAGGCTCGGTCGGCCCTTCAATTTCGACGGAATTGTTAAACTAGAGCACCTTGGAATTTATAACATATAAAAATAGTTTGTCCTGACTTCCGTTTTTCGACAAGAAGGATCGGCCACCACTTCTTTTCATAGTTAATTGTGAAAACCTTTATCAAAGTATTTAGCTATATCCATAATGGAGAACACAAGAACGATCAGCTGACCCTTCTTGCAGTGTCGAAATATTATGAAAAGAATATTGATAATAAGAAGGGTCGACCGACCCTTATTTCAGTGTCGAACTATTATGAAATTAATATGGGGAATAAGAAGGGTCGATCGAACCCTTCAATTACAAGGGAATTGTAAAAGTAGAACACCTCAGAAGTTATATCATATAAAAATGGTTTGTCCCGACTTCCATTTTACAACAAGAAGGATCGACCGCCCCTTATTTTCGTAGTTAATTGTCAAAACATTTATCCATCAATTCAACTATAGCCTCAATGGATAATACAAGAAGGATTGACCGAACCTTCTTGCAGTGTCGAACTATTATGAAAAGAATATTAGGAACAACAAGGGTCGGTCAACCCTTCATTTAGGAGGGAATTGTAGCAATAGAACACCTTGGAGAAAGAGCAACCACTCTTTCCTCTAATAATATTTCTACTTTCCAGCATAGTCTTTAAAGAAAAACTTCTATAAATTTTGCGACACGTGGAACACTTATATTGTGACACGTGGCATATTTGATTTTTAAAATTAGTTTAAACATTGTTTAAACGAATATTAAGGAAATTAATGGCACCATTTAACGTTTGGGGACTATTTTAAGCTCTTACGTTTTTTTGAACCAGCAATGAGGATGTTATATGACCGGGGTCCAAATGAGAAGTATAGCTTGCAGTTTGTGGAGAAATGAGAAGTAGTTGGAGAAGAAGATGGTGTAAGGAATTTATGGTTGAGTTGCTTAGTAGAAGTTCTTTAATGAAGTTTAAAACTGATACATTCCAAATCAGTTTTAAACTGATAATAGTTGAGTTGCCCATTATTCCTCAAGAATGGGGCAATTCCCCCAGTAGATAGAGTAGAGAGAATGGGGCAGCTCCCTAGTAGACAGAGTAGAGAGAATGGGGAATCTCCCCAGTAGACATGGAGCTGCCCCAAGGTGAGGGCTTCTTTGAATGTGTAGAAGGTCGAGGTACCAGAGTTACAGCCAACTAGTCGGTGAAGGGACTTGCGAGCGAAGAATTGAGAAGGAGCCATAAAGCCGCACATGTGAGGGCAGGAAAGTGGAAGCAAGGGAGGTGGTATATTGCATGGGGCATGCGTGCCATGTTACCTCCCCCCACATTCCCTCTCGTGCCTGACATGTGGCCACCTTGTATAATGGTGACACCCACATCCAAGGTTAATATATGGTATAATTGATTCACATAAACAATTTTGTTTCTTAAAAACAATCATGGGAAGTAATTGCATAATTCAATATATGGTATACTTGATTCACATAGGCTAAAACTTATGGTGAATATTATTCAGCCTGCTATAGGAGCGTGTTGTAGGCCATTTAATGCGCTGGAAACAGTCATGTTGGCCGTTGGATTTTCAAGGAATCGATTGAAGTGATATGTGTACGATTAATCTAGCAAAATATTTTTAAGCCATCAACATAGTGGCCACTCACTATATATAGGCTAACTATCCCCCATATCACAACAAATTGAAATCGTTTGGGAAGCCATGGAATTTTCTTTTACTTCATCTGCTGTTTTATAAGAAATGCTTGTATTCTTATGATCACTCCCTGATTTCTCGTCATGATATATGAGTTTTTACCACGAACGTTTTTTGTTTAATTATTGCCGTAGTTGATTATAAGTTTTTTCCCGCAGAACCTTTTCATTTAATTATTGCCCGTAGTTGATTATAACTTTTTTTCGTGAACGATGGAGCATTTCATTTAATTATCTATCTCGATGACTATTGCAACTGTTGACGACCACACGTGACGACGGCTCCATCCATCCTTACATCCATCTATCGCAGATCTATCTCACCGGTCACGTTTTCAGGTTGAATTATTGCGGGTCGTCACATGTATTGGTCACATGTATTGTTCTTATTGCCCGTAGTTGATTATAACTTTTTCCCACGAACGATGGAGCATTTCGATTAATTATTTCCCATCCATATATCCATCAATGGCAGACCTACCAATCTCTTCCAGTCATGTTGTCAGATGCCTAACATTCCAAGATGAGCAGTTCTGTGTACAAATGATGGTTCCTAACAGAGATGCAATGGGTTGCTTCACAACTACATTAAGCTTTTCATTTATTTTATTAAACGAAAAGCTTAACATAGTTGTGAAGCAACCCATTTCATCTCGACTGTTAAGAACCATCATTTGTCCACAGAGATGCTGATCTTGGAATGTTAGGCATATGACAACATGACCGGAAGAGATTGGTAGGTCTGGTCATTGATGGATATATGGGACTGAATGGAGTCGTCATTTTCTAATAGAGGATCTGAATTCGCCCGCAAAACTTATAATCACTCAAATCCAGCAAGAATATGCAACTATGGAACAATACATGTGACGACGCACAATAAATTCGACTTGAAACCATGACCGGCTGGAGATAGATATGTGATAGATGGATCTAAGGATGGCATGGATTCGTCATCACATATGGTCATCAATAGTTGCAGCAGTCGTCGAATGTTGTTTTAGTACCAGACCATGATGTCAACTTCTTCTTACTGCGCCAAGTGGAAGGTAGAAGGACTGTGCTTCATAGTGAGCAACGTTCTGTTCATTCAACTCCAGTTATTTTCTAATTTATTCAAGATGAAGAAACAAATTGTTTGTGGGGGAGATGTTGGAGGATATTAGGTCGGCCGCCCCGACTAGGTCCTCTGTTCGACCAATTCAGAGAACATGTCGATCAATGTTAAATTGTAATTAGCATTATAGTGTGTCTGGGAAGGCATGCATGAGTTGCTTGTTTTTTAAATTATACATGGAATGTGTGGAATATAATTGTACCACTAATAAAAAAAATATGCAGTAATGACAGTCTATAAATTTCCTTCCATTCTCTGTTAATTTTTATTTCCCACAATGACAGTCTGTAAATTTCCTTCCTTTCTTTGTTAATTGTTATTTGCAGTAAATTATGTGTGTCTGTAAATTTCCTTCCTTTCTCTGTTAATTGTTATTTCTAGTAGATATTTTCCATTGTGTTATTCTTCATGTTTGGATGAAAGTAATATTAAATCAAAATTCATATCTTTATGGTCTGGTTTACCGCATCTAAGTATTCACAATTTTATGCTAAAAATTTATATTGGATTCATTTATGACCAATGCCCAATATTAATGGAGAACACAAGAAGGATCGACTGACCATTCTTGCAGTGTTCAACTATTATGAAAACAATACTGGGAATAACCAGGGTCAGCCGAACATATAAAAATAGTTTGTCCCGACTTCCGTTTTCCGACAAGAAGGATCGGTCGCACCTTCTTTTCGTAGTTAACTGTGAAAACCTTTATCCAACAATTCAGTTATATCTAGAATGGAGAACACAAGAAGGATCAACTGACCCTTCTTATAGTGTCGAAATATTATGAAAAGAATATTGGTAATAAGAAGGGTCGATCGACACTTCTTGCAGTGTTAAAATATTATGAAAATAATACGAGGAATTTTTTATTTGTAAATTGCAATTTCCCATTTTTAAATGTTCAAAGTTTTAAGGTGAAAAGTTATAACTTATAAAAACTGTTTGTCTCGACTTCTATTTTCCGACAAGAAAAATTGGTCCGACCCCTTCTTTCGTAGTTAATTGTGAAAAGATTTATCCAACAATTCAGCTATAGCCATAACACAGAATACAAGAAGGATCGGCCAACCCTTCTTGCAGTGTCGAACTATTATGAAACGAATATTGGGAATAAGAAGGGTTGGCCGACCCTTCATTTAGGAGGGAATTGTAACAATAGAAAACCTTGGAGAAAGAGCGTCGCTATTTCTCTGAGAATATTTCCACTTGCTAGCAAAGTCTTTAAAGAAAAAATTATATAAATTTTGTTGTTAAAATTTTTATATATGGTATCCTAGGGTGACACATGGAATGATCATATTGTGACACATGGCATATTTGATTTGGAACTTTGAGCAGACCCAAAAGTATATTGTTTCTACTTAAAAAAAAAAATGTTTCTGTCTGGTTAATCGCAGTCAGAATCATTCAACTAATGGCATCACTATCTGCATTGTCGTTTTGGAATGTCCTTTTCCAACACAGTATCCTGCTTCAATTTTAATTAGCTTTATGGTGTGTTTGGGAATGCATGCATGTGTTGCTTGTTTTTGAAATTATACATGGAATCAGTGTTGAATATAATTATCACTAATTTTGTATCTACACCATTGCAATAAAAAGTAAAATGTTTCTATTTAAAAAAAGAAAAAAGAAAAAGCAAAATGTTTATATTTAAAAAAAACAAAAATAAAGAATGTTTCTTTCTTAAAAGTAAAATGTTTCTATTTAAATAAAAAAATGTTTGTGCATTCAACAAGTTGGAAAGAATCAAAATGGAAGACACAATTACTGAACAAAATTACGAACGAGCACCTAGCAGCTCGTGCCATTCTGAGTATGGTCAAAAAGCCAGAGTAGATCAAACTGAAGAGCATACAACCAGGATAACTGTAGATAAAACCTGTGTTGACTCAACTCTTCTTGACAGGGGTTCTCACCGTCATCAAGAAGCACCAAAAATCCCTTATACACCAGCCCGGAAAGGAGTTACACTTCCCAGCAACACCTGTGGAGGGTGCTACAGGAACCAAGTTTCTGTAGTGGCATTGAGAATATGCTTTACCCACAAATCTCTTATCGCAAAAATTTAACCAGATATCATCAAGTTGATAGCCTACTATTTACTAATCATTCGCATATTATGTAAGCAATTCGCAGATTCAACATAAAGTAAAAATTCACAATAACATATCCATTCTACTTAATCGCATGAACCATTATCATTCAATCCACAACATAATAGACATAATGCAACATTCACCACCACACAGAGACAGAGACAGAGATAAAATTAGAACAATAATAAAACATCTTCATGCATTCATTAAACTCTATGGTAAACCTGTCGCAGGAATAGTCAAAACATAATGTTGTGGATCCAAATGAGACCAAAAATAGGATTTCTCCACTATCTCTCTCTCTTCTAAACTTCCCTTAGGATTACAGTTCACTTCTATTTATATGCTATTCAATGGTCCATATTGACTGATTCTAACAATTTAATATAGACTGAGCAACCCCCATAACAAAACCACACTAGCATCCGGAGTCTGCACCGAGACTGAACTTCCAAAGACATGGAAAAATACATAGAAAAAACAGCGAGCCACCAACGAAAAATCCACAGAAAAAACAGCGAGCCACCAGCGAGCTGAACGCTAACCACCAAGACTGGCATGAACACAGACTGGGAAGACCAATCAGGGAGCATTGTGCTCCCCCCATGGGGAAATTGGTTCTTCATGAGGGAAGTCCCTCGAGGTATCGATGTAATATTTTAGAGTAGACTTGAGCAAGCGAACACCAGCTGAATGAGTTTTTTGGCCACCTTTTATAATTTGCAGGGCTTCATGGAGGCCTTGAGCCAGCTGGTTCCTCGCTTGAATTTCATGAGCAAACAAGATCCTCACTGGCCAGTAGGGGTTGGAGATTAATTTCCAGCACAAGTGGGCTTCGTATTCCCGGAGAAGGGATAATTCGTGGTGTGCTATCTACTTGCCAGCAAAGTCTTTAAAGAAAAAATTATATAAACTTTGTTGTTAAAATGTTGATATCTGCTATCCTAGGGTGACACGTGGAATGATCTTATTGAGACACGTGGCATATTTGATTTGGCACATTGAGTATAAAGAGGTTACTAATGCTAGTTGAACCACAACACAATCAGGAAATGAAAATTCACTGATAATATTTTTAAGGATTAGGCACATGCAAGATTACCCTTTAGTTGGAAATGCTAATAGAAAAATTAACATGAATTTATTAATTTATGTTAATCATTTGCAGAAATAGATAAATGTTTTAATTAAATAAATTCACTTAAAACATAAAAGACACACAAATCATTAGTAAAGACAAATCCAAACTGTAGATCAATGTATCGATTATTGATTGCAAAAATTAAATAGTGTTCATAAAGAATCTGAAGTGAAAATCAACATTCATGAACACTGTAAAGGAGATTAATTACTTATCTACTCAAATTACTATCAACCAGTTAAAGTTAACTGATGGCAAATTAAGGGTTCAAGCGCATTCAAGATTGACCTGTAACTGATATGTCAATTGAAAAATTAACATCAATTATAATTTTCTATAAGAACCATTTGTAGAAATAGCTAAAAGTTTTAATTGAATAAATTATTTTAAAACATTAAGGATACAGAGATCATAAGTAGAGAAAAATCAAAACTGTAGATCAATGTAATTATAGATTGCAAAAGATTAAACAGTATTGATAAGCAACCTGAATGTGAAAATCAATATTGATCAAAGAAATTTGATTAATAGACAAAAGAGTATGCAAGAGAATAACATAACTGTATTACTGAAAGTTTGCAAGAAATTACAAGCCATGCATTAACCAGAGTATGCCCAGTATCTTCTACTGATTTTATCCTCCAAATTCCATCATGATCCCTAGCCTACGAGAGATCTACCCTTTAAATAATGCTATGAATATTATATGTATGTTAGTTAAAGTTATTAGTTATTAAAGTGAAAGGGTGTAACCCTTCACTATACACGCTCAAGCCTATAAAAGCGAGCCTCATTATAATTATTAATCATCATTATCCATTATCAATTATATATTATTATTTTATCAAATGGAATTATTTACCATTGGAAGATTATTCGCTTGAATAATCACTCAGTATATCTGGACACGGATATAGCATTGGTATCAGAGCCTCTCGGCCCTCCCTGATCCGGCCTTTGGCCACCCATTTCACAGTTTCTCTGTGCACTTGGTCTTTGACCCGTCTTGGCTTTTGGCCATTTTTCAGATTTCAATTGAATGGAAGAAAATTCCCTGGCTGCTCCTCATATTTCCTTCTCATAGCACGTCATTCCTTCACTCACGCAACCAGTCATCCCACTGTCGCAGCCCTCATCATCTCCCTCCAATACCCTTTCCCTTCTTATGCTTCATTCACGTCATCCCCACTGCCGCGCTGCCTCCCCACCTTCCACCTACATATTCGCCTGTGATCGTACCTTCTTCCCAACCATCCACACTTTTCTATTCCCACGACCACCCCTCCGCCATTGCATCACTCCTCTTCACTCTTAGCCTCACCCAAACCGGCCTCCACACAATCCAGCGTCCGCCCACACCTCTGCTCCATCCCTCGCCCTTTACCTACACCCTTGTCTCCACGCCATCCCTCCCTTCGCGTCCCTCCAATTTTCCTTGCTTCCCCTTCCAATATTCTCCGGCCTCCTCCGCGATTGAAACCGCCTCCTTCCCTTCCATCGTGCTCACCTGCTCCACTCCCCACCTGCGCCCACCTTCCGCCCACATCCCGCTCTCTCTCCCTTCCTCCTCACGCGCCACCAGCTCTCCCTTTCAGGCCTCGGCTCCGCCACTCCCTTCTCCTGCACTCTTTTGCGCCACCTGAGTCATCGCGGCTGCTATCCCCGTGCCTCCTGCTCCATACACCACATCTACCCCCACTCCCGTCCTCATCCACGCACCACGTGTCTACCTCCACCACGCGCCACCCTGCATCCATATCCTTTCCCTCCACCTCCTCCTCACCGATCATCTCTCGCGCCTCCACCCTAATCCACCAACTTCCGCCACCGTCGACCACCCCTTTCACTCCACGAAAACTTAATTTAAATTTTTTTAATATTAAACATAATTATATTTGTTTAATATTTTTAATATTTGAAAAAAAGAACTATATATATATAGTTTATAAAAATATTATTAATAATAATATTATGAAATAATAATTATTATTATTAAAAATAGTAATTATTTTTTGGAAAAAAAAAAGGTTATTTAACTTAATAAGAGAAGAACAAAATCAAAGAAAAAACAACATCAAAGAAGTCAAAGGAAGACTCGTTGGTCAAAAGAAGTCAAAGACCAAATCGAAAAAGTCCAAGCAAGACTCCTTATTATCAAAAAAGTCGAAGAACACTTATCATCAAAGAAATCAAGTCAAGAACAAATCAAGAAGAATTCAAAGCAATCATTAAGAAGTCGAGACGCGCTATCATTAGAAAAATCAAAATCAAAGAAGATCATTCCACCGTTGAAGAAGACAGACACCATGGAAGCTGATTTGCGAGAGAAATTAGAAGCCAAGTTAAAGCGTTATCAAAAAGACAATGAAGAATTATGAGACATTAATAGACAATCAGAAATAAAGATTGAACTACATATGATACAAGAACGGTTTAATGAACAAATAATGTCCAACCAGAAAAATCACATAGAAAAATTATGTGCGCAAATCAAGGAATTAAAAGATGAAAGTGATTTCAATCAGAGATTGAAAATCAAGATATAAAGAAGGAAATAAATAATTACGAAGCAGAAATAATACGCTTGAACAAAATCGTTAGCGACAAAGATGAAGAACTAATGCAGTTACGACATAAATTAGAAAGTCAAGAATCAGAGGTCGACCAGTGTCGACAACAGATAAAAGTTCTTCAACAACAAAATGACGACTCTAAAGAGACACATAAGTCAGAGATCGTGAAGAGAAATAAAGCATTATCTAACAATGCTGAAGAAATTTTTAGACTAAGAAATCATAACAAGATACTAGTCACAAAAATTAAGAAGTTAAAAAATAGCCGAAAGATAGAACAATCTATGGACGACATTGAAGGGAAACTTCTAGACAAACAGGAAGAAAATAGTTGTATCAGAATTCATAATGAAGATCTTAAGGAACAACTTAAGACATCTGAAGATGACAGAAAATCGCAAGTCAAATTGATTAAGAAGTTTCAAAATGATAATAGGCAGTTAGAAAACAAGTTGGAAAAGATACAGAACAAAAACTTAAATCCTCAAGAGACGAGAATACAACTTCCAACTCAGATCAGTGATCTAAAGGAGACATTCGTAAACGAAAATGACATCGTGAAAGTTCCTTATCGACACCCCAACCATAAAAACCAATATTTGAGAAAGTGGGAAATGTCGAAAAATAATGGTACTAATGTGATCAAATCTCCTGACGACATATCAGTAGGAAATCCCATCAATCCACAACAAATCAATTTGGGATGGATTGATCTGTCGATGTATCGGAAGTTATGCTCTACACTTAGCAGTTCGTATCGACATGTTTCATCAGCCATGGCATCGCAAAGAACAATGCAACAAAATTATAAGGCTTTGAGGACAAAGCCTTTCTAAGAGAGTGGCAATGCTATGAATATTATATGTATGTTAGTTAAAGTTATTAGTTATTAAAGTGAAAGGGTGTAACCCTTCACTATACACGCTCAAGCCTATAAAAGCGAGCCTCATTGTAATTATTAATCATCTTTATCCATTATCAATTATATATTATTATTTTATCAAATGGAGTTATTTTCCATTGGAAGATTATTCGCTTGAATAATCACTCAGTATATCCGGACACGGATATAGCAAATAATAATTAAAATTTTGTTACAAAGGATAAATTCCCAAAAAAACAGGGATTTCAAAAATCAAACTAAGCTAATGGAAAATAAAATCTTGCCACTTGGCTGCAGTTGCTAACAATTCATCTATATTTGGATAATTGACCAACTCAAGCCCTATCTAGGCATCACACGTAAAAGTTTCCAGCTCATTTTTAGCCAAATTATCCCAAATACCAATAAAAATGTCGATCATTCCCTCAATGTGTTAAATTTTGAGGATTCATTCACAATACTCTTGGATCTTTACTGAGAGAATAACATTTACAGTTTATCAATGCATAACAATCACAATAAGCATGACAAGCATCACAAGAATCAAAAGCATGAGACACAAGAGACACATAGTTTCGCTGGGGAAAACCCTAAGGTGAAAAACCCCACAAATTCCTCAGAGATAGAGAGAGCAATGGCTCAACCAAAGTACAACCGAAATACACTTGAGATAGTCTCCTAGAGTAGATGATCCGACTCCTCTATAGTGCGCCACTTTCTGAGTGAGAGAAGTGTGAGTTTTCGAGTGATGTAAATAGAGATCTCCCGATATTTATTTATACTAACCTGTTTTCCTAGTTACACTATGGGGCCGACTTGTCTATCTAGATACATCCATAATATAATATATATTTCAGGGCCGACCCCACACATGGTGGTCTAATAACGCATCGGCAAGTACAGACACTTGCGACACTTGTCAATCCACATGACGACACTTCCTTATAGAGGAATAACACATCTCTTATAAGGGTACAATAAATATATATAAAATACATAGATGAAATATATTCTGAAGTTACATATACATCGACACTCCCTCTTAACTAGGAAGGTATTTCTCGACATAGATCTGCTAGACAAGTCTTCTTCTCGGGATCATCGTCATCAATGCATCGTCATCATCATCATCACTGCTGCTGCTATCTCAACCAATCTTTGACTCTACTCATCATAGGAATTTCTACAGAGCCAGTCCTTTTTCATACTGGATGTAGGCCCACCACCTGCAGGTCTTCGTCATCACTGGCCATACTGTGGAATCCTCAAGACTTATTACATGTGTCACAAAACCTCGAAAGATCATCCCAGGCTGTTACAAGCACACGAATCTACCTATAGGATCTCCCAAGGCCATATTATATGTGACCTCACAACAAAACCTCGCAAGAGCATCCCAGGCTGTTACGAGCACATAGCTCTACCTATATGATCTCCCAGGGACAGATTATATGTGGTCACCACAAAACCTTGCAAGAGCATCCCAGGCTGTTATGATCACACAACTCTACCTATAGGATATCCCAGGGACAGATTATATGTGGTCATGGAAAAACCTCGCAAGATCATCCCAGGACTTATTACGGGCACATAGCCCAACCTATCAGATCTCCCATGGACATATTATATGCCATAGGACAAAACCTCGAAAGAGCATCTGCCAAATATCCCAGGGCCAGATTATATGCCATAGGCAAAACCTTGAAAGACTGTCTGCAGATCTCCCAAGGCCAAATTATATGTCCTCCTAGAGCAAAACCTCGAAAGACCATTTGCCAGATATCCCAGGGCCAAATTATATGCCATAGGAAAAACCTTGAAAGACTATCTGCAAATCTCCCAGGGCCAAATTATATGCTCATCTGCACAACCTGATCCACAGCCATAGAGTATCAACCTGATACTCAGCATACATTATCCTGATGTACATATCATCATCCTGATCATCATCACTGCAACATCCTGCTACATGTCATCTGGAGCAACATCCTGAAGCTCGTCATCCATGATCATCTTGATCATACAATGCATCTACCTAATGCATACCAAGTATCTACCTCATACATATCATCATACAATATCCACTTGATCATACAATGTATTCACCTGATACAAATACAAATACATGATACATATCACCATACATGATCCACCTGATCATACAATGTATCCACCTGATACATATACAGATAAATGGTCCAAGCATCCAACATGATGCATATACAAAATACATACAAATGATCCTACTAATCATATCCAGCATCCAACATGATGCGTACATACATATAAATGATCCAACTGATCATATCCATCATCCAACATGATGCATACATACATATACATATAAAGGATCCAACTAATCATATCCAACATCCAACATGATGCGTACATACATATACATATAAATGATCCAAATGATCATATCCAGCATCCAACATGATGCGTACATACATATAAATGATCCAACTGATCATACAAAGAAGAAACCAGAACATCATCCTGATGCTCATCATCCAGTGCTTACATCCACAGCCATGTGAAGGATCCTCCTTCCAACATTCTTGGAATGGCTTCAGCAAGTGTGTCCATCACTTCTTCCTCAAAGTGTCATCAATCTGAAGAATGCCAAGCCTCTCCTTGAAGTACTCGAACTTCACCCTAGCTAGTGGCTTCATCAGCACATCTGCAATTTGCTTGTCCGTCGCAACGTACAAGAGCTTCAAAACTCCTCTCTACACCATATACCTGATATAGTGATATTTGATCTCTATGTGTTTCAACCTGTCATGAAACACTGGGTTCTCGGACAGCTTCACACAACTCTGGTTATCACAGAAGATACCAGTATCATCCAACGGGAGATCAAATAACTCAGACAGTAGCTTCCGTAGCCATACTGTCTCACAACTAGCTGAACAGGCTGCAACATTCTCTACCTCAGCTGTACTCAGTGCTATGCAGGACTGCTTTCTGCTAAACCAAGAGATCACACCTGATCCCATACTGAAGTAGCACCCAGATGTGCTCTTCCTATATGCACCACTACCAACCCAATCTGAATCAACATAACCCTGCAGGTTAAACTTTCGATTCACTTCGTACTTGAGCCCATAATCCATTGTACCCTTCAAGTACCTCAGAACATGCTTTACAGCAACCAGGTGAACACTCCTCGGATCCATCAGGAACTGGCTCAATGTGTTCACAGCATAGCAAATATTTGGTCTTATGTTCGTCAGGTACATCAAGGACCCAATCATTTGACGATACATAGAGACATCAACCGGCTCAGATGA
The DNA here is from genome assembly GCA_027924585.1 of Larix kaempferi. Taxonomy (NCBI): domain Eukaryota; kingdom Viridiplantae; phylum Streptophyta; class Pinopsida; order Pinales; family Pinaceae; genus Larix; species Larix kaempferi. The sequence goes on from BSBM01000519.1 coordinate 15,798,985, forward strand.
AGCATCACATAGAAGCTTCAGATTCGATGGATATCTACTGTGTACTTTCCTTGACCAAGGAAGATCCCACCTACACTCTGCCACACCTCCATACCTAGGAAATAATGAATCATTCCCAAATCTTTCATATTGAACTCAGCAGCAAGCTTCCTCTTAGTATCTGCAATCAGTCTGTCATCTCCTGTTACAAATAAGTTATCCACATACAAGAGTAGAATCACAGGATTCCCTTCCTCAACCTTATAGTAGAGGTTGGAATCCACTTTACTCTTGGTAAAGCCCAAACTAGATAGGAAATTGTCCATCCTACCATATCAGGTCCTGGGAGCTTGTTTCAAGCCATACAAGGCTTTCTTCAATATGCACACATATGACTCCCTGTCATATATTTCAAAACCGAGTGGTTTCTCCACATATACTTCCTCTTCAACTACGCCATTCAAGAAAGTAGTCTTGACATCCATCTGGTGTATTTTCCATTTCATTGCTACAGCCAGGGAAAGTACTGTTCTGATGGAAGTATATCTGGCTACAGGTGCAAAAGTTTCTTCATAATCTATTCCCTCTTTCTGAGAGAATCCACGAGCTACAAATCTTGCCTTGTATTTCTATACACTTCCATCTGCAGCATGCTTGATTTTGTAGATCCATTTGGAAGTCACAATAGACTTCTCTGTAGGTCTTGGGACAACATCCAAAACATCATTCTTCATTATTGATTTGTATTCCTTAACCATGGCATCCTTACATTCTTTCTTTTCCACTGCTTCTTGATAACTAGAAGGCTCTTTGTTCATAATGTCACAGAGTAAAGCAACATAGCTGGTATGTGATCTGGTTGTCTTCTTTGCTCTGTGTTCTTCTTCTAGAATGCCAAATCTTTCGGCATCTTGAATGAGCTCTCTAGCCCATGCAGGTTTCCTCTTGTGAGAGTTATCCTCACGGGGTAGATCTACAGGTTCTTGTGGATCTTCAAACTCACGAACAACTTCTGGAACTGGTTCAGTCATGGTAGTGTCCTGAAATCTAGTTTCCTTAGGTTGTTCATAAACTTCAATAGGTGCCTTCCTTGATTTGATGAATGCTGAGCTTTCATCAAATGTTACATCCCTACTGACATCAATCTTCTTGAACCCTGAAAAGTATATTATGTAAGCCTTCGAGCTTTCACTGTAACCCACAAAGATACCCTTCTTTCCTGAAGGATCTAGTTTAGTCCTCTTTTCCTTTGGGACATGAGTGTATACTAGACAACCAAATATTCTGAGATGACTGACATCAGGTTTCTTATCAGAAAAGACCTCTTCCGGTGTCTTGTTGTCCAGTATCTTGTGGGGTGTTCTGTTATGCACATATACAGTTGCTCTAGCTGCTTCTGCCCATAGATGCATAGGTAGATCCTGGTCATGCAACATTGCCCTTGCTGCTTCCATGATTGTTCTGTTCTTCCTTTCTGCAACTCCATTCTATTGAGGATTATAAGGAGCAGTCAACTCCCTCTTAATCCCTAAATCACTACAAAGCTTCTTAAAGTCACCTGAGGTGAATTCTCCACCATTGTCGGATCTCAATGTTTTAATCTTCTTATCAGTTTGATTCTCCATCAAGGTTTTGAACTCCTTGAACTTATCAAGCACCTCATCTTTATTCTTCAAGAAGTATACCCAAGTCTTCTTGGAGAAGTCATCAATAAATGAGACATAATAAACATACCCACTCAGAGAACTGGATGACATAGGACCACATACATCTGAGTGGATGATTTCCAGGATATCTTTTGCCTTGCTTTCACTGCTTGGGAAAACCTTCTTAATGTTCTTACCTTTTGCACATCCTTTGCAAACACCTTCATGTTTGGTCTTGATTTCAGGAAGACCCTCTACAGCCTTGCTTGCAATTGGAAGTGCCCTATAATGCATATGAGCAAGTCTTCTATGCCAAAGTTCACTTGGCTCCATGGATTCATGTATCATGGCATGTTCAAGTTGACCCTTCAATTTATACAAACCTCCCTCTTGCTCTCCAATTACTACTGCATCATCGATTGTTTTACCCTTTGGCCACATTAGGACTTGGCCATCCACAAATGAAACCCTCATACCTTTTGCATCCAATGCAGAGATGGAGAGTAAGTTCTTCTTGAGCCTAGGTACATAAAGGACTTCTTTCATCTTCAAAGATTTTCCAGAATCTAGGTTGTAGGAGGCTTCACCACTTCCTTTGATTGGGTATTGATAATCATCCCCAAGTTTCACCTTATGAGGTGATTCATGTTCAGATAAATTCACAAAAGATTCCTTAAACCTAGTCATGTGTTTGGAAGCCCCAGTGTCAATCAACCAATCATTACAACCATGGGAGATAGTACCTGTGAGAGCAGATATTAGAAAATACTCTTCTTCACTTGATGAGTCATCATCACTATCATCACTTTCTACCCTAGCCTTCTTCTTTGGAGGTTCATCATCCTCGGTAGCATGAGCATGGAACTTTCTTTTGCTTCCCTTCTTCTTCTTGTTGGAGTTGTTGTTATTATCTCTTTTGTTCTTGGGACAATCTGAAGCAAAGTGACCCTTCTCATTGCATGTGAAGCATCTTAGATCCTTCTTATTCTTTTCATAGGATCTCTTGTAGCAAGAGTGCTCCTTCTTGGGCTTGCTTCTTTTGGTGTGAGCTGCAAGAGCTTGATCTTCATTCCCCATCTTTTCTTCTCGTGCCACAAGCCTTGCTTCTTCTTGTGAGCATTCTTCCCGTAGTCTGTTGAAGGATACCCACTTCTTTCTTGCACATATTCCTTGAATAAAGGAGTCCCATGACCTAGGTAGGCCATTCAAAGTGGTCATGAAAACTTCACCATTCTCCACCATTTCATCTATTGTTTCCAGTTGGTCCTTAATCTCGGAGACCCTAGAAAAATAAGATTGAATGGTTTCTCCATTCTGAAACTTTACTCCTTTCAATTGGTCCCGCAGGGTCGTCTTCCGATTTATGTTCTTCCCTTCAAATAGCTTGGTCAAAGAGTCAAACATCTCCTTGGGTGTCCTTAGAGAAGACACATGGGGTATGAGATGGTCTTTAATAGAATCGACAATGATTCTCTTTGCCTTGACCAAGTTCTTCTTAAGCAATACCTTGGCCTCTTCATCCTCTGGGATAGGGATGTCTTCTTTTATATATGAGTCCAACTCATTCTCTTCTAGGATTAACCCAATCCTATACTTCCAAGCTCAGAATTTATCATCCCCTTCAAGCTTATCCTCAAGCTTGGTGTGGTGAGACATCTTAAAGAGTACATCAAGTGGAAATAGAAAAGATTTAGGTCTTACCACTTGAAATGCTGAAAACTGGATCTGGTCCCGGATTAGGGTTTTTTGAAAAAACCCTAAAAATTCAAAATGTGAATTTCAACTTTCTGAAAGGATAGAAAGATGCGCCTTGATGAGCTTATCAGCCTAGTGCATTCAGAAATTGAGATCAACAAATTTTTACCCTTCAGATTTGCCTTTTTGTCCTCCTGGGTTCACTGGGGAGAGCCCTGAATTAGGGTTTGAGTTTCCCGAAGATCTACCCAGGAAAAAATATTGATCCAAATCTCTATACTTCGATTTTTGCAAGGAGCTTCCAGCTATGTCTTCAGATTCCAGAAATTCCTATTTTTGTGGAAACCCTAATTTTTAGGGCCAAATATGAAGATGCTCAGAATTGAATTCTGATTAGATAGATAGATTCTCCTTGATGAGTAGAGTCAATATACTATACTGCTTTTACAAAATCTGTGGAGAGAAACCCAATAAACAAGAAACACAAGTTTTCGTCACTGCAAAATGTCTTCTTCTCAGGTTAGCTCTGATACCATGTTAAATTTTGAGCATTAATTCACAATACTCTTGGATCTTTACTGAGAGAATAACATATACACTATATCAATGCATAACAATCACAATAAGCATCACAAGCATCACAAGAATCAAAAGCATGAGAGACAAGAGACACAGAGTTTCCATGGGGAAAACCCTAAGGTGAAAAAACCCACAAGTTCCTCAGAGATAGAGAGAGCAATGGCTCAACCAAAGTACAACCAAAATACACTTGAGATAGTCCCCTATAGCAGATGATCTTCCTCCTCACTAGTGCGCCACTTGCTGAGTGAGAGAAGTGTGAGTTTCCGAGTGATGTAAATAGAGATCTCCCGATCTTTATTTATACTAACCTGTTTGCCCAGTTACACTATGGGGCTGACTTGTCTATCTAGATACATCCACAATATAATATATATTTTAGGGCCGACCCCACACATGGTGGTCTAATAAACCATCGGCAAGTACACACACTTGTGACACTTGTCAATCCACATGACGACACTTCCTTATAGGGGAATAACACATCTCTTATAAGGGTACAATAAATATATATAAAATACATAGATGAAATACATTCCGAAGTTACATATACATCAACACAAAGGCAACCAGTTTCCTGAATAACTGATCCAAATCATCAATCTTGATATGCTTGAGGTGTTGGATATTCTCTTTAACTTCCTCGCATCTACATTCAACCTGTTCTAGCATCAACTTCAATGGACAAGCACTTTCAATGAGGTCCGTGGTAGGGAACTGCAACTTCTCCATGATGCTATCCATAGCGTACCATCTCCTTCCGCAAACACCTTGTGCTTTCTGGATAGTATCTCCAACCTTATCATTTAGATCATGCCAAGCATGCAATGCGGTTCTAATTTTCTTCAGTTGGAAACTAGTGAGAGTAGGAATATTCGCAGGTCTCTCCTCAATGGAACTCTGTCATTCCACAATATCTTCATTGGACTTAAAGGCTTGCTATCTTTTGGCTACCTACTGATCAAGAGTAACAGACATCTTCCCAAAAGCAATGTGAGTCTCATGGATATCATTCAAGGTGTGAAACAATTCCGGTAGTAGCTTACAGTGTTCATCATTGACTTGAATGGCCAAATCCTTAAACTCCAGCTGGGAAAACCTAGAGAATTCAGAGGAGGATGCACTTGCAATTGCATCCTCACATTGTTTTTCTAGCACAACTATCCTTTGTGTATTGGCAGCATTTACAACTTCTGCATCATGTAATTTAACATGGAGAGAGGTATTTTTCAACTGCAGATCTTGAAACATATCTTCAAATACCTTCTTGAGATGAGTAACATAAGATTCATGTTCCTCATTTGTTTTAGCCAATTTCTCTTCAAGCTTCTTTAACTCTTATTTCTTTAAATCAATCTCCCTATTCAGTGTTGTCACTGAATTATAGTTTGCACCTGCAAAAGCACCCATGGCTGCAACAACATCCAATGCTTCTCCCTATATGTCATCAGACTGATTGCTCCAAATTATTTGATTAGGAGTAGGTGCCTCCAATCAACCTTGATCCCTTCTTCTCTTCTTACCTTTTCTTACCATTGACTTGGAAGCTCTGCTGTAGAAGTAATCTCCAAGAGGGACTACAATGTCTTCTTCAAAATCAGCTACCTATTCAGTAAATGATGAAGTCACATTTACTGTTGAAACCAATGAAGATGTATGAGTAGTAGGAGCAGGTATAGACATAGTTATTTGGGAAGTAGTTGGCATGGAAGGGATATTTTGAATAACTGTTGGTACAGAAGTTGGGGATGGAATTGAAGTGAAGGATTCAAAAAGATGAACTTGGATATCATCAGCTGGTAATGAAGAAGGAGGAACTGGAGTTTTCTCATCAGTAACTGGTGGTGATAAAATGAATGGAGGTGATTGCAGAGGGACAGTAAAAGACTGGATCTATGCAATAGTAGATGGAAAAATAGGAAGTGGAACCGAGATGGATGGGAATGGAGTAGTGATGGTAGTTAGAGTATGGAAAAGTTGGGAAATGGGGAATGGAGGTGCTACCCCAGATGACAAAGTTGAAAGAATTTGAATAGATGGAAGTAGAAATGCTGAGGTTGTGGTGTCAGTAACATGGGTAGTTTCAAGAAACTGATGGTCTAGGACAGAATCATCCACTTCAATAGCATTCGATAAATCTGTAATTCTTTGTGAAGTTTTAGTTACTTCCTCAATCACAAGCACACAAGAATGTACCTCATCTTCAACATCACTATCGCTAATATTGAAGGTAGGGATTTGAGATGCAGATGTTTGAGTTTTCTGCCTTTTGGTTGGCTTGGTGATAGTCTAAGTAACTGCAACACTCACTTGAATATCAGTAGTAAGATTAGGTGCTACAACTACTTGAGTGTCGAGCATCGAAGTCATTTGAGCTAACTTCTACTTTGATTGTTGTGATGCTTGCATGAATACCTTTGATTGTTCAACAATATTTACCTCTCGAGCATCTTCCATGAGACCTTTTCCTTTATCCCCTTTACTGCAGGTCATCATTAGTGGAGCAGGTGCTTTCTGACCTTCTTTCTCCTCTATATCCTTTCTTGCTTGCTCAATGAGGTTTAGTTCCATTGATCTGTAGCTCAAAACTATAGTCTTAAGTTCATGCTGATATTGCATGATATGGTTATGTTCATCTTTACTATTAGCCCTTTCCAAGACTTCATCAAAGGTATTTACTCCCTGATAGATGGAGTCAGCAGGAAGTTCTTCATGAACAAATCCACCCCTCACATGGTTGTGCTTGAAATGGGCATCTAGAATACCTTTAGGATCATGTCTTCTTTTGGTCACAAAACCCAATTTCAAAGAAACAATTTTGTCACCCAACACTATAGCCCAAGTTGAATTTGGGATGGACAATGGCTCAAGGTTCAAAGGGAACTTAGGCCATGCCTTCCTCTTAGGACCACTTAGCTTTAAATACACACCATCGGTAATAGTTTGATAGGAAACCTCTTCAATGACCAATCTGTGAAAAACTATCATGGGTAGTAGATGAACGATACTGCCTCCCCAAACTCTGACATATGAGAAGCATTCACACACATACCAGTCACCAATTGTGGCAATGAAGGTTCTGGCATCAACTGAGAAATTAGGAGCCTGCTCTCTAAACATTTTGAAGTAAATACTTCCAAAGAAGTGATCACAAATGTCATGTATTAAAGGCATATAATTGTTTTCCCATAATGCTAAATGATAAATATGGACAGGAGGATCTGATGGAGTCCAATTCCATCCCATGTTGGGATATTGGAATTCTGCAAAAAATATATCAATGACAAAAGTTGAAAAGAAGAAATGTGGCTTCTTCACAACCAGTGCCTTCTAATATTCTTAAATGGTTGTTTTGAGTTCAAACGACAAGATTGATGCCCAAGGGAACGAATCACCAGTCGTTAGAACATGATGGAATACAAGATCCCACTCAGCTTTAAATACAGAACAGTTTGGGAGACCATAGAGTCTGCATAGCATGGCAGCTAATAGGGAATAAGGTTCTCTAAACCAGGAAACTGGTTACAAGTTATTAGCCCTACGGATGAAACTGTCAGGTGTATTCATCCATGACTTCAACATTTCGTTGAAATTGTACCTGGTCTTAGAATATTCCATTAACTCAGCGTTAAGGGGTTGCATTGACTGTTTAAGAGCATAAGCTCTGATGAAACCCGAAGGGGGGAAGGTAGCCAATTGTGACCCTGCACTATCATTAAATGACCGGTCTTTAGGATTAGCGTGGTGCACAATGCATTTAACTGCATCAGTATAAGGCAAGATAGCGGGTCTGGAAGCAATGGCATCAAGCTTGGAATCCCTAATTTTCTCATAAGCCAGATGGTCATTCTAAATGTCTGATAGGTCATCATTATCGAAAATTGAATAGATTTTGGACCAGCCTAGCTGATAGGTTTCAGTGATTTTATTACTAGTGTCCAAGAAAATATCAAAATTTGGGTCTTTATTCAGTAAATCCTTCTGAGCAGTTTTACAATGTGTATTGCTCGACATGTTTGAAACTGGAGGGTTTGTGATAAATGAATGGACAAAAATAAAAAAAACAATTCAAAATATCGAAACAGTAGATAACTGAATTAGAGGAATGGACAAAACCAACCTATCTCAACTGAAAGTAACGGGTAACAGACATGGTAAAAACTTTGCAGTAAAATTCAATTAGGAAGGTAATTTTTGAAAGTAAAAATGACAAGGAAAAATAGCGGAAATCACATATTACTGCTTTTCGACGGGCCAAATCTAGACCGTAGGATGAAAACGAATTAACGACTGAGATTAAACCTTGTGGGATGCAGGGTCAAGTTGCAGGAGTTTTATTTTGGAACTATCTACATTGTTCCCCCAATCCACAACCCGCAATTGTGAGTCGAAGGTTGCAGGATCGCAACCTAAAAACCAACAATAAAAAGGTTCCCACAATCGGCAATAAGCAAATGCCGGTTGTGGGATGCAGGATCACAAACAACCTTTTATAATTCAAATAATCTTTCTCAATCTGCAATTGCGGGTTGCAGGTTGTGGGGTCACACAACACACCTTATTACTTGAACGACTTTTTCGCAATCCGAAATTAAGGGTTGCGGAACGAAAAGTTCAAAATCTATTTACAAAGTCTTCCCGCAATAAGCGGGATTGCAGGATGAAAATGACTTGGTGGAAAAACTCAAAGCTTCCCACAACATTAGAAAAAAAGTCAAAAAATGGACAAGCTAAACTTCATTTAAATGACCTAGTGTAATCTCATCCGCGAGATCAATGACAAATTGACGATTAAAACTTAACCATTCAGGAAGGAAAAGAAAGGTTGCGGGGTTTTATTTCATAAATGTTCTAAATTTTAATGTATAAAATGTTCAAGTCATTGTTAGAATAACAAGTCAATCGGCTAAGTTATAAGATATAAAAATGGTTTGTCCCGACACCCGTTTTCCAACATGAAGGATCTACCGTCCCTTCTTTTCGTACTTAATGGTGAAAACTTCATCCAACAATTCAGCTATGTCCATAATGGAGAACACAAGAAGGATCGGACGACCCTTCTTGTAGTGTCAAAATATTATGTAAACAATATTGGTAATAGGAAGGGTTGACCGACCCTTCTTCCAGTGTGAAACTATTATGAAAATAATGTGGGGAATAAGAAGGGTCGGTCGACCCTTCAATTGTGAGGGAATTGTAACAATAGAACACATTGGAGAAAGAGCGACTGCTCTTTCTCTGAGAATATTTCCATTTTCTAGCAAAGTCTTTAAAGCAAAACGTCTATATATTTCGTTGGTAAAATGTTGATATCTAGTATCCTAGGGTGACACATGGAACAATCATATTGTGCCACGTGGCATTTTTGATTTGGAACATTGAGTATAGTAGGGCCGCAGAGACATAGGAAGGGCCGCCATCACCTTTGCCAGCAGAGTCGACCTAGACTGGGCTTCGACTTACAATCATGTGCTGGCTCCAAGAGAAGGTGGCATCGAGATTAGCTAGACTTTCATCCAGGGAAACGAGCTTGGGCCTGGTGGCCAACATTTTGTTCCGAATAGAACCCCAGTTTCCCAGCATGTCATCCAGAATCTTCCCCAACATATTCTTCATGAGCTAGTAGTGATTTATTGAACCGCCATTGGAACCAGAGGCCAAGTGATCCGCCACTATAATGGATAATACAATAAGGAATTCAGCTATAGCCATAATGGATAATACAATAAGGAATTCAGGTATAGCCATAATGGATAATACAATAAGGATTGACCGACCCTTCTTGGAGTGTTGAACTATTATGAAAAGAATATTTTGAATAAGAAGCGTCGGTCAACCCTTCATTTAGGAGGGAATTGTAACAGTAGAACACCTTGGAGAAAGATCAGCCACTCTTTCCCTTAGAATATTTCCACTTGCCAGCAAAGTCTTTAAAGAAAAAAGTCTATAAATTTTGTTGTTAAAATGTTGATATCTAGTATCCTAGGGTGACACGTGGAATGATCATATTGTGACACGTGGCATATTTGATTTGGCACACTGAGTATAGGGAGGTTACTATTTTTTATTTAATTTGGTACATTGAGTATAGGGAAGTTACTAATGCGGGTTTAACCACAACACAATCAGGAAATGAAAATTCACTCATAGTAGTTTTAAGGATTAGGCACATGCAAGATTACCCTGCGGCAGGATTGCTAATTCAAAAATTAACATGAATTTATTAATTTATGTTAATCATTTGCAGAAATAGATAAATGTTTTAATTAAATAAATTCACTTAAAACATAAAACACACATAGATCATGAGTAAAGACAAATCCAAACTATAGATCAAACTAATCAGAGGTAGGAGGCAGGATATGATTAAACATGATAGTGCTTTGCAAAGAAAACTAATCAGAGGGAGGATATCCACCCACTCACATTCAAAGAGCTTTTGTTTGGTGATTAAAGAAGAACATATGAACAACCCATCAATATAGAGATTATGATAATGAATTCTATACCTACTTTAGCAGAAAATTGTAGTGGATGCTTGAAATGAAAGCAACAGAGCATAATATTTATGACTTCTGTCCCAATACAACACTTAGCCAAGCATGAAAAAGCATAACAGTATGAATTAAATAGTGAGCGAAACATTCACATAAGAGAAGAAGTAAACAGACTATAAGACGAATAACACAAGAATCTCTAATAGAAAACCTTGCTCAGCCTAGCCATATTTTATTAAAATATATCTCAGAGTGCTTAATAACACAGGAAATTCAAGAGTCCAACAAAAGTTTCAAACCCTTTCTCCTTCTATTACATTGCTTACATAGATGCGCAGAGCCTTCCAACTCGAGCTGCCTCAACAGGAAGTTGTTACAATGTAGGTGACACTTATACAAACTAGTTCGCCACCCTCAGGAATTAGTTACAACAAAATGACAATGCTGGTAAAACTGGCTCAATTACCTTTTACAAAACTACTGAGCATTTTTACTGAAAGACAACAGACTCTAACAAAATAAACAAAATGCTTCAGCGAATATTTACTCCATGCTGCTATCCCACGATCATCGAATCTTCAGCAGTTCAATATCAGCTTTCCCTTCCCATATTTCTCAATGAGCTTCCATAGCTCGTCAGCTAGAAACTCTGAGGTGGCCAACTCCTTCACTAAGACTCAGATCTCATTGTGGTCCCTATAAGAGTAGCTTCATAGATGTGCACTAACCTCCTTGAACATCATGCTTAACTCAAAATCCTTTTCCATTTTCTCCACCATTGTCTTCCCCGATAGCAACTGATCCATACCTACAAAATCGTTGAAATGTAGTTTACATCCTGTCAATTTCTTCTGATATTCTTCTTCTATGAGCATTGTTCCATCCTCCTCCAAAAAGAGAGGCAACACATTCTTGAACAAAGGGTCAAACATGCCTTTGAAATACTTGATTTGTTGTACCATGAAATCTATTTTAACTTGAATAGCCTTTTCCTGCTAGTGCTTGTGCATCACTTTTTTGGCTCCAATGATGATGGAAACCCTATCTATTACACCAGTTGTCTTGACTTTCTCCTCAGATAAGTTGTTCAGGAATTCAATGGCATTCTCAGTATACTCTACATGTTTTTTGTTCAATTTCTAATTTGTTGTTTTCACACTACTCTTAGCTAATTGTATCACTGTTTCCTTGTCTAAGACAAAATCAAGGAAGGGCCTCAATTTTCCTTCTTCTTCAATAATGACATCCCAGATGACCTACCTGGCCTCTAGCAAGGAAGTCTGCCCTGTAGCTTGTCTTTCCAACTTATCATATTTACCCTGCAACTCCTGGTGTGTGGCTTCCCAAGCCTCCTTTTCTCTTTCTGCATTATCCTCACTAGTACAAAATGAGAAATTAATGACTAAAAAAATGACTAAAATTCGACTATAAATGACTATTTTTGAGTCGGTGACTAATAGTATCTGATTTACATGATCTTATCTCAAGTCATATTTCATTAGTCATTAATTGGTTGAATTATTAGTGATTGATTTAGTCATTGATAGTCACTGATTATGTCATTGATTTAGTCATTGGTTTAGTCATTGATACTCACTGATTTAGTCACTGATTTTGTCATTGATTTAGTCATTGATTGTCACAATTAATGAACTAATATACGACTAAATAAACTACTAGATGATAACATATTAATGACTAATCTAAATATGACTAAACGTTAGTCGCGCTATAAGATACTGGAAATTAGCTACTAATAGTCGTATATATGCGAATTTAGTCGTTTTCTTAGTCACTAATTTACGATAGGGTACGGAGGAATCGAACCACCAATCTTTTGCCTATAATTAGGCAAGTGCTCTACTATTGATCTAGCACCCTTTAAGAATTTTTTATTGCTTGACAATGATGATATTCAAACAAATTTTGCATGGGAACAAAATGAATGTCAAACATATTCAAGAAAAATGCTTCAAGTACTAAAATAATTTTAAGATATAGCAGTTCAACTGTGACAATGATGAAAATTCAAAGAAGAATGATCTTACAAACTATGCATGAGTACAATAACCCATGGATGTACAAATTATCAGGAACAAAAGCGAGCTGCTGCCCTTCACAGATAGAAAAGAATACAAGATCCAACTTGCAATAAATTTGTTTTAATTGTCTATCAATTGTTGATCTCTCGACAGCTAGAGACGTTTTCCTGTTTGAGATTCAAAATACATACATTTATCTTCAACTTCACTTCTTCAAAACCAGTTGTAGTAAAAATTATTCTAGGAATTGTCTTATGAGCAATAGCCACTTTTTTTAACAACAGGATGCCCTTTCATTTGTACAGTAGCAGGCCTGTTGCTATTCTGCTGCTATTCATTTGTACCTACTAGAACTTTGTAAATAACAAAAAAAATGCAATTTGGGCGTCCTCAAAACACTATAATACTATATACTCTCTTAAGGAAATATTTTCATACCAACTCTCTACGGATGGATGATGATCTTGGGGCATCTTTAGCATACTCTTCCATTGTAGAAATGAATGATGTTGGTGGTTTCTCATTCAGTAATTTGATTCACAAGAACCAAAGTAAGTATCACACAGAACCATGCACATCTGTAATGACCAGCTACATGCCATTACACTAAAAAGTTGCATTGAACATGATGACAAAGTTCACAAATTATTTGTACCTGTTCAAGTGTAGGAAATTTAAATCCACGTCCAAGGTCAAGACCTTTGCAAAATTCATAGAACTTTGATAATTTTTCATCCTACCATGCCAGTGGAACAAATAATTGCAATAAAGTTATTTTATTCATCACGGGTGACACAAAGTGATATTCATTCCACATTTCAGAATGATGCTAGAAAATTTGTTTCTTTAAATTAAACATGCTCGAAAAGAATAGTAATGGTTGGTGTATACAACGAGAGAAGGTAATGATGATAAAATTAAACACTTCAAATATGTTTAGAGGGAATGCCAATGAAGCAAATGCTTTTAAAAAAAGTAATGTTGGATCACAATCATGCTAGAGAACAAGATAGTAGGAGGTATATGGGACTGTTTTGACATGGTTTGAAACTAAAGACATCAATTATAACACTTTTGGAACAGGAAATTTCCAACCATACCTGTTTACCAGCTCGCCTATAGATATCAAGTGCTTTAATAGCATCATGGCATTGCATTTCAAAGAACAGTAGGTAGATAGTTGCAGTTATCATAGCTATAGATCAATTATAATTAAGATGCGATGCTAATTGAACATTTAAACCATAACATTTCCTACCTTGTCAACAAGGTTGATGGTGGTATCATTAATTGCAGTGTAAAGTTTAATGCTCTCTCTAGAAACCTACAACATTGTGCAAAAGGCAAATAAGTATACCCATCATAAAGTATGGCATCAAATTTAGCAAGTGAAGCTACTTTCTTTATGCAAGAAAGCAAATACATTTTAACCGCAAAAGAGTGAAGATGCCACAAACCGTTGTGAGTGCATACTGTATCACATGATTGGATATAGTTGCCCCTTCCGGCTGCACATATTTAGAGTATTAAATTAGCAACCATACGCAATAGTATGTAGTGCTTTCAATCCAAAATCACACTGAAAGGACATATAACTCAAAAGCACATAATACAAGTAGCCAACCTCCAAAATTACAGAGTTACTATATATATTTCACAATAGTGGCTCAGATGTAAATACCTGGCATGCCATTAGATGATAAATGTATTGCTACAAAGTAGGCAATTGTTCTAGTAGTTCAACAGTATCCAGTTCCCTAGTTCTCTGCATCACAAATAACCTACAGTCTACTAATTAGAATTTTCTACTTTTGTTCCATAACAAGTTGAGCATATGGTTTAATATAAACAAAGGAAATAACTGCACCTAATGGTTACCGAAAAAGACAAAATCCACAAAGGGCATGTACCCGAACGTAAACTAGTAGATCTAAGAAAACATATAATGGATATTTACGTAAGTTACCAATATTCAGACATAGATGTTTTTCAAACCCAGGATAGCTAAGATAGGTATACGGCGGGTAAAAGGAAAGTACAAACAATATAAATATAATTTGTGTAATTTTTAAAAATAGAATTCATATAAAAGTTAAAGAATATATATATATATATATATATATATATATATTTATATTTATTTAAAAATATTTGTAATACAACTTATATTGAGGGCCAAACTTTATTAACATGCTAAGTGGGGTTACTTTATTACAAATATATTAAACTAATATCCATATATCAAAATACTATTCACTAAACATTCAAAACTTATACAACGCGTCGACATTATTGTATTTGCAAGATCGACCAAATGCTATATGCTAAACTATTACACATAATTCATTTGAAAACAATTTAAGGTTTGTACATATTGCAAGAAGATTTAACCTAGAAGTTGGTTGTGTCTATCCTATATACATGAACACAAATTTCCTCTCATACAACACCCACAACAACACTCATGACTGTACCAATAACACCATAGAACACACCCAACAAATGACTTACAAAATTTAGGAACTGCTCGTCATTTCATTGTAAATCAAACTTGTAATAGAAACATTAATAATATTAATGAAATATCTAACTACTATAATGCAATGCATACATGGATAACCTAAGGTGTAAAGGATTGCTTACCAAGCGCTCTGTTTCAATGTCATATTTCAGTACATGGTAGCATTCCAGTTGTTCTTCAAGGAACAATGCATATGAACAAACCCATGCTGAATAGTCCCAAGATGAGAATAAATCCACAACCATTTCTAAGTTGATACCACTTAAGAAAGGATTTAAAATGATGAGAGTAGGAGCTACTAAAAAAAACAATACCATTTGGACTAGAATCGTCCTTGAACTAAGATAAATTAAGAATGTGTCCCCTCGATCTGCTATAATTGATCAGTTCCTCCCGAAACGTGGGGTCAACCTCTTTCAAAGCTTGATGGATAACAATTAAGGTTTTTAACGCAACCTAAAACACAATCAATAATCAATTAAAGTTATTAAGAATCAAACCAAACTAATCCCAAAACAAATGTAACTCTAGTTTTACTTTTCACTGCAAATTGAAAGCTATAGTATATTCAAAAATTAGGGATACTAATTAGTTTCTTGTCTCTTAGGGATTTTCATTGCAGTTCATTTTTTATCATGCTTTTTTCTTTCCTCATGTTGTTATTTATATTTTTATTGTCATTTATATTTTTATTGTGTAAGCTTTTTAGCATTTAGGAGTGATCTAGACACTCCTATAGTTCGATGTGGACTGATTGTATTTTCTCATCCCATTGACCAATTCATGGTGTCATTTATATCCTTATTGTGTATCTTTTTAGCATTTAGGAGTTATCTAGACACTCCCATGGTTCGATGTGGACTGGTTGTATTTTCTCATCCCTTTGACCAATTCTGGATTATTTGTCGGCAAAAATAAAATGATTTTATTTTATTTTATCTTTAAAATGTCTAACATCAGGATATGTTTATGCTCAAAATGTAAAAGAACCCAATCATGGGTGGATCCTTCTGCTTTTTTGGTTCTTTTCAGTGTATTTAGCATGCTTCACCATTGACATGATATTGATATTGCTTTTAATATGTAGATACTAACATGTATTGATAGTTGGAGTCGTTGTAAGCCTGGATCTCCAAATGAAATATAATGGCAGTGTAATCCGTGATTCTCAATTTCAACAATAACTTGATGAATTTATAAATAAATATCTTATTCTTTTGCAGAGAGTTCAACTAGTAAAAATTCACCCTTGGCTTGGACGCAACAAATATCCTCCTAGATGGTCCTGATCTTAATGGAAGGCTTGCAGATTATATCCTTCATCTATTGATGACATCAGCCAGGAAAGCTGAACAAATATTAAATGTAGGTGCTCTTGGATATCGAGCACAGAGTTGGCACTTGCAAAGAATCCAAAGCCATCATTTAAGGCTGATGTTTATTCTTTTGGTGTGATTTTGATGGATATTTTAACTAGAAAAAGTGCAGGTGATATTGTATCTGGAAATTCGAGGGCAATTGATCTTACAGACTTGGTAAGACTATTTTCCATTGAAGGACGGGTAGTAGATTGTTTTGATGCTTCCCTCCTATCTGTTGATGGTGAATGTGAACCTCCCAAAGGAATGGATGATATGCTCGCCATTACTTTAAAATGCATTCGACCTACATCAGAAAGGCCCAACATTAGAACTGTGTTTGAAGATCTTACAACAATAGTAGTTTGAAGTCTCAAATCTTGTGAGATTTTTGTTGCATTGATCCCATGTATTGTTGAAATTACGAGAGTGAATCTACTTTCAGTGACTTACAATGGATTCTTAGGAAATTCAAAGGTGCAAATGTTCATGGTACCCATTTTCAAGATTAATTTAACTTTCCAACACCTAGGGATGGCATTTCTGGTAACATAGTTTAGTCACTACAATAGGAAATAGGGTCATCATCTCTTCAACATTATATAAGAGATCACATTGCTCACTTGTAAACATCATTCTCAAATAACTCAACATATATATTTTGATCTTTTTGAGTTATATTTCCATCGCTTGTGACGACCTCTTCCACTATAAATTTTGGAGAACCAATGAACTTCAAATGAATCATTAATTCAGGTTATAGGATACTTTAAAACCATGGATATCCTTACTAAATTTATATCATTTCAAAAGAAACTAACCCTGATGACCATTTTTAATGATTTTTGCTCAAATTGGATTTTTCATACTTTACTTACATGGAATTTTATGGTTCCAATTATGAAGGAACTTATCCAACGATGGAGTGTATGTCATGCACTTCAAGACAACAGTGAGAAATCAAGTATTTTCTAGATTATGAAGCCATGCACCCTGCGCCAATCCCAGTTGAAAACCCCTCACCTTAGCATCTTACATTGGTATTTGTATTTTCTGTATCACATAGCAAATGACTGGTGCAGCTGTTCATGTAAGTGTTGAAGATTTTAATCCATAAAATCCAGGATCTTTTACATACAAAGTGAGTCCAAGGAGGTTGTAGCTTTATTTGAGTTTTATGGCGTGAATACAATGGATCACGTTTTACAGGGGTAATAAGCACTAATTCCAACCTGATAAGTGGTAGAACGCTGTTGTTTTATCACCCCATGTCCCCCGTACCAGATTCTTAGCACTTATGAAACTATAATTGATTTCAAACAAAGGAAAACACTGTGATCAACTATGCAAGATTTCCAATGCTTTAGAACCCTTTCATTCATGGGTTATTTAAAATCTCAAAAAATCTAACTATAGGTTAATACCAAGTTATTCAAAGCTCCAAAGCAGAAAGAATGAACAAACTTATGATGATATATCATTGCACACCAACCCCAAACAAAAACCTTTTCTTTTTTTCTCTGTTTACTTGTTAATGTCCATAATCACTTAATTCAATTACAAATTCACTCACTTGTACATGGTCAAAAGAAACATACTATTTCTAGAAAATACAAAGATCCCATATCTTAATTAAAACAATATATTAACAGTAATATCATCATATGTATCAGTAACAACTGACACAATAGGAGCTTAATTTTTAATAAAATGAACAAAACCTTTGTTTATATATTTCAACCACTGTAACAAAGAGAATATGCATTTCATGGGAAAAAAAGGGATCATATTACCCTAATTCCCAGTAGTATGTTTTTCCTTGGACTTGAATCTTCAAAACCTTCTTGACACTCTTCTTTTCTTCTACCATAAATGTTGGAATAATTCGGTCATGGACAACTGAACCAGATAGAACACCTCCATAGGCTTATACAGATTACTGCTACAGGTAGATCCTGAGCATAGATAGGTAGATCTCGACACTCCTTATGCATGGCATACATTAAAGGATGGTACACCAAGGAAATTAAATATATTGCGGGATTTGTACGAGGATTGGTTAAGACATGAATGGGTCAGTTAGGGACCCAGTTGCTGCAACTATATATTATTCTTTTGTTGGATTGAGTTATGAGAAGCCTGTTATACTTCATAAGGAGTTATAGGTTAGTTTTTTGTTTGTCTGAGAAAGGGTTATTTTTGTGGGGTGGGGAGATCGAATACAGGTAATGATCCCGCAACCATAGTTGATCACTATAGGGCAGTAGTGGCGGTAGGGCTACTTGGCTATTATGGGCCCTTTTGTAATATAGAGGGGCTCATAAAGGTGATAAAAAGGATCTATTCAGGGGGGTTCTCTATAACTATTAGAAGAGTATTCAGTGTGCCCCCACATGCAAATGGATTACCACCTAGGCTTAACAGACATTCCAGTTTTCTTCCCAACCTAGAAGTGGGTAAGTGTGGGAAGACACAGAAATTAGATTGTGCCACAATGATCTATATGGAAGGGCGGCTTAATTTTTAATAAAACTAACAAAACCCAAACACGATAATAAAGAAAATATACATTTCACAGGAAAAAAAGGAGCATATTAACCTAACTCCTACGAGTCTATTTTTCCTTGGACTTCTGAATCTGCCAAACCTTCTTGCAATCTTTGCACTTACTGTACGTCAAACTCTGTGCCATCTTTCCCTCTCAACTGGTACCCAAAGCCTACAGATTTATCTCAAACGAAAACCCTTTGTCAGGGTTCATTTTTTATGTTATCTTAAATTTCAAAGCTGGGAGATGGAATAAATTTGTGATGACATTATTGATCAACCCATTTCGAAACCCCTAATTAGAATTCATTCTAGCTATAGAAAACCCTAACTAGGTTTAATCCCAGGCCATTCAGATATCTGAAGCACAGAAAAGGAATAAACTTACAATGGTATTATCGGAAAATGTATAGCTCTCCCTTCGCTATGGAGTTGAAGCATCTGATTGAGGTAAAACAACAACTAAATACCACGCATTCTGTTAACCTTTACCGCTTAATTTCATTGTGTTTGTTTACTTGTTTTTTTGTTTATTTATTTATTTTATTAATATTACATATAATACAATATTTAATTATAATATGTTTATATATATTGATATTATCCCATATTTTTTTTTTTTCCTCGAAAAAAAAGCGTAATTTCATTTCATCCTTAAGAGTACGAAATTACATATAAAGTCTACACTCATTAAGAGTGGATGTGGTCTTTGAGAACCAGTGGAACTATGTCTGAGCAAAATTGTGATGTTCTCACCACGTGAGCAATAACATCCATTACATCATATTTGGAAATAAACGATAATGTGGCAATAAAAAGTTCATAAAAGTTGAAAACTGTGTGGATCTATTAGGTACAATAATGGTCAAGATTATATGTACAACAGTGATATTAGTAACAAAAAAGGAACTCTCAAAAAACATAGCAGCCATGCATAAATCATTCAATGAACGGCCTGTGATAAAGATCTCTGCTGGCCCCATCCAAAAATTCTGTTAATTTCCAGAGCCCGGGAGCAAGTGTTAAGCCTTCCTTGAGCAAGTGTTAAGCCTTCCTTCGAGGCTTTGTCCGCCTCTGAGTTATTTTCCCGGAAAGTATGCCTGCAGGTAAAAGTATCAAAGGTGTGAGTGACTTGCTGAATGTGTTCCAAAACCCCAGCAATTTTCTGATTGTTGCACTGATACAGTCCATTGACCTAGTTTATCACATTCATTGAATCCCCATAAACAGTTAAATTTTGGATCCTTTGTTCCAATGCAAAGGAGAGTAAGAGCTTGAGGCTGAGAATCTCAGCCCAATTGTTGGTACCTCTCCCAAAACCAAAAGACATCACATAATAGTGTGTGGGAGATAAAAACAGTAGCGCCCCTCCCCCACAAATGTTGTTTTGGCAGGCCCCGTCGAAGAAACCCCAAGGCAGTGTAGTATCAAGGTTCAAGGGTTGAATGTTCCTAGGAGTGGAGGCCGATTTGCTCCGATGAAGTGCAAGATGGATGCCACAACTGTTAGTGGCCACCAAAGCTGGTAAACCAACTTTGTCCGAGAAAAGGCAGTTGTTACGGGATAACCAGGTGCCCCAAATGACAATAGAGGGGAGACCTTTGAAGGGGGCGTACACAGAGTTCTCAATCCAATTTCGCCAGGCTTCAACCAGAGAGTGCCCATCCCATCTGAAATTTACTTTTAGTATCCGAGACACAACTTGCCAGACCTCCTTAATGAAGCTACAGTGGAGAAAAAGGTGTAAGACAGTTTCCTCGTCATGTGAACACAGGTAGCACCTGCTAGGTCCCTGTAGGTTTCGTTTTTGCAGGAAATCCCAGGTTGGAATGCGATTTGCTAGGATGCACCACAAGAAAAGGCGCGCTTTTAGAGGGCTCTGCAATCTCCAAATAGTTTTCCACCACCATACCTGTTCCCTGTTCCAAAAATTTGCGCAGATCCATTGATACCCATACTTCGGAGTGTAATAGCCAGAAGGATCCCCATCCCAGACCAAGGTGTCATCCTCGTCATTGAGAAATATATGGTCCCTGCTGAGAGCACGCAGGTATGTTCTAAGTTCATCTTCCCATTCCGGTTCAAGTCTAAAAGTATCAGCTCGCCTCC
Source organism: Larix kaempferi (assembly GCA_027924585.1). Lineage (NCBI taxonomy): Eukaryota > Viridiplantae > Streptophyta > Pinopsida > Pinales > Pinaceae > Larix > Larix kaempferi. Next base: position 15,819,958 of record BSBM01000519.1, read on the forward strand.
ATACGGGTCTTCCCATCCAGAGATTTTCCCCATCCGCCAAGTGAAGTAGAACAGTAATATGCCGATGCTGTAATTCCTGGATCAGACCGTCGGATAGGATATGCTGTGCTTCACAGCCGACCCAAGGATCTCTGCCAACCCTCAACCTACGTCCGTTACCTACATCCCAAACAAGGTGCTGTTCAATTACGTGAAAGGAGGAGACAAGAGCTTTCCAAATGACAGACCCTCCTTTATGAATCTTGATCGGAGACCGAATCCAGTCCTCCACAGAGTCCGGTGCAATATATTTGAGAGTCATAATACGTGCCCAGTACCCTCCAGATGTGATTAGCCTCCAACCACATTTGGCCGCCAGAGCCTGAGAGAAGTAGAAAATGTTTTTCAAACCCCAGCCTCCTAAAGCTTTGGGGGTGGCAATACGTTCCCATTTCACCCAAGGCGAAACATGTGCATCTTCCTTACCATTCCACAAGAAGCGAAAACATATTTTGCGTGCAGCTTCCAGCGTCCCCTTAGGTATCCATGCTAGGGACATCCAGTAAACTGGAATGGCCTCCAGGACCGATTTCACCAAGATCAATCTTCCAGCACGTGAGAGCCACCTGAAGCTCCAGCTCTTGAGTCTCTTTTCCAACTTCTCCAAGAGCCAAACCCAGTCGTGTTTTAGATAGTTGTTAGGCTTTAAATGAAATCCCAGGTAACGAAGCCCCTCAGAGAGGTTAAGGAGCTGAAAGGGGAACAGGTCAGTGAGAGTGTGCAGTTCCTCCTCATCCAGAAGAGAAGCCGTAATAGTAGATTTAGCAATATTGATCTCCATACCCGTTGCAATGGAGAAGAGGTCCAGGATTTCCTTGTATTTAGCTGCCTCCCTTCTAGAGCCAGAGCAGAAAATCAGTATATCGTCCACGAAGAGTAGATGAGTGAGTGCGGTACCCGGGGCAACAAGGATTCCTGCTATATCTCCGGTTCGCTTAGCTTCCTTAATGGCCCTACTCAGGCTTTCAGCTACCAATAAAAATAACAGAGGGGAAAGGGGGCAACCCTGACGTAGACCACGCCCAGAGTGGAAGAAAGGAGTCGCTGCTCCATTCATAAGAATTGAAAAAGAGACAGTGGTTAAGCAGCTCATGATCCATCTTATGAAACCAATCTCAAACCCCAAATGTGTAAGCATGAGACGGATATACAGCCAACTGACCTTATCGAAAGCTTTAGATAGATCAATTTTGAGGACTGCACCTTTCTGCTTACTGGATTTGATACTGTGTAGACCCTCCTGCGCTAATCCAATGGCTTCGTGTATCTGGCGTCCTTCGAGGAACCCGAACTGCTCCTCAGAGATGTGTGTGGAAAGTAAAGGTTTTAGTCGGCTGGCGATCACCTTTGTTACAATTTTATACACACAGTTGCATAGTGAGATGGGTCGAAAATCATTGAGCGTGGAAGGAGAGTCCCCTTTGGGAATAAGAGCAATGAAAGTAGAGTTTATACTGGCCGGGATTCTTCCTTCCCTCCTGGAGTCTTCAATCAGCAGTAATAAATCTTCGCCGATAATGTCAAGGAGGGCTATAAAGAATTCAATCGTCCATCCATCCGGCCCCGGACTTTTGTCCTTCTGAAAGCTGCTAAGAACCTTCTTCAATTCATCCATAGTAATGATGTCCATAAGCCTCCTGTTGTCCTCCTCCTCAGCAAAACGGGGAAATAGCTGAGCAACTCTGAGCACCTCTTCAATGTTAACCCTGTTATTTGCTTTGAATAGTTCCTGAAAGTGATTTACCCCAATCCCAGCCAGTCCTTCGAAGGTGGCCTGGGAATTTCCTTCCGCATCTTTCAGGCTCCAGATAGTATTGACTGATCTTCGACCCTTAGCATAGGCATGAAAAAACTTTGAGTTTTCGTCACCGCTCTCCAGCCAAATGGCCCTGCTCTTAAGCCTCCAAGCCTCTTCATTGTGTAAGAGTATCCTATTCCTCTTGTCCATCAGAGATACAAGTTGTTCCTTAGTAGCCAGTGAGGCAAACCCTTCTCCAGGTCCCCCCGAAATGATGGAAATGGCTTCTTCAATGTCTTTAAGCTCTTTGTCCTCCCTTTTCCGCTTAGCTGCTGCCCAAGATTTGATAGGTTCCTTGAGGTGTTTGATGTTCTCCGCAAAATGAAAGGAAGCAGTAAGATTAGATCCCTGGTGGTAAGGAATCCAGTGCAGCTGGATCAAATCAAAAAAGGTGGGATCCTCCAGCCACACCTTGTTGAATTTAATGGGAGCGGGCGGCTTGTTAGGCCCAGCCTTCAGTTCAAGAAAAATCGGATCATGATCAGAGCAACCCCCGGCTCCAATCCATTGCCTCACATAGAAAAAAGTCTCCGCAATATGTTCTGAGATAAGAAAACGATCCAGCCTTTTGGCCACTCTATCCAAACCAGCCCTCATATTACGCCAGGAGGGTTTCAGTGAAACCGACTCTACATCAATCCAGTTTCCATCAGAGAGCTTACGGATAAAAAAGTTTGTGAGAGGATCAACTTGAGCATGTGGTCCCCAAATCTCAGCGTGCCCCAGTGAAAAGTTAAGATCCCCACCAAGAATTATAGTATTACCTTTAAGCAGGTCTTTATTCAACAGAGCATTCCAAAATGGTTCACGTTCACAGTAAGGGCCATAAATGTTTACAATAGTGAAGTGTTCATCAAAATCCAAGGATTTACAGGTCATGCCTAACACAGAGTGCATCCCCCAAAGGGAGGAAACACACACCTTAGCTTCATTCCATCCAATTGCCAGACCACCAGAGCGTCCCCTGGCGTCCAAACCTTCAAATCCCCAACCAGGGAACCAAACCTTCAGACGGTTGACAGCATCAATCCCAGAGCACATAGTTTCTTGAAGTAACAAAATATCAGGATGTTCCAGTTGCAGCATCCTACGAAGTACTGGTCTTTTGGAGGGACCAGCAAGACCTCGGCAGTTGTAGGACATGACCTTCATTTCAACCCATCCGAATGGGCATCCACCGCTCTAAGTGCCCTTTCGATAGACAGTTGTTTACCATTCTTAAGGTCCGAGCAAGCTCGGGTCTTGGCATGGGAAAGGAAATATTTTCTTCCTCGTGGTATGCGGGGCTTAGGATTTACCTTCCCTAACCCCCCCGCAGGAGGACTGGTAAGGGATCGCAGCCAATATCCAGATTTTGAGGAGCCAGGGGGAGAGGAAGGTTCGGGAGAGGATAAAATCGGCTCGGAGATGGCAGAAAGGCTAGAATCCGGAGGGCATTCAAGAAGTGGATGCTCCACTTCGAGGATAGGAGCTACAGTGTCATGAGGGGGTGTGATGGAGGACAGCAATTGAGGGGAAATGTGCAAATTTTTAAAACCATCCACCCAATCCTGACCAGGAAATGAAAAGTTGTTAAAAATAAGACAGAAGGAAGGGTTGAAAAGAGTAACAGAAGGAGCACCTGCAGCCAAGTCTGGTGAGCGAAGAAACGGTACCAATGGACCCTCCCGTGCCGAGTCTCGATTAAGTGGAATGTGTGGTTCTTCAGCAGCAACCGTGTTACCAGCAACAGGGACCGAGCCATCCGCATCATCATTTTCGGCAACCACCTCGCCACCTGTGGGAACTTCACCATCCGGCTGACTAGCCAACGGTGTTTCCAAAGTAGGAGTAACAAAACCCTGCTGACCGTCAGATTCCTCCGCCGAATCCATTCCAACCTCCTTGGCCACCACCCTGCGCTTGTGGGTATTACCAAACCGCACCCGAACAGGAACAGAGCACTCGACGGCCGGGTGGCCATATTCATTTATTCCATATTATATGCCTTTCCCGTCTAATTTCATTGTGTTTCTCTAGTTGTTTAGTTGTTTTTGTTTTTGTTTTTTTATTTATTTTATTAATATTACATATAATACAATATTTAATTATAATATGTTTATATATATTATTATTATTCTATATTATATGCCTTTCTCGCCTAATTTCATTGTGTTTGTTTAGTTGTTTTTGTTTTTATTTATTATTTATTTTATTAATATTAAATATAATACAATATTTAATTATACTATGTTTATAGCTATTAATATTATTCCATATTATATGGTATAACACATTAATATATTAATGTATTATCTATAATATAATTAACATATAATCATTTATATCATTAAAATTAAGTATATAAATATCTATAACTAAAATTTATTAATATTACATATTAATTAAATATATAATCACTATATAAGCCCTTTATGCTAACTATACTATTTATATTTTATATGTTTTCTATTGGAAAATTTGGGTCATTTTCCCAATTAAATCTTCTTGAACCATATCCCCGGTGCATCACTCAATCATTAGGAGCCATATGAGCCAATATTTTACATTAACCTCTCATGAAATTGAAATGAAACAGCTAAGTGAAAGGGGGAGCATTTTTAATACTTTGAAGGTGATAGAAATAAAAAAGAATAAAGATGTAAGAAAGAGTGACCGAAATTTTAGGGTTAAGTACCATAGGGAAAGGTTTTAACAAAATATCTTTTATCAATGGGGACAATGAGTAGAGGGATGGGTCAAGAGGATTAAATATTGTTTATTTTTTTTTTTATGAAATGTAGAAGGGAAAGGCTAGGACTTAGGATAGAGGGGTTAAGGGAAAAATAGCTTTTACATTCATCATATTTGAAAATCCATGACAATGGAAATGAAATGATTTTATATATTTACAAAAGAGGAGGGAGGCTCCTTTTTGTTTACTTAAAAAAGGTCATTGGATTTGTTTTGCAAAGAGGTGTGTCTCGTGGAAAATTTATTACATTCTGAACATACCCATGACAAGAAGAATAGAAAATGGGGAAAACCAATGAATTAACATAGGACGCAAACTTGATGAATTTCACTAATAAGAGTAAAATAATCTTGCTTGTCGAAAATTCAACCGACTGTCGAAAGGGTCATACGGTGACAATTTTTTTCAAACGAGATATGGGAATGGCTAGGGTGATGAGCTAAACACGATGGAATAAAAAAAAATACATGAATATGTACAGAGCAGGAAACAAAAAATATCTGAAACTTTACTTGGCCTCTGTGTTGGATGTCTTGAAAGAAGAAAATGTTGTAGAGTGACATAGGGGCCTTTGAATTCATCTGTAGTGTTAAAATATAAAAAATTGTAACACTCGTGTAGAAGAAACGGGTTTCTAAATCCATCTACGGTGTTAAAATTTAGTAAATTGTACAAATTCATTGCCAAAATTGCAATTTTCCATTGTTGGGGTGATACAACTAAAAATGACTAAGATAAACGACTAATTCATATTCTTAGTCATTGTTCGCTAGTCATGTTTGTATTCATACTAAATTAGTCATTTGTATTTGTACTTTTTATTTTAGTCACTTTTTATTTAGTCGTAAATTTTATCCTGTGACTAAATTAGTCGTTTATCTTAGTCATTTTTAGTTGGATCACTTAAAATTGCTAAATTTTAGTCGTTTATCCCTTGAAAAAACTGTGGTTACTAACATTTTTAGTCGCCTAGTCACTTATCCCTCATTTTGTACTAGTGCCTTCAGGGTTTTCAGATTTACATTCTTCTTTTTAATCTTGTTATTTCCACGTCTTCTAGACTAGATTCGGCTATAGACCCTACCAGGGAGAAATCACCAGCCTCTATGGATGGTGTGGCCATGCTTTCTACTTCTTGCTCTTTCTGCTACAGTCTCTTCTCAAGCTCTTCCACTCTAGCCTTTGAGATTTTCTCACTTGCCACCACAGTGGCTATATCTATCTGCCATTGTTTTTCCTTCACTTCAAGCTTCAATAGCTTGGACCTACATTCTGTCAAGATAGTCTCCAACTTCTCCTTCTTTTCCTCCAGTTGTGTTATCTCAAAGACTGCTACTAATTGGGTAGAAGGTATTTTCAGCCCCTTTTTTAGAGATTGGATGATGTTTTCTTTTTCGTTGAGTAGGTTTTGAATAATGGCTCTTTTATCAGGATGGCCCTCAGTGCCCACTATGTCAGCCTACAATTTCTTGATCTTTGCCTTATGAGATTTGTTTTCCATCTTTTCCTGCTTGAGTTGGCTGGAAACCTTACTCTTACTGACCTGTACCTTTGATAGGTTCAAAGTTGTCCTCAACACTTTAGTATAAATAACATCCCCAATTTCTTTGTGCAAGTTTATTACATCTGGGATAGGGATGTCCTCTAAATTCATCCTTATCTTAGTGGCCTTTCTCTTACTGGTGAAGGCCAAACTTAGGGTGTTCTGAGCGAGGCTCCTACTAGTCACTAGAGACACTTCTTTGCTTGAAATTTGCCTTACTTCAGTATATAACTTGGACTCCCCTGAGGCTTCCCGTGAGTCCACCTTGTATTCATCTATCAGCTCATCTCTAGTCTTGCTTAAGGCAACAGGCTCAGTGGCTGCTAGGTTAAACACATACTCTTTGATCTCAAATGTTGGTAGCTTATCCACTTGTTTCTTTTTTCCTTTACGAGTCCCCACTGGTACTAGGTGCTGCTCAGAATCGTCATTTTTCTACCTCTTTGGGGATCTCTCAGCTTCCCCTTCTATGTCCATAGCGACACTGTTAGCTTCCTTGCTGGAGTTTATTAAGTTGATGGCCATAGGCATGGCTGTTGGCACTGATAGGACTAGGCTAGAAGAGCTAGGCACTGTGGGTGTGTTCTCTTTTGTTAGTAGGGAGGATATCTCAGGTGTGTCTATTTCCATCTGGCTCATGCTAGGACATTCCAATCAATTTGCAGCTTCTGCCATGCCTAGAATTTTGAAATGCACAAAAGCCTTCCTATTGCTTTCCTTCCTCCTTTTGGAAATGATGTGGTGGGGATCATAGTTTAAGGGTGCTTCTGTTTTGAAACCCATCTCCTTTATCTTGCATTCAATGGCTCTTAGAGCTCCTTTGATTAAGAATGGACCTACAGTCCATGGAAACACAATATCAGAGTCCTTTCTATGATCTAGAAAGTGCTGAGCTTCTGCCTTCAATTTTTGTCTGATGAATTCTAATGCAAACATTCTAGGGGTTAGGAAAAATGGTAGCACGTAGGGTGCATAAGCAAACCCATAAACCCTGATGATTGTGCCATGCTCTGAAGGGGAACCAATCTCCGACCCTCTTCTCAGGAGAAAGTTGTAGTAACTCCTGCATTTCTGGTAATACTCTATGCAACATCTTTTGGAAAATGACCTGATAAACCTCAGACATGATCTCATCATGGAACTTGGTGTAATCAGTGTACATATCCTGAATAAGTAGTACCTTAGGCATTTTCAAGTTTTCCTCATTGAATGCCAGGAACATTTTTAGTAAGTAGGACTGAAATCTAAAAATCCTTGTTTCCTGGAAATTCTTTAGCTAGGAGTGTATACTTTTAACCAAAACTTCATCAAACCTGAGGCATGCACATTGGGTAGACTGGCTTGGGTCATCGGATTCCAGGGGGTAGGTGCTTAGGACAAAAAGAAAACTTATTAGAGGTTCTATGACATACATATCAAAGTCTAGACCTACGAATTGGCTCATCATGGCGATAACACCTCTGGATTCTTCCATGAATAGTCTGGCTTCAGCTAGGAAATCATGTTCTTGTATTTGGACAGTAGGATTCAAAGAGGACCTGTAGAAATTCTATTTTACTTCAACAGGGGATTGTCTAAAAAACTGGATTAGGGCTTCCTCGGTATACCCTATAGCTTTCTGGAAAAACTCTTTTGGGACTAATAGGGCTTTTCTAAGGGTTTGGGTATCGATTTCGCAAAGGATATTGGACTTGGAGCATCCAGGATTGCCCTCTCGGTAGAAGAGTAGTTAGAGGTCCACCACTCAAAAAATTCAGGAAAAGAAGGGGTTTGGCCGACTGTGAACAGATGGAAATAGGACTGGTGGAACTGGTGCACGTCGATACCTCGTTCCCTAACTAGTTTCAGTTTGTTTTTACAATTTCCATGGGGTCATCGGTCATCATAGTGTCATAGACCTCTATGTCTCTGTCTGTAAATATTGTTTCTATGGGTTCTCTATCACTCAATTCAGCCATTGAATAGTTTACTGTAGAGTAGATAACCTACCTATTTTTTTGAGGTTGGCTTGGGCCCCTGGTTTACTTGTCTATTTCTTCACAGCTTGCTCCTATCGCTTTCGGATGCAAAATAGGAATCCATCTCTTCATGCATGCGAGTTTTTTATATTATTTATCCTTTGCTATCACCCCTGCATCTCCTACGGCATGGAAGCTTCCCTGGCCGTCCATTTTCCTGATCCCTGGTGGCCTCAAATCCCGCCACATCTCGCCTCAAATCCTGGCCGTCAAATGCTGCAACTTTTACCAACTTATTGGATTTGGCTTGCGTTGATGTTTCGTGTAAGTTACATCCACGAACAAAACCTCGGCCATAGATCTTGGCTTCCTCAGATCTGTGCCGTTCAAACCCGCGAGCCTCTACCAAAAGTTCACGGATACGAAAGTTTGTTTGCTCTATGCATGTCGTATCAGAGAAGTAGTTTCCGATTGTCAATCTGCTCCATTGGCCATTGATCTGCTACTTAAGATGCTTGTGGGCTAAACCTCCCGCCTCCTTCTAGAACACCTCACCCTTTTTGCGTGAAGTGTGCTCATGACTGTAGATCTTCACCACCCCCGATCTAGACTGTTTATTTGTGTAGATATGTAACTGTAGGTGGACATCAACAATTTAATTCTCCTTGCAAAGTTTCGGGCTTGGGATTTGATCAGTTCACGCTTGAGGCCATCAATACCTACTCAGATGATTCTATTTTGCTCAGACCACTGAGGCTTTCTCCGTTCTTTTTAGAAATTGAGCCTCCCAATTTCATGCAGGACAATGCTATTCCTAACACCGACAAGCTAAACTTCATTTTAATCACCCGGTGTAATCTCATCTGCAGGATCAAGACAAATTGACGGTTAAAACGTAAACATGCTGGAAGGAAAAGAAGGGTTGCGGGGTTTTATTTCATAAATATATACATTCTTTCTACAATCCTCGATCTGCAATTGTGGGTTGTTGGTTGCGGGAATAAAATATATCAAAACCAAAAACCAAGATTCTGCACATGGCTAAGTTATAACATATAAAAATCGTTTGTCCTGACTTCTGTTTTCTGAATAGCCAGTCAATCGGCTAAGTTATAGCATATAAAAATTGTTTGTCCTGACTTCTGTTTTCCGACAAGAAGGATCAGCTGCCCCTTCATTTCATAGTGAATTGTGAAAACATTTATCCAGCAATTCAACTATATCCATAATGGAATACACAAGAAGGATCGACCGACCCTTTTTACAATGGTAAATTACCATGAAAATAATATTTCAAAAAAGAAGGGTTGAGCGACCCTTCTTGTAGTGTCGAACTATTATGAAAATAATATTGGGAATATGAAGGGTCGGCCGACCTTTCAATTATGAGGCAATTTTAAAAATAGAACACCTTGGAAGTTTTAACTTATAAAAAATGGTTTCTCGTGACTTCCATTTTTCGACAAGAAGGATCGACCGCCCCTTCTTTTTGTAGTTAATTGTGAAAACCTTTATCCAACAATTCGGCTATATCCATAATAGATAACAAAAGAAGGATCGACCAACCCTTCTTACAGTATCAAACTATAATGAAAATAATATTTGGAATAAAAGGGTCGACAAACCCTTCATTTACGAGGGAATCGTAACAATAGAACACCTTTGGGAAAGAGCAGCCATTCTTTCTCTGAGAATACTTCCACTTTCCAGCATAGTCTTTGAAGCAGAACATCTATAATTTTTTTTTTTTAAATGTTTATATCTAATATCTCGGAGTGACACGCGGATCGATCATATTGTGACATGTGGCATATTTGATTTGGCACATTCAGTATTAGAAATATAGTTGGCTCGCATAGAATATTGGCTCGTATAGAATAGTTTTTCCTATGAGCACTGTTGAATTTTGTAGTTTGAGTATAGCGGATCATATTTTAGTATTTAGGTAGTTACTCTGAGGATAATTACTTGATTTTAAGTGGAGCGGATAAACCACTTCTAAAGGCCAATTATTCTTAAGCACAATTACAACACTTAACGATAGTTAGTGCGCAAATGACGACACTTATCACAAATCCAATTTTGTAACAAATAACCATTCATTATCAATCCCAATGGCTATAAGTTGTATCTTTCCTTTTATAGAACTTTAATGAAAATGAGAAAATACAACTTTTTGTTGACCAAGTGGAAATTTAGAAACACAACAATTTTGTTGCTTAAAATTGCCACATAGAGAAATTTAGAAACCAATTTTGTCTACTATCAACCCTTGAGAACATCCACCACTCTAAACACTATTCCCCATATTTTCTCATTGTGCCTTGACTATTGCAAGGCCTTTCTCATTTATTCTAATTTTTTCTACTGCAAGGCCCTTCTTGGTGACCATGCCCATATGATCCTATTTACATCGATCTTCATGTTTAAATTTCTTCTGCACCAACAACCCATTGTTGTTGTCTATCTAAGCATTTTTTAAGTATATATATTCCATGTCCAAAAATGGTCTAGTTTAAATTTTTCCCTTCAGCATATAAAATAATTACATGTCCATAGTAATTTTTTTATTAATATATATTTTAAAATTGATTAAAATTTCACATTTACATAGAAAATAAAAGTTTTAACTATATAGCAAATGCTCATGGCTGAAAATATTTTCAATGTGTACATTTATTTCCAGGTATGATATGCATAGAAAGGTCTAATGGTTACGTGTCAAGTTAACAATTTGGAATTTTCTATTTTAATGCCAAGTTGTATATGTTAACTTATCAAACAAATTAATGATCATGGAAAAAAAATAAAAAAAAATTAGAAAGGTTAGTTGTAAAACGTAAATCCAAATTCTGTTAAGAGTGACCCACAAAAATCAATGACGGTTTAGAGAATAAAGTGCCCATCGAAAATAAGTTTTGTAAAAAAACATGACAGTTTAACATGATGGTTCCAGTATGACAATACTAGCATATGACTCCTGATAAATATTACCAATCGCCTTACCCAAATTGCTCTTTTTTATCTGATGGCATTTATACCACGCATTTTGACAGACATCTATTGTGTTTAATCTCATTGTAAACAAGATTCTTTTTTGTGATCTCCTTCTTTGGCCACATGAGCATTTGATCCCATAGAATTTATAACATTCAACTATCAAATTTCTTAGCACATTCAACTATTGATTGAAGTGGAATTTTTGATATACAAAAATTTGAGCAACAATGTTCGGTGCCAATGTTTAAAATTTGAGAAACAATGCCCGTTACCTTGCAGTCCTGTAAGGTAACGATCTTGAATTTCATTCACAAATTTTAGAAGAAGCTGGTATATCCACTGCTCACCCCTGGACAACATGCCATACAAGAAAACACCACTTCATCAAGTAGAATACCGAAGGAGATGTCACCCAATATTGTTCCCCCTACAAAATCAGTCTCAGCCACATTTGTTACAGAACCTATGGAAATGCAATCCTTTCTTTCTGAACACCTATGTAACAACTTAAATTTTCTCATAATAAAAGAAGATTTATTCTAAGTTGTTGTGATATGTGCTACACTCATCGAAGTAGAAGCTGGTATATCATTCACCTCATTCTCAGTTGTTATGATATGTCCTACCTCATTTACGGAATTGTATGGCCTTGTTCGATTACCTTTAACATGTGTATATTCACAAATGGGAGTACCTGGAAGGACCATCTGTAAAGGAAATTCTTCAAAAACATTCCAAATGTATAACATCCAAAGGAACATTATCGATGTCAAGCAAAGTGTTTGCAGGCCATCTTATAATAGAGCCTTCAAATACACCACAATCCTCGCAATTGTGAAAGACTTTATGAACTAAAATACCAAACTCACCAGCATCTAGTACTTTGAATTGTACAATGTCTCCCTTAAAAACAGTTGACACTAATCCCTCGGAAACATACTGTGGCTTTAAAGAACGTTGATGTATCAAATTAACTAGTAGATTTAGATTGATTATTGTTGAAAGCGCTTGGAATAGAAAGCAATGTTTCTGTATTAAAATCAATGATTCTTTTAATCGGCCATACAACAAAAGATCCACTGCTCACCCCCGGACAACATGCCATACAAGAAAACACCACTTCATCGACCAAATTACCAAAGGAGAAGTCACCCAAAAATGTTCCCCCAACAAAATCAGTCTCATTCACATTTGTTACAAAACCTATGGAAATGCAATCATTTCTTTCTGAACACTTATGTAACAACTTAACTTTTCTCATAATAAAAGAAGATTTATTCTCAGTTGTTGTGATATGTGCTACACTCGTCGAAGTAGAAGTTGGTACATCATTCACCTAATTCTCAGTTGTTATGATATGTGCTACACTCGTCAAAGAAGAAGTTGGTATATCATTCATCTCATTCTTGCGAAGAGCGGACCCAATCTGGTTAATGATCTCAGATACAGGCCATTGAATATAACCACCAACAGCCTCTGACAATGTATCTGCACCTTCTGATCGATAGGGAGATGGAAGACTTGCATTCAAAGACTTGGTAACATTTACAATGATACATCCTTCATTAATGTTGATATTATGCAAATTTTTTCTTTTTGGAAACGAGATTCCTTCAGCAACTTTCAATCCATTCAAAAGTAGGTCCACACATTATTGAGTACCAAAATCCATTTCATAAACAATATCTCAAATATAAAATAACAGCACACACTGTTCAGAACCAAAATCCAGTTCATAAGTGTTTTATGAAATATAAAATAATAGGAACACATTAACAATCATATTTATTTTAAGCAAAGATATAACATAGATTATAATATATAAAAAATGGCTGTCCAGGCTTCCAATTTTCCGAATGGTAGGATTGGTCGCCCCTTCTTGTAGAAGAAGCGTCTCCCGCTCGTTCATTTATGATGGAATATTAAAAATGTTCAATCTACAAATGTTAGGCCGTCAATACATGTATTTCCAAAATTGTGAACAATGGAAGAATACTGAGCACAACAAGGGTCGGACGACACTTCATTTACAAAATAAATTTAAATATAGTTAATCTATGAAGGCTATGTCGACAATTCTCGGCTTCCAACTTCCACTGTAAACTGTAGGGACTCAGACATCATCTAAGTTCTAACATATAAAAATGTTTGTCACATCTTCCATTTTCCGAAGAGAAGGATCGACTGCCCCTTCGTTTAGGAGAGATAAGTGTGAACAACTATATCTAGCAATTCACCTATATCCAGAATAGCGAAAGAAAGAAGGATCGACTGACCCTTCTTTCATTCTAGAACTATTATAAATACAATATTGGGCAGAAGAAGGGTCGTCCCCGTGTTCATTTATGAGGGAATTGTAAAATTATTCAACCTACGAAGGCTAGTACGTCAATTCATCTATATCTAAAAAGGTGAACACTAGAATAATACTGAGCACAACTAAGTTATAACATATAAAATTGTTTGCCCCGACTTCTGTTTTTCGAGAAGAAGGATTAGACGCCCCTTTGTTTAGTAGATAATTGTTAAAACCTTTATCTAGAAATTGAATAATATTCAGAATGGTGAAGATGAGGAAGGATCGACTGACCCTTCTTCTAGTCTCATGCCATAACGAAAAGAATATTGGGAAGAAGAAGGATCGTTTGCCCCTTCTTTTACGAGGGAATTCTAAAAATAGAACTTGGAGAAGGAGCGACCGATCTTTCTCTTTGGATATTTCTATTGAAATATTGTAACTTCTAAGAATATTATATTTGTACTTTATTATTCTGGAGATGTTCCATTCCTCCATGAAGACCTTATTGTATATCCGGAGATGTTTATTCCTCCGTCGGAATGTGGTAACTTGGGTTATTAGACTTCCCTAGTGGGGGTCGGCCCTGTATGTGTTATGTGGGTCAAAGGGTGATTAGACCACCCTAGATGGGTTGGCCCAGTCAGCTGTAATGGGGTGTTTAACCCAGTGGTTAAGTTGGGGCTGACCTAGTTATTATAAAATACAAGTCGGAGTTGTGTATAAATAGAGGAGGTGTGTTCCTCATTTAACAAACACTACACTCACTTGTGAATAGCGCATAGGTGAGGGAGAGGTCTGCTATGGAGGAGAAGGAGCTCATGGTTGTGGATTGAATCGCTTTATTTGCTGGTCATCTATATTGAGGAAGCTTTGCTGGGTTTTCTTCTCCATGAGGGTTTCCCAAGATAAATTTGTGTCTCTTGTGTTTATGATGTGCTTGTTGTTCTTTCAGTGATCCTATATATGCTATTATTGTGAAATGGAATGTAATGCTGATAATTTCTGTCTTAGCATATTGAATCTTAACATGGTATCAGAGCTAACTTGAAGGAAGGCAATGTATGGCACTTATGACACTTGCTTCACTTATGATAATTTGAAGGTTAGGATTTTATATAGCAAAAACCAGTCATCGTGGAACTTTCTCTATAAATCCATTTTGGTGAAGGATCAGGATCTAAAAAGTTTGCAGGTCATAGATAACATTCCCATGTATCTTGTGTCCAAATGAAACCCTTAGACGCATTTTAATTTGTGAGTTATGATCAGTACAAGTTAGGGTTTCTGTCTCTTCCAGATCTCAGTAATAATCAGGTGACCTAGGAAAAAAGGTCATAACTTGGGTAGGAAGCTCCAAATGAAATTTCGTAAGAAGTGACAGGTAGTGCATAGACTGAATATCTTAGGAAAAATTTTCATAGGCCGAAGATTAATCAGTGACACGTGGCACATCGTACAAGTTTGATCTCCTATTTTATCCCATAAACAGGTCACGTTGCGACACTTGGCATAACTCTCTCTCAGAGAATCCAATTGAGGTCATACCTGTCGAGATGGAAATATGATAGGTCAGGATACCACAGGAAAGTTTTTCAGACCCTGTGGATCAAAACGTTCAGAGTTACACCAGCAACAATCAGGTACATATTTCTGTCAAGACATAATTATTTTTGAGCACCTTCTTTCATGGCTTCCAGAATTTAGGGTTTCAGAGAAAGTTGGAATTTTTGTAATCAGAGTCCATGGCTGAATACTCCTCATCAAAATAGAAATTTAGAGACCAATATGAAAACTTTTGGTTGTTTAGAAGAGTGGGCTTGATCAAACCCTAGTTTGGGATTTTTATCCGAAAGGTGAAAATTAGGGCTTCTGCAAAAGTTGGAATTTTTGAAGTCTATGACCACGGCTGGAAGCTCCTCAGAAAAATAAAAGTTTAGGGCTTTGGATCAAACCTTTTGATTGGGAATAAGAGTGGGCTTCATCAAACCCTAGTTTGGGATCTTGTCCAGAAGATCAAGAAGTTTCAAAGGCAATTTTGAGGGGTCAAATTTTGGAGATTTCAAAATTGAAGTATGCTAGTTTGATCAGCTCAGCAAGACACATCTTTCCATCCATTCAGAAGTGTGAAAGTCAACGTTTGAATTTTTAGGGTTTCTCTGACAAACCCTAATCAAGCTCCAGATCCAGTTTCAGGGTGAGATGAGGCTAAGGCCTTACATAAGAAGACTACAAGAATTCTCGACAGGTATGACTTAAGGAGATACAGGTATGTCTCGAAATCTGATTCTTGATTAAGTTCATAATATGTTTGTCTTCATATTATTTAGGTTAGTACAATGTTAGAATTGTCTTATCACCTTAATAAAAGTATGAATGCATGTGAATGATAGAAGACATTCATTGATTAGGGTTATATGATTGTACTAATGCACTATGGTGTTGTATGAGGTTGATGTTGTCTGCTAAGAAGATACAGGTACATCAAGAAAGACAAATCAAGTTCCATGACCATGATGAAATGAAGAAAAAGACTCATCCATAATCCTTTATCATATGGAAGTTCTACTTACGAGGTATGTATGACTTTGATCTACTATGCTTAACTTATGAGATATGCAGGTTCTAGCAGAGGATCTCTAAATCATCGAAGAGAACAAAAGAAGATATTGTTTGGGTATGTTAAGACATGACCAAGCTTGATAATCCAGGTATGTTTTCCTATATCAAGTTAGAATCCTACCTTGGTAGGATCTTAGGTAAGTATAGCTGTGTATGAAGTAATCATGAACATACATACTTAAGATTATTTAGAATTATAATGTTCTGATAATATTGAGATTGTACTAATAAATGTATGGTTGTGTATGAGATCATGAGGATGACACTAGTGCACACTTGAGCATGCATAGTGATACAGGATGGATAGAAGCTCATAACATGGAAGGGAAGTCGAGACCAAGAAGGATGCAACCTCACAAGACATAAAAAGATAAGTATTTGAATTGTTATTTGAATTACTGAATAGTCTATGATATTGCTCGTAATAGTTGTATGCATATTTGTATTCCTAAAATATATCATGCTAAGTGTAAGCATTCATATAGCATTGAACAATATACTACTAATATGCATATGATTGGTAAGTTGGACAAAAATTCCATTGTCGTATGTCTAGAATGAAACCTATTTGCTGTCATGCTCAGAGCTGTGCACACTCTCGATAGTATGTTTTGGTAGAGATAGAAGGCATCTAGATAGCCACTGTATGCATACAGGATATGGAAAAGTGTTGTGCGAAAGTATTGGTCAAGATAGTTGCATAACTATGTGAATCATATCTGTATGCATAATAGGTTATCATGTCAACATGATTTGATGATTATGAAGTATTACTAATCATGTACTTAATTTTTATTTGTAGGAAAGATCATGAAGAATGATGAACACCAAACAAGTGATGGATGTTCAACAAGAAGATTTACAAATCAAACATACTATAGAAGGCTCGTGGCTAGAAGATTCTCTTAGAAAGAGGAAGATGATCATGACAAGATGTTTGCTCCAAGTAGCTAGATAAATACTATTCTCTCAATGGTGCGATTGAAGAAGAAGTGCAAATCAAGAAAACTCCCAGGATTCAATGGAAGAAATCTCTCTACGGGTACCCAGGATCGATAGTCATTTGATGAGCTTAATGATCACCATGGGTGATGTAGATTTCAACCTTTGATACAAGGTTGAAGATGGTATCTATATATAGAAGGAACTCACCACAAAGTTCGAATGATATTGAGGCGCATATTAGTAGACCCATCTGACAAGAGATGGCATGGATAGATATGCAGAAGATCACTCAATGCAGAGTGAGAATGATGTTCAGTCACAGAGGGAGAATTGACAGTTTCTTGACAAGCTTGGGCTTTACCAGAAGTAAAGTTGATCCTAACCTTTACCTTAAGGTTATGGATAATGAACCTGTCATACTATTATTGTATAAGGATGATCTCTTTTTTACAGGAAATGAGAAACGAATCATGAAAAGAAAGAAGAAGATGGCTACAGAATTTGAGATGAAAAATCTCAGATTGATGACTTCCTAGGTATAGAAGTATGGCAAGATTTGATATGTTGGAATGTACAACCATGGCCACTCTCATGGGTTCTGACTTGAAACTGTTAGTAGATGACTCATCAGAGTTAGTGGATGTAACTCTGTACATACAAAATATTGGGTCATTGATGTATCTAACAAATACAGGGCTAGATATATGCTTTGTTGTGAACACCTTGAGTCAGTATCTAGTGGAACCTAGGTGTGTTCACTTGATAGCTACAATGCAAGTGATGAGGTACCTAAAAGGTACGACAGACTTTGGTCTATGTTATCTTGGAGATTATGAATTCAGATTGTATGACTACACAGATGTTGATTGGGCAGGAAGTGTACATCGGGTGGATGTTATTATCTGGGATCTACCATGATCTCGTGGATTAGCAGGAAGTAGTATAGTGTGGCTCTCAGTACAACTGAAGCGGAATATATAGTTGCTTGCTTTGCTAGTTGTGAAGCGCTATGGCTTCGGAAGTTGTTACCAGGATTATTTGACTTAGAGATGGACTCACTATGATCCTGCGTGACAACCATAGTTGTATCAAGATGACAGAGAATCCAGTGTTCCATAGAGATCCAATATTTTTATATACGGGATATGGTGCAGAAAGGAGCTACCAAGCTCAAGTATGTGAGCACTGACGAACAAGTTGTTGATGTATTGACCAAACCTTTGTCTCGAGTAAAGGTTGAGTATTTCCGAGACAAGCTTGGTGTACTTCAGAAGGACCCTCCTTGAAAGGGGGAGTGATATGGTCAATGATGATATTTGGATATTGGTATCGTTGAGGATACTTGTATCGATGACGAGGATGCTTGTATCGATTATGTGAATATTGTATTGATGAGGATACTATATCGTTGATGTGGATGCTTGTATCGATGATGAGGTTACCTATTCGGACGATGAGGTCGATGAGGAGGTTACCCATTCTGACGATGAGGTTGACAATGTGGTCCCTAGTGGACGAGAGGGGATTGTATCATCCCTGGACTTCGGTCCCCTGAATTGATCCGTAGACATATGTCTCCGAGAATGTGGTCCCTAGTGGATGAGAGGGGATTGTATCATCCCCAGACTTCGATCCCTTGAATTGATCTATAGACAGATGTCTTCGAGAATGAAGTCCTTAGTGGACAGGTGGGGATTATATCATCCCTGGACTTTGGTCCCTTGAATTGATCCATTGACAGATGTCTTCGAGAATGAAGTCCTTAGTGGACAGGTGGGGATTGTATCATCCCTGGACTTCGGTCCCTTGAATTGATCTGTAGTCATATGTCTTTGAGAATGAAGTCCTTAGTGGACAGGTGGGGATTGTATCATGCCCGGACTTCGGTCCCTTGAATTGATCTGTAAACATATATCTTCAAGAATGAAGGCCTTAGTGGATAGGTGGGGATTGTATCGTCCCCGGACTTCATTCCCTTGATGTGATCCATAGACATATGTATTCGAGAATGAATTCCTTAGTGGACAGGTGGGGATTGTATCATCCCCATACTTCGGTCCCTTGAATTGATCCGTAGACATATGTCTTCGAGAAGTGGTCCTTATACTTTGTCTAAGTTGATGAGTGGATTGCAGCATCCCTAGACATGATGAGGTGTCTTAAATGATCCGTAGACATATGTCTTCGAGAAGTGGTCCATAGATTTTTTCTAAGTTGATGAGTGGATTGCATCATCCCTAGACATGATGAGGTGTCTTAAATGATCCATAGATGTATGTCTCCGAGAAGTGGTCCTTAGAATTTGTTTAAGTTGACGAGTGGATTGCATCATCCTTAGACATGATGAGGTGTCTTAAATGATCCGTAGACATATGTCTCCAAGAAGTGGTCCTTAGACTTTGTCTAAGTTGACGAGTGGACTGCATCATCCCTAGACATGATGAGGTGTCTTCAATGGATCATGTGTGTTGCAAGGTATGCTGATGACGATGCTGATGATCGTGTGATGATGATGCCGATGATCATGTGATGATGATGTTAATCGTGTGATGACGATGATGCTGATCGTGTGATGATGATGATGATGATGTTGACCATGTGATGGCGATGATGTTGATCGCATGATGACGATGATGTAGATCATGAGATGACAATGCTGATGATCGTGATGGTCTAGATGATGATGCTGTGTTCGTGATGATCTAGATGACAATGCTATTGATTGAGATGGTTTAGATGACGATGCTGTGATCATGAAGATCCAAATGATGATGTTGATGTTGTTGTAGCTATTCAAGTGCTGCAGAAGATGAAGATTCAGTACTGAAGATGTTGATGTTCGAGTAACTGCTTGAGCTATTGATGATGTTGAGAAAGCTTACAATGATTTATAGATGTATCATGTATGATGTTGATAACTCCTTGCTCCTGCAGATGTTGTTATAATATCCTTCTCGTTAAGGGGGAGTGTTGAAATATTGTAACTTCTAAGAATATTATATTTGTACTTTATTATTCCGGAGATGTTCCATTCCTCCGTGAAGACCTTATTGTATATCCAGAGATGTTTATTCCTTCATTGGAATGTGGTAACTTGGGTTATCAAGCTTCCCTAGTGGGTGTCGGCCTTGTATGTGTTATGTGGGTCAAAGGGTTATTAGACCACCCTAGAGGGATCGTTCCAGTCAGTTGTAATGGGGTGTTTAACCCAGTGGTTAAGTTGGGGCCAGCCTAGTTAATATAAAATACAAGTCGGAGTTGTGCATAAATAGAGGGGTTGTGTTCCTAATTTAACACACACTACACTCACTTGTGAATAGCGCATAGGTTAGGGAGAGGTCTACTATGGAGAAGAAGGAGCTCATGGTTGTGGATAACATCTTGGTATTTGTTGGTCATCTATAATGAGGAATCTTTGCTAGGTTTTCTTCCCCATGAGGGTTTCCTAGGATAAATCTGTGTCTCTTGTGTTTATGTTGTGCTTGTTGTTCTTTCAGTGATCCTGTATATTCTATTATTGTGAAATGGAATGTAATGCTGATATTTTCTATCTTAGCATATTGAATCTTAACAATTTCCACTCTCCATCAAAATGTGCGAAGTAATGTTCCTATGAAATATGTGTTTAGAGTGCCGATATCTACTTTAGCCACTCCAAAAACGCATCCCTGTAGGAAGGAGCATATGCTCTTTCTTCTCAGCATCTACTTCCAACACCCCGAAATAGAACAACCTTATGATAAAGAGACCTCGCTTTCATTGACAAAATTTTGACTTGACGGAAAACTCTTTGTAGCAAAACCTCTGTAAATTTTTTTGTTCAAATGTCGAAATCTAGTCTCCAGGGTGACAAGTGGAACATTAAGATTGTGCCATGTGGCTTTGATTATTCTAGAATTGATCTGTGCTACACTCAGCGAAGTAGAAGCTACTATATCATTCACCGCAGTCTCCACCCAAATGTATGAAAGAATGTTTATGTCTGGTTAATCACAGTAAGAATCTTTCCAACTAATGGCATCACTATCTGGATTGTCGTCACTGTTAAATTCATTTTCCAACACGGTATCCTGCCTAAATTTTAAGAACATTTTTATCAGCTTTATCTCTGAAACTAAAGGCCTTGGTATCGTATGCAAGACTCACATGTGTTCTCATTGCATCCAACAATTTAAGTCATACACCGCGTCCAACTACGCAATACATGGGACTTTTCTAGCGAAGATATTGTATTGGCAAACAATTATACCTTAATATTGTTTAAAGCTAATTGATTGCTTAATTTTATTCAATTAAATTAAATACTTAAATTATATATATATTTATATTAAAAGAAATATAATCAATATTATATAAATTAAGACATAAATTATCAATAATATTTCAAATAAAGTATTAATGTTTACATAGATCAGTATACTATAGTGAATATTAACTGCAAAATGATATTAAAAAGAAAAAACATGTTTCAATTTTACGAGTTCATTTATCGTTATCTTTTTCCAGCAAACCTAGCGAAAATTAATGCTAGAGGATTTGCAGAAAACAATATGGAATATATGAAAATAATATGCTACATCACCAGAAAGAAAACGTATGCAAGCTGGTGGGAATCGACATTAATGAGAAATGCCCGATTTTGCAAATATAACGTTGTGAATTCTTATTAATAGACTAAGAAGATAACTACCCGGAATTGAAGGAAATAAATTCTGGAAATCTGAAGAATCTAAAACATTCAGCGACTTTAAATTACTGCATAAATTCAAATTGTCATTGCATTGATTTTTGACAACCATGGAAGATATGGATTTTTATCCTGGAGGCTGAATAAGCATGCTCTGTTATAGATTTAGATTTATGGTTTGAATAATATAAATACCTGCCAATTGAAAAAGTAGCAGTCGATTCTTCAAATCAATCTTACTGCTCTACCCGCCCAACACTCTTTTCAGTTCCACCTCAACAAAAGAAAACCTCAGTCCTCAGAGAAAACATAGCTCCAAACTAGCAAACACAGAGAGTTTGAACTTTAAGTTTCAATGTTGGAAGTGGGCGACTAGAGTAGTGTGGCGGGATAAGTTTCAATGTAGGAAGTGGGCAGGAAGAGAAGTGTAGGCGAGAAGAGCAGTGTGGAAGGATATCAATGCAAAAAAGTTCGTGACATTTATTATCACAGTGTGGAGGGATATCATCTATACGTCATGACACATAAACACAATCTATCATAAACAGGCACCTCATAAACGTGATGAGATTATTCACACAAGTGATACAATCCATCATTTACCATTAGCACTGTAGAAACCATTTTAAATGGTGGAAAAGATCAACTCCATTCCAACATACAAACCATTTTAAATGTTCAAAAATATCACCTCCATGCGAACGTATGAAAAATTTTAAATGGCGGAAAATATCACCTCTATGCGAACGTACAAACCATTTTAAATGGCGGAAAAGATCACCTCCATGCCAACATACAAACCATTTTAAATGAATTAAAAGATCACCTCCATGACAATGTACAAACCATTTTAAATGGCGAAAAAGATCAATCGGGAAACGAAAGATCAAGGGTCCCACTTCCATTCTGCATCCCCAACATGCACGCTAGGACGAGGAGATGGGTGGTTGCGGAATCTAAAACCGCTCTCCACGTGGTAGCACCACATGATTTCGCAAGATGGAAGGGTAGTAAAGAAAACCACCGTCCTCCATTTGCGAAACCACTTTCACCCATCCTTCACGTTCGTTGGCACGTGTGGATATGATGTGGCCAGTCCACATCACACCTTCTTCCCACGCAACTCCTCCACGTCGGGGCTTCTACCAATGTGTCTCCTCCACGCCAAACTTGCTACCCACGTGGCTTCTCCATGTCAACCTGCACATGCACAATGGAAAACACCTTTCAATTACAGAATCACAACATAATTAAAAACCTTTCAATTACACAATCACAACATGCAAAATGAAATAAAAATGCATCAGAATCAAACGCATAAGATTACTTATATTTATCCAACGCAGATCCAAGCAACTAGCTTTGTAAGAGATCTTTTCCACTTACTAACATCAATATAAATGTGTGGCTGTTTATTAGTTGCAGAAAATTATAGATAAAATGAGTTAAACGAAGAAATTCATTTAACACATAATAACACATGAATCGTATATTAATAGAAATCCAACCTACAGATCGATGAATTCATTAAATTGGAAACATAAAACATAGTTCAAACAAATTTGATAAATTAATATCCAAAAAAAGATGGCCAAGAGAAACCATTGAATTTCATTAATTATGCAAAAAATTACAATGAATCAATACATAAACATTAGAATAAATTTACCTAAACTATGCATAATCCAAATTGAATCGACATCCCCACAACTTGCCATGATATTCTTCTTCGTGTGTCCTCGTGGTGCCATCCTCCTCCCAAAATATAGGAAGTCCCTTCTTGACTGATGGATCAAATGTTTCTTTGAAGAGTTTTACTTGATGTGCTAAAATGTCTATCCTTGCCTGATCGTGTTCATCTGGTGATACTTATTCACCACCTTCTTTGCCCAAATAATACTAGACACTCTATCCTAAGTTTATGCTAGTTGTTTTCACCTCATCCTCTGTCATCCCATTCATAAATTCTATGGCCTTTTCTGCATAGTCCATGGGCTTCTTGTTGAACTTTTCCTTGACTGCTGTTAGGATTTGCCTAGCTAACTTTATTACACCCTCTTTGTCCAGAATGAAATTGAGATATGGCCTCAATTTTTATGCCTCTGCAATAATGTCATCCCAAATGACTTGCTTTGCTTCCTGCAAGGAGGTATCACATGTAACCTACTTTATTAATTCATCATATTTCACCTGTAGCCCTCCTAGAGAGGTCGGCCCACGTAGGCTAAAAGGAAAGTTGAAGAAAAGTATAAATAAGTGGAGGAGGTAATGTTATTAGACACTCTATGTATTCATTCATTCACTCACACATTCTCTCAAGTGAGTAGTGTGCACAAGTGGAGGAGGAGAAATACAAGGCAAGGTTTGTGGCTTGTGGCTTCTCCCAAAAAGAAGGGATAGATTATGAAGAAAATTTTGCACCTGTAGCCAAATACACTTCCATCATAACGGTACTTTCTCTGGTTGCAGTGATGAAGTGGAAGAATTACACCAGATGGATGTGAAGACAACTTTCTTGAATGGTGTAGTCGACGATGAAGACTTGTGCTAAAGAACTGTGTCGAGAAATACCTTCCTAGTTAAGAGGGAGTGTTGATGTATTTGTAACTTCGGAATGTATTTCACTTGTATATTTTATATTGTATTCATATGGCATTGTACTTCTGACGGAGAGGTTTCATTCCTCTGATCGAAAACGTCATCATTGTATGTGATATGGTGATCAGACTCCCTAGTGGGGTCGGCCTTGCGTATATTAGGATGTTAGAAAAAAATTGCAATAATGAACAAGATACTACTTATATGCAAGTAATGGGTAAGTGGTCGATGGTACTGTACAACATTCCATTGCTACTTATCTAGAATGTAACCTATTTGCTGACATGTTGGAGTAGACTTGTACACTCTTAAAAATGTTCTGGTAGAGATGGAAGGCATCTAGAAAGTTACGGGATATGGATAAATGTTGTATTGAAGCATGATTGGCTAAGATAATTGCATGATTGTATGACATATGTCTTTATGTGTAAGAATTTGTTCTGAATACTATGAGATGTTTCTAATCATGCAATTGAACTTGTCCTGTAGGAAAGACCTTGTACCATCACCTACAAGAGACACTTGTTTCGAAGAACAAGTGACAATGATTCAGCAAGAAGATTGATGAAGTCAAGTAGAAGACTTTGAAGAACTAGACGTACTCAGGAATCGATATGCAACAATGAATGAAGTAAAACCAAAAGATAATGAATATCGTGAAAAGGAAGATCATACTCCAGATGGATGTCAAGACAAGATTCTTGAATGGTGTAGTGGAAGAGGAAGTATATGTGGAGCAATCACTCGGCTTTGAGACACACGATAGTGAGACTCATGTGCAAACTAAAGAAATCCTTGTATGATCTAAAGATAATGGGGTGACATTAGGGTACACAAAATTTTGCAGAGATAGTGTAATCAGTCCTGAGAGATTACGTAGTGGATTCTCCATGGATGGGGCGTTAATAACCTATTATCAATATCAAATGTTTATGTGTAAGAGCATTTTTTTCCCTTCGTTAATGGGAGTCATAGTATTCCTTCATTATTTGACGCAATAGTAGGTGTCTCACAAACAAGTTACCCTCATTTTTCTAGGAGTTGTCAAACTTGGAATTGTCAATTAGCAAGACCTTATAATCAAGTAGTGGATTCTCCATGGATGGGGTGTTAATAACCTATTATCAATATCAAATATTTATGGGTAAGAGTATTTGTTTCCCTTCGTTAATGGGAGTCACAGTATTCCTTCATTATTTGACGCAATAGCAGGTGTCTCACAAACAAGTTACCCTAGCTTTTCTAGGAGTTTTCAAACTTGGTATTGTCAATTATCAAGACCTTATAATCAAGTAGTGGATTCTCCATGGATGGGGCGTTAATAACCTATTATCAATATCAAATATTTATGGGTAAGATTATTTGTTTCCCTTCGTTAATGGGAGTCATAGTATTCGTTCATGGATAAGAGTCAAAGTCTTCTGGTTATATTGCATTTACGTTTCTCAAGCCCAATATAAAAAGGTGGCATGGAGGAATAACATATAAAAAGACCAAGCGCGAGAGGGGATCGGCTTCATGAGAAGTAAGATCCCAAAATAATATATTATATCTAAAGATAAAAAATGCTTCGCAAACTGCGTATTTTATAAAGGCACCTTGTGGTTTGACGGGGTCGGAAGGCATGCAATATAACCAGGTCATCCCTTAAAGAAGATAAGAACAAAGAGACACATTATATTATGGTTGATACGTTAATATATGTTTTGCAATGTAACATTTAATTCGTTGAAATGGTTTCCATATGGTTTAACACATGGCACATTTGGATGGGGATCAAAAATAAGATTCTGACAGGGGATCGCTATTGGTTACATTGGGGTATCGAGCCATCGGTCTGTTATCTATGCTTCAATGCAGAAGAAAACTGCACACACTTGTTCACTAATTGCCTTGTAACGTTACAACTATGGGATGAGATCGCCACTATTTATAATTTATCACGTGTTTGGAGGGGAAGCTCCCTGGAATAATGTATTAAATACTGGCATTTGAGACATCGTAGACAGATCGCTTATCCTTTGCTATTTTTATGGGGAATTTGGTGTTTGAGAAATTCGATCCTTTTTGAGGATTCCAATCATAATTTTAACAAATTTATTCGCTATGTAATGTCATTTATGATGGATGCAGAGATTGTTAATATGCAGGAGGTTAGAAGAACATTGGATCCTCTACTTATGTACTATGACAACCATGTTGGTATGTTTGATGGTGCGACACAACAAGATATGTGTGGTGCAGGATGCCTCTTGGTCCTGGACCAGGAACAACATGTGGAGATGTCTTTCGGTTGTGGTATAGGGAACAATTCCAAATCCGAATTAATTGTTTTATGGGGTCTATTAATATTGGAAAAATATTTTGTGGCTCAAAGGATGGATATCATGGGTGACTCATCTGCTATTATTAATTGGACTACTGGTCTTCAAAGACGTCAAGTTCCTGCTCTTACTCGTTGGAAAAAAAGGATTACACTTCTTAAGGAATCCTTTGCTTCTTTGAACTTTAGTCATGTTAGTCGGGTCTACAACAAAAGGGAAGATGCATTATCAAAGATGGGCCTACAATTAAGTGAAGGAAAGGCCATGATCATCCACTATCAAGAGAATCAACTTGTGGAGGAAAAGGAAGCAGTCTTATACTGAATACCCAGCTCTTTTCTTTCATGTTTTATCATTTTTTGTATTTTTGGTTTTATAGAATAGTACTTAATGTTATTACAGTTATGTTGCAATGCTTTGAGCAGATTTTGGGATATATCTTTATGTTTGTTGAAAAGAACATGGTCATATTAGTGGCTAGTTGCAGGACTATGTCCCTTGGTTTCTATATGGTATCATTGGCGTTTGATACATCCGTTTTGTTAGTGATGGAATTGTATATCAGCATTTTTTAATATGTCATTTGGACATGATTCCCTATGTAGTTTCTTTGATTCACCTATGAATAGCAAGAGACTCTTTATTCTTCTGGAAAAGAAAAACACATGGTGCATTTGTTATATGGATCGGTCCACGTTATGCTAAGGTCCTCCGATAAGGTTGGTTGTGAAATGGTTAGTGTTATGGTCAACCGCTCCACATTTGATATGGTTTCGATATATAATATGGTTATGATATATAATATGGCTCCACATTACAATATGGATAGGTTTCCACCATGTGGTTTATATTATATAGTTGCAATGGGGCCTTGGTGTTGGCATGGGGTTAAGGGCTATGCCTTGGACCCCCATTTTACAATAAATTTCAACCTTAATAAAATTTAAAGCATGTTGTTTTGTTAAATGGAGCATGTGGAGACCTTATATAGGTTTTGGGTTCAATTCCCATATATCCAACCACCCTATAACCATATTTTGATCTTAGAAACCATTTTTTTATTATCTTTTGGACCATTTTTCACCACTTTTAACCATCCTTGACGAAACTTCATATGCTGACAACTTCTTCATTTGGAGGTCGTTTCACATGAAACAAGAATCGATGGAAAGTTGTCAACGAGCTCTTTACCACAGTAACCTTTGTTTTGTTGTCAGCATGGAAAGAAAGGTGATAAATGAGAGATTTAATCTGGTATGATAAATGAAGTAGCGTTTCGAATAGAATTCGTCACATTAGCAATGATGGAAACAGAGGGATGGGGAGTCTTGCAATACCTTCTTCTCCAATTGATTAAGAAAGGATCTCTTCAGCTAATAATTGACATATCAATTCTATATTTTGGATTGCTCCACTCGGCCAAGTCCGTAGAACCTCTTAGGATGGATGGGATCCTTCAAAACCTACTGATGTTGAAACCCCAATTTGTTTTAGATGGGATCGACCTCCATTGAATGACTATGACAAAATGTATATGCTAGTAACACTGCTTTCATACACTCTTCTGAACAGCCTACAAAGCACTATCTAGCGTAGCAATTTTATGAATTTGAAAGTCCTTCCGCCTTATCGGACCAGCTCGGGCCACACAAAAGGGATGGAAACAAAAACAACAGAATGGGAATGGGGACATACATCCCACTCCAGCTAACTAGCTTAAATGGAAACCCAAACAACTCACTAGGAATTGAGATAACAATAGACTCATTTACTCATGTTTTTCGTTTATCATGCACTCTGAAAATCAAGGGTGGAAAAAAACAAACTACAAATAGTGGCACACACAACTCAATAGTAAATGTGTTGACATTATGCATTTGGTGTACATTAAGTGATAAAATTAGGAAACAAACAAAAGGTGGAACATAGAATCCTTTCCAGAGTTTAGTGTCAGGACACATATAATGCAACACACAAAAATTTTCAAGGTTAACATGCTGCATCAATAGTGTAATTGAAATTGTGACATTTTGTTCCAAAGGACTTGAGTTAAAAGGCCAGATAAATATAATATGCCATTTGTACAAGCGATTCATTAAAAAACACATTGCAATCGGCATTGTACTATGATGTTCTCTCCTTCCTTTGTCAAAAAAAGAATAATAAGGTTGGTTTTCAAAGGTATGGATTGTTTCAGATTCCTCAACTGTTGTTGTACCCAAACTTGCACATACCAAGCTGCAGCGAATCCTTTACGAAAGTGGAGTTTTCTATGTATTATCCATGATGCACTTTGAAGAGAATTTGATAAAATAATTTTCTTTTGTTTTACTTCATTCATAAAGGAAAGAATTTAGTTTCCTAATATAGGTAATTCGTTTTATTTTAAGTTCATAAAAATAGAACAATGTAAACATTTGAATATATAAAATTCTTCTAGTAACACTATTTCTTGGACACAAGTTCTCTTAATATAGAGACAACGGAGTGATACATTTTTCAATTCCCAACCAATTCCCGTTTCTTACTTTCAGTTGGCCATTCACTTTCCCTTGGCTATAAATGGATAATAACTCAAGCTTGTTTAGAAGCTTTTTTTCCCATGAGTAATATCAAATAAATTTTTTTCAAAAAAATGTGAAAGATACTTGAAAAGATTTTAGGAACAAGACCTATAAATTGTAAGTTGGAAGTATTGGAAGTGTACAAAGTGGGATTGGGAGCCTCCCATAACAAAACCATGTTTCCATGCCTTTGTCAGACATGAGTCTAAACCCATTCCTTTGTCATTCACAAGTGCTAAAACCTAGCTCAATATCAAAATAACAAAAACAATTTCATCTTTAAGAAAAAACACGGGAGAGTTTCATTACAATTTGTTTTTAGATTATGATCAAATTTATGAAAAATTGAAAATAACATCTTAGTAAAATTAGTATCTCCAAGTCTCTGATAGCCAGAGGAGAGCACTTTGAAATTGTCTAGAGAAATGGGTATCTAAATTCATCACATGCTTCTAACTTCTGAGGCTAAAATGCCATAGGTGATGCTTGGTAAATTCAGTGGATGATAAATTGTTGATGGTAGGGAACCATTGAAGATGATCAATGATTACCTAGGGAGGAAAGAATGTTTACCTTTTATATGTGGATAGAAGGATCAAGGAAAAACTCAATAGGGTGATCTATAACTATAGATAGACTTAGGTTGAAACCAAATTTAGCCTTCAATGAGGGATGGAATTTCCAATTAGTATGGTACCTATATGTAGAATTAAAGAATAACTCTCAATCAAATCCTTTAGAACCCTCAATACCTTGGGAGCAAAGGAAAAGGAGGAAAGAAACCATCGAGATGAAGGGGATGACCACCATCAACAAGAAGTAGTAGAGTGACATTTAGGATGAGGGATTATTAAAGTTCAAAAGTGTACCTTTGAGGGAGATGAATTTCTCAAGTCATGATCCAAAATCTAGACTATATGGACAATGGATGGGTCCAAAATCTAGACAATGAGAATATCCATTTTTCACTAACATAAAATGGAATTAGCATTGCCATTAACTATGGACAACCCCCTTAATGTTAAACATGTGGAAGTGGAAGAGAATGGAAATAGGAACTATGAAAGCCCACAAAGTTGACAAAATATATGTTGGGACGAGGCGAGAAACTTGTCAATGATAACTTGAAGGAGAAAAGGGAGCAATTAATTAACCTAAGACAATCAACCTCACTTAAAGAGACATTTCTTCAAACGCCTAGGCCTTCTAAATGAGAATTCTCTTATGGAACATAAGGGGAAATAATGCACCTAAGAAACAAATCATTTTGAAAAACAAAATAAGAGTAGAAAAATTAGACTTAATGTTTATTCAATAATCAAAATGCAAAATGTATAACATGTAGTATAAATTCACCAAAATGATATGGGGAGGATATGATTGCTTGACTAGAGGATTGAGAGGATTTTCAAGAGTTATGGAAATGATGTAGGATCCCATAAATATGAATCTAGAAAAGCAACTTACAACCTATTGATAGATGACTATCGATTTATACTTTAGACTCAAGGGTAAAGGGCAATATAGCTAATGCATATGGGTTCATTGATCCCTAACAAATTCTAGATTGATGTTTGGAAATATTAAGTACGATTAAGGTCCTCCCCAATTAGGAACATGGAATCATTAGAGAATACGGCCTAACCACAACAAAGTCCCTCTTTGAAAAGAAAGGATGATTATAAAGGTTGGATGCAGCAAGCTAGTTTCTCCGAGACCTTTTAGAGCCTTGATAATTTGTGGATGTATTTCCAAAGAATGCCATCCTCACTTGGAACAATTGGTGTGGAGGGTTGATTATAATATGCTCATCACGTGGCTTATAGAATGTCTCAATGAGACACCATTTTGTGGACTATAATGCTTATGAAATATTCCCATAATGGTAGGATGGACAAAGCTCAACAATGTTCAATAACATGCTTGAGAATAATGTTGTCTCGTGGAATGTTGTGATTTGGGATGCATATAAAATGGGAAAATCAAGGAGGCTCACAAATTATTTAAATGTTCCCCACTGTGGGTTCACATCGAGACTAATGATGCCAACTGAGGCCCGCCAGAGACAGGTCACGGCTCCACCATTCAGCCTACTGTCAGCTCTCCACCTGTTGTGGTACCTAGCACTCACCATGTGCCTGAGGCCAACTCCAGCCCAACACCTTTCCTCTTCCCTGTCCATGTGCCTCCTACTGATCCCCACGCTATGGTTGCATTCTCCTGCCACCTACCGGTCCATGCTAAACTTGCCTCCTCGACCACCTGCCCCCGCTCCCCTGATGATGCAGTGCAACATTCTCGTTGATTATTGCTCTACTGCTCCCTCTATCCAGAACTCAGCCACCCTCTGCAATCTTAACTCCTCCTGCATGCATAAAACCATGTCTTTGATACGCCTCCTGCTTAGCGTTATGACTCTATCACTTCACTAAATCTCTGATCATTCTCTTGGTCACTTCGCACTTATGATTCTGACTAGTACCCAGGTTATTCATACCAAAGCTCTTAAGCATCATCAATTTCTTCTCTGCAGGACCACAGACACTCAGTTGATTTCTTTGCTCCGGAAGGGTTCCACCACTGGTATTCGCTCTGAGGTTTGTTTTATTGCTCTAACGTTTATTACCTTAGGTTCTAGCTGTCCCGCCGTCATCCCTAGCTTCTTCTGCTCCATAGCAAACTTGGATTTTCCAAGTTATAGTTTCGGTCTAGTTCTTAAGACCCTGATTCGCTAGTCTGCGCACTACTCGTAGTCCCATTTCCCTCTGTGCCTGCTTTTACTTGTTCCCATGGAAACTCCAATATGAGTTCGCACCCGTCAGGATGCCCAACTGGAAAATTCGGGGGATTATGGATCCTCCTCCACTCCTCTTGTTCTCCTGATGAGAAGGGTGGTGGATAAGGCCCACAAGTTCCATATGGTGATCCCCAAGCAGGTGCAGGAAGAAATTTATGATGTTGAGTAGGAAGCAAGGGTTTTCATAGGCTGCACCATAGATGAGGATATCAAGTAGGAGTTTGAAGCCTTGGTGCTTGACCCTGGAAACACCCGCGGCAGAAGCACCCTCTACCAAAAGACTTTGGACCTGCATTGGTCGCATAAGCTCATCCTGGGAAAAACACTGACAGACCGCAATGAGGCACAAGCTGAAATTCTGATGCAGCTCGATGATCTCCAAGACATGATGAAACAACTGCTCTTCAACCAGCATCAATTCACCCATAAACTTGGCATCACTGTCACCAAAGACCTGAACACACAACTAGAACAAAAAGTGTTAAGATTCAATATGCTAAGACAGAAAATATCAGCATTTCATTTCATTTCACAATAATAGCATATACAGGATCACTAAAGAAACAAAAAGCACAACATAAGCACAAGAGACACAGATTTATCCCCGGAAACCCTCATGGGGTAGAAAACCCAGCAAAGCTTCCTCAATATAGATGACCATCAAATACAAAGATGTAAACCAAAGACATGAGCTCCTCCTCCTCCATATTAGAGCTTTCTCTCACAATTGCACTACATTCTGAGTGATGGAAGTGTATCAAATGAGGAACACACCTCCTCTATATATACACATCTCTGACTTGTACTTTATATTAACTAGGTCGGCCCCAACTTTACCACTGGGCTAAACACCCCATTACAACTGATTGGGTCGACCCCACTAGGGTGGTCTAACAACCCTTTGACCCACATAACACATATAGGGCCGACCCCCACTAGGGATGTCTAATAACCCATGTTACCACATTCCGACGGAGGAATAAACATCTCCGGATATACAATAAGATCTTCACGGAGGAATGAAACATCTCCGGATAATAAAGTACAAATATAATATTCTTTTAAGTTACAATATTTCAACACTCCCCCTTAACGAGAAGGATATTATAAAAACATCTGCATGAGCAAGGAGTCATCAAAATCATACATGATACATCTATAAATCATTGGAAGCTTTCTCAACATCATTAGTAACTCAAGCAGTTACTGGAACATCATCAATACTGGAACATCAACATCTTCAGTACTAAGTCTTTATCTTCTGCAGCACTCGAACAACAACATCAACATCTGGATCCTCACAATCATCAACATCATCACCACACGATCATTAGCATCTGGATCATCTCAATCTACAGTATCTGGATCATCTCGATCTATAGTATCTCGATCATCTCGATCTATAGCATCTGGATCATCGTCTCAATCTACAGTATTTGGATCATCTCGATCAACAGCATTGTCATCTATATCAGCACGATCAGCAACATCGTCATCTAGATCATCAGTATTAGTATCCACACCAATACAAGTATACACATCATCAATACAAGTATCCTCATCAATACATATCCTCATCAATACAAGTATCCTCATCAATACAAGTATCCTCATCAATACATATCCTCATCAATACAAGTATCCTCATCAATACAAGTATCCTCATCAATACATATCCTCATCAATACAAGTATACATACAAGTATCCTCATTAATACATATCCTCATCAATACAAGTATACATAATAGCAGCATACCCTGCAACACACACGATCATATTATAGGATGATCAATCCCGCTCTCTTTAGGATATAGGTCCATGGATGGTACAATCTAGGTCAAGTTCAAGGATGATCAATCCTTATCAGTTTAAGACAAGTCTCATGTATAGGGACGATGTAATCCCGATCTACTTACAGGATGATCATCCTAATCCTTTTAAGACAAATCCATGTCTGGGGATGATGCAATCCTGACCACAATGCTAGTCCTTTTTCATACTGGATGTGACCTAGATCATATCTAGGATTTATCACCACAGAGCCAGTCCTTTTCCATACTGGATGTAGGCCTGCCACCTGCAGGTATTCATCATCTACAAAGCCATCAATTTTTCATGCGGGATGTACCATATCTACAGAGCCAGCCCTTTTTCATGCTGGATGTATCACATCTACAGAGCCAGCCCTTTTTCATGCTGGATGTATCACATCTACAAAGCCAGCCCTTTTTCATGTTGGATGTAACCTAGATCAGTTCTAGGATTTATCATCTACATTTTGAACTAAATGCTCAGGGACGATGTAGTCCTATCATTCAATTCTAGGAGACCTCTGTCTACGGCTCAATTCAAGGGACCAAAGTCTGGGGATGATCCAATCCCCATTCTCAAAGACATCTGTCTACGGCTCAATTCAAGGGACGATGCAATCCCATCTTTCCACTAGGGACTTCATTCTCGGAGACATCTTGTCTATGGATCAATTCAAGGAATGATCCAGTCCCATTTGTCCACTAGGGACTTCATTCTTGGAGACATCTTGTCTATATCTCAATTTAGAGCATGTGTTCAAGGATGATGTAATCCCTCTTCTTTCTCGGAGACATCTGTCTATGGATCCTTTTAGAACATGTGTTCAAGGTTGATGCAATCCCCTCGTCAACTTAGACCCTCTCTAAGGACCATCCACCAACCTCTCTGTCAGTATCACCAATATAGGTATCCACATCATCGACCTTATTATCGATGCAGGCAATCTCATCATAAGTGAACACATTACTCCCCCTTTTGAGGAGGGTCCTTCTGAACTACACCAAGCTTGTCTCGAAAGTACTCAAACTTTACTTGAGGTAGAGGTTTGGTTAGTATATCAGGAACTTGTTCATCAGTGCCTGCAAATTTGAGCTTTATAATTCCTTTCTGCAGCATATCTCGTATATAGAAATATCATATGTCTATGTGCTTTGACTTATCATGGAACACTAGATTCTCTGCCATCTTGATACAACTCTGTTTGTCACACAAGATCACAGTTGGGTCTATCTCTAAGTCAAACAATCTTGAAGCCATGCTGCTTCACAAATAGCAGAGCAGGAAGCCATATATTTCGCTTGTGCTGAGAGCCACACTAGACTGCTTCCTGCTAAACCACGAGATCATGGTAGATCCCAAACAATAACATGCACCCGATGTGCTCTTCCTGTCAGATACACTTCCTGCCCAATCAACATCTTGTGTAGCCATACAATCTGAAGTTATGATCTTCAAAACAACATAGACCAAAGTTTATCGTACCCTTTAGGTACCTTATCACATGCTTTGCAGCAATCATATGAACACATCTAGTTTCCACTAGACACTGACTCAAGGTGTTCACAGCAAGGCATATATCTGGCCTGGTAATCGTCAGATGCATCAACGAACCAATACTCTGTTTGCATAGAGTCACATCCACTGACTCTGATGAGTCATCATCTAACAGCTTCAAGTTGGAACCCATGAGAGTGGCCATGGTTGTACATTCAAACATATCAATTCTTCTCAATATTTTCACAGCATCCTTTCCCTGGTTGAGAAAGATTCCTTCTGAGCCTTTTTCATTCTTCTAGAAATGCATCAATCCGAGATCATTCATCTCGAACTCTGTAGCTAGCTTCTTCTTGCTTTCCATGATCGGTCTCTCATTCCCTGTCAGAAAGAGATCATTTATATATAATAATATTAGGATCCATAACCTTAAGGTAAAGGTTAGGAACAACATTACTTCTGGTAAGAAACTGTCAATTCTTTCTCTGTGACGAACATCATTAACACTCTGCATTGAGTGATCTTCTGCAAATCTATCTGTGCCATCTCTTGTCAGATGGGTCTACTGATATGAGCCTCGAGATCATTCGAACTCTGTGGTGATTTCCTTCTTGAATCCATGTCATCTGTATATAGAAACCATATTCAACCTTGTATCAAAGGTTGAGATCCACATCACCCATGGTGATCATTAAGCTCATCAATTGACTATCGATCTTGGGTACCCGAACATATCTTTCTTCAATTGAATCCTTGATTCACACATCTTCTTCAATTACATCATTAAGATAATGGTCTTATCTAGCCACTTGGAGCAAACATGATTCTCTTCTTCTTTCTAAGAGAATCTTCTAGCCATGAGCCTTCTATATTATGTTTGATTTGTAAATCTTCTTGTTGAACATCCATCACTTGTTTGGTGCTCATCATTCTTCCTACAAATCAAAATTAAGTATATGATTAGTAATACTTCATAATCATCAAATCATGATAATCTATTGTGCATACATATATGATTTACATAGTTATGCTATTATCTTGATCAATACTTTGGCACAACACTTTTCCATATCCTGTATGCATATAGTGGCTATCTAGATGCCTTCCATCTCTACTAGAACATACTATCGAGAGTGTGCACAGCTCTCAGCATGTCAGCAATGAGGTTTCATTCTAGACAAGCAACAATGGGATGTTTGTCCAACTTACCAATCATATGCATATTAGTAGTATACTGTTCAATTCTATATGAATGCTTACACTTAGCATGATATATTCTAGGAATACAAATATGCATACATCCATTACGAGCAATATCATAGACTATTCACTAATTCAACTAACAATTCAAATACTTATATTTTATGTTTGTGTGGCTGCCTCCCGCTTGATCTTCTATATGTCTTTTGAACTTTTATTCATTTTGTACCACTGTCCATGCTCAAGTGTGTAGTAGTGTCATCCTCATGATCTCATACATAAACATACATTCATTAGTATAATCTCAATATTATCAAAACATTATAACTATAAATAATCTTGAATGTGTATGGTCATGATTATTCAATACATGGGTATACTAAGATCCTAACTCAAAGTAGGATTCTAACTTGACATAGGAAAACATACCTGGATTAGTATACTTGCTTAGTTATGTCTAACATACCTAAACAATATCTTCTTTGTTCACTTCAATGATTTAGAGATCCTGTGCTAGAACTTGCATATCTCATAGGTTAAGCATAATAGATCAAGGCCATACATACCTCATAAGTAGAACTTCTATGTGATCAAATATTATGGATGAGTCTTTGTCTTCATGATTTCATGGTCATGGAACTTGATTTGTATTTCGTGATGTACCTCTATCTTGTTAGTAGACAACATCAACTTCATACAACACCACAGTGCATTAGTACAATCATATAGCCCTAATCTATGAATGTCTTCTATCATTCACATACTTTTACTAGGGTGATAAGACAATTCTAAAATTAATCAAGATTGTATTAATTTAAATAATATGAAGACAAACATATTATGAACTTTAATCAAGAATCAGATTTCAAGACATACCTGTATCTCCTTAAGACATACCTGTCAAGACTTCTTGTAGTCTTCTTATGTAAGGCCTTAGCCTCAACTCCCCCTGAAACGGGATCTAGAGCTCGAGTAGGGTTTGTTAGAGAAACCCTAAAAATTCAACTTTGACTCACACACTTCTGAATGGATGGACAGATGTGTCTTGATGAGTTGATCAAACTTGCATACTTCAATTTTGAAATCTCCAAAATTTGACCCCTCAAAATTGCCTTTGAAACTTCTAGATTTTCTGGAGAGGATCCCGAACTAGGGTTTGATGGAGACCACCATTCTACCCAATCAAAAGGTTTGATCCAAAGTGCTAAGATCATATTTTTCTGAGGATCTTTCAGCCGTGGTCACAGACTTAAAAAATTTCAACTTTTGCAGAAGCCCTAATTTTCCACCTTTTCGATCAAAATCTCGAACTAGGGTTTGATCAAGCCCACTCTTCTGCCCAACCAAAAATTATGATATTCGTCTCTAAATTTCTATTTTGATGAGGAGTATTCATCCATGGACTCTGATCACAAAAATTCCAACTTTCTCCAAAACCCTAAATTCCGGAAGCCATGAATGAAGGTGCTAAAAAATAATTCTATTTTGACAAAAATCTGTACCTGATTGTTTTTGGTGTAACTCCAAACTTTTTGATCCACAGGGTCTGAAAACATTTTCTATGGTATCCTAACCTGTCATATTTACATCTTGATAGGTCTGACCTCAATTGGATTCTCTAAGAGAAAATTATGCCAAGTGTCGCAACGTGACCTGTTTATGGGATAAAACAAGATAGTGAACTTGTCCGGCATGCCATGTGTCACTGGCTCTGAAAAGGTTTCTCGAGATATTAAATTCTGTGTAATACGTATCACCTTTTACGAAATTTCATTTGGAGCTTCCTATCCCAAGTTATGACCTTTTTTCCTAGGTCACCTGATTATGATTGAGATCTGGAAGAGGCAGAAACCCTAACTTGTACTGATAGTAACCCACAAAGTACAACGAATCTGAGGGTTCCATTTGGACACAAGGTACATGGGGATGTTATATACTACTTGTAAACTTTTTCGATCTTGAACCTTTGTAAAAAATGGATTTATAGCGAAAGTTCCACGATGAATGGTTTTCTCTATATAAAACCCTAACCTTCAATTTGTCGCAAGTGAAGCAAGTGTCATAAGTGCCATACATTGCCTTCCTTCATGTTAGCTCTGATACCATGTTAATATTCAATATGCTAAGATAGAAAATATCAGCATTTCATTTCATTTCACAATAATAGCATATACAAGATCACTGAAGAAACAACAAGCACAACATAAACACAAGAGACACAGATTTATCCTGGGAAACCCTCATGGGGTAGAAAACCCAGCAAAGCTTCCTCAATATAGATGACCAAAAAATAAAAAGATGTAAACCAAAGACATGAGAACTTCCTCCTCCATAGAAGAGCTCTATCTCACAAGTGCGCTACATTCTGAGTGATGGAAGTGTATCAAATGAGGAACACACCTCCTCTATATATACACATCTCCGACTTGTACTTTATATTAACTAGGTCGGCCCCAACTTTACCATTGGGTTAAACACCCCATTACAATTGACTGGGCCGACCCCACTAGGGTAGTCTAACAACCCTTTGACCCACATAACACATACAGGGCCGACCCCCACTAGGGTAGTCTAACAACCCTTTGACCCACATAACACATACAGGGCCGACCCACATAAAACGTATATTTGATGGGTTATTAGACCACCTTGTTGGGGTTAGCCCTATATGAGTTGTGTGGGTCAAAGGGTTATTATACCACCCTAGTGGGGTCATCCCAGAGTTAGTTTATGTTAAGTTGTTAAGTTGGGGCCGACCTAGTTCAGTAAAGGTCAAGTGAAAGTTAGTGTATACATAGAGAGTGTGTCTCTCTCATTTTACACATTCTCTCATTCACTCACTTCGCATTAGTGAGAGAGAGAGGAGGAATGGGAACAAGTGGAGGAGCATGTTGCTAACAATATCTATCTCTTGGGTTTGATCATGGTGATCCTTGTATTGATGCTTACTCTATCTCTAAGGAAGTTGTGGGGTTTTTCACCTTCTTGGTTTTCCCCAGTTAAATGTTTTGTGTCTCTTGTCTCTTGTCTCTTATGCTTGATATGACGTACATGTTGTTCTTCCAATTAAGATCCTAGATCTATTGAATTAAATGATGAAAAACTAACACAAATGTAATTGGATTCACACTACCTTAGCAAACAATTTATATGTATTCAAACACTTTTCTAAATTCACACATAAATAGATTACAT
This sequence comes from Larix kaempferi, assembly GCA_027924585.1. Lineage (NCBI taxonomy): Eukaryota > Viridiplantae > Streptophyta > Pinopsida > Pinales > Pinaceae > Larix > Larix kaempferi. The sequence continues at coordinate 15,859,565 of BSBM01000519.1, forward strand.
AACCATCAAATATAATACACCTATTGTTAACACCCAAAAAGTGCTCACTACCTCATCTACCCCATTACATGACTCATTTGTCCATATTTCCTACCATATTTGCCTCCAAAACCTTAAAAAACCCATTAAAAAGCCTGCAAAAGGCCAAAAAAGCCTCCAAAAGGCCAAAAAACCCCTTTTCCCCCCAAAATAATCCAAAATTCCTCCAAAATAGCAAAAACCCTCTAAAAAGGGAATAAAAAATACAAATAAGAGGAAAAAGAGGGAAAAAGGAAGCAAAAACCCTATACACCTGACCTAAACCATATGGTGCCCAAAACCATGGGCTAGCACTCCACCACTAAAAACCTATAAATAGGTGATGGAGGCCCCTCATTTCATATCCACAGTCAACCACTCCCTTACTCTGCCAAAATCTCTCCTAAAACCCTAGCTCACCCTTGAGCTACTTTCACATTTGAGTGCCCCTTTGGCCCATTTCCAAAACCCTTTGGAGAAAGAGAAATGAACAACACTGGAGCTTGGAGCAACCCTCTTGGACTATTGCAAAGGCTTCATCAACCTTCACATTGGAGGTATAATCTTTAATACAAAAAACCATTTTTATTACCTTTCTGTTATTTTATGCACATGCTTAGAGTAGTTTATTGTTTTACTGTATTGTCTATTATTTACTGCATTTTCTGAACTGCTACTAAGGAGGCCCTTCTCCTTAGTAGGTGCTCATTTGCACAAGCTAGGGTGAAAACCCTACTTACAGTTTTGGCAACTCCCCTTGTGTTCCTTTGAATTTCTGGTTATAGTTTTAAATATTTTTAATTTTCTGCAATAGTTTTCTATCTTTTCCTTTCGGCTGTCCCTTTCGGCTGCCGTAAACCCCGTCTTTTGCCCCCCGTAGTTGCGTTTCGACCGTGTCTTTCAGGCATTTAACTACGATCTGACTGCGGCTCTCAGACTGTTTCCGGCGATCTATCGGCGATTTCCAGTCTGTTACCTGTGATCTGACCACGGCTATCATCTTGTATCATGCAGTCCGACTACGGATGTTAACCCATTTTTCCATGGGCCATCTGCGGCTTTCAGCCATTTTCCTGAAACCCTCCTGTGTCTTTCAGCCTTTTTCCCGCGTCCTGCTTGCGGCTTTCTGCCATTTTCCTGCAACCCACCTGCATCTTTTGGCCTTTTTCTTGTGTCTCGCTTGCGGCTTTCAGCCATTTTTCTGCAACCTGCCTGCGTCTTTCGGCCTTTTTCCCGCGTCCCGTTTGTAGCTTTCAGCCATTTTCCTGCTACCCGCCTGCATCTTTCGGCCTTCTTCCAGCGTCCCACCTGCGGCTTTCAGCCATTTTCCTGCAACCCGCCTGTGAATTTCGACCTTTTTCCCGCGGTCTTCCTATGTCTTTCGGCCAAAATCCCGCAACCTGTCAGCGACTGTTTTCCCGTGATCCGACTGCTCAGATTTGCCACAGACCCACGGTCTGTTTTCTGCACTTTTTTCACTATTTTTAACCCAACACTTTGCTGCAATATTTTCTGCACCTACACAACCATCTGTCCTATCTGCAGCCATACTTCCCTATAGCCTTTTTTCTGCAGTATTATTTCTGTTCCATTTACAGAATATTTTTTAAAAAAAATTTCAACATTTTAATTGAAAAGAGAAAATTTTGCATTTCAAAGTTTAAATTCTGTATTGTTATTTTTAGTTAAAAAGTTGCCCACCCCGTGGCACTTTTACTTGGGTTCATCATCTTACACGCACACACTTTGTCACCTAATTCAAGTGAGCCCTAAAATACTACTTAACGCAACAAACATTCTAACCCCACTTGGGGAACACATAAGAATTTTTGTAGTTAGGTAGGATCGGGGGGATAGGCATCCAAATAACACCCCTCGATTGCTTACACTTGAGACATAGTTGTTGTTCATTAGGGAACAAAAATCCGCTAGTATTTTTTGACATGGTTTTAAACCAATTTATCGGGAAGGCCTCTCCCCTAGGAGGGTTGAAGTCGCCAAACTGGTTCCGGAAGCCTGAGTGGAATACCACAATCCATTCAGTAACCGAAGGATACCTTTCGTAGTTCTCGGTGTTTCACCCGCATGGGGATACAGCGGCAATAGAACCAAACGGCAAATTCACCCAACCGAACGTGTCATGAATGGGGTATCTTAGTTGCTTTTCTTCTAGGATTGACTACTCGGTGTCCCTCCCGGTAGGGGGATATCTTTAGCCACTTGGCTCTACTATCCATATTTTCTGACTTGGATTTCATCACCTTACAGAGGATATGTCTAGTTGAGTTAGAATACTATTTAGCTAGGTGTTTGCATGCTCCCTTACCTCCTCTTGGTCTAGTGAGTCCAATATTTTTATTTTCTAGGAACCTGCTACTTGTTGGTATTCTGACCATTTCTGTTGATACTCCACTTATTGTAGCACAACTGTTACAGTAAGTGTTTTGAGTTGGCTGTCGACCTGAGTGCCATATTTTTTGCGCTCTCCTTCTACACACTCGTTTGCATTAGGGTTTTTGAGCTATTTTTCACTCAACAAAACGCCCAAATACTTGACACCATCTATCACCATTGAGTCCCTGAGACATTCTCGGTGCCTCCGGGGCGAGCCCCCACAGCACGATTCACTTGACATCACCCGTCATAGACGTAGATCTTCATCACTTGATACCACTCATCATAGATCTCGAGCTTTGTCACTTGACTCCACTCGTCAATGGCATAGAACTCCGTCACCTGATCTAGATGCCCCTTATTTTTTCTCTGATTCTGAGGCAGAGTCTAAGAACCCCACTTACACTGCACCAACTAGCCCCATGGCTGGCGTGACTTCCACCCATTTCTTTGTGGGTACCATTGGTGGAGCATCCACCACCACACCAGTTACCACACCTGCTTTGGGTATGCCCTCGATGGGGCCCACATCTACCATTCCGATCATTGCACCCATTCTAGTAGCTGGAATACCTATCCCCACTCCATCAATGACTCACACTACCCTTGGCGGTGCAGGACCGTCCCATACCACTTTCATTCCTCCACTTGGGGGCAACATCCTAAACCCAGCCCCTCCACTCGGGGGCATTGGCCCTAACATGGTCACACCCACTAGTATGTCACATCCTTATACTAGTTTGCCATTCATGGCTAGTCTCAACCTTCTTGACCTAGCTAGATTGACTAACGATCCCATCAGACACGAACCTGCGTGGCCTCACATGCCCACCAAGCTCCCCTCCGACATCCCTAAGTTTGAGGGAAAGGCAGGTGAAGACCCCTAGAACCATATTATGTCCTTCCATTTAGGGTGTTCCTCCAACTCCATAGTGGACGACTCTGTCCGCCTCCGTCAGTTACAGCACACCCTCACTGGCTCTATAGCTAAGTGGTACATCAAGCAGCCTCGTGGGACCCATGCTACCTTTACTTCCCTTGCCTCAACATTCCTACAGTTCTTTCACTTACCTGTTCGCTACGATGCGGGAGTTGAGATCCTACTGTCTTGCAGATAGAACATGGCTACCCACATCACTGACCACATTCATGAGTGGCGTCGATGCCACAGCCTCTGCAAAATCAAGTTAGACGACCATATCTTCTTAGATTGGTTTCCAAAATCCCTCCTTCCTATCATTGCCAAGGATGTGGCATCTGAACGACCCCAGTCCGAAGAAGAGGCCATCCTCAAAGCCTAGCAATTTGACCTTATTTACGCCCAGTCGGGTTATCTGTATTCCATCATACCTGACGCCTCTCGCGGTGATTTCTCCCGACACGATGCGCCAGGGGCATCCCATGCCGTAGATGGAATCATTGGCCGTGTTGCCTCGCATCCCCAACCCTTTTCCATAGCACGTCCTAGCCATGGCCCTGGCCTTTCGCGGGCTACATCACAGTCCAGAGAAACCAATTCGTATGCTCCTATGGCACATCACCACCATTCCCACGGACCCTCTTGTCCACCTCAATTATTTGGTCAGGCATCCCCCGCTTACGCCCCCCCGGTCACACCTCAGCCATATTACCACCCACAGGCTGCACTAACTCCTGTTTCCTCTCAAGCCCAACCTGCTTATTACTCGCCACAGGAATCCCCTGTGACAAACCCACAACCCATTCCGCAGACGTATCAGCAACCCCCACAAGGTTCAACACTTGCATAGCCTCCACCTACTTATTATCCACCGCAGCCTTCTCCCACACCTGCGCAACCCCAGAACCCACCTACTACCCAAGGGCAAGTGTATGCCCAACAGAATCCACAGCAGAACCAAAATAACCAGCGTCAACAGGGCCAGAAAAACCGTGGCAAAACCAGTAACCGTGGGAACAACCCCCCTCCAGACCAAGCCGGTCAACCTCCCAATCCCCCAAAACACAATAACGTGGCACCTGCCAACCAGAACCTTGATCGGCCGCTCAAACAAGCCAAAAATCCTAATTTGCAAACAAACCATCCTTGTTCTATTGGCGGGGGTATATGGCCACTACACACATGCTTTCCTACATTTGGAGCGACCTCGGAAACTCTGGACTGATGATGCCCATTGCTAAGGGCACGCAGCTCCTCAGGCGCTGCCCAACCCCCCACCACCTCATCATCAACCCTTGGTGTTACAAAACTCCTTACCAGCCAAAGGCGTAGTGAACACTTAGTCGTTGGCTCCCCCTCAAGGAACCGCGCCACCACAACAGCAGATCACTTATGCCGCCCCTGATCAACCCATGTTAGACTCTGGTACCCATCACTTGTTAATGATGTCATCCACCTATGTCAACCTCCAAACCCGTCGGAACCAATATGGCTCCACCCTTGAAGCCCCTCCCATCAACAAAAACACTAATGCTCATCCCACTAATCAGAAGTTACGTATACCTCCAGCTCCATTAGATGGCACCTCCAAAGCACCTCGCTTCCCACTTTGTTGCATCAACAATAATCCTAATGCTCGCGCTACGTCAAATTACAACATTGTAGATGACTTAGCCCAGTCCCCCGTAGCCATGTCTGCGTTAGAGGTCTTAAAAAACTGTCCTTCACAGCACAAGATCTTCTCTCTACCATTGGTGCTATTGACCCAAATGATTCCCGATTCATGGCCTTCGATTTTGACCAGTCCGAACCATGCCTTCCTTCCACTTTAGCGTTCCAAGTTTTTGTTTTTGTTCAGAATCTTGTCATCCATCGATGCATTATCGATGAAGGTGCCTCTACATGCGTTATGTCAACATTCGTTTGGAAGAAGTTGGGATTCCCTACTCTTGAGCAGTCTTCCACTGTGTTGCAAGCCTACAACGGTCGTTCGGCTCAACCCCAAGGTCTCTTAGCTAATGTCCCTGTCCAGTTGGCTGGTAAAACCGTGCTCATTGATATAGAGGTCATAAATGCCAAACTTTATTATAACCTCTTACTTGGTCGTAGCTACATGTATGCCATGCAGGCGGTTGCCTCATCCATTTTTTGTACCATGATGTTCCCACATGACGGACGCATGGTCAAGGTCGATCAACTCACCTATTACGATCCCAATGCCCCCGCTGCACCTGAAAATATTCTCCCTATGGTTGAACAACCTGTTTGTGGTGCAACTACCTCATTTGTTTCCTCCGTGGGACCCAGCGTTTACTCAAATACGCCAATGACCTCAACATTCCAATCCATTCCTCCCTCATCACCAGTGACCGAAATATCTGACCTATGTACCCTTTCCCACAATGCACAAACACCCAACAATCAACCGCCCTTGTTACCCAAACCACAGTTGGTAGCTAGTCACATTGGTGTTACACCATCCACACAGTCCCCTTCCTATTCCATCCCTCGGGAGTAGTAAGCACCATGGTTATGGCTACTCTTAGCCTCCCTGGGTTAACGTTAGGATTACCCATGTGGTATATTTCGCCTCTCGTTCCCCCGCCAACACCAAATTTCATCCTACAACTGGTGCAACCCATTGCCACTACTAGTCAACCACCTCCCGGTGTCACTATCCTTTCGTCATCTACAAATCCACCCCCTCTTATCAAGCACACTGGGGGCAGAGGCCCACAATCATACAATGTTGTACCCCCGCCCAAAACAGTTAAAACCCCCCCCATGTTTCGTGTCCTTCGAAATGCTCATTGTGTGATGAGTTAGGCCATCCAACTCATCAATGTCCATAATTATCTGCATTACAGGAACAATGCAAATGCTTGACGACGACCCCAACATCCTAGTTGTCGCACTCGATCCAACCCCTAAGCCTTGTGTTAAATCACTGCGTACCAACCACCCTTGTGCAATATGCGGTATTTACGGCCATTACTCACATCATGTTCTTGATCTCCCAAATTATAGAGCATCTCTCTATGAGATGAATAATTTGGACCTTGAGATGGCACCCCCCACAATCGAGGAGATCCACCCCACAGTATCATCCTCATCCGGAGAGATTAACACCATTTATATGATCTCTTCAACTACCACTCCCTCGTCAACCGATTTGAAAACTCAAAGTTTTCACAATGATGAGGAGATTCTAGAGGCTCTCACTGCCCCTGATTACCCCTGGGAGGATATGCACCATCGTTCCTATTTCCTCCCGGAGGAGTCCTCCCCCATCACAGCCACCCAATTTGCGGTTGAGTCCAAAGATTTCCTCCCCACCAAAGTCGACTAGTTTAAGGATCCCATTCTTGCTCCTGATGCCTTTAAGGAAGGTAACATGGACAACATATCACCTGTCATCCACATCGATATCTCTGACCCACCTGGTGCTCTTGAAATCATTACATTAGGAGCCTCCTGCAGTGAGTATGAGATCAAAGTACAAAAAATGTTTCCAAGAGTTCCATGATGTCTTTGCCTGGTCCTATACCAAAATGCCTGGTCTTGACCCCGCTATCATAGAACACCACATTGACACCTCTGAGTTAGGGGGCATAATAGATTACCTCGACCCTGGGATAGGGGGCATGATCAACCATTTTGCACCTTCCCCACCACATCTATCTCAGTGTTTCAATGATCCCATTGTTCAAACCAACACATATGTGATCCACAATCACAAACCCCATGTGCATAGCATGGGGGTAGGTCATTAACCCTACTCACTTTTTCACATACGTGATCTCAACCATTTTTGAGGTCACATATCACTTGTAGATTTGATTTGATTTGATACACCTAGTATTCTTCCCCCACAGGTCATCATTTATCCCCACCACTGCCTCCTTGGCTTGGTGAGCTCACCTTTAGTTGCAACCATTTTTTAACCTAGTTATTTCCTTTGACCATTCTAGAGTCCTTATGACCTCTATTGCTTGCACCATTTGCACCACTGGATTCATATTTCCATGCCCGTGATGATGCTTGAGATCATTTCTCGTTCTCACCCAAAACTTTTTGAGCATTTTTTAGACACCATTAGTCGCCTCGGTTTGCATGCCACTTCGGCCGCTCTCCGTTTTTGATATATTTTATATCATCGGATTCATTTTTCCAAGCCTATGATGATGCTTGAGATAATTTCTTGCTCTCACCAGGTACAGTTTCAACATTGTGTCTCGACACCTTGCTGCCTCGGTTTGCGCACCACATCGATCGCCATCGGATTGTTCCACCTTTTTACATGAGCCATTCACTCCTTTGATACTGCAATTATTTCGTTATTTTTCCACCATTCATTATCCCGCAAGGAGGCCCACCAGTGTTCCCCCCCTCCCTCGTTCTTGGTCATCATCAATGTTCTTTGATTGAGCACTTCCTCCTTGCCTGGCCATTCCTTTTGTTCGGTATAATTTTATCCATTTTTCGGGCTAGACAAGTCCTTTACGAAAAAGGCACTTAGGGAGTTTCTATTAAGCTCTTTTATGACTCCTAAAACAATGAAAAGATTGCCGAGCAATCTCGCTTCCTTTCATGCTCATTAAAGTACCTAAAAGGGCATCTATCAGGTATAAGTTTAACCATTTTCTGGACCTGGTAGACTAATTACGAAAAATGAATACTCTAGTCACACTGACTAGAAGAGTTCTTCATTGCATCCTTTTATGTTTCTTCAGGCCTTGGAGACTAACACATGAGAAAGCAACCCCCTGGAGTCTTCTTATTGCTTTCAGACTCTCTAAAATTGAAAGCAACCACGAGCATGAACTGTCCTGGGCTCGTACAAATCCACACGATAGTACCATTCCTTTATTTCAGAGTCTTCTTATCGCTTTCAGACTCCTTAAAATTGAAAGCAACCACGAGCATGAACTGTCCTGGGCTCGTATAAATCCACACGACAGTACCATGTTAAACACACTTCTTCTAGTTCCGTAACCCATGAAGAAGTCCCCACGTGCCTCTCGACACTATGATCAATCATCTCGGCAGCACCCCCAATCAAGTTGCCTTTGTTCAGAGTATTCTGCAGTCTCCTTCCATTTTATACCAACTCGAGTATCACTCATCCCAGCCACTATCCTTGATCCATTACATCTATGATCCCTTTCCCACCAGTCAGTTTCATATGCTTCCCGATCATCCCCCGTCATCATACTCTGAACAAAGGAAGTTTGAGTCCACCCACTATACTTGCCCAGTTATCCCCCACAGTCTGACAGTCCTACCATCAGTAATCTCACACTTCAGTTCTTCACCTCATGTTCCTATCAAGGAAACATCATTGCCTTGTTAGTTGCAGGTCTCCCTCTGTTGAGGACAGCCCCTCTATTCAGAGGATAGACCCAGAGGTCCCTACGCCTTGGACCCATCACCATCTGTGGTGAGTGCCTATGGACCATTTTGAGAAGAGTCATCATTGCCTCTCTGAGTGGTTGTTTCTCAAATGCTCGACTTCAACACCTTGATCGCATCGTTGAGAATCGTGTAGGGTTTATATCCCTTCAGTTATTGGTCGAAGACCTTGGATTTCCCCCAACTCTAGCACATTGGTGAGTCACTTCGGAACACCCATTTATATGTTCCCATGGATGTCCGGGTTGTGTTGGTGATTTTATTTGGAAGCCATCCAGTTGTATACTTCCTTGAGTACCCAGTTCAGTTCCAGTTTAGTGTACCATTGAGGGTATGACTCCCCGTCACTATGATCCAGCAGCTCATCAGTTCCTTTGGGACGATACTCAGCAGCACTGTTGTTATTCTAGTATATCAGTTCTTCAGCTCAGACATGGTCATCCCAGTAGTATGTCCTAGATTTGTGTCCCCTCTGGACCCTTATGATGTACACAGTGGTTCTCTATGTATCGTATAGGTCCCCCTTTTTCGGGCCTCACAGTTATTTTTTATGTATCTTGATATGAGCATGGCCATGCCCACCTCATCCATATATCAAGATTCTTCCTCATTCATTATTTGAGGCCATGTATATGTTAGGTCCCCATGTTTTGGACCCCATTGTTATTGTTGTCCTATATATTGATACGAGCATGGGAATGCCCGCCTCGTCCATATGTTCAGATTATTCCTCATTCATTATTGAGGTCATGTACTTTCAGTCTTTGCAGTTTGTTTAGGACCATTTTTCTGGGGTCTAGTTCGTTTCTTCTCTTCTCCACATCCCAAGAAAACCATAAAAGACTTATGATGTCTATCAGCCATACGATGAGCTCCTACCATCACACATCAGGGGGCAATATGTTAACACCCAAAAAGTGCTCACTACCTCATCTACCCCATTACATGACTCATTTGTCCATATTTCCTACCATATTTGCCTCCAAAACCTTAAAAAACCCATTAAAAAGCCTCCAAAAGGCCAAAAAAAACCCTTTTTCCCCCAAAATAATCCAAAATTCCTCCAAAATAGCAAAAACCCTCTAAAAAGGGAATAAAAAATACAAAAAAGATGAAAAAGAGAGAAAAAGGAAGCAAAAACCCTATACAGCTGACCTAAACCATATGGTTCCCAAAACCATGGGGTAGCACTCCACCACTAAAAACCTATAAATAGGTGATGGAGGCCCCTCATTTCATATCCACAGTCAACCACACCCTTACTCTTCCAAAATCACTCCTAAAACCCTAGTGCACCCTTGAGCTACTTTCACATTTGAGTGACCCTTTGGCCCATTTCCAAAACCCTTTGGAGAAAGAGAAATGAACAACACTGGAGCTTGGAGCAACCCTCTTGGACTATTGCAAAGGCTTCATCAACCTTCACATTGGAGGTATAATCTTTAATATAAAAAACAATTTTTATTACCTTTCTGTTATTGTATGCACATGCTTAGAGTAGTTTACTATTTTACTGTATTGTCTGTTATTTACTGTATTTTCTGAACTGCTACTAAGGAGGCCCTTCTCCTTAGTAGGTGCTCATTTGCACAAGCTAGAGTGAAAACCCTAGCTACACCTATTCAAACCCCTCAATATCATATTAAACCCCCTACACAAATAATTACAAAGCCTTTTTATATCTCTATGGTTTTATTATATTAAAAATGCCCTTTTACCCTTATATTTGGAAATATATTGCTTCCATTTTTAGGCTATTAAATCCCTCAATATCAACTCACGTGCTATAATATTTCCCAATTATTCAACCCCTTATGATAAAATATAGAAGCTATTATCTACTGCCCTACTCCAAAGAATACTAGAGATGTAAGATATGTCATGGGTCTTGATGGTTATTATAGTAGGTTCATTGAGATATTATACAAGGTTTCACACTCCGTTCCTTCTTTTCAAAAAAAGGGATCAAGTTTCATTGAACACTAAAACGTGAAGAAATACTCCAGCTACTAAAGAGGCTTCTTACTAGTGCACCCATTCTAAAAATTTCAAATTTGTTGGCACGGATCCAAAGCGCACAAGTGTAGAACCTCCAAGTGCCGAAAGGGTCATCGACATGAACAAAGGACTGGTCGCAAAGCATAAAAAGAGCCGATATATGCAGAAGTAGTTGGTTAAATGGGTCATTCAAACCATTTTGTAACAACCAAGTGAGCTGTAATAGCCGTACCCTACAATAGCAATTATTGGACTCAATGTAAATATTTTGTTTGTGCAATGTGTGTTTATTCTAGTGTGGATCTCAAGGACAAGGCCCCACTAGTGGATGCTTAAGGTTTGCTTTCATAGGCAAGTGTTTGATAGTGAAACTATGCATGTGTTGTTAAGCCATGAAATTTTGTAATTGATGTAAATGTTTAATATTGCAATGAAATACCCAAAATTGGATAAGTGAGGAAGCTAATGAGAAGGGGGCGAAGGTATCCACTCGGGAGAGGTGAGGGGGTTGTGGGATCATGACCCATGCTGCCACTTGGGAAAGAGTAACTATTACACCCAAAATCTACTCATCATGAGATTCAGTTTATACACCCCTGAAGATACCTGGACTAAGTAATCATCCTGGGAGGATTTGTACCCAATTGTGCTAAGTTTTGAAGGGTCGTCGCAGGCTGCACACTAGCAACATGCGATGTCGCACCTTGATCCATTACAGGGTGAGACAAAGTCAGTTAAATGGAAAAAATAGCTTCTTCGAGGTCCATCTCAAAGCTTGCTGACTTGGGACCCTATCCCTAACCTCTTGGAAGAGCTGGCACTCGGTTCCTAAACCTTTGGAGAGATCCCTTAAGCCTCTCCTACCATCTCTCAACTTATCCTATCATACCCTATCCATTTAGTCCTATATAAATGAAGGTCACTCCCATCCCAAAGGGAGGAAGACTATCATATCTACATGCTAGTGAAATCATTCTTAGAACATCTCCACTCACCTATTGGAGAACTCATACTTCCTTGGAAGGATATGGCGATTGGCTTTGTCGGAGAAGGGCTACAGTATTAAGCTTTGGTTGTGGTTCTATATCTCTATCATGTACTCCTCTATTTGTAGTAATACAAATGCTTTCCACCAATATTGTTCATGTGTGTAATGATATTGAGTAGTTTACCTGCTTAACTGTTTACTTAGATCTCTTATTGTATAGATGTCTTTTACTGGTTTCTCTTGTTTCTTGTCTTGACAGGTCTTGCAGCTTGGATCTGACGACCGTGATACGTGGAGAAACATTCAGGAGAAAGAATTGCATAGTGAAAGGTAAGACGTCTAGTACTTGATCCTTAAGTAGATCTAGGAAATGAATTATTAATATGTTCTATTTGTTCTAGACTCACTTTGATCTAGGGAGATCTGGCTCGTGTCCTCTCCAGTGGATTGTCCGATAACAAATCTGGCGACCATACTGGGGAGTATAGAATTTGGTCAGTAGTTGTCAATCTGAGAGTCATTTTCAGTCGATTGCTTGACACAAGCCTTTTTATTCTTGCCAATTACTTCTTGAAGTTGGTTTCACCATGAGATCTTCACTTTGAAGAGTCTGATTACCTTCCTCTGAGTTTGTAGTTCTTATTTTCAAACCAGTTAATTGCTCATTATCTGTAGAATTGGTTCATTTTTTAACTTAGATCTCGCCTGTTGCACCTGCTCAGTGTACTCAGAGCGACACTATGTCTTTTTTTATCTATGTTCTTTGTCTATTGGCTTCTCATCGCAACCCTTCCATTGGTATATTGTGTCATCGTCGCACTTCTCGCATTGGTGAACTGCGACATCGCAATGTGCACAAGCACAGAGTGTGCCGATTTGCCAAAAGTTGCCATACAGGCATCCCTTCTCCATTTCTGATTTGAGTTTTGGTTTGTGTACAGACTCCTCTGCATTGTACCTTCAAGGCAGAGACGCTTTTGTCCAGTAGTGTTTTGTTTGGCTTATTTGTATTGGTTTTTGGGTCTTTTTGATATTTGGATTCATGTTTGGCCCTTTGAGTCAAAACTAGTGTTTTGCTTGTGTTTTTAAGTGAAATGAGTTCTATTTTTGAAAAAAAATTCCCCCTCATGGCTCGGGGGGGGCCATGAATCATGCATCCTTCAGTCGTTTTGACCCATCTCAAAGTTTTGAGATCATTTTTGGTTTAGTGTGATTGACTTGTTTTAAAGACTTGACAAGTGTGGGATATCCATGTCTTTTTTAGCCTCTCTTTTTTGGGTTATGCATCTTGTTTCCTTTACATGCTAAGCTATCTAATGATTATTTGAAAAATTTGATTGTTTTCTCCACTTTATTTCAAAGAAAAGCTTGCTTTTGTCACTCTTTTGCTATATTCATGATATTGGAAAACATAAGTATTCTTCTTGTTTTAATTTGATCATTTGAAATTCTTGGTCTCGCATTTATAAAAAGAAGAAAGGCTTGTTTCAGTTTTGTGTGCATTTGAGTTAGATAAGATTGTTAAGTGCTTATCTTCATCTTGCATTTGATTGGAAATGTTTGTGGAATCCTTCTTTCCATAGCTTAGATGTGTCTTTTTCAAGTGTAAAAAGATGGGAAATGAGTTATAATTATTGCGTTTGGTAGATTTTGAGCCTTTCTTGAGTGCCTTTGAGTTGTTTGGGTGTTTGCCATTTTTCTTTGGGAATTTCTGAATGATAAGAGTGTTGTAAATATTCTCTCACTTTCTGTATATAGATATGAAAAGCGTTTAGTTATCAAATTCCATTTTTGGTATATGCATTTGAAAATTGAAAGTGCTTCATTATTTTGTCTTATACGTTGTTAAGATTAGTTGCATATTTAATTTTCTTCGCGCTTTTTAGTTGATTATTGCAGAAAGTTGGAGTTATTGCACTCTAGGAAGGAATTCTTCTTTTCGCTACTACTTAAGTACTTTTGGTTTGAAAGAAAGAAAAATATCTCCTTACCTTAAGTAGTTTTCATTGAAAATGAAAGGAAAATGTGCATTATCATGTAGTTGAGGATTGCATTATGTTTACATTTATGTACTCACCTCATGCATCCACCTAACCGTACAAGATAAAATTAATGATAGCTTAGGTTAAAATCATTTATCAACTTGTGTGTAAGTTAGAGACATGTGTCGACGTCGTTAAGCGTGGCAGCTGTCATTATTTTCCAGCACTGTATCTCGGGGGTATTGTAGTCTTCCATGTACTTATCGATATATCGATCTCCTTCACGTACCCACCAAGTACCATAATCCATACTTGGTGTATATCGAAGGGTGTATCACATACTCGGTAGTATGTCGGAAGGTCTCTTGCCAAACGATTGTGCATTAGACAACACCACTATCGATTTGAGCTCCCACGTACCTTGCATATATCGGGAGACACCACTAGGATTCTTGAAACCAATTGAGTTAACCATTTCGCTATCTTGGCGAAGCAATACACTGAGAATAGAACTCGGGAAGATTAGCGCACATGTACTATCCAAGTAATCAGGTATGTAGGCAAGGGTACGGTCCCAATCCTCCTTGTCGTGTCATATTGTTGGACCCTACAATATATAGCGGTTTGCGATGCCTTGCGAATCCTGTGAGGTTCCAGACTTTGAATCCACTCCTATTCACATAGTTTTCCTGTTGCTTTTAGACTTGAGTAGTGTTTGACTTATGTGGTACCTTAGAGTCTCTTAGGGAGTTCAGATATGGAATATTCTTCTAGGACTACCAATGAAGGCACCCCTTTTTAGTGTGTGCCATTTGTCATTCCCCCTTTTGGAACTGTTGGTCCTCCCTTTATGGCTACATTGAGTCTTCCTGGATTGACGATAGGATTACCAGTATGGTTATTCTCCAATCCAGTTACACCAAGTGCACCAATTGTGTCAAACCTAGGTCCTTCACCACATGAGCATCAATCTCGTGGTGACCCTTCTCCTTCTCTGTCTAAAGTTGAATTGGATTCCATCTCTTCTTCTTCTCCTACTGAAAACTATGATGTTAGTAAGAAGGCAAGTGAGAAGAAGAAGAAGAAAAGGAGGATTAAGAAGAAGAAGGATAAGAAAGAGACCAAGTGTCAACCATCTGCCTCTGATGGCACTCATTCTATGAGAACACCTCATAATCCAAAGTTCCCTTGCAAACTTTGCAAGGGTGTTCACCTTCTCAAGAATTGTCCCGGTCTTTCCCATCTATTAGAAGTGTGGTCTAAAAACCCCAAACCGCTTGTATCGTCAACCTTTGACCATCATGTTGATGACACTCCCTCAATCAGTGACCCATTGTTTAAGGGTCGAAGGGTAAAGTCCTGTATCCCTATTTTATATGCAAGGGTATGCACTGTACTTTCCTTTGTCCAAGCATGGATGAAGCTTCACGGTGGTTGGAAGATATCACTAGTTCTCAACAGGGTCTTCCAACAAGTGATAGTAAGTTTCCCCTCGACCCCCCACTGGTTGACCAAGTGATCAATTCAGTTTCATCTGTAATCGATCCGACTCTTCCTTTAGAGAGTGAAGTGATCGAGACAATCTCATCTCCACTCGATCCTGCTCTTTCATTGGAGAAAGTCCAAACTGAAGCAGTCACCATGACACAATCTTCATCTCATTCTTATCTTCCAAGAGAGAGTGAATTGGAAACCGCTGATGTTTTCCTAGTCAGATCAAAATGTCCTAGGCAAGGGGAGACCCTGTCCATTCCTATAGAACCCCCCCCAAGTACTGAGGTCATTTCCTTTGATTGAATTGGTCTGACAGAATCTTGTCTTCCTTCGAGTATTCCTTTTCAAATATCTATAGAAGTTTCCGATAAAGAAATCTTTCGTACGATACTTGATGAAGGAGCTTCTATTAGTATTTTATCCTCAAATGCTTGGCAAGCTATAGGTTCTCCTCACCTTGTGCCAGTAACTGACTAGAAGTCCTACCAGAACTTTAGGGATTCTCCCGCAGTTACCTATCATGTTGAGAGGTAAAACTATTTATGTTGATGTCCTGGTTGTCCATGGTCCTTTAGATTTCAATATGCTCCTTGGACGTGATTATGTCTATGCTATGAAAGCTGTAGTGTCCATGCTCTTTCGAGTGATGTATTTTCCTCATTATCAGAATATTGTGACCATTGATTAGCTTTCCTTTGTGACACCCACTCATCACATGACTCCTAGTCATCGAAATTTCCTGAATGTTCCACATGCTTTAATGGTTTCTTCCCCTTTAGGATGGGCCGTATGAGCATGGTTTATGTTATGTTTCAAGCTCATTAAAAAATGAAACCAACCACCCTATCATAGTTTACCTTTGGTTTCAAGCTTGCATAAAAATGAAACCATCCACTCGAGCATAGTTTTATTCCATTTCAAACTCATTAAAAAATAAGATGGCCCCCCTCAAGCATAGTTATTTGCTATTTCAAGATTTTGTAAAAATGAAATAGGTCTCCCTACCATCGATTCGAGTCTCTCGCTAGAGTTAGAACTTGAACCTTCTTTTCATCTGATTGTTGTTTTTCCCCCTTATTAAACATTTTTTTAGTAGCCAGGTTGGTAGTTGGGTTAGCAAGCAGCATTTTCAGATGAAATGAAGCTTGGGGGGCATGCCACATGTCATACCATCAGAAATCATGTTGAATGACCACCACCATGTTAAGCCGCTAGCAATCATGTTGGGTGCATTTACCAACCTCTGGGAATCATGTTGGGAAGGAACCCATCAATGGGCCTTAACCTATGAGCATAGTTCCCTTTCTATGTCAAGCACGTTAAAAAATTAAATAGGTTCCCGCAAGCAGAGTTCCAATCTTGTGTCAAGATCCTTAAAAAATGAAACAACTCCTTTCCCTTTCAGTCGAGTCTTCTCGTAGACTGAGTACATGAACTTTCTCTTCACCCGACTATGCCTTAGCCGGATGAAATGAAGCTTGGGGGCATGTATTCAACCTATGGAAGCTACGTTGAAGTCAACTTGATCGCCTCTCCACACCATGTTGGAGCTAAGTCACTTACTTCTAGCAATCATGCTGGGGGCATGCACCAACCTTTGGATTTCATGACGGGAAGAAATCCACCATTGGGAACATGTTCAGGCATACTTTCCTTTTTTACGTTTCAAGCTCATTAAACCATAAAAATTATCCTGGGCATAGTTCATTTTATGTTACAAGCTCATTAAAAAATGAAGCAGACATTATGAGAATTCTTCCAACATATCTTTGAGCTTGTTAAAAATAGTAAGATGGAAATTGAGCTTACTTTTTCACTTTTTTCATGCTCTGGTTGAAACATGAAAAGTGGTTTGAGCTTAGTTTTTACTTTTTTGTGCTCTGGTTCAAACATGAAAAAGATTTCAAGTCCTTTTGATA
Source organism: Larix kaempferi (assembly GCA_027924585.1). Classification (NCBI taxonomy): domain Eukaryota; kingdom Viridiplantae; phylum Streptophyta; class Pinopsida; order Pinales; family Pinaceae; genus Larix; species Larix kaempferi. The sequence continues at coordinate 15,876,689 of BSBM01000519.1, forward strand.
CCATTCTCGTGCTTGTTAAAAATTTGAGTTAAAAAGGTGTGTCTAACAAGTATAGGTTTATCACTTTATCTAGCCTCGTGTAATGTCCCTTGTTAGGAATTTTATTAAAATGGCAATTTTCCACCTTTTTTCCCTAGTTCGACCTTTGACTAGTTTTGATCTCTAGGTCCGAAATTTGCCCCAAATGATCCCAAATATTCTGAGAAGGTATATGAATGATATTAGAACATAAATATTTGTTTCAGGGATTCCTTTGGACCTTTAAACTACTTCTGCAAATCCTCTTTCAATTCTGGTCAATGAAGGTAACTTTACTAGTGATTTCCCTTTGACTAGTATTGGTCTCTAGGTCTCAAATTGACTCCAAATGCCTTCAAATATTCAAAGAAGGTGTATGAATGATATTAGGACTTGAATATGATGTTCAGGGATGAAATATTGCCATAAAAATACCTCTACAAATTCTCTTAGTATTCTGGACCAAGTATGCAATTTTACTAGTAATTTGGGGTTCAAATCCCCCTGGGGTAAGTATTGAAAATGGCTTCCCAAATGCCTCCAAACCCACTCAAATTTATGAACAGAGGTAGGGAATGTATTAAGGATTTTATTAAGGTCTCATGTGCACCACTAATTGATTATTATATATGTTCCAACCCTCTCCCATTCAACTGCAAAAATCACCAATTCGACCCTTGGGGAAATGGCATTATTTCTTCTCCCAATGCAATTAAATTGAGTAAAAATACTTCAAATGCTCAAGTACAGTACATGAAACTTGTAAAATACATCCATGGCAGTCCATTAATCACAAATGAATCATAGAATCATCCATTCATTCAAAATCATCATCAATACATTGGTTCACAACAAGGTAGTGGGGAAATGGCATTGTTCTTCCATCAAAAATAAGATTTATACATTTATACTTGGAATTTCGACCTGAAAATTTTTGAATATGAATAACAGAGTATTTAATTCATATTACAAAACAAATGGGGCATTATAAGCTCCCCCAAAGAGTACAATATCTCACCAAAAACGCCCTCCCTTAAGGATCAAGAATATGCCATCAAAACTGGAAATGGTTGAGAGAATGTGCTGCAATAGAAGAAACCATGAGCTTCCATATAGATTACACCTACAAATAAATAATCCATTAAATCTCCAAATGAAAGTTCTGAATGGCCTTTCCAATTACCAACTTGGATGGGAATCTTTCACCCTCGAAATTGGCTAAGGCAAGAAACTAGTCATCCACTAGCTCTCCCTCTTCACAAATGCAATTGAAAATTCTACAAATGATCAAAAGCTGGTTTCATTCTTTTTTATTGACATTTATAAAGTTCTAATGTCCTCCATCGGTCGAATTCCTTCCAAAAGACTCATGCCAACTCAAGTTGGGGAGAGATTCCAAAGAACGCCACTTGTATAACAATTCCTAGTCTCCCACTTCCACCAAATCACATGTGGAAGCATATTAGCTTCCCTAACACCCTTGAGCTCCCTCTTAGAGTATAGTTTTAGCCATGACATGTCATCTATGTCATATGTCAACCTTCAGTTCTGATTTGTGTCATAGGTGTCATAGCATCTTCATCATTGTTGTCATAGAGCTAGGGAATCTAGCCCAAGTGTCTCACTAGCTCCAAATTGCCTCTTCCTCTTCCATGGGAGTTACTCTTCCTCTATATTTCGACCTTGGATGAGTCATGCCATGAATAATACCTTTTGGACTCCCCCATATATGTTACCATTCAACTTGAATTGGATTTGGTGAGAGAATGATGCCAAGTGTAGTGGGAAAATCTAGCCATATGTGGGTCCCACTTCCTCCATGTGTCTTCATAATCAAATGCCACTTTGATTTTCACATGTATATATTTATTTATATCCTTTATTAAATATTTATGCCACTCTAATATTCAAACATCATTTATTATCCCCATTATTCCAAATCCCAAAGCTTCCACCCCAAACCTAAGAAACTAGTAATCTTCCTCCTTGGAAATTATTTGAACTTTAGCATCAATTTGACAAACTCTACTGAATAGGGACAATGTGATTAGGCCATTGTGACCCATGAAAATTTGGGAGATTACACCTCGCTAGACTATTTACAGAAAAGGAATTGTGCTGAGTTTACTTTTCCTTTGCCGTACTTGTTAGATTTTAAGCATTAATTCAATATGCTATAGGATCTTCAATGAGAGAATAACGTGTACAGTATATCAATGCATAACAATCATATCAAGCATGCCAAGCATCACAAGAATCAAAAGCATGATACAATTGACACACATATTTTTTCGTTGGGAAAACCCTAAGGTGAAAAACCCCACAACTTCCTTAGAGATAGATAGAGCAATGGTCAACCAAAGTACAACCAAATACAATAGATAGTCTCCTACTATGTAGATGATCCTCCTCCTCCAGTGTGCGCCACTTTATGAGTGAGAGAAGAGTGAGTTTTGAGATGATCAAAATAGAGAATCTTGACTCTCTATTTATACTTGTCCTGACCTGCCTAATTAATTATGGGGCCGACTTGTCTAACTCAGCCTAATAACCCCAATGACATATATATCAGGCCGACACCCACATCAGGTAGTCTAATAATCCATCGGCAAGTTAATCCACTTGCGACACTTGTCAATACAAATAACAACACTTCCTTATAGAGGAATAACACATCTCTTATAAGGGTACAATAAATATATATATGCAATACATTCCGAAGTTACATATACATCAGCACTCCCTCTTAACTAGGAAGGTATTTCTCGACACAGATCATCAGGCACAAGTCTTCTTCTTTGGATCATCGTCATCGATGCATCATCATCAAATCATCATCATTGTCACAGCTGCTAATATCTCGTCCAATCCTTGAATCTAATCATCAAAGGAAGTTCTACAGAGCCACTCCTTTTTCATACTGGATGTAGGCCCACCACCTGTAGGTCTTCATCATCATTGGTCATATTGTGGAATCCTCAGGACTCATCATGTGCATCCGCAAAACCTTGCAAGAGCATCCCAGGCCTTTTACGAGCACACAGCTCAACCTCTCGAATCTCTCAGGATCTTTTACATGCCACTACACAACCTGTCCATGAACACAGAGTATCAAACTGATACTTCACAATACATCCAACTGATGTATATCATCACATGATCAACCTAATCATCATCATCATCTGCGAGCAAGCCATCAAGTAGATACACCTCAGGATTGATTACACTGCCTCTGCAAAACCTGCAAGATCTCTCAAGACTGATTACACTGCCTTGGCAAAACCTGCAAGAGCGTCTCAGGACTGATTATATGCCTCTGCAAAACCTGTGTACCAAACTGTCATATCAATGTCTTCAGATCACCACGTAGTCCATGGAGCACAACACAGATGCACACACACAACACTTACACTCACCATGGGAGGACTAACCTGCCACCATGTGAAAGGATCATAGCATTTACACTCACCAGCATGGGAGGACCAACCTACTACCATCTGGGAAAGGCTAACAACACTTACATCAACGACCATGGGAGGACCAACCTACCACCATGTTGGAAAGGCCCAACACTTACATCGATGACCATGAGAGGACCAGCCTACTATCATGTCGGAAAGGCCCAACACTTACATCATGACCATGAGAGGACTAACCTACCATCATGTCAGAATGGCTCAGCACTTACATCTCACCATAGGAGGACTAACCTGGCACTATGTGAGAATGGCCCAGCACTTACATCTCACTATGGGAGGACTAACCTGCCACCATGTGATAATGGCCCAACCCTTACATCTTACCATGGGAGGACCAACCTACCACCATGTAAGAATGGCTCAGCGCTTACATCCTGCCATGGGAAGACTAACCTACCACCATGCAAGAATGGCTCGGCCCTTACATCCTGCCATGGGAGGAATTACCTGCCACCATGCAAGAATGGCTTGGCCCTTACATCCTGCCATGGGAGGACTAACTTGCCACCATGCAAGAATGGCCTAGTGTGCATCTGTGTCTCCGGACTTCATCACTTCCCTCTGGAAGGCATCTCGATCTGAAGTACACCAAGTCTCCCTCTGAAGTATTCAAACTTCACTCTGGAAAGCAGCTTGGTCAACACATCGGCTATCTGCTCGTCTGTCGCAACATACAGGAGCTTCACAACTCCTCTCTGCACCATATCCCTGATATAGTGAAACTTGATCTCAATGTTCTTCGACCTTGTCATGGAACACTGGGTTCTCTGACAACTTCACACAACTCTGGTTATCATAGAAGATACTAGTAGAATCCAGCAGGAGATCAAATAAATTAGACAGTAGCTTCCTAATCCATACTGCCTCCCAACTAACTAAACAAGCTGCGACATACTCTGCTTTAGCTGTACTCAGTGCCACATAGGACTTATTCCTGCTAAACCAAGAGATCACACCTGATCCCAGATTGAAGCAGCACCCCGAAGTGCTCTTCCAATCAATGGCATTGCCTACCCAATCCAAATCAACATAACCCTCCAGGTTAAACTTTTGATTTTCCTCATACTTGAGCCCATAATCCACTGTACCCTTTAGGTACCTTAGAACATGCTTTGCAGCTATCAGGTGAACATGTCTCAGATCTGTGAGATACTAGCTCAAGGTGTTCACCGCAAAGCAAATGTCTGGCCTTGTATTCGACAGATACATCAAGGACCCAATAATATGACGATACATCGTAGCATCAACTGGTTCAAAAGAAGCATCACACAGAAGCTTCAGGTTCGATGCCATAGGTGTGGCCATGGCCTTGTAGTCCATCATCCCAAAACTCTTTAGGATCTTTACTACATACTTCCCTTGTCCAAGGAAGATCCCATCTGTACTCTGCCACAACTCCATACCAAGAAAGTAGTGCATCATACCCAAGTCCTTCATCTCGAACTCGGCAGCCAGCTTCCTCTTCGTATCGACAATCAGTCCATCCTCACCTGTCAGAAACAGGTCATCCACATACAATAGTAGAATCACTGGATTTCCCTCCTCAACTTTGTAGTAAAGGTTGGAATTCGCTTTACTCTTGGTAAAGCCCAAACTAGATAGGAAGCCATCTATCCTACCATACCAAGTCCTGGGTGCCTGTTTCAAACCGTACAGGGCTTTCTTTAATTTGCACACATGTGTTCCTCTATCATGTGTCTCAAACCCGAGTGGCTTCTCCGTGTACACTTTGTCTTCAACTACACCATTCAAGAAGGTTGTCTTGACATCCATCTAGTGTACCTTCCATTTCATTATTGTAGCCAAAGCAAGTACTGATCTAATGGAAGTGTATCTGGCCACAGGAGAAAAAGTCTCTTCATAATCAATTCCTTCTTTCTGGGAGAAGCCACGAGCTACAAACCTAGCTTTGTATTTCTCGATGCTGCCATCTGCAGCATGCTTGACCTGATAGATCAATTTGGAAGTTACCAGAGACTTCCCATCTGGTCTTGGTACCACATCCCAAACATCATTCTTCATAATAGATTGGTATTCTTCGATCATAGCATCCTTCCACTCTTTCTTTTCTACAGCTTCTTCATAACTAGAAGGTTCTTTATCCATGATGTCACAGAGTAAAGCAACATAACTAGTATGTGACCTTGTCCTTTTCCTTTCTCTGTGTTCTTCTTCTAGAATGCCAAATCTCTCTGCATCTTGGATGAGCTCTCTATCCCATGTTGGTTTCCTCTTGTGAGGATTCTTCTCATGAGGTGGATCCACAGGTTCTTATGGATCTTCCATTTCTCGATCTTCTTCAGGAACTGCTTCATTCATTGTGGTGTCTCGAGTTCAGGATATTCTGGGTTTTTCATTGTCTTCAATAGGTGTCTTTCTCGATTTGTGATAAGCTAAACTTTCATCAAATGTTACATCTCTGCTGATGTCAATCTTCTTGAATCCAGGGAAGTAGATTCTATAAGCTTTTAAGCTTTCACTATAACCCACAAATATACCCTTCTTCCTTGAAGGATCCAACTTTGTCCTTTTCTCTTTTGGGATGTGAGTGTATACTGGACAATCAAATATTCTGAGATGGCTCACTTCTAGTTTCTTACCAGTAAACACTTCTTCTAGTGTTTTGTTGTCAAGTATCTTATGGGGTGTTCTGTTCTGCACATATACAGCTGTCCTTGCTGCTTCAGCCCATAAGTGCATAGGTAAGTCTTGGTCATGAAGCATTGCCCTTGATGCTTCCATGATTGTTCTATTCTTCCTTTCGGCAACCCCATTCTACTGTGGATTGTAAGGAGTAGTCAACTCCCTCTTGATCCCTGAATCACTGCATAACTTCTTGAAGTCTCCTGAAGTAAATTCTCCGCCATTGTTAGATCTTAAGATCTTGATCTTCAAGTCAATTTGGTTTTCTATCAAGGCTTTGAATTCCTTGAAATTGTTAAACACTTCATCTTTGTTTTTCAAGAAGTAGATCCACGTCTTCCTAGAGAAGTCATCAATAAAAGATACATAGTATACATACCCACTCAGAGAACTGGATGACATGGGACCACATACATCAGAGTGGACAATCTCCAAGATTCCTTTTTCCTTGCTTTCACTGCTTGGAAATGTCTTCTTTGTATTCTTTCCCTTTGCACAACCTTTGCAAATGCCTTCATGCTTTGTCTGGATTTCAGGAAGACCTTCTACCGCTTTGCTTGCAATTGGTAATGCTCTGTAATGCATGTGTGCAAGTCTTCTGTGCCAAAGTTCACTTGTCTCTACAGAATCATGGACCATGGCTTGTTCTGGATGGCCCTTCAATTTGTATAATCCTCCCTCTTGCTCTCCAATCACAACTGCATCATCTATAGTCTTACCCTTAGGCAACATTAGGACTTCGCCATCTATAAATGCAACCCTCATGCCATTTTCATCCAATGCAGATATTGAGAGTAGATTCTTCTTGAGACCTGGAACATAGAGTGCATCTTTCATCTTCATAGACTTTCTAGAGTCTAGTGTATAAGAGGCTTCACCACTCCCTTTTATGGGATATTGGTAGTCATCTCCAAGATTCACCTTGTGGGGTGAATCATGTTCAGATAGATTCAAAAAGGATTCTTTGAATCCTGTCATATGTTTTGAAGCCCCACTATCTATGAGCCAATCATTACTTCCATGAGTAATGGTTCTGGTGAGAGCAGAAATCAAAACATATTCTTCATCACTTGAAGAATCTTCACTATCTTCTTTAGCCCTCTTTCTAGGAGGTTTATCATCCTCTGCAGTATGAGCATGATGTCTTCTTTTGAATTTCTTCTTCTTGTGAGTACCCTCTTTCTTATTCTTAGGACAATCTTTGGCATAGTGTCACTTATCATCACATGTATAGCAACGGACATGGGACATGTCCCTTCGATTTCTGGGACTACCTCTTTGATTCTGATATTTTCCTTTCTTGCCATGATGGTGAGCTTTCTTGTCACCATGCCTTTTGGAGTGAGATGTGAGTGCTTGGTCCTCACTCCCCATCTTCTCTTCTCTGGCTACAATTCGAGCTTCTTCTTGTGAGCATTCTTCCCACAATCTAGCAAAAGAGATAAGTTTCTTTCTAGCACAAATTCCTTAGATGAAGGAATCCCATGACCTAGGGAGGCCATTAAGAGTGGTCATCACCACTTCTCCATTTTCTATATCTTCACCCACAGCTTCAAGTTGTTCTTTTATCTGGGAGACCCTTGAGAAATATGACTGCATAGTCTCTGCATTTTGGATCTTGATATTCTTCAATTGATTCCTCGGGGTCATCTTTCGATTTATGTTCTTTCCTTCAAATAGTTTGGTCAAGGAATCAAACATCTCCTTCGGTGTCTTTAGGGATGACACATAGGGGATGAGATGATCTTTGATAGAATTAGCAATCATCCTCTTTGCCTTAACCAAATTCCTCTTGTGAAGAGCCTTAGCCTCTTCTCCCTTTGGGACAAGGGCCTCTTCACTTATATAAGTATCCAACTCATTCTCTTCAAGGATTAACCCAATCTTGTAATTCCATGCTCGGAAGTTATCAGCTCCTTCAAGCTTATCCTCAAGCTTGGTGTGGTGAGACATCTTAAAGAGTACTTTAAATGAAAATAGAAAAGATTTAGGTCTTACCACTTGATTGCTGAAAATTGGATCTGGTGCCAGATTAGGGTTTGAGTTTCCCGGAGATATACACAACCAAAAATATTGAACCAAAGCTCCAAACTACTGATTTGCTAAGGCGCTTTCAGCTGTGTCTTCAGATTTCAAAAATTCCTATTTTTGAGGAAACCCTAATTTTTAGGGCCAAAACTGAAAGTGCTCAGAATGGAAATATGATTGGACAGATAGATTCACCTTGCTGAGGAGAGTCAATCCATCATATTACTTTTCCAAAATTTGTGGAGAGAAACCCAAAAACAAGAAGCCCTAGCTTCTGCAACTGCAGAGTGTCTTCTTCTCAAGTTAGCTCTGATACCATGTTAGATTTTAAGCATTAATTCAATATACTATAGGATCTTCACAGATAGAATAACATGTACAGTATATCAATTCATAACAATCATATCAAGCATGTCAAGCATCACAAGAATCAAAAGCATGAGACAATGGACACACAGATTTTTCCGTGGGGAAAACCCTAAGGTGAAAAACCCCACAACTTCCTTAGAGATAGATAGAGCAATGGCTCAACCAAAGTACAACCAAATACAATAGATAGTCTCCTACTATGCAGCTGATCCTCCTCCTCCAATGTGCGCCACTTTCTAAGTGAGAGAAGAGTGAGTTCTGAGATGATCAAAATAGAGAATCCCGACTCTCTATTTATACTTGTCCTAACCTGCCTAGTTACTTATGGGGCCGACTTGTCTAACTTAGCCTAATAACCCCAGTTAGAGATATATTGGGCCGACACCCACATCAGGAAGTCTAATAACCCATCGACATGTTAATCCACTTGCGACACTTGTCAATACAAATGACAACACTTCTTTATAGAGGAATAACACATCTCTTATAAGGGTACAATAAATATATATATGAAATACATTCCGAAGTTACATATACATCAACAGTACTCGGTCTTCAACCATGACAAAGTTGTTCATGGATTCCTTTTTAAGCTCTTTTCAGACTCCCTAAATAGGAAAAGATTGCTAAGCGAACTTGATGCTTTCACGCTTGTAAAAGCATTTGAATGATCGTCTTTCTGGTGATAGTTTACCCCTTTTTCGGACCAGGAGGCACTAATTACGAAAAAGGTATGCTCCAGCCAATCATGACTGGAATATTCCTCTCTCGTGTTGTTTTACCCTTTTTCGGGCGATGAGGCTAACTTTATGAAAAAGGACCGTTGGAGTTTTCTTTAGTTCTTTTCAGACTCTCTAAACATGAAATGACGACCGAGTTTACCTTCTATGGACTCGTTAAAATTTTCACATTGAAGGGCCCATCATGGGACGAACCCCTCATATCCCAGGTTCGGAAAATATTTGGAATTGGACTCATCTATGAGATGAGCTATACTGAGCATCTGGTTACCCTCATCAAGATCATAAAAAAACACATGAGGCACTCATCATTCATGATGGGGAAAAAGGAAAGTGTTTGTGTTACATACCTTATTAGTGGCAGTATGTAGTCGTTCTTGAACATGGCACTCATCAGCATTTGCATATAACACTTGGATCATTCGTTTGTCCTCGAGTTCCACTTATTTCCTGAGTATGATTACTCCTTTGAGTCATTCAAAGAAAATCTTCGATCATCAGTCGCTTTGAGATTTTGTGTCGCACTTGTCATGTCAATACTTCCAAGTAATGCCATGCCCATGTTCAAGAATATGTTTATCATCTGTAATCATTACACCCGCCATTATGTCGGTCCACTCGGAGTCAGTCTTGCATGTTACTGTACCATCCAATCTACCCTACACATCTTTGTCGTGTTTCATGTCGATTGATGGGGGATTCATCATGGTCCTCCTTCGACGGATTCATCCTTGTCGACTTCAACACATCGTCCGAGGATTGAATCTAGAAACTAGTCAAGTACCTTGGCCCTGCATGCCTTAATGGCAGGTTACCTCGCTTTCATCATGAGTTTACATCATTGACTCTTGATTGAAAGATTTCATCTTGTGTTCGACTTCAACTCATTTATTCATGCTTGATGATATGTACTGTGATGCCTCAGGAATCATTGACATCAATGGTGATCTCCCTCGCACTTGTTAACGGTTTACATCAATAACCAGTAATCAACTGGTTTCTACCATGTTCGACATCAAGACATTTGTAATCACATGGATAGATTCGTATCATTGCGGGTTCATCTTGAAGACCCTAGGGAGTCATGTTTTACCCAGGTTGCGATGGAGTTTGTATTGAGTTATATCACACGGATCCACTTTTGTATTTGTCGTGGTTCTGTTATCATCCCATCATGGATCTATGCTTGTGTCTAGTAGCCATGATTTTGTTCAGTCGGTCATTACTACCATGGATCTACAATGTATTGGTCGGTATCCATGTTGTACTTCATATGAGATTATCAGTTAAGAGTCAGTTGTACTGCAGCAGTGTCCTTCGCCCGACAAGTCTATTGCCATTACTTCTATCAAAGCACTTCACCTGTCTATCTTCAACAACTTCATGCTTTTGGGGACATTCTGTTACACCCAAAATCTACTCATCATGAGATTCAGTGTATACACCCCTAAAGATACCTGGACTAAGTAATCATCCTGGGAGGATTTGTACCCAATTGTGTTGCATTTTGAAGGATCATCGCAGGTTGCACACTAGCAACATGCGACGTCGCACCTTGCTCCATTACAGGGTGTGACGAATTTAGTTAAATGGAAAAAATAGCTTCTTCGAGGTCCATCTTGAAGCTTGCTGACTTGGGACCCTATCCCTAACCTCTTGGAAGAGCTGGCACTTGGTTCCTAAACCTTTGGAGAGATCCCTTAAGCCTCTCGTACCATCTTTCAACATATCCTATCCATACCCTATTCATTTAGTCCTATATAAATGAAGCTTACTCCCATCCCAAAGGGAGGAAGACTATTGTATCTACATGCTAGTGAAATCATTCTTAGAACATCTACACTCACCTGTTGGAGAATTCATACTTCCTTGGAAGGATATGGCAATTGTCATTTTCAGATAAGGGCTACAACGTTAAGCCTTGGTTGTGGTTTTATATCTCTATCATGTACTACTCTATTTGTAGTAATACAAATGCTTTCCACCAATATTTTTCATGTGTGTAATGATATTGAGTAGTTTATGTGTTTAACTATTTACTTAGATCTCTTATTGTATAGATATCTTTTACTGGTTTCTCTTACTTCTTGTCTTGACAGGTCTTGCAGCTTGGATTTGACGACTGTGAGATGTGGAGCAACATTCAGGAGAAATAATTGCGTAGTGAAAGGTAAGACGTCTAGTACTTGATCCTTAAGTATATTTAGGAAATGCATTAGTAATCTGTTCTATATGTTCTAGATTGACTTTGAGCTAGGGAGATCCGGCTTGTGTCTACTCGAGTGGATTGTCTGATAATAGTAACCGATTTGATTCCCTGTACAGGTACGCATTCAGTTACAGAACGTGGAGAAGGAAATATGACAAAGGATATTCGCAAGGGATAAAAATGACATTGAGATAAGAGGAGTGGGTTCACTCTTTTTGTTTTTGGGGAGTGTTGTTGTTCAGGAAGGGGAAATCCTGAGTAGAGAGTGAGCCATGAGATAGAGGAAGGAGGAGAGATCTCCTCTTGGAGGCGAAGTAGTGAAGCCGAATGCAAGAGGTATCTCGCGAGTATGCGTTATATTTGAGTAGATCCATGAAGGCAAGCTCGAAGGAATACTACAGGGCGCGAATAGCTTGAGGAAGCTGTGTGAAGCCCGGAATCGGCGAGCAGAGAGTTGAGTTGCGGGACAGATCTTAGTTCGCAACCCTAGAATGAACTAGCGTGTTTAGTAGATGTAGAAGATAAGATGTAAGGTTGGAAGGCTTGATCAACCCGGTGAATACTATGATATCATAGAACTAGTAGTTGGACTTTCTTATGCCTACCCTGAATAGCACTGGAATGGAAGGGGCCTTGAGGGACTGTGGGGTAGAGAAGAGGGCCTTCCTTGTGTTGGGTGAGGTGGATAACGTTGGTGCCATAGCTACTAAGTGATTGAGATGTTTGTAGCTCTGTGGTTGAGCTCAATGGATTAGCAATATCCTCCTAGTTATCCTGTATGCTTGATAAACCCAACTGCAGGTTGGATTAGCATGTGTATGCTTGATAAACACAACTGCAGGTTGGCTTAGCATGAGATTGCTTGATAAACCCAACTATAGTTTGGCTTAGAATTGAAGTGGATCTTGACTGTTAGAGAGCCTACATAACCCTCCTTAGTGTATACATAGCCCATCTTGGGGATGGTTTCTCAGCTGAAAGAGTACAGGATGTACAGAGACCTAAGGTTGGGTGAAACGTTGCTCTCACTTAGATAGTTGCTGGGGCAACTTCAAGAAACAAAGATAAGTATTATGTGGAATGAATGAAATCATTTCATGTATTTTTATTATGTTGTGTTTCTTAATCTGTTGAATGAATGTTATATGAATGGGATAATAGTTAGACCATGTGTAAGTTTGAATGGAAGTTTAAGTACAAGTTGAATACTTCATTCAATTGCATGAGTTTAATGCATTTCTAATTTACATGTGTTAGATTTATGGTTAGCCTTAGTTTCATTTATTACATGTATTTTGTTATGAGATCCTTACCCTTGTAAATGGACTGCTTAAAACTACTTAATCATGGAATGGTTATGTGGCTTGCGATATGCTTATCCCACTATACGAGTTAGAGGAAAGATGGGCTATGGCAGGAGATAGGCAGAGATCTGTTAAAGATTGGAAGATACCTTAGAAGGTTTATATAAAAAAACTTTATAGAAAAAGATGATGAGGTTTGATACCTCAAATGGGAAGGGAGTTCCACCATTAGATAGATCTCTCCAAGATATTTCCAATGGTACCAATGTTTCCTCATTTGGACCAAGCATGAGGAAGTTATGCCTCTCAGAAGTTTGCACTGTCAAGCTGTAGGAAAAGAGGAGTTGGACTTCTGCAAATCCGACTTCTGCAATGCGGATTGTGGATTGTGGAAGGGGAATTTTTCTGAAAGTTTGAAGTTGGGATTCCGCAATTCTGACTTCTGCAATGCGGATTTCATATTGCGGAAGGGGACGTTTTCCAAAGTTTGAAGTTGGGATTCCGCAATTCTGACTTCCGCAATGTGGATTGCGAATTGAGGAAGGGGGAGTTTTCCGGAAGTTGGAAGTTGGATTTCTGCATTTCTAACTTCTGCAATGTGGATTGTGGATTGTATAAGAGGGCAATGTAGATTCCATATTGCGGAAAGATGCAATGCGGATTGCGGATTACGGAAAGGTGTAGTTGCGGATTGCGGATTGTGGAAAGGCACAAGGCACAATGCGGATTGGGGATTGTGAAAGATGTAGTTGCATACTGTGGATTGCAGAAAGACATAATGCGGATTTTGGATTGTGGAAAGGTGCAGTTGTGGATTCTGGATTGCGAAAAGCCACCATGCAGACTGTGGATCGCAATGGTGGATTGTGGATTCAAGTCCATTGCGGTTCTGTGTAATTATGGAAGTAAAAGAAGAAGAAAAAAAGTAACCCCAGATCTGTTAAGATTCAATATGCTAAGACAAAAAATATCAGCATTACATTCCATTTCACAATAATAGCATATACAGGATCAATGAAGAAAGAACAAGCATAGCATAAACACAAGAGACACAGATTTATCCTAGAAAACCCTCATGGGGTAGAAAACCCAGCAAAGCTTCCTCAATATAGATGACCAACAATATACAAAGACACAAACCAAAGATAGAATCTCCTCCTCCTCCATAACAGACCTCTCTCTCACAAGTGCGCTACATTTCAAGTGAGGGAACTGTGTGTATAATGAGGAACAAACCTCATCTATTTATACACATCTCCAACTTGTACTTTATATTAACTAGTTCGGCCCCAACTTTACCATTGGGTTAAACACCCCACTACAACTGACTAGGCCAACCCCACTAGGGTGGTGTAACGACCCTTTGAACCACATAACACATATAGGGTCGACCCCCAGTAGGGAATTCTAATCACCCAAGTTACCACATTTCGACGGAGGAATAAACATCTCCGGATATACAATAATATCTTCATAGAGGAATGAAACATCTCCGGAATAATAAAGTACAAATATAATATTCTTTGAAGATACAATATCTCAACACTCCCCCTTAATGAGAAGGATATTATAACAGCATCTGCATGAGCAAGGAGTCATAAACATCATACATGATACATCTATAAATCATTGGAAGCTTTCTCATCATCATCAGTAACTCAAGCAGTTACTGGAACATCTTCAATACTTGAACATCAACATCTTCAGTACTTAGTCTTTATCTTCTGCAACACTCGAACAGCTACAGCAACATCAACATCTTCAGTACTGAGTCTTTATCTTTTGTAGCACTCGAACAACTATAGCAACATCAACATCTGGATCCTCACGATCATCAGCATCGTCATCACACGATCATCAGCATCGTCATCTCATGATCATCAGCATCGTCATCTAGACCATCAGTATTAGTATCCACACCAATACAAGTATACACATCATCAATACAAGTATCCTCATCAATACAAGTATACATATCATCAATACTAGTATCCTCATCAATACATATCATCAATATCAATACAAGTATCCTCATCAATACAAGTATCCTCATTAGTCAAGCAGCATACTCTACAATACACATGATCCTTCCTTTCAGAATTATGGGATTCACAGTCTAAGGATGATTAATCCACACCATTCATTTCGGACTATGTCCAAGGATGATTTAATCCTCAGGATTCATTTAGGACTATGTCCAAGGATGATTTAATCCACACCATTCATTTAGGACTATGTCCAAGGATGATTTAATCCCCACCGTACATTTAGGACTATGTCCAAGGATGAATTAATCCCCACCGTACATTTAGGACTATGTCCAAGGATGACTTAATCCCCACCGTACATTTAGGACTATGTCCAAGGATGACTTAATCCCCACTGTACATTTAGGACTATGTCCAAGGATGACTTAATCCCCACCGTACATTTAGGACTATGTCCAAGGATGACTTAATCCTCACATGTCCATCAAGGACTTCATTCTCAAAGACCGTACGTCTACGGATCAATTCAAGGGACCAAAGTCTGTGGACAATACAATCCCCACTTGTCCACTAAGGACTTCATTCTCAGAGACATATGTCTACGGCTCACTTTAGGACTGAAGTCCAGGGATGATCCAATCCCCACCTGTCCACTAAGGACTTCATTCTCAAAGACATATGCCTACGGATCAATTTAGAACATGTGTTCAAGGATGATGCAATCCCTCCGTCAACTTAGACCCTATCTAAGGACCATCCACCAAAATCTCTGTCGGCATCACCAATATAGGTATCCACATCATCGACCTCACTGTCGATGCAGGCAATCTCATCATAAGTGACCACATCAGTCCCCCTCTCAAGGAGGGTCCTACCAAGCTTGTCTCAGAAAATACTCAAACTTTACTTGAGGTAGAGGTTTGGTTAGTATATTGGTAACTTGTTACAAATTTGAACTTTATAGTTCCTTTCTGTGCCATATCATGGAACACTAGATTCTCTGCCATCTTGATACAACTCTGTTTGTCACATTGGATCACAGTTGAGTCTATCTCTAAGTCAAACAATCCAGAAGCCATACTGCTTCACAACTAGCAGAGCAACCAGCCATATATTCTGCTTGTGCTGAGAGCCACAATAAACTGCTTCCAGCTAAACCACGAGATCATGGCTGATCCCAGACAATAACATCCTCTCGATGTGTTCTTCCTGTCTGATACACTTTCTGCTCAATCAACATCTATGTAGCCATCTGAAGTCATGATCTCCAAGATAACATAGATAAAAGTCTATCGTATCCTTTAGGTGCCTCATCACATGCTTTGCAACTATCAGGTGAACACATCTAGTTTCCACTAGATACTGACTCAAGGTGTTCACAACAAAGCATATATCTGACCTAGTATTTGTTAGATACATCAATGACCCAATAATTTGTCTGTACAGATTTATATACACTAACTCTGATGAGTCATCCGCTAACAGCTTCAAGTTGGAATCTATGAGAGTGGCCATTCCAAAACATCAAGTCCTTTTAATATTTCTCGGCATACTTTCCCTGGTTGAGAAAGATTCCTTCTGAGTCTTTCATACTTCCAGACCTAGTAAGTAATGCATCAATCTGAGATCTTTCATTTTCATTTCTACAGTCATCTATCTGGGCCATCTCTCGTGAGATGGGTCTACTGATATGAGCCTCAATATCATTCGAACTCTGTGGTGAGTTCTTTCTTGCATCCATGTCATCTATGTATAGAAACCATATTCAACCTTGTAGCAAAGGTTGAGATCCACATCACCCATGGTGATCATTAAGCTCATCAATTGACTATTGATCTTGGGTACCCATACAAAACCTGATTCACACTTCTTCTTTAATTACACCATTAAGAGAATGGTCTTATCTAGTCACTTGGAGCAAACATCTCGTCATGATTCTCTTCCTCTTTATAAGAGAATCTTCCAGCCACGAGCCTTCTATATTTTGTTTGATTTGTAAATCTTCTTGTTGAACATCCATCACTTGTTTGGTGTTCATCATTCTTCATGATTTTTCCTAGATATCAAAATTAAGTACATGATTAGTAATACTTCACAATCATGAAATCATGTTGACATGATAACCTATTATGCATATAGATATCATTTACATAGTTATGCAACTATCTTGACCAATACTTTGGCACAACACTTTTCCATATCCTGTATGCATACAGTGGCTATCTAGATGCCTTCCCTCTCTACCAGAACATACTATCGAGAGTGTGCACAGCTGTCAGCATGCCAACAAACATGTTTCATTCTAGATAAGCAACAATGGATTGTTTGTCCAACTTATCAATCATATGCATATTAGTAGTATATTGTTCAATGCTCTATGAATGTTTACACTCAACATGATATATTCTAGGAATATAAATATGCATACAACCTATTACAGGAAATATCATTTACTATTTCAAATAACAACTCAAATACTTATCTTTTATGTTTGTGTGGTTGCCTCCCGCTTGATCTTCTATATGTCTTTTGAACTTCTATTCATTATGTACCACTGTGCATGCTCAAGTGTGCACCAGTGCCATCCTCATGATCTCATACACAAACATACATTCATTAATATATTATAATCTTGAATATGTATAGCCATGATCATAGATAATAAACATTAGTATTCAAGGTTTCAGGGAAGTCTTCTTTCACTCATGCATCAATCAAGATAAGAGACATAATATTCATAAACCCTTGATTACTAACTTTATGAATAAAGATAACCAATCATACCAAGTATACTTATATAAGGGATCCTAACACAAAGTAAGATTCTAACTTGATATAGGAAAACATACCTGGATTAGTATACCTGTTTAGTTATGTCTAACATACCTAATCAATATCTTTTTTGTTCTCTTCAATGATTTTGAGATCCTGTGCTGAAACCTGCATATCTCATAGGTTAAGCATAATAGAACAAAGTCATACATACCTCATAAGTAGAACTTCTATGTGATCAAGGATTATGGATGAGTCTTTGTCTTCATGATGTCATGGTCATGGAACTTGATTTGTCTTTCATGATGTACCTATATCTTGTTAGCAGACAACATCAACCTCATACAACACCACAGTGCATAAGTACAATCATATAACCCTAATCAATGAATGCCTTCTATCATTCACATGTATTCATACTTTTATTAGGATGATAAGAAAAATATAACATTAATCAAGATTGTACTAATAAATAATATGAAGACAAACATATTATGAACTTAATCAAGAATCAGATTTCAAGACATACCTATACCTCCTTAAGTCATACCTGTCGAGACTTCTTGTAGTCTTCTTATGTAAGGCCTTAGCCTCAACTCCCCCTGAAAATTGATCTGGAGCTTGATTTGGGTTTGTTAGAGAAACCCTAAAAATTCAATCTTTGAATTTCACACTTATGAATGGATGGAAGGATGTGTCTTGCTGAGCTAATCAATACTTGCATACTTCAATTTTGAAATATCCAAAACTTGACCCCTCAAAATTGCCTTCGAAACTTCGGGATATTATGGACAAGATCCTGAACTAGGGTTTGATGAATCCCACCCGTCTTCCCAATCAAAAGGTTCGATCCAAGGCTCTAAACTCTTATTTTTCTGAGGAGCTTCCAGCCGTGGTCACAGACTTAAAAAATTCCAACTTTTGTTGAAGCCCTAATTTTCCATCTTTCCGATCAAAATCCCGAACTGGGGTTTGATCAAGCCCGGTCTTCTATCCAACCAAAAAATTTGATCTTGGTATCTAAATTTTTATTTTCTTGAGTAGCATTCAGCCGTGGACTTCGATTCCAAAAATTCTAATTTTCCTCGAAACCCTAAATTCCGAAATCCATGAATGAAGGTGCTCCAAAAATAATTCTTTTTTGAATGAAAAATGTACCTGATTGTTCTACTGTAACTCTGAACTTTTCAATCCATAGGGTCTGAAAAATTTTCTTATAGTATCCTGACCTATAATCTTTCCATCGTGATAGGTCTGACCTCAATTGGATTTTCTGAGAGAGAGTTATTCCAAGATTGGCAATGTGACCTATTTATGGGATAAACCAGGAGAGTGAACTTGTACGGTGTTCCACGTGTCACTAGTTCAACTTCAGCCTCTGAAACAGGTTTTTGAGATAGTACAGTCTGTGCACTACCTGTCACTTTTTATGAAATTTCATTTGGAGCTACCTAGCCCAAGTTATGACCTTTTTTCCTAGGTCACCTAATTTTGACTAAGATCTGGAAGAGGCAGAAGCTTTAACTTGTACTGATCATAACTTACAAAGTACAACGAATATGAGGGTTTACTTTGGACACAAGATACTTGGGGATGTTATCTATGACCTGTAAAGATTTCATATCCTGACACTTTGCAAAAATGTATTTATAGCGAAAGTTCCACGATGACTGGTTTTTGATATATAAAACCCAAACCTTCAAATTGTCGCAAGTGAAGCAAGTGTCGTAAGTGCCATACATTGCCTTCCTTTAGGTTAGCTCTGATACCATGTTAATATTTAATATGCGAAGACAAAAAATATCAGCATTACATTCCATTTCACAATAATAGCATATACAGGATCACTGAAGAAACAACAAGCACATCATAAACACAAGAGACACAGATTTATCCTAGGAAACCCTCATGGGGTAGAAAAACCAGCAAAGCTTCCTCAATATAGATGACCAGCAATATGCAAAGATGCAAACCAAAGACAAGATCTCCTCCTCCTCCATAGCGGACCTCTCTCTCACAAGTGCGCTACATTTCAAGTGAGGGAAGTGTGTGTATAATGAGGAACACACCTCCTCTATTTATACACATCTCTAACTTGTACTTTATATTAACTAGGTCAGCCTTAACTTTACCACTGGGTTAAACACCCCACTGCAACTGACTAGGCCGACCCCACTAGGGTGGTCTAACAACCCTTTGACCCACATAACACATACAGGTCCGACCCCCACTAGAGAAGTCTAATAACCCAAGTTACCACATTCCTAAGGAGGAATAAACATCTCCGGATATACAATAAGATCTTCACGGAGGAATGAAACATCTCCAGAATAATAAAGTACAAATCTAATATTCTTTGAAGTTACAATATCTCAACAGGATCTTCAGTGGCCTCGGAAGTCCACAAGGGAGGTCCAGGGACGTTATATGAGCCTATAAATAGAAGTACGATTGTAAGCCTAAGGCATCGAATCACATTTGATGATATGATATGATCATATTTACATCCATATGTGTTTTAATATTTTGGATCTATTTATGGAAGCATTTATCCAGTTTGGGTCTATTTGATCACAACAATTGCTCTGAGTTTGTAATAGTTCTGCGACGTGTGATAAATACTAGGAACGATTGATATATATCTATGTATCTTTGTCTTTCCTAGTGTTTGATGTCTCATTTAAATCGCAGTAGATGTTTTCACAGTTATGTTATGTACTGGAGATTCCTTGAACCTCCTTTGATAATCTGTTTAATTTTTTAACTATGAGATGGTAATGTAGTTAATGTATATAAGGATAATGGTTAATAGGTTGATAGTATGATGTCCTGATGCGAGTGAAAATATATCGTTTATGTTGTGAATGAGAGTGATCTAGTGCATGTCTTCTCACAGTTGTAGAAACTTGGTTTTTGTAGCCCCCCTTAGCCATCTTAGGTGAGACTTCACTCACTCTGTGGGTGTTGATACTTCACAATAGTGCGAAGTGAAGTATTGACGCAGTGTCTATCTACAGGGGTTCACTTCATACTGTCACTAACAACTAACAACCAAAACTCCCTTATACATTGGCCCAAAAAGGTAAAACCCATCCCAGCAACACTTGCAGAGGAAGTGCAGTCTCACCCGAGATGGATAAGGGGGGTGTTGGAACCAAGTTTCCGCAGTTGTGTAGAGGATATGCACATATTACCTTCACACTAACCAGATATTATGACATTTACAACATACTATTAACTTATCATTCACGGATTTCAATAAAAATTCAAAACAACACATTTGACGTACTTATTCAGATTAGCATTACTTATACAACATATTCGCATCAACCAATGTAAACATTCACATAACATATTTCTCATTCATCATTGCATAAGATTAAAGACAGAGATTACACCCTAACCGAAAATCTCCATTCATTCAGCAAACCTGCGGAATAATCCTCGTAGAAACTGTCAAGACAACATATCGCGGATACAAAACAAACCCAAAAGATATGATGATCATCCAAAACTTCGATCCCCTTAGGCTTACAATCCTACTCTATTTATATGCTTTTATCTTATTACAAAATGGTCCACATGACTTACTTAACTAATCTAACACTTCTTGTGCTCTCATGAATACTGTGAATGATCCTACTTTCGCAGAATGACCCTTTCGTATCTGTCGGCTTCCACACTTCCTGTGGATCTATCTAGTGCCAATAGGCCCCGAACAAAAACTTATGGCTTGTCCCGAGCCACCTCAGTTGGCCACTACTGGTTTGTACCCATCCTTCGCTATTCTCTGTTTCTGAAACTGTTCTTATCGTCTGGAACTTGTTGTTGTGTACTTCTCATCTCCATTCGTCGATCCCTAGTTTGTTGTCATGTACTTCTTGAACTCTTCCTACAGTCTCTGGAAACCTTCATCATCTAGCTCTTCAGAGTCTGTTGGTTTGGTCCACGTTCATTCAAGACTGAGAGGAAAGTCATCGACATCGCGAAGGTGGGAAATTGGCCGACTGCTCTGTCACATATGTTTCACACCTTGGATTGCTTCCTACTGGGGCCAGGGGGCGGCCACCCCTGTCATTTTGGTGGTCACCAGGACCACGAATCTTAGAACTACTACCACATACTAAGACATATCATATGAAACTTCATTTCTATGACACCCAAGTGCCCATGCCTCTTCCTGCTCAAGGAGGTCATGCCTGCTCATCTGTCAGGCCCGTAGCGCACCAAGTGTGCTACCGCATGAAATGAAATGGATTATTTCCACAAACCTCCTTGTAATTCCTAAACTTATCTAATTACTTGACCTAGTCATAGCATGTATTTCTCGCTTCTGGTGAATACCTCTTTGCTCCACTAGCCTCTGTTTCCTGTATATATGTATTTCCATGTTATGCGACACCTGCCTCGAACATCATCTGCGAATCCGTTCGCCTAATGCACCAATTCTATAATTATTTGTTTCCTGCGTGTGGTGACCATGACCATACTTCTCCCAGCTTCCCTTCCTGTCCAACCCATGTGAACTAGCATCCGTGGTGCCACCGACCATGTTGCCACGGTGTGTTTCCATGTGCCGAATGTGCTTGGAGACAGTGCTGATCCAGCCCAACTAACGATCATACCTGTAAAAAAACCTATCATCTGAAGAAGTCCCATCTATTGACGATTCAGAATGATTGCTCATTCGATGGGGTCGCAATCTTGCAGCTATCGCAGTCAAACCCCAAACTGCGATACGACCCCTCCCATTTGCACATTCTCTTCTGGCTGGTGCACCCTCCTGCCACTTAGTATCTTCTATATTATATATGTATATATATATATATATATATTTTTTATTTTTTATTTTTTTTTATTGGTCCTCATCTGCTCTGTGTCGGATCATTGTGATAGGGCTTCAACCTATTCCCATTAACTAATTTAGGGAACAATATTCCATCCAAACTCTGTAGCTATAATGCACCTCCGTCGGTGACAAAATTGATAACATATGGTCCCAACAAGTGCATTTGCAGCTTACGGGGGTGTCTCACAAATTTACTATCACAAAATAAAACTGTATCCCCTGTCTGAAAGTGTTTTGTCTTGACATGGCAGTTGTGCCATGCCTTCTAGTGGTCTTTTTCTACTTTCTGATGGAACCCTACGATGAATTGATCTTCGTCAAGATGTATTAGTTGGGTCAATCGTTCTTGTAGCACGCCATCGTCTCTCATCCCTATTGTTGCGGTGATGCGCAAGCTTGGTACTATGTATTCCATCGGCATAACTGCTTCCAGGCCATAAACGAGCTTAAATGGTGTCTGGCCAGTCAATTGTTTGCATGTGGTGCGATATGCCCTAAGGATCGCTGGAATTTTTACGTCCCACTCATCACGGTTCACATTGCACACCTTGGTGAGAGCATGCTCCAATATCTTATCGAATGTCTCAACTGTCCCATTAGCTTGAGGGTGGTAAGGTGTACTCTTCTTGTACTGGATCTGAAACTCTTCTATCATCATGGCGATTGTTTGGTTGACAAAGTGTGTCCCCTAGTTAGTTAGAAACACTTTTGGACACCAAAACCTGGTGACCATGTTGTCAAATAGGAATCAAGCTACGGTTGCAGTAGAACAATATTTTACCAGCGCAACTTCCACCCAATGAGTTAGGTAGTCTGTCGCAGTGATGATGTAACGCGACCCTATTCTCTTCCCAGGTGGGTTGATGGGTCCCACGAAACTGATGGCCAATTTGTCGAAGGCCTGTAGCGTTACTTGTGGTACTAGTGGCATTTCATCTCGACGTGAGGGCTTCCTAGTTCATTGGTATACATCACAGCTCTTTGACTAAACCATATACCATCCAATCATCCATGTAGACAACGAGGAACTTATGAATATAATCTTTAAATGCCTCTACCACTATTTTGGAAAATATCGTGGGAGCATTCTTTAATCCTAATGGCATCACCATGTACTGGAAGTATCCCTGCTCTGTGACGAATGTAATCTTGTGTCAATATTCTTTTGCAATATTGATTTGGTGGTGGCCCAAAAATCTGTGTAAAGGAATATATCTCCTTACCTCCTACTCCTTCGAGCACTTCATCCGGGAATGGGTTGGGAACAGATAGTGTAGGAAGGCATCATTCAGTTTCCGTAGGTCGACACATATTCGTACTTCACCGATTTTCTTGTCCTGGACAACCATTGGACTAATCCATTCTGATTCATCTACTGGTTTTAGGGGGATCTTCATTTCCCCTAGGTCTCTAGAAATTTCGTTCATCTCTGATAATTTCATTGGAAACAAATCCTTAAACTCATATAGTAAGTCAGTCATATTTGTAATGGTCAACTTGTCCCAGTAGTCTCCAATGATTACAAACTTGGGGTTTTCCTCCGACCCAATGTTCACTTTCTTGATCTTTAATGGTTGCTGAAATTTGTCCGACGGTATATCCGGTGCCACAACACTACGACTACCCTCTCATTCTGGTACATACGTAGCCCTTGGGTCATCTTCATCTTGGTGCTCTCTAGTGATGTTGTAACACTCCATCAACATTTCTGGTGTCGTGGTCCATTGGAGTGCCATCGGTTGTCCAGTCAGTGCTACTTCAGATATTTTTCTGTAGATTGCCTATAGCGTGGTATGGATTAAGCGATTTTCATCTGAGAATGAGAACGATTGGCTAAAACCAATGGTAATTTGTTCCCAAGATGTCGTCCCACATCGCAGTTCTGCTGCAACATACCATCTCCGCGGTACCTCATCCAACGTGTGTACGAATGCATGTACCCACTCCTGTCGTTATCTCGATCCCCATTGATGTTGACAGGAATTCAAATGTGCCATTAGGTCTCCTCATCCATCATATCACATATGGTCGTCCTCCGTAACTTCACCGAACCGAACCTCCTTGAGGCGTCAACATAGTGGCCAAGATGTGATGTTTGATTTATGTGCTGCCCACCATCGTGCAAGAGTAGCCTTCAAGGCTTACTATAGGGCCATAAGCACTGTGGCTCTGCCACATTTTCCTCAAATTCAGAGAGAAACGTTCCCAAGTTGGGAAATCCCTTATAGGTAGGTAACACATACTCCTCTGTCGCTACCCTTCGCCAGGACTATTTGATCCGTGCGCATCTTCGAAAGGACACTTCATGCAACCGGTTCTTCTAATTCTCTAAGGCCTCGTCTAAATCGGAGGATGCTGAGCTATCACTGCGCCATCCTAATTCACCAGTCATGGTGGGATTAAAATAATCCTCAGAGATGTTATACAAACTGTCCCACCCTTCCTCAAACTCGTCTCTGGCTGGCTCCATATAGCGCAGCCCTTCTGCAGGGTCCAGTGGTGCAATGACTCTCATTTCCTGATTCTTGAATGACATTATCCTTTTCTTAAAGTGATAATTGCTTGATTTTTCATAGCCCAGTCTATCCCTAGAAGTACCGGATAGAAACTGGTGTTATCCACAACCTTAATGACATTGAAATCCACATATGTTCCGAGCCCTTCAATTTCAACCAAAAGTTGACATACCTGATCGAGCGGGGTGACCTTGCTCTGGTTCGCTAGTCGTAGCTGTACTGGTGACCATGTCATCCACGTCTTACCTATTATTTCCCATGTCTATTTAGTCAGGATATTCACGTCCTAACCCAAATCCAAAATCATGGAGTCGACATCAAATTATTTGATTTGTGCCTGTCTTTCTTAAGCTCACAATTCAAAATGAGCAACTTCTTGAGAAGTTGCAAGATACTTGTTTTTCCTCCTATGTTTCAGATTGTCAAATGGTAGATTGTTTGGAGGATTCTCATGACATGGTGGATCATGAGAAATGTGAAAATTTGAATGTTCTTGATGTGTTTGAAGATGAACTTGAAGAGATCCAAACACTTGATGTGGTGGAAGAGGAATTTGAATTGCCTCTTGATGAAGGTTATGCAATTTTTAAAGAAGAGCATGATTCCTCTACATTGGAACCAAACTATGACAAAGAGTTCACACTTTTGAAGGAGCTGTATGATACTACCCATATGGATCCTTCCCATGATGAAACTTCTATACTTTTTTATCATTTGGGTGATTTGGTTCATTCTCTTACATCCTACAATTCCATGTTTTGCAACATTAGTCTCAATGAAGTATGGGTGAAAGGGTTCTTTTTGATGGTGCCACATGAGGAGTATGGAACTCCTAGATTTACTTTTTATGATGATATGGTTGGAGCACATTCTTATTCACATTTGCAGAAACATTATTTGTCACTTTATGATGATGCAAATCTACATGGATGCACCTATGATATGCATTTGAGTCACTTGAAGACTCATGGTTTTTCTTGCTCAACATTTGATTCATTTGATGTTGGAAGAACTTCATCCAACAATTAGGAGAATAGATTTATGATTGGAGAAAATTTTTGTTGGCAACCACATACTTTGTTATATTTTTATGATTATCACATTCATGGATGTATGGGTGAGACTTCTTTGAGTCATTTGAAGTCTCCTTGTTTTTTCTGCTCATTATTTGGTTCAGATTTTAGTGGAGATTCTTCATTCACTTCTTGGATGAAAGAATACATGACTGAATATTTTGATGCATATCACATCCTTTTGGAGCAGCATTATAGGAAATGGGATCCTCACCTATGTCATTGGAGCAAATTTGATTGGTCACTTGAAGCTTGTATGCACTTGGAAAATGGTGGTCTACTTGCTTGGAGGTATAAGCACTTTCATGACTCTTTGATGAAGCATATCCTTGATGTACATTTTCATTATGTTGTGATGTACTTTGATGATATATATTTGGTACTCATGATGTTTGGAAGAATGCATACAAGAAAATGGGATCCAGGAATCCTCTTATCTAATGGTGTAGGTTCGAGAGCACTCTTAATTGTTGGGGTGCAATACAAGCAATGGGACCCTGGAATAATTTTTGTCTCATTGGTTTCATTTTTTGGGGGGAAGCAAGCAGTATGGGAGATGGATTCCCCACTTAATAAAGTGATTTTAATCATATTAGTGCAGCAGCAAGCATGGTGGTTCCTCTCTAAAATATTCATGGAAACTCAAAGACTCAAGGTTTGGCAATTTAATGGCAACTTCAAAGAATTATACAGAAAGCAGGTTCTTCAACACCCATGTTTGAAATTGCTTGAGGACAAGCAATATTGGGAAGGGAGGATTTGTCATGTCCCAAATTTTGAATTGGGTCACAATGGCCTAATTACATTAGCCATATTCATTAGAGTTTGTAAAATTGATGTTAAGGGTCAAATAATTGCCAGGGAGGAAAATTACTAGTTTCCTAGGTTTGGGGTGGAAGCTTTGGGATTTGGAATAAGGGGGATAATAAATGATGTTTAGGCATTAGAAGGGTTCAAGTATTTAATAAATAGAGTGAATAAAGAAATTCAAGAGAAATCCTAGATGACAAATGGTTTTGGAGACATATGGAGGATGTGGGACCCACACTAGCTTGATTTTTCATAATACATGGTATCTCTCTTTTGCAAATTTAAATTAATGGGAATGTGAACACTCTTGGGTGAGTTGGTAAGTCATAAAACATGTCATTGAGCATATTAGGTCGAATTGGGAAGGATTGGTAACCTCCATGGAAGATAAAGAGTCAAAGTGGAAGTTTGTGGACACTTGGGCTAGATTCCCTAGCCCCTATGACACCAATGATGGAGCATCTATGACAACTATGACAAATTGCAGACCTGACCTCTGACATCTGACCACTATGACATGTCAGCCCCAAAAATAGGCTCAAGGAAGTCGAATTTGGGAGTTGGAGAAGCCAAAGAGACTCAAAATCGAATTTGGGAGAAGATGGAAGGTTGGAACTAGGAGACAAGTGGCAAATGTGGAATATTTCCTAAATGGAAATCTATTGAATCTATTGAGAGGATTTAGACCCTTAGAAGGCTAATGTTGGTTATAAAATGTAGAAATGAAGTATGAGAATAGCTTTTGATCATTTGTAGAATTTGCAATTGCATTTGTGAAGAGGGAGAGCTAGTGGATGACTAGTTTCTTGCCTTAGCCAATTTCGAGGGTGAAAGATTCCCATCCAAGTTGGCAATTGGAAAGGCCATTCAGACATTTCATTTGGAGCTTTAATGGAGTCTTTATTTGCAGGTGTAAGCTATAGGGCAGATCATGGTTTCTTCTATTCCAGCTCGCTCCTTCAACCATTTACAGTTTTGATGGCATATTCTTGATCCTTGAGGGAGGGCATTTTTGGTGAGCTATTGTACTCTTTGGGGGAGCTTCTAATGCCCCATTTATTTTGTAATATGAATTAAATACTATTTTCTTCATCTCCAAAAATTTTCAGTTCGAAATTTCAAGTAGAAATGTATAAATCTCATTTTTAATGGAAGAACAATGCCATTTCCCCACTACCTTGTTGTGAGCCAATGTATTGATGATGATTTCGAATGAATGGATGATTCTATGATATATTTGTGATAAATATACTGCCATGGATGTCTTATACAAGTTTCATGTACTGTACTTGAGCATTTGAAGCATTTTTACTCAGTTTAATTGCATTGGGAGAAGAAATAGTGCCATTTCCCCAAGGGTCGAATTGGGGATTTTTGCAGCTGAATGGGAGAGGGTGAGAACAGTTGTAATAAACCATTAATGGTGCATATGAAACCTTAATAACATACTTAACACATTGCATACCTCTGTTCATAAATTTGAGTGGGTTTGGAGGCATTTGGGAAGCCATTTTCAGTACTTACCTTAGGGGGATTTGAACCCCAAATTACTACTAAAATTGCATACTTGGTCCAGAATCTTAAGAGAGTTTGCAAAGGTCTTTTGGTGGCCATATGTTATCCCTGAACATCATATTCAATTCCTAATATCATTCATAAACCTTCCTTGAAGATTTGAAGGCATTTGGAGTCAATTTGAGACCTAAAGACCAATACTAGTCAAAGGGAAATCACTAGTAAAGTTACCTACATTGACCAGAATTGAAAGAGTATTTGTAGAAGTGTTTTAAAGGTAGAAAGGCATCCCTGAAACACATATTTATGTTTTAATATCATTCATATACCTTCTCAGAAGATTTGGGATCATTTGGGACAAATTTGGGACCTAGAGATCGAAACTAGTCAAAGGTCGAACCAAGGAAAAAAGTGAAAAATTGCAATTTTAATAAAATTCCTAATAAGGGACATTACAGTGGTATTAGAGCATGGTCCTTGCACCTGTGTATTAGGTACATACATTCAAGAATAATTGGCAGCCATGTCTTACTATTATGATGAATCCTATGAGTACAATTCTTATGAGGAATATGCAGATGCTTATGAGCAATATGAAGCAGAATGTGAATGGTATGAGGAAGAGGTGCCATCATGTAACACTTCTTACAATTTCAAGAGAAATGAAGATTATTCTTATGACTTTAAATCTGATGAATATGAGTGTGTCACACCAACCAATGATAATTCTATGATTGAGTCCCAAAGATGGAGAGCAGAATATAAAACCTTGCCCCAACAATATCAAAAATATCAAGAATATCTTGCTTTTAGAAAAAATACACAAAATGCCATGTCTTTTGAGTACTATGCTGAACATGTTTTTGAAAATAGGCCCAAAAATGAAGATGTGGAGTTAGTGAAGAAAAGTTTATGCCCTTCTTGTAAAAACCCTTGGAGCGAGTATCATATATGTGTGCATGAAATCATGTCCTCCTTGAGCAGAGCTTTTGAGATTTATTCAAGAAGAGATTCCAAATATATTGATTCTAAGGAAAACAAGGGGAAAAATGCATCGACTTGCTTTAAGGAGCAAAAGGAAGAGACATCACAAGAGAATAAAGAAGATTCTATTGAAAATATGGAAGATCATTTCGAGACACCTTCTAGCTTAGACATGAACCAAAGAGCATCTACTAATGGATGCTTAAACTATGAAGGAGTACCTACTGATGGGTGCTCACACCTCTATGTTGGTGACATAGAGATCACTTTTGAAAGTGTTTCTACAAGTACAAGTTTCATTAAGCATGATAATGAAGACCTTGTAGCAGTTGAAGAAGAACCAAGATCAACTTCGCCATCACCACTTGAGCTTCATGAAGTTGGTCCAAGAAAAATTGAAGAAGATGAGGAGGTTCATTTGCAAGAGCCTTATTTCCTTGAAGGGTCCTTAAAGATGATTGAAAATAAGATCCAAGAGTCCCTCAGCATTCTCCATGACACTCAAGCATTGGTGTCAAATTCTTATTGGAGAGCTACTTCATTGGAGGAAACATCCTTCCTTGAAGACATGGAGAAGATTCAAAGAGCAATGTGTCACATCAAAGGTAATTTCATGTATTTGCTTTTTGATAGAAACCATTTGTTTGAGCTTAATGAATTGTTACATGATCCATACTTGAAGAATAATGAGGATATTCATAAGCTCACAATTCAAAATGAGCAACTTCTTGATATGTTGCAAGATACTTGTTTTTCCTCCTATGTTTCAGATTGTCAAATGGTAGATTGTTTGGAGGATTCTCGTGACATGGTGGATTATGAGAAATGTGAAAATTTGAATGTTCTTGATGTGTTTGAAGATGAACTTAAATAGATCCAAACACTTGATGTGGTGGAAGAGGAATTTGAATTGCCTCTTGATGAAGGTTATGCAATTTTTAAAGAAGAGCATGATTCCTCTACATTGGAACCAAACTATGACAAAGAGTTCACACTTTTGAAGGAGCTGCATGATACTACCCATATGGATCCTTCCCATGATGAAACTTCTATACTTTTTTATCATTTGGGTGATTTGGTTCATTCTCTTACATCCTACAAATCCATGTTTTGCAACATTAGTGTCAATGAAGTATGGGTGAAAGGGTTCTTTTTGATGGTGCCACATGAGGAGTATGGAACTCCTAGATTTACTTTTTATGATGATATGGTTGGAGCACATTCTTATTCACATTTGCAGAAACATTATTTGTCACTTTATGATGATGCAAATCTACATGGATGCACCTATGATATGCATTTGAGTCACTTGAAGACTCATGGTTTTTCTTGCTCAACATTTGATTCACTTGATGTTGGAGGAACTTCATCCAACAATTGGGAGAATAGATTTATGATTGGAGAAAATTTTTGTTGGAAGCCACATACTTTGTTATATTTTTATGATTATCACATTCATGGATGTATGGGTGAGACTTCTTTGAGTCATTTGAAGTCTCCTTGTTTTTTCTGCTCATTATTTGGTTCAGATTTTAGTGGAGATTCTTCATTCACTTCTTGGATGAAAGAATACATGGCTGAATATTTTGATGCATATCACATCCTTTTGGAGCAGCATTATAGGACATGGGATCCTCACCTATGTCATTGGAGCAGATTTGATTGGTCACTTGAAGCTTGTATGCACTTGGAAAATGGTGGTCTACTTGCTTGGATGTATAAGCACTTTCATGACTCTTTGATGAAGCATATCCTTGATGTACATTTTCATTATGTTGTTATGTACTTTGATGCTATATATTTGGTACTCATGATGTTTGGAAGAATGCATACAAGAAAATGGGATCCAGGAATCCTCTTATCTAATGGTGTAGGTTGGAGAGCACTCTTAATTGTTGGGGTGCAATACAAGCAATGGGACCCTGGAATAATTTTTGTCTCATTGGTTTCATTTTTGGGGGGGAAGCAAGCAGTATGGGAGATGGATTCCCCACTTAATAAAGTTATTTTAATCATAGTAGTGCAGCAACAAGCATGGTGGTTCCTCTCTAAAATATTCATGGAAACTCAAAGACTCAAGGTTTGGCAATTTAATGGCAACTTCAAAGAATTATACAGAAAGCAGGTTCTTCAACACCCATGTTTGAAATTGCTTGAGGACAAGCAATATTGGGAAGGGAGGATTTGTCATGTCCCAAATTTGGAATTGGGTCACAATGGCCTAATCACATTAGCCATATTCATTAGAGTTTGTAAAATTGATGTTAAGGGTCAAATAATTGCCAAGGAGGAAAATTACTAGTTTGCTAGGTTTGGGGTGGAAGCTTTGGGATTTGGAATAAGGGGGATAATAAATGATGTTTAGACATTAGAAGGGTTCAAGTATTTAATAAATAGAGTGAATAAAGAAATTCAAGAGAAATCCTAAATGACAAATGGTTTTGGAGACATATGGAGGATGTGGGACCCACACTAGCTTGATTTTTCATAATACATGGTATCTCTCTTTCGCAAATTTGAATTAATGGAAATGTGAAAACTCTTGGGTGAGTTGGTAAGTCATAACACATGTCATTGAGCATATTAGGTCGAATTGGGAAGGATTGGTAACCTCCATGGAAGATAAAGAGTCAAAGTGGAAGTTTGTGGACACTTGGGCTAGATTCCCTAGCCCCTATGACACCAATGATGGAGCATCTATGACAACTATGACAAATTGCAGACCTGACCTCTGACATCTGACCACTATGACATGTCAGACCAAAAAATAGTCTCAAGGAAGTTGAATTTGGGAGTTGGAGAAGCCAAAGAGACTCAAAATCGAATTTGGGAGAAGATGGAAGGTTGGAACTAGGAGACAAGTGGCAAATGTGGAATATTTCGTAAATGGAAATCGATTGAATCTATTGAGAGGATTTCGACCCTTAGAAGGCTAATGTTGGTTATAAAATGTAGAAATGAAGTATGAGAATAGCTTTTGATCATTTGTAGAATTTGCAATTGCATTTGTGAAGAGGGAGAGCTAGTGGATGACTAGTTTCTTGGCTTAGCCACTTTAAGGGTGAAAGATTCTCATCCAAGTTGGCAATTGGAAAGGCCATTCAAACCTTTCATTTGGAGCTTTAATGGAGTCTTTATTTGTAGGTGTAAGCTACAGGGCAGATCATGGTTTCTTCTATTGCAGCTCGCTCCTTCAACCATTTACAGTTTTGATGGGATATTCTTGATCGTTGAGGGAGGGCGTTTTTGGTGAGCTATTGTACTCTTTGGGGGAGCTTCTAATGCCCCATTTATTTTGTAATATGAATTAAATACTCTGTTATTCATCTCCAAAAAGTTTCAGGTCGAAATTCCAAGTATAAATGTATAAATCTCATTTTTAATGGAAGAACAATGCCATTTCCCCACTACCTTGTTGTGAGCCAATGTATTGATGATGATTTCTAATGAATGGATGATTATATGATATATTTGTGATAAATATACTTCCATGGATGTCTTATACAAGTTGTATGTACTGTACTTGAGCATTTGAAGCATTTTTACTCAGTTTAATTGCATTGGGAGAAGAAATAGTGCCATTTCCCCAAGGGTCGAATTGGGGATTTTTGCAGCTGAATGGGAGAGGGTGAGAACAGTTGTAATAAACCATTAATAGTGCATATGAGACCTTAATAACATACTTAACACATTGCATACCTTTTTTCATAAATTTGAGTGGGTTTGGAGGCATTTGGGAAGCCATTTTCAGTACTTACCTTAGGGGGATTTGAACCCCAAATTACTACTAAAATTGCATACTTGGTCCAGAACCTTAAGAGAGTTTGCAGAGGTCTTTTGGTGGCCATATGTTATCCCTGAACATCATATTCAATTCCTAATATCATTCATAAACCTTCCTTGAAGATTTGAAGGCATTTGGAGTCAATTTGAGACCTAAAGACCAATACTAGTCAAAGGGAAATCATTAGTAAAGTTACCTACATTGACCAGAATTGAAAGAGTATTTGTAGAAGTGTTTTAAAGGTATAAATGCATCCCTGAAACACATATTTATGTTCTAATATCATTCATATACCTTCTCAGAAGATTTGGGATCATTTGGGACAAATTTGGGACCTAGAGATCGAAACTAGTCAAAGGTCGAACCAAGGAAAAAAGTGGAAAATTGCAATTTTAATAAAATTCCTAATAAGGGACATTATAGTGGTATTAGAGCATGCTCCTTGCACCTGTGTATTAGGTACATACATTCAAGAATAATTGGCAGCCATGTCTTACTATTATGATGAATCCTATGAGTACAATTCTTATGAGGAATATGCAGATGCTTATGAGCAATATGAAGCAGAATGTGAATGGTATGAGGAAGAGGTGCCATCATGCAACACTTCTTACAATTTCAAGAGAAATGAAGATTATTCTTATGACTTTAAATCTGATGAATATGAGTGTGTCACACCAACCAAGGATAATTCTATGAGTGAGTCCCAAAGATGGAGAGCAGAATATAAAACCTTGCCCCAACAATATCAAAAATATCAAGAATATCTTGCTTTTAGCAAAAATACACAAAATGCCATGTCTTTTGAGTACTATGCTGAACATGTTTTTGAAAATAGGCCCAAAA
This sequence comes from Larix kaempferi, assembly GCA_027924585.1. Taxonomy (NCBI): domain Eukaryota; kingdom Viridiplantae; phylum Streptophyta; class Pinopsida; order Pinales; family Pinaceae; genus Larix; species Larix kaempferi. The sequence goes on from BSBM01000519.1 coordinate 15,910,616, forward strand.
ATGAAGATGTGGAGTTAGTGAATAAAGGTTTATGCCCTTCTTGTAAAAACCCTTGGAGCGAGTATCATATATGTGTGCATGAAATGATGTCCTACTTGAGGAGAGATTTTGAGATTTATTCAAGAAGAGATTCCAAATATATTGATCCTAAGGAAAACAAGGGGAAAAATGCATCGGCTTGCTTTAAGGAGAAAAAGGAAGAGACATCACAAGAGAATGAAGAAGATTCTATTGAAAATATGGAAGATCATTTCGAGACACCTTCTAGCTTAGACATGAACCAAAGAGCATCTACTGATGGATGCTTAAACTATGAAGGAGTACCTACTGATGGGTGCTCACACCTCTATGTTGGTGACATAGAGATCACTTTTGAAAGTGTTTCTACAAGTACAAGTTTCATTAAGCATGATAATGAATACCTTGTAGCAGTTGAAGAAGAACCAAGATCAACTTCGCCATCACCACTTGAGCTTCATGAAGTTGGTCCAAGAAAAATTGAAGAAGATGAGGAGGTTCATTTGCAAGAGCCTCATTTCCTTGAAGGGTCCTTAAAGATGAATGAAAATAAGATCCAAGAGTCCCTCAGCATTCTCCATGACACTCAAGCATTGGTGTCAAATTCTTGTTGGAGAGATACTTCATTGGAGGAAACATCCTTCCTTGAAGACATGGAGAAGATTCAAAGAGCAATGTGTCACATCAAAGGTAATTTCATGTATTTGCTTTTTGATAGAAACCATTTGTTTGAGCTTAATGAATTGTTACATGATGCATACTTGAAGAATAATGAGGATATTCATAAGCTCACAATTCAAAATTAGCAACTTCTTGAGAAGTTGCAGGATACTTGTTTTTCCTCCTATGTTTCTGATTGTCAAATGGTAGATTGTTTGGAGGATTCTCATGACATGGTGGATCATGAGAAATGTGAAAATTTGAATGTTCTTGATGTGTTTGAAGATGAACTTGAAGAGATCCAAACACTTGATGTGGTGGAAGAGGAATTTGAATTGCCTCTTGATGAAGGTTATGCAATTTTTAAAGAAGAGCATGATTCCTCTACATTGGAACCAAACTATGACAAAGAGTTCACACTTTTGAAGGAGCTGCATGATACTACCCATATGGATCCTTCCCATGATGAAACTTCTATACTTTTTTATCATTTGGGTGATTTGGTTCATTCTCTTACATCCTACAATTCCATGTTTTGCAACATTAGTCTCAATGAAGTATGGGTGAAAGGGTTCTTTTTGATGGTGCCACATGAGGAGTATGGAACTCCTAGATTTACTTTTTATGATGATATGGTTGGAGCACATTCTTATTCACATTTGCAGAAACATTATTTGTCACTTTATGATGATGCAAATCTACATGGATGCACCTATGATATGCATTTGAGTCACTTGAAGACTCATGGTTTTTCTTGCTCAACATTTGATTCATTTGATGTTGGAGGAACTTCATCCAACAATTGGGAGAATAGATTTATGATTGGAGAAAATTTTTGTTGGCAGCCACATACTTTGTTATATTTTTATGATTATCACATTCATGGATGTATGGGTGAGACTTCTTTGAGTCATTTGAAGTCTCCTTGTTTTTTCTGCTCATTATTTGGTTCAGATTTTAGTGGAGATTCTTCATTCACTTCTTGGATGAAAGAATACATGGCTGAATATTTTGATGCATATCACATCCTTTTGGAGCAGCATTATAGGACATGGGATCCTCACCTATGTCATTGGAGCAAATTTGATTGGTCACTTGAAGCTTGTATGCACTTGGAAAATGGTGGTCTACTTGCTTGGAGGTATAAGCACTTTCATGACTCTTTGATGAAGCATATCCTTGATGTACATTTTCATTATGTTGTTATGTACTTTGATGCTATATATTTGGTACTCATGATGTTTGGAAGAATGCATACAAGAAAATGGGATCTAGGAATCCTCTTATCTAATGGTGTAGGTTGGAGAGCACTCTTAATTGTTGGGGTGCAATACAAGCAATGGGACCCTGGAATAATTTTTGTCTCATTGGTTTCATTTTTTGGGGGGAAGCAAGCAGTATGGGAGATGGATTCCCCACTTAATAAAGTGATTTTAATCATAGTAGTGCAGCAGCAAGCATGGTGGTTCCTCTCTAAAATATTCATGGAAACTCAAAGACTCAAGGTTTGGCAATTTAATGGCAACTTCAAAGAATTATACAGAAAGCAGGTTCTTCAACACCCATGTTTGAAATTGCTTGAGGACAAGCAATATTGGGAAGGGAGGATTTGTCATGTCCCAAATTTGGAATTCGGTCACAATGGCCTAATCACATTAGCCATATTCATTAGAGTTTGTAAAATTGATGTTAAGGGTCAAATAATTGCCAAGGAGGAAAATTACTAGTTTCCTAGGTTTGGGGTGGAAACTTTGGGATTTGGAATAAGGGGGATGTTAAATTTTCAGAATTTTCTTCAATCTGATCTAGGATCTTAACTGAGAGAACAACATGTACAGCATATCTATAGCATATCAATCATGGAGACAATAATGCAAGCACACAAGAGACACAAAGATTTACTTGGGGAAAACCATAAAGGTGAAAAACCCCAATAACTTCCTCAGAGATAGATAGAGCAATGATACAACCAACCAAGAGAGATAGCCATAACCTAGCAGCAGATCCTCCTCCTCCATAAGTGCGCCACTCCTCCTTGAGTGCATGTGTGAGAAGTGAGTGAGTAAATAGAGTGCCTCCCGCACTCTATTTATACTTGACTTGACTTGCCTTTTTACCTAACTCATGTAGGCTCGAACTTAACCACATAATATAATGCTGACTGGGACGACCCCCAATAGGGTGGTCTAATAACCCTTTGACCCACATGGCCGACCCCCAATAGGGTGGTCGAATAACCCTTTGACCCACATGACTTATACAGGGCCGACCCCAAACAAGGTGGTCTAATAACCCATCAAGTATAAGTTACGACACTTACAATATAAATGACGACACTTCCTTATAGAGGAATAATACCATCTCTATAGGAATATAATATACATATATGTGAAATACATTCCGAAGTTACATATACATCAACACTCCCTCTTAACTAGGAAGGTATTTCTCAGCACAGTTCTTCTAGCACAAGTCATCTTCTCTGGATCATCGTCACTAGATAATCATCATCGAGTCATCATCATCGTCACTGCTGCTGCTATCTCAATCAATCTCTGAATCTACTCGTCATAGGAAGTTCTACAGAGCCAGTCCTTTTTCATACTGGATGTAGGCCCACCACCTGCAGGTCTTCATCATCACTGGCCATACTGTGGAATCCTCAGGACTTATTACATGTGTCACAAAACCTGGCTGCAGCATCCCAGGCTATTACGAGCACACAGCTCTACCTGTAGGATCTCCCAGGAGCACATTACATGTGACCCATCACAAAACCTGGCTGAAGCATCCCAGGCTGTTACGAGCACGCGGCTCTACCTGTCGGATCTCCCAGGATCACATTACATGTGATCTCACCACAAAACCTGGTTGAAGCATTTGAGGCCTTTTTCATCCTGTCCAGATCTCCTAGGAGCAAATTACATGTGGTCCACCACAAAACCTGGCTGAAGCATCTGAGACCTTTTTCATCCTGTCCAGATCTCCCAGGAGCAAATTACATGTGGTCATGGCAAAACCTGGCTGAAGCATCTGAGGCCTTTTTCATCCTGTCCAGATCTCCCAGGAGCAAATTACATGCCATAGGACAAAACCTCGCAAGAGCATCTCAGGATGTTACGGGTACACAACTCCGACCTGAAATCTCCCAGGGCACAAATTACATGTCCTCCCAAGCAAAACCTCGCAAGAGCATTTTCCAGATGTCCCAGGGCACCAAATTACATGCCATAGGCAAAACCTCGAAAGACCATCTGCAAATCTCCCAGGGCACAAATTACATGCTTTCCTGCACAACCTGATCCACGGCCACAAAGTATCATCTGATACTCATCAAACATCATCCTGATGTACACATGATCATCCTGATCATCATCACTGCAACATCCAGCTGCATGTCATCTGGAGAAGCTCGTCATCCACAATCATCCAAGTATCCACCTGATATATACATAGATACATGATCCACACAATGTATCCATCATACATGATCCACCTGATCATACAAAGATACATGATCCACACAATGTATCCATCAGCATACATGATCTACCTGATCATACAAAGATACATGATCCACACAATGTATCCATCAGTATGCATGATCTACCTGATCATACAAAGATACATGATCCACACAATGTATCCATCAATATACATGATCTACCTGATCATACAAAGATACATGATCCACACAATGTATCCATCAGCATCCAACATGATGCGTTCATACAAAATACATACACATGATCCAACTGATCATATCCAGCATCCAACATGATGCATATACAAAATACATATAATGATCCAACTGATCATATCCAAGCAGAAACTAGAACATCCTCCTGATGTTCATCATTCAGCGCTTACATCCACAGCCATGTGAAGGATCCTCCTTCCAACATGCTTGGAATGGATTCAGCAAATGTGTCCATCACTTCTTCCTCGAAGTGTCCTCGATCTAAAGAACGCCAAGCCTCTCTCTGAAGTACTCGAACTTCACTCTGGCTAGTGGCTTCGTCAGCACATCTGCAATCTGCTCGTCTGTCACAACATACAGGAGCTTCACAGCTCCTCTCTGCACCATATCCCTGATATAGTGATATTTGATCTCTATGTGTTTCGACCTGTCATGAAACACTGGGTTCTTGGACAGCTTCACACAACTCTGGTTATCACAGAAGATACCAGTAGCCTCCAACGGGAGATCAAATAACTCAGACAGTAGCTTCCGTAGCCATACTGCCTCACAACTAGCTGAACAGGCTGCAACATACTCTGCCTCAGCTGTACTCAGTGCTATGCAAGACTGCTTCCTACTAAACCAAGAGATCACACCTGATCCCATACTGAAGCAACACCCAGATGTGCTCTTCCTATCTGCAGCACTGCCAGCCCAATCTGAATCAACATAACCCTGCAGGTTAAACTTTTGATTCACCTCATACCTGAGCCCATAATCCACTGTACCCTTTAGGTACCTCAGAATATGCTTTACAGCAACCAGGTGAACACTCCTCGGATCTGTCAGGAACTGGATCAATGTGTTCATAGCAAAGCAAATGTCTGGTCTCGTGTTCGTCAGGTACATCAAGGACCCAATCATCTGGCGATACATAGAGACATCAATCGGCTCAGATGAAGCATCACATAGAAGCTTCAGATTTGATGCCGTAGGAGTGGCCATGGCCTTGCAATCCATCATCCCGAATCTCTTCAGGATATCAACTGTGTACTTCCCTTGACCAAGGAAGATTCAATCTACACTCTTCCACACCTCCATGCCAAAAACAAATAGTGCATCATCCCCAAGTTCTTCATCTCGAACTCGGTAGTAAGCTTCTGCTGCATGTCAGCAATCAATCTATCTTCACCTGTAACAAACAGGTTATCCGCATACAAAAGTAGTATCACTGGATTGCCTTCCTCAACCTTGTAGTAAAGGTTGGAATCCGCTTTATTCGTGGTAAAGCCCAAGATGGATAGAAAGTTGTCTATCCTACCATATCAAGTTCTGCACACATATATGGCTACACCATGCTGTCTTGAAATCCATCTGGTGCATCTTCTATTTCATCACTTTTGTATTTCTCAATGCTGCTATCTGCAACATGCTTGATCTGATAGTTCTATTTGGAGGTTACAACAGACTTCCCTGCATCCCAAACATCATTCTTCATGATCGACGGATCATGGCATTCCATTTCTTCATCCCAGATCCTGGGAACTTCAATAACTTCAATAGATATCTTTGTTGCTAGAACAAATGTTGTAGTTCTTCTTTTGTAGGAGATGGCATACTATCTTTCCTACACAACAAGTTAAATTGCATTATTAGAAAACATCTCATAGTTTTCAAACCAAATTCTTACACATAAAGAAATATGTCATACAGTCATGCAATTATCTTATCCAATGCTTCAATACAACATTTATCCATATCCTGTAACTTTCTAGATGCCTTCCAATCTCTACCAGAACATTGTTAAGAGTGTGCACAACTCCCAACATGTCAGCAAAGAGGTTTCATTCTAGATAAGTAGCAATGGAATGTTGTACAGTGCCATAGGCCACTTACCCATGTGTATTAGTAGTATACTGTTCATTAATGCAACTATTCTAATATGCAAAATACATATCCTAAGTCTAGGAACATGAGCATATACATCATTGAACAATTTTATTTAAACAAACAAATATGCAAGAAATGATGATTAAAATACTTATCTTTCTTTGTTCGTTGGGTGGACTCCCTCTGAGTCTTTGCTTCCTTGCAGGAGCTGCTGGAGTCCTAATCTGAAGTAGCTTCTTCTATACCTTTCTGTTGTGGAATGTAGAGAGATGGACAACTCCCTCTGAATATCTGCATCCTTGCATAAACTACTGAAGTGTGCTCCTTTTCTTTATTGCAGGAACAACTGGAGTGTGCTCCTTTGCTTTCTGGTAGGAGCAACTGGAGTGTGCTCCCTCTTGATCTTTGCTTCCTGAATTACCTGTTCTTGAACTCATATTCATCCTTGGTCCCTATGCATGCTTATTAGTATCATGATTCATATAAAATCATACATTCATTAGTATACTATTAAAACACAATAATCTCAAGCATGTATACTCATGATCATTTCAATCAGAAATAATAAGCATTAGCATTCAAGGTTTATGTAGGATTCTTATGGTTAGTCAAATCATAAGAAGCATAACATGTCTAAACCTATAATTACTCAAACCTATGACTCTTCGCGTTAGTTGAATCATCAATTAAGATAAGAGATATAATGTGCATAAAACCTGTTATTATTCAAACCTATACCATCATGAATAATCATTATCAACAACACGATAGTATAAGATCCTAACCCAAGGTAGGATTTTAGCTTGATATAGGAAAAACATACCTGGATTAGCATGCTAGCTATTTATGTCTAACATACCCGCATAATGTCTTCTTGTTCTTCGTCAATGACTTGTGCTAGTAACCTGCATGTCTCATAAGTTAACCATTACAAAACCAAGTTATACATACCTCGTAAATGGATCTTCTATGAGATCCATGACAATGGATGAATCTTTGTCCTCATGTTATCATGATCATATGTTCTTGGACCAGAACATGATTTTTCTTTCTTGGTGTACCTTTCATGTTAGTAGACAACATAAACCTCATACAACACCATAATGCATTAGTACAATCATAAGTGTCAACACCTTAATCAATGAATATTTTCTATCGTGCATTCATAGTTTTATTAAGGTGATATGACAAGTCTAAAATCAAGAGTGTACTAACCGTAATAACATGAAGACAAGCATACCATAAACTTAATCATGAACAAATATCGAGACATACCTTGATGAGTCATACCCGTCGAGATCGCTAGTAATCTTCTTATGTAAGGCCTTAGCCTTATCTCCCTCTGAAACAGGAACTTCTTCACCTATGTAGGTGACCAATCCATCTTCTTCTAGGATTAACCCAATCCACTTGATTTGCAAGAACTGGACCTGGAGCTGGATATGGGTTTGTCAGAGAAACCCAAAAATTCAAACTTTGAATTTCAAACATCCGAAAGGATAGAAATATGCGCCTTGATGAGCTGATCAAATTGGTATATTCATAATTTGAAAACTGCAAAGTTTCACTCCTCAATTTTGCCTTTGAAACTTTTGGATTCACTGGACGTGACCCTGAACTGGGGTTTGATGAATCCCACTCTTTTTCCCAATCAAAAGGTTTGATCCAAAGCTCTAAGCTTCTATTTTTCTGAGGAGCTTCCAGCCGTGGTCTTAGATTTCAAAAATTCCCATTTTTACAGAAGCCCTAATTTTCCACTTTCCTGATCAAAGTCCCGAACTAGGGTCTGATCAAGCCCGGCCTTCTGCCCAACCAAAAATTTTGATTTTGGTCTCTAAATTTTTATTTTGATGAGTAGCATTCAGCCGTGGTCTCCGATTACAAAAATTCCAAATTTCTTCAAAGCCCTAAATTCTGGAAGCCATGAATGAAGGTACCAAAAAATAATTCTGTTTTGACAGAAATATGTACCTGATTGTTTCTGGTGTAACTCCGAAATTTTTGATCCACAGAGTCTGAAAAAAGTTTCCTGAGATAGCCTGACCTGTTATCTTTCCATCCTGATAGGTCTGACCTCAATTGGATTCTCTGAGAGAGAGTTATGCCAAATGTCGCAACGTGACCTGTTTTGGGATAAAACAGAAGAGCGAACTTGTACGGCGTGCCACGTGTCACTGTTTGAACTTCGGCCTCTGAAAAAGTTTTCTGAGATAGCTCGGCCTGTTATATTTCCATCCTGATAGGTCTGACCTCAATTGGAGTTTCTGAGAGAGAGTTATGCCAAGTGTCGCAACGTGACCTGTTTATGGGATAAAACAGTAGAGCGAACTTGTACGGCGTGCCACGTGTCACTGGTTCAACTTCGGCCTCTGAAAACGTTTTTTGAGATAGTACGGACTGTGTACTACCTTTCACTTTTTACGAAATTTCATTTGGAGCTTCCTAGCCCAAGTTATGACCTTTTTCCCAAGGTCACCTGATTTTGACTCAGATCTGGAAGAGGCAGAAACCCTATATTGCACAGATCATAAATCACAAAGTACAACGAATTAGAGGTTGTCCTTTGGACACAAGGTACCTGCAGATCTTAGCTTCGGCCTATAACAATTTCAGATCCGAAAAATTCGCCAAAACGGATTTATAGAGAAAGTGCTACGATGACTGGTGTTTTCTATATCAAGCCCTAGCATCGTAAGTGCAACAAGTGTCATACATGCCATATCATGCCTTCTTTCAGGCTAGCTCTGATACCATGTTAAATTTTTAGAATTTTCTTCAATCTGATCTAGGATCTTAACTGAGAGAACAACATGTACAGCATATCTATAGCATATCAATCATGGAGACAATAATGCAAGCACACAAGAGACACAAAGATTTACTTGGGGAAAACCATAAAGGTGAAAAACCCCAATAACTTCCTCAGAGATAGATAGAGCAATGATACAACCAACCAAGAGAGATAGCCATAACCTAGCAATGATACAACCAACCAAGAGAGATAGCCATAACCTAGCAGCAGATCCTCCTCCTCCATAAGTGCGCCACTCCTCCTTGAGTGCATGTGTGAGAAGTGAGTGAGTAAATAGAGTGCCTCCCGCACTCTATTTATACTTGACTTGACTTGCCTTTTTACCTAACTCATGTAGGCTCGAACTTAACCACATAATATAATGCTGACTGGGCCGACCCCCAATAGGGTGGTCTAATAACCCTTTGACCCACATGACTTATACAGGGCCGACCCCAAACAAGGTGGTCTAATAACCCATCAAGTATAAGTTACGACACTTACAATATAAATGACGACACTTTCTTATAGAGGAATAATACCATCTCTATAGGAATATAATATACATATATGTGAAATACATTCCGAAGTTACATATACATCAACAGGGGATAATAAATGATGTTTAGACATTAGAAGGGTTCAAGTATTTAATAAATAGAGTGAATAAAGAAATTCAAGAGAAATCCTAGATGACAAATGGTTTTGGAAACATATGGAGGATGTGGGACCCACACTAGCTTGATTTTTCATAATACATGGTATCTCTCTTTTGCAAATTTAAATTAATGGGAATGTGAACACTCTTGGGTGATTTGGTAAGTCATAACAAATGTCATTGAGCATATTAGGTCGAATTGGGAAGGATTGGTAACCTCCATGGAAGATAAAGAGTCAAAGTGGAAGTTTGTGGACACTTGGGCTAGATTCCCTAGCCCCTATGACACCAATGATGGAGCATCTATGAAAACTATGACAAATTGCAGACCTGACCTCTGACATCTAACCACTATGAAATGTCAGCCCCAAAAATAGGCTCAAGGAAGTCAAATTTGGGAGTTGGAGAAGCCAAAGAGACTGAAAATCGAATTTGGGAGAAGATGGAAGGTTGGAACTAGGAGAGAAGTGGCAAATGTGGAATATTTCGTAAATGGAAATCTATTGAATCTATTGAGAGGATTTCGACCCTTAAAAGCCTAATGTTGGTTATAAAATGTAGAAATGAAGTATGAGAATAGCGGTTGATCATTTGTAGAATTTGCAATTGCATTTGTGAAGAGGGAGAGCTAGTGGATGACTAGTTTCTTGCCTTAGCCAATTTCGAGGGTGAAAGATTCCCATCCAAGTTGGCAATTGGAAAGGCCATTCATACCTTTCATTTGGAGCTTTAATGGAGTCTTTATTTGCAGGTGTAAGCTACAGGGCAGATCATGGTTTCTTCTATTGCAGCTCGCTCCTTCAACCATTTACAGTTTTGATGGCATATTATTGATCTTTGAGGGAGGGCATTTTTGGTGAGCTATTGTACTCTTTGGGGGAGCTTCTAATGCCCCATTTATTTTGTAATATGAATTAAATACTCTGTTCTTCATCTCCAAAAAGTTTCAGGTCGAAATTCCAAGTAGAAATGTATAAATCTCATTTTTAATGGAAGAACAATGCCATTTCACCACTACCTTGTTGTGAGCCAATGTATTGATGATGATTTAAAATGAATGGATGATTCTATGATATATTTGTGATAAATATACTGCCATGGATGTCTTATACAATTTTCATGTACTGTACTTGAGCATTTGAAGCATTTTTACTCAGTTTAATTGCATTGGGAGAAGAAATAGTGCCATTTCCCCAAGGGTCGAATTGGAGATTTTTGCAGCTGAATGGGAGAGGGTGAGAACAGTTGTAATAAACCATTAATGGTGCATATGAGACCTTAATAACATAATTAACACATTATATACCTCTTTTCATAAATTTGAGTGGGTTTGGAGGCATTTGGGAAGCCATTTTCAGTACTTACCTTAGGGGGATTTGAACCCCAAATTACTACTAAAATTGCATACTTGGTCCAGAATCTTAAGAGAGTTTACAGAGGTCTTTTGGTGGCCATATGTTATCCCTGAACATCATATTCAATTCCTAATATCATTCATAAACATTCCTTGAATATTTGAAGGCATTTGGAGTCAATTTGAGACTTAAAGACCAATACTAGTCAAAGGGAAATCACTAGTAAAGTTACCTACATTGACCAGAATTGAAAGAGTATTTGTAGAAGTGTTTTAAAGGTAGAAAGGCATCCCTGAAACACATATTTTTATTCTAATATCATTCATATACCTTCTCAGAAGATTTGGGATCATTTGGGGCAAATTTTGGACCTAGAGATCGAAACTAGTCAAAGGTCGAACCAAGGAAAAAAGTGGAAAATTGCAATTTTAATAAAATTCCTAATAAGGGACATTACATTATGCCTATGTTGTGACTTTTTGTTGCAACAGCGGCCCTCGGATATGTGACACTAGTACTGCAACTAACCATTCTTTATGTTGCAGCTCATTTATTGAAAAGCTCACTTTCGCTATCAACATCTTGTATCACTGATCGAATTCCCACACTGACTCATTCAGGATTTGCTTAATCTCCTTAAGCTCAGTTACATATTGCGACTCATATTGGTTTTTTAAATTCGTCAATCATCACCGTTCTAACCCGCGCTAGTATTTTGGTTGTTTTTTCCACTAGAACCTTTACAAACTTCATGTACCAGTATAACGCTCGGCCCCTAAGGGTCATCACTAGTTGTCCCATCTTTATAGCATCGTCCTGAACCTACTTCACGGTCCAGACTGCTTCACATATAAACCAATATTATTTGGGATCCTCGGCCCTGTTCCCCTGAAATGTGGGAATCTTTGCTTTGTCTGCCATCCTAATGTTGCTAGTATTGTTCTTCACTGAAGCGCTGCTCTTGCCACTACACGTAGGGCAACTCCGCGATTTGTTTGGATTTATTCCTATAAAATTCAGAGTAGTGTGTGGGGTCAAAGGTATGTGGTAACTTACGATCTGACCTTATTCTACTTCTACGATAGTCTAGTCGATGTCTCCTTCGCAATAAGGTCGATTTTTCCCTTGTGGTCATGTTCTGTAGTTCTCTATTCCAGTCCTCTGAGGAGACTCTCTCTCATTCCTCCTCTTCTTCTCAGGATGCCGGAATATTCCTCCACTCCTCAAGAGACCACACTCTTCGTCAGCATCCCTTTGAAACCCGTCATCGCTCATGTCCATCTACCACATCTTTCTGTCAAACTCGCATTTACGTGATACCTTCACCCTCACACACCGATTCTTCTACTCGTCAGAAGACATCCTCAATATTCCTTTTTTGCAGACAAGCATTTTAATTCACAGTTTTAATGATGACAAGAATCTTCGTCTTGGCCCCCTAAAGAAATTTATTTCGGCATCACTGTATGACTTGATAGTATCTACTATGAACTCATTTACATACCCTTCAAGGATACTGTCTACCCAAAAAATAAACAGCTCACGATACCTTGTTATCAACTTGCTTTAGGTGTCGCACCAACTCTGGGGTCCAATAATCAGGTTCAGTCTTCTGGTAGAGATACTTTCGTAACCTCAGCTATGCTAGCCACTCATGCAACAACACAGGGAATTCACAGAAGAATATTTCTTGGATGTCTGAGTAGATGTATCTTTCTAACCAACTTGTCGTTGTCTGTTTAGAATCTCGCTTCGCTTTCTGTGAATTCCTCTGCCTTCTTGTCGAACCACCCTTGGATCTCTGGTTTTGTCGGATGCCATAGCATATCCTCTGTTCTTCTTCCTTAGGGTCCCAACAACAGAACCATTTGTTGATGTAGTGTCTATCAACAGGGGTTCACTTCATACTTTCGCCAACAACTATCAACCCAAACTCTCTTATACACCGACCCAGAAAGGTGTAACCCTTCCCTGCAACACTTGTGGAACAAGTGTAGTCTCACCCAAGATGGATAAGGGGGATTTTGGCACCAAGTTTCCGTAGTTGTGTAGAGGATGTGCACATATTACCTTCTCACTAACCAGAGATTATGACATTCACAACATACTATTAACTTATCATTCGCAGATTTCAATAAACACTCTGAACAACACATTCAATGTACTTATTCAGATTAGCATTACTTCTACAACACATTTTCATCAACCAATGTAAAAATTCACATAACATAGTTCTCATTCATCATTGCATATTATTAAATACAGAGATTACACCATAATCGAACATCTCCATTCATTCACCAAACCTACAGAATAAACCTCACAGAAACTATCAAGACATCATATCGCGGATACAAAACGAACCCAAAAGATAGCATGATCATCCAAAACTTTGATTCCCTTAGTCTTACAATCCTACTCTATTTATATGCTTTTATCTTATCACAAAATGGTCCACATGACCGACTTAACTAATCTAACTCTTCTTGCGCTCCCATGAATACCGCGAATAATCCTTCTTTCGTGGAATGACCCTTTCGCACCTGTTGGCTTCCGCACTTCCTGCAAATCTATCCCTTTCCAGCATAAACCCATGTCGATAGGACTCTGTCAACAAATGGTTTTGTTGTTGGAACCTTAGTATGAAAGGAGAGAGGACATGATGTGGCATTCGATAAAGCCGAAGATCAAGGAGTGGTTCCACAAGAAGATGCAATAATTTGTTGAGGAATAAAATTGGAACCCTCGATGGTCTACAATTGATTGGTTATAGAAGTATATCTACTATGATATTCATGAAGTGTTCTTCTGCGAATTTCTTATACTACTACACGAATGGTTGGCACAATTGACTTTTGAAAAGAATCATTTCCGAGGAAGTGAGCCTGAATAGTGGACGCCAGAACTGATCCATAAATTGAAACGAGTGAACAACAAAACATTAAGAGCTGTCGAGGTTTGGGTAGACAATATTTTTGAAGGACATATCATTGAATTCCCTATTGACAAGATTAATTCATATAGCGACACAAAAAATAAAATTTTCAAAGGACCGAGAGGAAGGTTTCTATTGTTGTTGAAACTGTGGATTAAGATGCTCATTTGTGAAAAGGGCATACCAAATATGAATCCCAACGAGTAAACCTCAGGTGTGTGGAGGCTATCGGTACTGCAAAGATGCGGGTCTAATAGAATGATGTAAGGTAGATGTATATGAGTTACGATGAAATATTGAGGGAAGATGTGGAAGATTGTGCTACCCTGAGAAGTATCAAGGATGGCAGGCGACAATGTAAATATGCCTATTTTTCATGGTAACAGGACTGAGGATCCCAAACAATACTGGTTTTTATGCAAACCAGTATGGATGGTGAAGAAATTCCAAGGTGATGATATTAAGAAGGGACAAATAGAGACGAACATTACAGGTCGTGCACTGGATTGGTTTATGAAGTTTGTACAAGTACCTACAGAAAATCCTAAGAAAAATTTGGCACAAATCAGAGTAGGATTAATCAATGAATGTAGGAAACCAAAATCAAAGTCACAATATATCACAGAATTGTAGGAAATAAAGCAATTTCCTAATGAATCAGTATGGGAATTGGATCGGAGGTACAAATCTATGATGACCAAAGTAAGTTTTGGAATGAGTGACATGCAACATAAAGAATGGTTCATTGTGGGATTGGTGCCACACATTCGGATTCCACTAATGCAGTAGAAGATTACATCCCAGGCAGAGGCACTGGAAATTGCAATGAAGCTCGAGGATTCACCAGTTGGAGAAACAAGCATAGGTATGAACCAGATCCAAGCATAGCTAGAGAAATTGACAATTGAACTACAAGATATCAAGAAGGGGAAAGAATTTTGTGAACAAATATGGTGCAGTCGATGCAAATCTGAAGGACACCATAAGGATCACTTCCTGGAATTTCGTTAATACTTACAGTTTGGCACACCAAATCCACTTAGTCAGGGAGGGATTCCCTGGTGTCAGATTTTTCAGACAAGGGGACATTGATCAGAAGAATGTGTATACTTACAGAAAATTTTGTTGAAGCCATCTAACCTTTTTTTCAATTTCTATTGATCGGTCGGTCATGAAGAGAAGGATTGTAGAGCATATGATTTAATCGAAGAGATAAATACAAATACATTTTTTATGAAGGGTGAGGAGAAACCCCTATACAACAACAACAATAGTATAATCACTAACAACTGCATTACAATCAACTTCCACCACAATATAACCAGTCGCAGCCGCATTATAATAACCAGCAGCCTCAATACAACCAACTGCAGTATTTGCTGCCGCAATACAATCAACATCCGTACAATCATCCAAGAGGAGGATTCAAGGGATAATTCCGTGGAGGTCGCGATGGAGGCTTTAGTCGCGAAGGAAATTTTGGACGAGGTCTGTTAAATTTTCATAATTTTCTTCAATTTGATCTAGGATCTTAACTGAGAGAACAACATGTACAACAAATCTACAACATATGAATCATGGACACAATAATGCAAGCACACAAGAGACACAGAGTTTACTTGGGGAAAACCATAATGGTGAAAAACCCCAATAACTTCCTCAGAGATAGATAGAGCAATGATACAACCAAAATACAAGAGATAGTCTTCTCCTAGCAGCAGAGCCTCTTCCTCCACAAGTGCGCCACTCTCCAAGTGTGAGTGAGAGAATAGAATGTGTAAAATGACAGAGACACACTCTCTATTTATACACTAACTTGACTTGACCTTTACTCAACTAGGTCAGCCTAAACTTAACCACTTAACATAATGTTGTCTGGGCTGACCCCCACTAGGGTGGTCTAATAACCCTTTGACCCACATGACTTATACAGGGCCAACCCCAACAAGGTGGTCTAATAACCCTTCAAGTATAAGTTACGACACTTACAATATAAATGACGACACTCCATATAGAGGAATAATAGCATCTCTATAGGAATACAAACACTTCCGTATAGAGGAATAATAACGTCTCTATAGGAATACAATATACATATATGTGAAATACATTCTGAAGTTACATATACATCAACACTCTCTCTTAACTAGGAAGGTATTTCTCGACACAGGTCTTCTAGCACAAGTCTTCTTCTTTGGATCATCGTCACTGGATAATCGTCATCGTCACTGTTGATTCTCTCTCAATCAATCTCTGAATCTACTTGTCATAGGAAGTTCTACAGAGCCAGTCCTTTTTCATACTGGATGTAGGCCCACCACCTGCAGGTCTTTGTCATCACTGGCCATACAATTGAATCCTCGGGACTAATTACGTGAGTGAACAAAACCTTGAAAGAGCATCCCCGGACTGATTACGAGCACACAGCTCAACCTATCAGATCTCCCAGGATCTTTTACATGTTACTGCACAACCTGTCCACGGCCACAAAGTATCACGAAGCACAACCCAGATGCACACACACAGCACTTACACTCAATGGCATGGGAGGACCAACCTACCACCATCTGTGAAGGGCTCACAGCACTTACATCAACAACCATGGGAGAACACATCTTCCACCATGTCGAAAAGGCCCTGCACTTACATCAATGCACATGGGAGAACACATCCACCACCATGTCGGAAAAGCTCTGCACTTACATCAACACACATGGGAGAACTCATCTACCACTATGTCGGAAAGGCTCTGCACTTACATCAACGCACATGGGAAAACGCATCTACCACCATGTCGGAAAGGTACTGCACTTACATCAACGCACATGGGAGAATGCATCTACCACCATGTCGAAAAGGAACTGCACTGACATCAACGCACATGGGAGAACGCATCTACCACCATGTCGGAAAGGCACTGTGCATCTGTGTCTTCGAAACTCATCACACATAATCCAACCGATTATGTACTGTATCCACCTGATACATATGATCATCCTGATCATCATCACTATACCGTCCTGGTACATATCATCTGGAGCAACATCCTGAAGCTCGTCATCATGATCATCCTGATCATACAATGCATCTATCTGATGCATACCAAGTATCTACCTGATACATATCATCATACATGATCCACTTGATCATATAGTGTATCCACCTGATACAAATACAAATACATGATACATATCACCATACATGATCCACCTGAGCATACAATGTATCCACCTAATACATATACATATACATGGTCCAAGCATCCAACATGATGCGTACATACATATACATATAAATGATCCAACTGATCATATCCAACATCAAACATGATGCATACATACATATACATATAAATGATCCAACTGATCATATCCATCATCCTCCTGATGCATATACAGAGCAGTAACTGGAGCATCGTCCTAATGCTCATCATCCAGAACTTACATCCACAGCCATGTGAAGGATCCTCCTTCCAACATGCTTGGAATGGCTTCTGCAAATGTGTCCATCACTTCTTCCTCGAAGTGTCATCAATTTGAAGAACACCAAGCCTCTCCGTAAAGTACTTGAACTTCACCCTGGCTAGTGGCTTCGTCAGCACATCTGCAATCTGCTCATCCGTCGCAACATACTCTGCTTCGGCTATACTCAGTGCTAGACATGACTACTTCCTGCTAAACCAAGAGATCACACCTGATCCCATACTGAAGCAGCACCCAGGAGTGCTCTTCTTATCTGTAGCACTGCCTGCCCAATCTGAATCAACATAATCCTGTAGGTTAAACTTTTGATTCGCATCATACTTGAGCCCATAATCAACTGTACCCTTCTGGTACCTCAGAATATGATTTACAGCAACCAGGTGAACACTCCTTGGATCCATCAGGAACTGGCTCAATGTGTTCAAACCAAATATCTAGTCTCGTGTTCGTCAAGTACATCAAGGACCCAATCGTCTGATGATACATAGTGACATCAACTGGCTCAGATGAAGCATCACATAGAATATTTAGGTTTGATGCCATAGGTGTGGCCATGTCCTTGCAGTCCATCATCCCGAACCTCTTCAAGATCTTTACTGCATACTTCCCTTGTCCAAGAAAGATTCCATCTGCAATATGCCACACTTCCATGCCAAAAACAAATAGTGTGTCATCCCAAAGTTCTTCATCTCGAACTTGGCAGCAAGCTTCCACTGCGTGTTGGCAATCATCTCTTGTTACAAACATGTCATCTACATACAGGAGTAGAATCACAGGATTCCCTTCCTCAACCTTGTAGTAAAGGTTGGAATCCACTTTACTCTTGGTAAAGCCCAAACTGGATAGAAGGTTGTCTATCCTACCATACCAAGTTCTGCACATATATGAATCCCTGTCATGTGTCTTAGAACCAAGTGGCTTCTCCACATACACTTCTTCTTCAACTACACCATTCAAGAAAGCTATCTTGAAATCCATCTGGTGTATCTTCCACTTCATTACTGCAGCTAGAGCAAGTACTGATCTAATGGAAATGTATCTGGCTACATGAGCAAAAGTCTCTATGCTACCACCTGCAGCATGCTTGATCTTGTAGATTCTCTTGGAAGTCACTACAGACTCCCCTTCAGGTCTTGGGACTGCATCCCAAACATCTTCATGATCGACTGGTACTCCTCGATCATGGAATTCTTCCCAGATCCTGGGAACTTCAATATCTTCAATATTTTCAATAGATAACTTTGTTGCTGAACAAATGTTGTAGTCCTTCTTTTGTAGGTGATTGTATACGATCTTTCCTACACAACAAGTTAAATTGCATGATTAGAAAACATCTCATAGTTTTCAGAACAAATTCTTACACATAAAAAAATATGTCATACAGTCATGCAATTATCTTAGTCAATGCTTCAATACAACATTTATCCATATTCCGTAACTTTCTAGATGCCTTCCAATCTCTACCAGAACATTGTTAAGAGTGTGCACAACTCCTAACATGTCAGCAAAGAGGTTTCATTCTAGATAAGTAGCAATGGAATGTTGTACAGTGCCATAGGCCACTTACCCATGTATATTAGTAGTATACTGTTCATCAATGCAACTATTCTAATATGCATAATACACAACCTAATTCTAGGAACATAAGCATATACATAATTGAATAACATTATGTAAGAAATGATAATTCAAATACTTATCTTTGTTTGGTTGCTAGGTGGACTCCCTCTGAATATCTGCATCCTTGCAGAAACTACTGAAGTGTGCTCCTTTGCTTTCTTGCAGGAACAACTGGAGTGTGCTCCCTCTTTATCTTTGCTTCTTGGATTACCTGTCCTTGAACTTACATCCATCCTTAATCACTATGCATGCTTATTAGTATCACCATTGTGTTATCCTTGAGGTCTCATACATAATCACACATTTATTAGTATAATCTTAATACTATCAAAACACAATAATCTTAAACATGTATAGTCATGATCATTCACAGATAATAAACATTAGTATTCAAGGTTTCAGGGAAGTCTTCTTTTAGTCATGCATATTCTCATTTGATCATAGGACTCTTCTGATTAGTTAAATCATCAATGCATAAACCCGTGATTACTCAAACCTATACCTTCATGATTCTTCTGGTTAGGCATATCATCAATTATGGTAAGAAACATAATATTCATACAGCCATGACTATTCAAACCTATGACTTCATGAATAATCATTATCAACAACACAACAGTATAAGATCCTAACACAAGGTAGGATTCTAGCTTGATATAGGCAAAACATACCTGGCTTAGCATGCTAGCTAGTTATGTCTAGCATACCCACAGAATGTCTTCTGGTTTTCTTCAATGACTTGTGCTGGTAACCTGCATGTCTCATAAGTTATCCATTGTATGACCAAGTTATACATACCTCGTAAGTAGATCTTCTAAGCGATCCATGACAATGGATGAAAATTTATCCTCATGTCATCATGATCATATGTTCTTGAACCAGAACATGATTTGTCTTTCTTGGTGTACCTTTCATGTTAGCAGACAACATAAACCTCATACAACACCATAATGCATTAGTATAAGTGTCAAAACCCTGATCAATGAATATCTTCTATCGTTCATTCATAATTTTATTAAGGTGATACGACAAGTCTAGATTTAATCAAGACTGTACTAACCGTAATAATATGAAGAAAAATATACCATAAACTTAATCATGAACAAATCTCAAAACATACCTGGATAAGTCATACCTATCGATATTGCTTGTAATCTTCTTATGTAAGGCCTTAGCCTCATCTCCCTCTGAAACAGGAACTTCTTCACTTATGCAGGTGACCAATCCATCTTCTTCTAGGATTAACCCAATCCACTTGATTTGCAAGAACTGGATCTGGAGCTGGATTAGGGTTTGTTAGAGAAACCCCAAAAATTCAAACTTTCGAAAAGATAGAAATATGTGCCTTGATGAGTTGATCAAGCTGGTATGTTCAGAATTTGAAAACTACAAAGTTTCACTCCTCAATTTTGCCTTTGAAACTTCTGGATTCACTGGACGTGACCCCAAACTAGGGTTTTACGAAGCCCACTCTTCTTCCCAATCAAAAGGTTTTATACAAATCTCTAAGCTTCTATTTTTCTAAGGAGCTTCCAGCCGTGGTCATAGATTTCAAAAATTCCCATTTTTGTAGAAGCCCTAATTTTCCACTTTTTCGATTAAAGTCCCGAACTAGAGTCTGATCAAGCCCGGTCTTCTGCCCAACCAAACATTCTGATATTGGTCTCTAAATTTCTATTTTGATGATTAGCATTCATCTGTAGTCTCTGATTACAAAAATTCCCACTTTCTCCGAAACCCTAGATTCCGGAAGCCATGAATGAAGGTGCTCAAAAAATAATTCTGTTATGACATAAATATGTACCTGATTGTTTTTGGTGTAACTCCGACCTTTTCGATCCATAGGGTCTGAAAATTTTTCTTGAGATAGCCCGACTTGTCATATTTCCATCCCGATAGGTCTGACCTCAATTGGATTCTATGAGAGAGATTTATTCCAAGTGTCGCAACGTGACCTGTTAATGGGATAAAACAGGAGAGCGAACTTGTACAGCATTCCACGTGTCACTAGTTCGACTTCGGCCTCTGACAAATTTTCTTGTGATATCCCTACCTATTATCTTTCCATTTTGATAGTTATGACCTCAATTGGATTATCTGAGAGAGATTTATTCCAAGTGTCGCAACGTGACTTGTTTATGGGATAATACAGGAGAGCAAAAATTTATGGTGTTCCACATGTCATTGGTTCAACTTAGGCCTCTAAAAACGTTTCTTGAGATAGGACAGTCTGTGTACTACCTGTCACATTTTACGAAATTTCATTTGGAGCTTCCTAGCCTAAGTTAGGACCCTTTTCCCAAGGTCACCTGATTTTGACTCAGATCTGGAAGAGACAGAAACCCTATATTGTACAGATCATAAATCACAAAGTACAATGCATTAGAGGTCATCCTTTGGACAAAAGATACATGGGGATTTGATCCTCGACCTGTAAAATTTTCAGATCCAAAAACTCTGCTAAAATGGATATATAGAGAAAGTGCTACGATAACTGGTTTTTGCTATATCAAGCCCTAGCATCGTAAGTGAAACAAGTGTCATACATTCCATATCATGCCTTCTTTCAGGCTAGCTCTGATACCATGTTAAATTTTCAGAATTTTCTTCAATCTGATATAGAATCTTAACTGAGAGAACAACATGTAC
The DNA here is from genome assembly GCA_027924585.1 of Larix kaempferi. NCBI lineage: Eukaryota > Viridiplantae > Streptophyta > Pinopsida > Pinales > Pinaceae > Larix > Larix kaempferi. The sequence goes on from BSBM01000519.1 coordinate 15,932,356, forward strand.
AGCAAATCTACAGCATATCAATCATGGACACAATAATGCAAGCACACAAGAGACACTTAGTTTAATTGGGGAAAGCCATAAAGGTGAAAAACCCCAATAACTTCCTCAGAGATAGATAGAGCAATGATACAACCAGAATACAAGAGATAGTCTTTTCCTAGCAGTAGAGCCTCCTCCTCCACAAGTACGCCACTCTCCAAGTGTGAGTGAGAGAATAGAATGTGTAAAATGAGAGAGACACACTCTCTATTTATACACTAACTTGACTTGACCTTTACTCAACTAGGTCGGCCTCAACTTAACCACTTAACATAATGCTGAATGGGCCGACCCCCACTAGGGTGGTCTAATAACCCTTTGACCCACATGGCCTACCACCAATAGGGTGGTCTAATAATCCTTTGAACCACATGACTTATACAGGGCCGACCCCGACAAGGTGGTCTAATAACCCTTCAGGTATAAGTTACGACACTTACAATATAAATGACGACACTTCCATATAGAGGAATAATAACATCTCTATAGGAATACAAACACTTCCGTATTAAGGAATAATAATGTCTCTATAGGAATACAATATACATATATGTGAAATACATTATGAAGTTACATATACATCAACAAGGTCGAGGGCCGCTTACATGCAATAATTGTGGCCAAATTGGACATTATCAAAGGGATTGTCTGAATCCAACTCTTCAGTGTACCTATTGCAGTGTAGTGGACCATAGTGTAAAGGAGTATCCTTAGTTGATTGCGAAGTGGAAAACTAAGAATCCACCACAATGACAATGAATCCGAATGTAAATCTGAATTAAAATATGGATTCTAATGTACATAAGATCTCAGGAGAGATAAGAAGTCGACCTGTGAATGTCGCAGTAGTGACCAGGGGGGACTACAATAGGAGAAGACTGGCCACTTCCTAGTGTTCGGCCTATAACAATGAAACAAGTTCTATTTTATGTGGAAGAAGAAAATTATACCTTTTTGGAAGTACGAGATATGATGAGAAAGACTAAGTTTCTACCTGTAATACAGAAGGAACTTGTTTATGAGATGCCACCAATATTTGATATGAAAAATTCACAGAGGCCACCAGGGAAGGTCAACACTCTAAGACCCTTCCTAGAAAGTTGTTTAATGCTGGAAAAATATCAGGATGCACTAGCAAAGATATCTAGTTTATTATATCGACATGAGGATGGGCGACAAGATTGGATAGTGAACCGATTGCACAGAAAGAAAACAGGGAGAGAAATGAGGATGACTGTGAAGATTGGTGCATTCAACGCCAATTCTATTATTTTGGACCTAAGATCAGATGTAAAAATCCTTAATAAGCAAACATGGGACACAATGGGGAAACCACAGTTGGCATGGTCCCTTGTACAGCTTTGACTGGAAAATCAAAGCAAGGTCACACCAATTGGTCGATTATTTCATCTTCCAGTCGAAATAGAGGGATTGAATACTTACGGACTTCGATGTTATAGAGATAGTTGACAACACAAGCCCCTATCCAGTGTTTCCAAAAATAAACTATGAAATGGAGAATCGGGTTGTTATCAACTTTAAGAAGAGGACAATGTCTTTTAAAAAACGCAACATGAGGGTAGTCGACCCACTTGATCCAACAGAAGGCCAAAGGTATGTCAAACCAATAAGGGATGAATTTACAAAAGGATGGGACAATGTCTACAACATCTCGGAGGATTACATCAATGACAATGTGTAGCTAGGGTTTTACCCCTAGCTTGTGCAAATGAGCACCTACTAAGGAGAATGGACTCCTTAGTAGCAGTTTAGTAAATGTAAATAATTAAGCTAAAACAGAAATTAAATTACTTCTAAAACATGCATGAAACATAAACAACAAATTTAAATAATGGCTTTTTGTATTGATATTACCTTCAATGTGAAGGTTTGATGAAGCCCTTTGCAATGTCCAAGAGGATGCTCCAAGCTGCAATATGCTCCTTCTCCTTCTCCAATGGTGGGAATGGGCCAAAAGTGGCTCTCAAGGTGAAAGTAGTTCAATGGTGAACTAGGGTTTCGAGAGAGATTTTGGCAGAGTAAGGGTGCTTGTGATTGTGGATATGGAATAAGGGATCTCCATCACCTATTTATAGTTTTTTGGTGGTGGAGTGCTGACCCATGGTTTTAGGAAACACATGGTTTAGGGCAGCTGTATAGGGTTTTTTCCTCCTTTTCCTCATTATTTTATATTTTTTATTCCTTTTTAGGGGATTTTTGCTATTTTTGGAGGAAAAAGGGGTTTTTTAGCCTTTTTAAGGATTTTTAGGCCTTTTGGGGGCTTTTTTATGGGATTTTTTGGGATTTTAAGGGAAATATGGTAGGAAAATGGACAAATGAGCCATATAATGTGGTAGATGAGGTAGTGAACACTTTTTGGGTGTTAACAGATTGCCCCCTGATGTGCGAGGGCAGGAGCTCATCGTATGGCCGATGGACATCATAAGTCATGAATGGTTTTCCTGGGTGTGGAGAGAAGAGAAGAAACAAACCGAAGCCCGGAACGACGATCCCGAACAACTGCAAGAACTAAAAGTACATAACCTCAATAATGGATGAGGAATCATCTGATCATATGGACGAGGCGGGCATTCCCATGCTCGTATCAGGATATAACATAATAATAACAATGGGGTCTAAAAATGGGGACATGAAATATACATGACCTCAAATACTGACTGAGGAAGAATCTCAATATATGGACGAGGCGGGCATACCCATGCTCGTATCAAGATACATAAACATAACTGTAAGGCCCGAAGAGAGGGACCTGAAAGATACATAGAGAACCACTGTGTACATCATAAGTGTCCAAAGGGGACATCAAATCTGGGACATACTACTGGGCTGACCATGTCTGTGCTGAAGAGATGATACACTGGAATAATCAACAGTGCTACTGAGTGTGGTACCAAAGGGGCTGATGAGCTGCTGGATCAGAGTGACAAGGGGTACACGCGTAATGGTACACTGAACTGGAACTGATCTGGGACTGAAACTGGGTACTCAAGGAAGCATGTAACTGGATGGCTTCCGTATACAAACGCCTAACGCAGCCCGGACATCCACGGGAACATATAACTGGTCGTTCCGAAGGGACTCACCAATGTGCTAGAGTCGGGGGAAATCCGGGGTCTTCGACTAAAAACTGATGGGATATAATCCTACGCGATCCTCAACGATGTGATCAAGGTGCTGAAGTCGAGCATGTGAGGAACAACCACTCAGAGAGGCAATGATGACTCCTCTCAGAATGATCCGTAGGCACTTACCACAGATGGTGATAAGTCCAAGGCGTAGGGACCTCTGGGCCTATCCTCTGGAATAGAGGAGCTGTCATCGACAGAGGGAGACCTGCAACTATCAAGGCAATGATGTTTCCTTGACAGGAGCGCGAGGTGGAGAACCGAAATGTGATAGTACGGATGGCAGGACTGACCAAACTGTGGGGGGACAACTGGGCAAGTAGAGTGGGAGGACTCAAACTTCCTTTGTTCAGAGTATGATAATGTGAATGATCTGGCAGCATATGAAACTGACTGAGGGGAAAGGGATCATAGCTGTAATGGATCTGGGAGGATAACTGGCTGAGGGAGACTCAAGCTGGTGTAAAATGACAGGAGACTGCAGAATACTCTGAACAAAGGCGACCTGATTGGGGGTGTTGCCGAGATCATCGATCATAGTGCCAGGAGGCACGGGAGGAGCTTCTTCATGGGTTAATGAACTAGAAGAAGTGTGTGTAAAATGGTACTGTCGTGTGGATTTTACGAGCCCAGGACAGTTCATGCTCGTGGTGGCTTTCAATTTTAAGGAGTCTGAAAGCGATAAGAAGACTCTGAAGTGATGGAATGGTACTGTCGTGTGGATTTAACGAGCCCAGGACAGTTCATGCTCGTGGTTGCTTTCAATTTTAGAGAGTCTGAAAGCAAGTAAGAAGACTCCAGGGGGTTGCTTTTTCGTAGATTTAGTCTCCAAGGCCCAAAGAAGCATAAAAGGATGCAATGAAGAACTCTTCTAGCCGGTGTGACTAGAGTATTCCTTTTTCGTAATTAGTCTACTAGGTCCGGAAAAGGGTTAAACTTATACCAGATAGACGCCCTTTCAGGTACTTTAACGAGCATGAAAGGAAGCAAGATTGCTCGGCGATCTTTTCATTCTTTTAGGAGTCAAAAAAGAGCTTAACAGAAACTCCCTAAGTGCCTTTTTCGTAAAGGACTTGTCCGGCCCGAAAAAGGGATAAAACTATACCGAACAAAAGGAATGGCCGGGCAAGGAGGAAGTGTTCAATCAAGGATCAGTAAGGATGATCAAGAGCGAGGGTAGTGGGGAACACTGGTGGGCCTCCTTGCAGGGTAGATGAAATGGTGGCAAAATAATGAAACATTTGCAGTATGACAGGAGTGAATGGCTCATGTATAAATGTGGAACAATCTGATAGCGGCCGATGTGGCACGCAAACCGAGGCAGCAAGGTGTCGGGACATAATGTTGAAATTGTACCAAGTGAGAGCGAGAAATGATCTCAAGCATCATCACGAGCTCGGAAAAATGAATCCGGCGATATAAAGGGTGTCAAAAACGGGTAACGGCCGATGTGGCACGCACACCGAGGTGATGAGGGCGTTTTGGAAAAAATACCCAAAAAATATGGGGGTGAGAGCGAGAAATGATCTCAAGCATCATCACCAGCTCGGAAAAATGAATCCGATGATATAAAACATGTGAAAAATGGAGAACGGCCGATGTGGCACGCAAACCGAGGCGACTAGTGGCGCCTGGACACAATGTTGATATTGGTCCGGGTGAGAGCAAGAAATGATCTCAAGCATCATCACGGGCACGGAAAAATGAATCCGGCAGTGCAAATGGTGCGAACAACGAAGGTCATAAAGACTCCGAAATGGTCAAAGGAAATAACTATGCATATCAAATCAAATCTACAAGTGATATGTGACCTCAAAAAATGGTTGAGATCACAAATGTGAAAAAGTGAGCAGGGTTAATGACTTGCCCCCATGCTATGTGCATGGGGTGTGTGATTATGGATCACATATGTGTGGGTTTGAACAATGGGTTCATTGACGTGCTGAGATAGATGTGATGGGGGAGGTTCAAAATGATTGATCATGCCCCCTATCCCAGGGTCGAGGGAATCTATTATGCCCCTTGACTCAGAGGTGTCAAGGTGGTGCTCTATAATGGTGGGGTCAAGACCGGGCATTTCGGTATAGGACCAAGCAAAGACATCACGGAATTCTCTGAAAAGGTTTATGTAGTCCTCAATCTCTTGTTTACTGCAGAATGCTCCTAAAGTGAGGAGTTCAGGGGCACGTCCTGGGGCAGTGATATCAACTTGGATGACAGGTGAGATGTTGGCCATGTTACCTTCCTCGAAGGCGTCAGGAGCAGGAATAGGGTCCTTGAACCAGTCAACCTTAGTGGGAAAGAAGTATTTGGACTCAACTGTGAATTGGGTAGCTGTGCTAGAGGAGGATTCTTCTGGGATGAAATAGGAACGGTGGTGCATATCATCCCAGGGATAATCTGGAGCGGTAAGGGCCTCAAGAATCTCCTCATCGGTACGGAAAGTTTGCGTCGTCAACTCGGTTGATGAGGGGGGTAGTGGTTGAAGAGATCATATAGATGATATTAACCTCTCCAGAAGGGGGAGAAACCGGGGGGTAGATTTCCTCAATGGTGGGTGGTGTCGTCTCAAGATCCAGATTGTTCATCTCATAGAGAGATGCTCTGTAATCCGGGAGATCGGGACAATGATGGGAGTAATGCCCGTAAATACCGCATATGGCACATGGGTGGTTAGTGCATAGGGACTTATCTTTAGGCTTCAGAGTGGGATTTAGTTCGACAGTTGGGATGTTAGGGTCATCGTCGAGCATTTGCATGTGCTTCTGTAATGCTGGTAACTGTGGGCATTGGTGGGTTGCATGGCCCAACTCGTCGCACAGCGAGCATTTGGGAGGAGCACGAAATGTTGGAGGGTTTTTTACTGTCTTGGGAGGTGGTACAGCAGTGTAAGGTTGTGGCCCTCTGCCCCCAGTGGATTTGGGAGGAGGAGGGGGAGTCATGGAGGACGAAGGGGTAGAGACGCCGGGGGGTGGTTGAGTGGTAGTAGCCATGGGTTGCACCGGTTGGAGGATGACATCCGGTGTCGGCGGGCGAACGGGAGGCGAAAGGTACCAGACGGGTAATCCCAAGGTTAACCCCGGGAGGCTAAGGGTAGCCATAACCGGGGCGCTTACTACTCCCGATGGAGGGACTAGAAAGGGGATGGTATGGATCGGTGTAACACCAATGTGGCTAGGTACCAATGGTGGTTTAGGCAACAAGGGTGGTTGATTATTAGGGGGTTGATTATCGTGGGATAAGGTACATAAGTCAGACACTTCCATGTGGGATGATGGAGGCGGAATAGATTGAAAGGTGGAACTCATTGGCGCATCTGAGTAGACTCCAGGCCCCGTAGAGGAAACAAACGAGGTGGTGGCACGAGAAACAGGTTGTTCAACCATGGGGAGGACATTTTCAGGGGCCGCGGGAGCACTGGGATCATAGTAGGTGAGCTGGTCAACCTTAACCACGCGTCCTTCATGGGGGAACATCATGGTGCGAAAGACGGAAGAGGCAACCGCGCGCATGGCATACATGTAGCTGCGGCCAAGTAAAAGGTTATAATCCAATTGGGCATTGATTACCTCAATGTCAATGAGGACGGTTTTGCCACCTAACTGAACAGGGACATTGGGAAGGAGGCCTTGGGGCTGAGCCGAACGACCGTCATAGGCGCGTAATGCAGTGGTGGACTGCTGGAGAGTGGGGGATCCCAACTTCTGCCATACGAATGTAGACATAACGCATGTAGAGGCACCTTCATCGATGATGCATCGATGGATGACAAGATTCCGAATGGAAACAGAAACTTGGAATGCTAGGGTGGAAGGCAGGCGAGGTTCAGATTGGTCTAAATCAAATGCCATCAAATTCGAATCATTTGGGTCAATCCCCCCAATGGCGGAGAGTAAAGTCTTGCACTGGGAAGGGCAATTCTTCAAGACTTCTAACGCAGACATGGCTGCGGGAGATTGGGCTAGGTCGTCTACAATGTTGTAGTTTGACGCAGCGCACGCATTGGGGTTATTATTGATACGGTGAAGTGGGAAACGAGGGGCTTTGGGAGCGCCATCTAATGGAGGTGGAGGAATACGTAACGCTTGATCTGTGGGAGGTACGTCAGTGGTGGATCCATACTGGTTTCGACGGGTCTGGAGATTGACGTCAGCAGATGACATCATCAGCAAGTGGTGGGTACCTGAGTCAAACATGGGTTGATCAGGGGCAGCGTACGTGATCTGCTGTTGGGGTTGCACGTTGGCTTGAGTGGGAGCCAACGGCTGAGTGTTCATGAATCCTTGGGTTGGTAATGGGTTTTGCAGCACCAAAGGTGTCTGCTGAGGTTGAGGGGGGTTAGGAGGCGCCTGAGGAGCTGCCTGCCCTTGGCGGTGGGCATCGTCAACCCAGAGTTGCCTAGCTCGCTCCAAGTGTGGGCAAGCATGGGTGTAGTGGCCATAGACCCTGCAAATAGAACAAGGGTGGTTTGTTCACAGATTAGGGTTTTTAGGCTGCTTAGGCGGGCGATCAGGGTTTTGGTTAGCAGGGGCGGCATTATTATTGTCGGGGGGATTCACCGGTTGCAGAGCTTGGTCTGCAGGTTGGTTGTTCCCCCGATTACGGCCTTTGCCGCGGTTCTGTTGACCCTGGTTACGTTGGTTGTTTTGGTTTTGCTGCGGGTTTTGTTGAGCGTAAACTTGCCCTTGGGCAGCAGGTGGATTCTGAGGTTGCGCAGGTGCGGGAGCAGGCTGCGGTGGATGATATGCAGGTTGAGGCTGAGCAGGTGCAGCAACTTGAGGGGGTTGCTGATATGGCTGCGGAGCGAGTTGTGGGTTTGCCACAGGGGCTGCCTGTGGTGGATAATAAGCGGGTTGGGCTTGTGAAGGCGTAGGAGCTGAGGCAGCCTGCTGATGGTAGTAAGACTGAGGTGCGACGGGGGGGGCATAAGTAGGAGTCGCATGACCGAAACACTGAGGAGGACATGAGGGTCCATGGTGGTGGTGATGTGTCATGGGAGCATACGAGTTGGTTGCTCCAGACTGGGAGGTAGCCCGTGAAAGGTCAGGGCCAGGGGTAGGACGTGCTATGGAAAACGGTTGGGGATGCGAAGAAACACGGCCAATGATACCGTCTGCAGCGTGGGATGCCCCGGTGGATCATGCTGGGAGGACTCACCGCGAGGGGCGTCAGGTATAATGGTATAAAGGTAATCGGACTGGGCGTAAATGAGGTCGAACTGTTGGGCCTTAAGGATGGCCTCTTCTTCAGACTGGGGTCTTTCTGATGCCACATCCTTAGCAATAACAGGGAGAAGGGATTTGAGGAACCAATCTAGGAAGATACGGTCGTCGAGTTTGATCTTGCGTAAGCTTCGGCGTCGACGCCACTCATGGATGTGGTCTGTGATATGGGTAGCCGTGTTCTGTCTACAAGATAGGAGGATCTCAACGCCCGCGTCGTAGCGGACAGGCAACTGGAAGAACTGCAGGAAGGTCGAGGCAAGGGAAGCAAAGGTGGCATGGGTCCCATGAGGTTGCTCGATATACCACTTGGCTGCAGAGCCAGTGAAGGTGCGCTGTAAGAGACGGAGGTGAACAGAGTCATCCACTATGGAGTTAGAGGAACACCATAGGTGGAAAGACATGATATGGTTTTGTGGGTCCTCACCGGCCTTGCCCTCGAACTTAGGGATGTCAGAGGGGAGCTTGGTAGGCATATGAGGCCACGTAGGGTCGTGTCGAATAGGATCGTTGGTCAATCTGGCCAGGTCAGGTAGGTTAAGACTAGCCATGAATGGCAAACTGGAAGGAGGATGTGACACAGTAGTGGGTTGGACCAAGTTGGGGCCAATGCCCCCAAGTGGAGGGACAGGATTTCGGAGGGTGCCCCCTAGTGGGGGAACTAAGGTGGTGGAGGATGGTCCAGCACCACCATGGGTAGTGTGAGCCACTGATGTAGTGGGGATAGGGATTCCCGCAGCGGGAATAGGTACCGTGAGGGGAACGGTAGATGAGGGTCCCATGGAGGGCATACCCAAAACAGGTGTAGTAACTGGTGTAGTGGTGGATGTGCCACCAATGGTCCCTATAACAAAAGGAGTGGAAGTCATGCCAGCCATGGGGCTAGTAGGGGTAGTGTAAATAGGGTTCTCAGAGTCTTCGTCAGAATCAGAGGTAAAGTAAGGAGCGTCAATATCTGGTGACGGAGACCTACGTCGCTGACGAGTGGAGTCAAGTGACAAGGCTCTAGATCTGTGATGGGTGGTATCAACGGATGATGATCGGAATCTATGACGAGTGGTGTCAAGAGAACCGTGCTGTGGGGGCTCGCCCCTGAGGCGCCGAGAATGTCTCGGGGACTCAATGGTGACAGATGGTGTCTAATCTCCATGGGTTGAGGTGAGTAGAAAAATAGCTCAAAAATCCTAATGCAACCGAGTGTGCAGAAGGAGAGCTAAAAAACAAGGCACTCGGGCCAACAACCAACTCAAAACACCCACTGCAACAGCTGTGCTACAATAGGTGGAGTAACAACAAAGATGGTCAAAATACCAACAAGCAGCAGGTTTCCTAAAAATAAAAAATGGTGGACTCACTAGACCAAAGGGAGGTAAAGGAGCATGCAAACACCTAACTAAAAGTATTCTGACTCAACTAAACATATCCTCTGCAAGGTGATGAAATCCAAGTCAGACAATATGAGTAGGAAAGCCAAGTGGCTATGATATCCCCCTACCGGGAGGGACACCGGGTAGTCAATCCTAGAAGAATGGAAACTAAGATACCCCGTTCATGACACGTCCAGAAAGGTGAATATTCCGTTTAGTCCGTTGACCGCAATACCCCTATACAGGGATATCCCGCGAACCGTGAAAGGTAGCCCTTCGGTTACTGAATGGAGTGCGGTATTCCACTCAGGCCTCCGGAACCAGTCTCCCGACTTCAACCCTCCTAAGGGAGAGGCCCTCTGACAAACTGGTCGTGACCGTGCCAAAAAGTACTAGGGGATTTTGGTTCCCTATTTGGACAACAACTATGTCTCAAGTGTAAGTGACCGAGGGGTGTTATTGGAAGCCTATCCCCCCGACCCTACCTAACTACAAAGATTCTTTTGTGTTCCCCAAGTGGGGTTAGAATGTTGGTTCAATTAGGTACTTTTTAAGGCTCACTTGATTTATGTGACAGAGTGTGTGCTCGTGAGGTGATGAACCCAAAATAGAAGTGCCACAAGGGGGGCAACTTCCAACTATCAATAATACTGAAATTGAAACTTTCACTTGCAAAATTTTCTGAATTAAAAATACTGAAATTTTAAAAGAATTCTGTAAAGGGAACAGAAATTGTGTTGCAGAAAGGCTATAAGGGAGTGAGGCTGCAGGTAGGACAGAGGGCTATTCAAATGCAGAAAATATTGCAGCAAAAGGGGTTGGGCTTAAAAAGTGTAGAGGTCAGACCGCGGGTCGGTGGCAAATCAGAACAGGCAGACCGCGGGTTTGAGGGAAACACACGCGGTCAGATCGCGGCTTTCGGACCAACAAATGCGGTCGGGACGCAGGAAATAGGGAAAAAGACGCAGTCGGGTCGCGGCAAAGAGGCTGACAGACGCGGTCGGGATGCCGGAACGGGGCTGAAAGCCGCGGTCGGGACGCGGGAAAATGGCCGACAGGCACGATCAGATCGCAGCAAACAGGATGATTAGCCGCGGTCGGATCGCAGGTAACAGACTTGAATCCGCCGGCAGGGCACCGGAAATAGTCTGAGAGCCGCGGTCGGGTTGCAGGTAAAGGCCTGAAAGACGCGGTCGGGACGCGACTGCAGATGGAAAAAATGCGGTATGCAGCGGCCGAAAGGGACAGCCAAAAGGGAAAAAATTATAAACGGAAACCAGAAATTCAAAATCTAGGGGAGTCGCCAAAACTGTAGCTAGGGTTTTACCCCTAGCTTGTGCAAATGAGCACCTACTAAGGAGAATGGACTCCTTAGTAGCAGTTCAGTAAATGTAAATAATTAAGCTAAAACAGAAATTAAATTACTTCTAAAACATGCATGAAACATAAACAACAAATTTAAATAATGGCTTTTTGTATTGATATTACCTTCAATGTGAAGGTTTGATGAAGCCCTTTGCAATGTCCAAGAGGATGCTCCAAGCTGCAATATGCTCCTTCTCCTTCTCCAATGGTGGGAATGGGCCAAAAGTGGCTCTCAAGGTGAAAGTAGTTCAATGGTGAACTAGGGTTTCGAGAGAGATTTTGGCAGAGTAAGGGTGCTTGTGATTGTGGATATGGAATAAGGGATCTCCATCACCTATTTATAGTTTTTTGGTGGTGGAGTGCTGACCCATGGTTTTAGGAAACACATGGTTTAGGGCAGCTGTATAGGGTTTTTTCCTCCTTTTCCTCATTATTTTATATTTTTTATTCCTTTTTAGGGGATTTTTGCTATTTTTGGAGGAAAAAGGGGTTTTTTAGCCTTTTTAAGGATTTTTAGGCCTTTTGGGGGCTTTTTTATGGGATTTTTTGGGATTTTAAGGGAAATATGGTAGGAAAATGGACAAATGAGCCATATAATGTGGTAGATGAGGTAGTGAACACTTTTTGGGTGTTAACACAATGTCTACAACATCTCCAAGGATTACATCAATCCCGCCGCCGATGGGGAATTGGGGTGGAGAAGTGTTAGTTCAGCATCATCAGAATCTGATGAGGTGTTGGAAAATTAGCAGAATTGATTACACGAAGTATCATTCACAACGTGTGAACGAATCACTTAGTCATTGAGGTGGTTAGCGACGGAAGTATGAGATTTACCAATATATGAAAGATTTCCTAATATGACTATATTCATTGCTGAATTCAAAGAAAATGTATCATAACCACAGTGACTGATGGCATTGGAAAAAGCAACTGAAGGCTACAGCATAGTGGTGGGAAGTGCACAAGTCGTCGATAACAAGCTAGCCACTATGTTAACAACTGATGGAAGCTAGATTTGGGGAGACTAAAGGTTACTATTGAATGAAATACAATGGAAGGGGTGATCCAAGGGATCATATAGAAGAGTGTCAAAGTGCATGGTAAATGAGACCGAAACAAGAATGGGTCCATGTGCTCATCCATACACTGGATGAGGTACCAAGGAGCTGGTACATAGAAGTAAAAATGGGACACATAACAACTACCTGGGAAGAGATAACCATTAGTTTCATCTAGACCTTCAGCTTCTTGGATGAGAATCCCTTCATCCACACTGGACTACAGGAGATCCATGAGAAGCTACTTAAAGCAGTTCCAATGGAAAATCCAATGGGATTACAGTGGATCATGACACTAGAAATGATGATGGATTGCTACAATGAGATGGGAGGACCTAACAAAGAAGATGATATTAGAGCTATTTATGGCCCAGAGTCGGAGGGAAGACAGGATGTCGAAGCACTAGAGATTCCATTCAAAAAATTCCAACATCTGCTGAAAATCAAGAAGGTTAGTATTCAATTGGAGGAAAATCCCATGTTCACAAGTATTGGGGATTACTGGGATGATTCAACAATTGGAAAAGTCACTAATCTACTACACGAGTTCCAAGACTTGTTCCGGACAAAATTTTCAGAAATGAAGGGCATTTCTGGGGACCTGGGTGAAATGAAGATTACGCAAAACCTGATGCGAAGCTAGTAAAGCAATGACCACATAGAGTGAATCCTAGGTATAAGGAACGAGTGAAAGCTGAGATAGAGTGAATGCTAGATGAAGGAATCATAGAACCTGTCGAAGAATCAAAATGGATCAGATGATGGTTTTCCAAGATAAGAAGACTGGTGAAATTAGGATTTGTTTCGATCTAAGGAAACTGAACGATGCATGTCTTCACGATCCATTCCCTACGCCATGCACTAATGAAGTATTGGAAGGTGTTGGAGGCCATGAGATATATTCATTTACAGATGGATTCTTAGGATAACACCAAATAAATATCGCAAAGGAGGATCGACATAAAACAACCTTCTTGATGGAATGGGGTTTCTTTCAGTACACAGTGATGTCGCTTGGTCTTAAAAACTCCCCGACGATCTTTTCAAGGCTAGTTGTCGCTGCATTTAAATACTTCATTCATAAGTTCCTTGCAATATATATGGACGATTGGACCGTATATGGTTTAGTTAAGGACCACGTTGCGAATCTAAGGCGGATGCTGGAAAGGTATCGACAACATCATATTTTGCTGAACTTGAAGAAGTGCATTTTCTACGCACCATTTGGAATCCTGCTAGGACACATTGTATGTAAGGAGGAGTTGCTGGTCGATCCAGCAAAGATTGCAATCATCATCGACTTACCAGCACAAACGACAATGAATCAACTAAGGGTGACATTGGGACATACTGGGTATTATAAGAAGTTCATTAGGGGATATGCAGCAATCACAACATCGATGGAAAATTTGTTAAAGAATGATGCAAAGTTTGAGTGGAACAATGAGTGCCAAAAGATCCTCGACAGACTAAAGGAAAAGATGGTTGCAGTGTTGACATTATTCTTCCCTGATTGGAGAAAAGAATTCCACGTCCATGTGGATGCATCATCAATACCTTTAGGAGTGATATTGACCCAACCAGGAGAAGGATCATTTGACCATCTGATCGCATTTGCGAGCAAGATGTTGTCCAATGCAGAGAAGAATTATACGACGACGAAAAGAGAAGGCCTAGAAATGGTTTATTTGCTGTAAAAATTCCGACACTACCTGCTTGGAGGGAATTAAAATGTTTTTACTGATGACTCAACATTAAAATTATTAGTCAATAATCCTGTGTTGGCGGGGAAGATATATCGTTGGTTTCTTCTATTCTAGGAGTTCAATTTTCAAATCATTGTGAAACCAGGGTGATTGAATGTAGGACCTGATCACTTGTCCTGGCTTGAAACATGTGAAGAGATAAGGAGCATTGATGAAAGATTTCCCTATGCGCAACTACTCAGGATTGGAATGGTCGATTACTATGACAAGAAAATCATTCAGTTATTAGATACAAGAAGCGGACCAAAAGAGTTCACTACCAGTCACAAAAAGAAGTTAGTTGTTAGGGCTACTAATTTTCAACTAATCGCAAGTCAACTCTACAAAATGGGACTAGATGAAATCCTTCGTCGATGCATCCTTCTGCATGAAAAAGAACGAGTATTGGAAGAAGGTCACGATGGGATCATTATGGATGACGTGTGACTGCTAGGAAAATACTTAGGGTAGGACTATGGTGGCCAATAGTGCATGGTGATGCCATAGATTATAAAAAGAGCTGCGATGTATGTCAAAGAACAGGGAAACCATCGTGGAGGGATGAAATGCCACTAGTACCTCAACTGATGTTACAATCCTTCGAAAAATGGGTAGTTGAATTCATGCGAGCCGTCAACCCACCAAGGAGAAGAGCAGGGTTGTGATACATAATTACTATGACTGATTATTTGACGAGATGGGATGAAGCATCACTGATAAAGTATTACAAAGTTGCAACAACAACAAGGTTTCTCTTTAATAACGTGGTCACCAGGTTCGGGTTCCCAAATATACTGATGAGCAATTAAGGCACTCACTTCGTCAATCAAACTATCAGGGCCATGATGGAAGAATATCAAATTCGACATCAAAGGAGTACCCCATATCATACATAGGCGAATGGTGCAATCAAGGCACTGAATTAGGTATTGGAGCATGCGCTCACAAAGGTGTGTAACACAAACCGTGATGACTGGTATTTGAAAATTCTAGGGGTAGTATGGGCTTACAGAACAACATGTGAAAGGTTGACAGGATAGACTCCATTCAAGTTAGTATATGGAAAATAATAAGTGATTTCGATGGAGTATATTGTCCTGAGACTGCACATCGTAGGAGCGACAGGAATGAGTGACGACGGAGCCACCAAAAAATGGTTGGCATAGTTGTTACAGCTTGATGAGGATCGCTTCATCCCAGGATTTCATCAGCCAGTAGAAAAGGATCGACAAAAGGCCTGGCACGATCACCATGTCAAGGAAAAGCACTTCCACCGTGGAGACATGGTCCTGCTATATGACAGTAATTTTGTGAAGCAACCAGGTAGGATACAGATGCATTGGTTGGGTCCATACATTATCAATTTAATTATTGATGGAGGTGCAGTGCAACAAAAAAATCTAGATGGGACACTGTTTACAAATTTAGTGAATGGGATTCGGCTGAAGCCTTATCAGGATAGCCAAGCATGTAGCGACTGAAAATTAAATTTAGTCGACACAAAAAAAGCACATTGTGAAGATTGGGAAGTTGTCGACAGCACTAGGTCTATCGACGAAAAAATGGAATATTAAGCAATAGAGACAAGGTTTGGATATTGTCGACGTTCAAGCGAACAGGTCAAATCCAATCATACATGCAATAGTTAAGCCATGGCGGACGACGATGCAAGTGGGAAATGATTCATTTAATGACCAAGGTGTGCAGAGGATTCAGTAAATCAATGCAGTATTTGGAAATCATTGTCCAAGATTGACAAGATGGATGGGAAGTGGGAAGTGAAGTTATAAATACATGTGAAAAAGGATAGCTAGACTCGTGGAGCCTTATGCGCGTTACTGAGGAAGTTGCAGAAGAAGAGTCAGAGTGAAAAGTGAGCTTAGAAGGTTGCAATGGCACATTTCATTTCCAACATGATCACACAAGGTGCGTTAAGGGAAAGTATGACAACTGTTCATGAACAACCAATGATTGCATTAGTGTGGATTATTAGGAACAAGAGAAGTACCAAGTGACCACTGGATAGTGAAAGAAGGACGAAGTGGGGTGCTCATAGCTTGGCATGGGTTGCAATTGATGGAGAACTAGCAGGTTTTTTGACCTCCATAAAACCAATACAAGGGACACTCTAGCTCTAGCGAAGGATGATCAAATTCATGAAATCGATGTGCCAGAAATGGAGCGGTTGGATTTCACATACGTTGTCCACCATGAGTGCTATAAATATTGTTTCACAAGACAAGGAGAAGTATGAATAAATCACAACGATTAAAGCTATGACCAAGGAACCGGTCGATTGAATCAAGGAAACATACAACGCGTTCAAGCAGTAGGAAATGAACTAGCAATTTCCAACTGAGGTGGCTCAAGGGTGCACCACAATTTTGTGTTTGGGACCTGTTGGTATGGGTCCAGAGTGCACAAATGCAGAACCCCCAAGTGGCGAAAGGGTCATCGACATGAACAAAGGACCAGTCACAAAGCATAAAAAGAGCGAATATATGCGGAAGTAGTTAGTTAAATGGGTCATTCGAACCATTTTCTCATGACCAAGTGAGCCTATAAATAGAAGTATGATTGTAATCCTAAGGCATCGAATCGTATCTTATGATATGATATACCATCGTTGCATCTATCTATGTTTTAATCTTTTGGATCGATCTATGGAAGCATTTATCTGGTTTGGGTTTGTTTGATCGCAACAATTTCTCTAATTTTGTAATAGTTCTACGATGTGTGATAAATACTGGGAACGATTCATATATATCTCTGTCTCTTTGTCTTTCTCAATGTTTGATGTTTCATTGAAATCACAGTAGATGTTTTTGCATTTATATTATGTACCATATATTCCTTGAACATGCTTTGATAATTTGTTTAATTCGTTAATTATGAGATGGTAATGTAGTTAATGTGAATAAGGATAATGGTTAATAGGTTGATAGTATGATGTCTCGATGTGAATGCAAATCTCTGGATTATGTTGTGAATGAGAGTGAGGTAGTGCATGTCTTCTCACAAGTGCAGAAACTTGGTTCCTGTATACCAACTTAGGCATATTGGGTGAGACTTCACTCGCTCTGCGGGTGTTACTGGGAAGGCTAAAACCTTTATGGGCCGATTTTTAAGGGTGTCTGGTCAATGTTTGTTGACATGACTGTGAAGTGAACCCCTGTCGATAGGACTGTGTCAACAAAATTTAGAGAGACATTTCATGTTATGTACTAATGCTTGTAAGAAAGTACTTGGAAGAGTTATTATGCAAGATAAGCATGTTACATGTTGTGAGTCTAAAAATTTAAAATAACATAAAAATAATTATGCAACTCAAGATTTATAGCTTTCTTCCATAGTGCATGCTTTAAAAATGTTGAGAACTTATTTCATGGATAGAAAGCTTGAGCTTATAATGACCATTGCGGTGTGAAATAATTGTTTGAGAAACCATCCCTAAGTGCAAGGAAATCTAGATGGATGGAGTTCTTATGTGAGTTCGATTTTGAGATCAACCAAATCAAGAGAAAATAAAACAAATGGGCTAATGCACTCAGTAGGAAACTGCATGTAAGGCGTGTGGAATCCATGAGTGTTTGAAAAAAAAAAATGCAAGGTAGAGGATTGCTGACTGCCTGGTTAAGGATGAACATTATGTGACAAATTATAGAAGCCTAATGTTGAAAATAGGTGTGAAGGTTACCATTTGGAATAAGATCGGATTCCTTTTTATAGGGGAAAGTTATACATTCTTGATGATGGGAATTTGAGAAATATTGTTATGGATGGAATCCATAAGATGCCATAGTCTAGTCATCTATGATACCAAAATACTCTTTCTTGAGTGAGGAATAAATATTATTGTCCAAGCATGGAGAATGATATTGCTGAGTAAATCTCAATATGCATGAAATTTTACTAGATAAATGTTGATGTATATGTAACTTCGGAATGTATTTCATCTATGTATTTCATATATATTTATTGTACCCTTATTAGAGATGTGTTATTCCTCTATAAGGAAGTGTCGTCATGTGGATTGACAAGTGTCGCAAGTGTGTGTACTTGCCGATGGGTTATTAGACCACCATGTGTGGTGTCCGCCCTAAAATATATATATTATAATGTGGATCTACCTAGCTAGACAAGCTGGCCCCATAAGGTCACTGGGCAAACAGGTTAGTATAAATAGAGATCAGGTGATCTCTATTTAGATCATTCAGAAAAATATCTCTCTCTCACTCAGAAAGTGGCACACTAGTGAGGAGGAGGATCATCTACTACTAGGATACTATATCAGTGTATTTTGGTTGTACTTTGGCTGAGCCATTGCTCTCTCTATCTCTGAGGAAGTTGTGGGGTTTTTCACCTTAGGGTTTTGCCCACAAAAACTCTGTGTCTCTTGTCGCTCATGCTTTCGATTCTTGTGATGCTTGTCATGCTTATTGTGATTGTTATGCATTGATATACTGTATATGTTATTCTCTCAGTGAAGATCCTAGAGTATTGTAAATTAATGCTCAAAATTTAACATGGTATCAGAGCTAACATGAGAAGAAGACATTTTGCAGTGACAGAAACTTGAGTTTCTTGCTTATTGGGTTTCTCTCCACATATTTTGGAAAAGAAGTATAGTAGATTGACTATACTCATCAAGGCGCATCTACCTGTCCAATCAGAATTCAATTCCGAGCATTTTCAGATTTGGCCTTAAAAATTAGGGTTTCCACAAAAATAGGAATTTATGAAATCTGAAGACATAGCTGGAAGCGCCTTGCAAAAAATTGAAGTTTAGAGCTTTGGATCAAGATTTTTGGCTGGGTAGATCTCCGGGAAACTCAAACCCTAATTCAGCGCTCTCCCTAGTGAACCCGGAAGGACAAAAAGGAAAATTTGAAGGGTAAAACTTTGTTGATCTCAAATTCTGAATGCACCAGGCTGATCAGCTCATCAAAGCGCATCTTTCTATCCTTTCAGAAAATTGAAATTCACATTTTGAATTTTTAGGTTTTTTTCAACAAACCCTAATGTGGGACAAGATCCAGTTTTCAACATTTCAAGTGGTAAGACCTAAATCTTTTCTATTTCCATTTGAAGTACTCTTTAAGATGTCTCACCACACCAAGACTGAGGATAAGCTTGAAGGGGCTAATAACTTCCGAGCTTGGAAGTATAGGATTGGGTTAATCATGGAAGAGAATGAGTTGGACTCATATATAAAAGAAGACATCCCTATCCCAGAGGACGAAGAGGCCAAGGTATTGCATAAGAAGAACTTGGTCAAGGCAAAGAGAATCATTGCTGATTCTATCAAAGACCATTTCATACCCCATGTGTCTTCTCTAAAGACACCCAAGGAAATGTTTGACTCTTTGACCAAGCTATTTGAAGGGATGAACATAAATCGGAAGATGACTCTGTGGAATCAATTGAAAGGGGTCAAGATGTTGAATGGAGAAACCATTCAATCTTACTTCTCCAAGGTATCTCAGATCAAGGAGCAACTTGAAGATGTGGATGAAGTAGTGGACAATGGTGAAGTTGTTATGACCACTCTGAATGGCCTACCTAGGTCATGGAACTCCTTTATTCAAGGAATCTGTGCAAGAAAGAAATTGATCTCTTTCAGTAAACTATGGGAGGAATGCTCTCAAGAAGAAGCTAGACTTGTAGCTCGTGAGGAAAAGATGGGAGGTGAAGATCAAGCTCTCGCAACTCACACCAAAAGAAGCAAGCCCAAGAAGGAGCACTCTCGCTACAAATAATCCTATCAAAAGAATAAGAAGGATCTAAGATGCTTCACATGCAATGAGAAGGGTCACTTTGCTTCAAATTGTCCCAAGAACAAAAGGGATAATAACAACAACTTCAGCAAGAAGAAGAAGGGCAGCAAAAGAAAGTTCCATGCTCATGCTACCGAGGATGATGAACCTCCAAAGAAGAAGGCTAGGGCAGAAAGTGATGATGACTCATCAAGTGAAGAAGAGTATGTTCTAATCTCTACTCTCACAGGTACTATCTCTCATGGTTGTAATGATTGGTTGAT
Source organism: Larix kaempferi (assembly GCA_027924585.1). Classification (NCBI taxonomy): domain Eukaryota; kingdom Viridiplantae; phylum Streptophyta; class Pinopsida; order Pinales; family Pinaceae; genus Larix; species Larix kaempferi. Next base: position 15,952,341 of record BSBM01000519.1, read on the forward strand.
TGATAGTGGGGCTTCCAAACACATGACTGGGCTTAAAGAATCTTTTTTGAATCTATCTGAACATGAATCACCCCATAAGGTGAAACTTAGGGATGATTACCAATACCCAATCAAAGGAAGTGGTGAAGCCTCCTACAACATAGATTCTGGAAAATATTTGAAGATGAAAGAAGTCCTTTATGTACCTGGGCTCAAGAAGAACTTACTCTTCATCTCTGCATTGGATGCAAAAGGTATGAGGGTTGCATTTGTGGATGGCCAAGTCCTAATGTGGCCAAAGGGAAAGACCATAGATGATGCAGTAGTGATTGGAGAGCAAGAGGGAGGATTGTATAAATTGAAGGGTCAACCTGAACATGCCATGGTGCATGAATCCATGGAGCCAAGTGAACTTTGGCATAGAAGACTTGCTCATATGCACTATAGGTTACTTCCAATTGCAAGCAAGGCTGTAGAAGGTCTTCCTGAAATCAAGACCAAACATGAAGGTGTTTGCAAAGGATGTGCAAAAGGTAAGAACATTAAGAAGGCTTTCCCAAGCAGTGAAAGCAAGGCCAAAGATATCCTGGAAATCATCCACTCAGATGTATGTGGTCCAATGTCATCCAGTTCTCTTAGTGGGTATGTTTACTATGTCTCGTTTATTGATGACTTCTCCAGGAAGACTTGGGTATACTTCTTGAAGAACAAAGATGAGGTGTTTGATAAGTTCAAGGAATTCAAAACCTTGATGGAGAATCAAACTAACAAGAAGATCAAAACATTCAGATCCGACAATGGTGGAGAATTCACCTCAGGTGACTTCAAGAAGCTTTGTAGTGATTCAGGGATTAAGAGGGAGTTGACTGCTCCTTATAATCCTCAACAGAATGGAGTTGCAGAAAGGAAGAACAGAACAATCATGGAAGCAGCAAGGGCAATGTTGCATGACTAGGATCTATCCATGCATCTATGGGTAGAAGCCGCTAGAACAGCTTTGTATGTGCAGAATAGAACACCCCATAGGATATTGGACAACAAGACACCAGAAGAGGTCTTTTCTGGTGAGAAACTTGAAGTCAGCCATCTCAAAATATTTGGTTGTCCAGTATACACTCATGTCCCAAAGGAAAAGAGGACTAAACTAGATCCTTCAGGAAAGAAGGGTATCTTTGTGGGTTACAGTGAAAGCTCAAAGGCTTACAGAATATAATTTCTAGGGTTCAATAAGATTGATGTCAGGAGGGATGTAACATTTGATGAAAACTCAGCATTCATCAATTCAAGGAAGGCACGTATCGAAGTTTATGAAGAACCTAAGGAAACTAGATTTCAAGACACTACCATGACTGAAGCAGTTCCAGAAGTTGTTCATGATTTTGAAGATCCACAAGAACCTATAGATCCACCCCGTGAGGATAACTCTCACAAGAGGAAACCTGCATGGGCTAGAGAGCTCATTCAAGATGCAGAAAGATTTGGCATTCTAGAAGAAGAACACGGAGCAAAGAAGAGAACCAGATCACATACCAGCTATGTTGCTTTACTCTGTGACATTATGAACAAAGAGCCTTGCAGTTATGAAGAAGCAGCAGAAAAGAAAGAATGGAAGGATGCCATGGTTGAGGAATACCAATCAATAATGAAGAATGATGTTTGGGATGTTGTCCCAAGACCTAAAGAGAAGTATGTTGTGACTTGAAATGGATCTACAAAATCAAGCATGCTGCAGATGGCAGTGTAGAGAAATACAAGGCAAGATTCGTAGCTCATGGCTTCTCTCAAAAAGAGGGAATAGATTATGAAGAAACTTTTGCACCTGTAGCCAGGTATACTTCCATCAGAATAGTACTTGCCCTGGCTGTAGCAATGAAATGGAAAATACACCAGATGGATGTCAAGACTGATTTCTTGAATGGTGTAGTTGAAGAGGAAGTATATGTGGAGCAGCCACTCGGTTTTGAAATACGTGACATGGAGACATATGTGTGCAGATTGAAGAAAGCCTTGTATGGCTTGAAACAAGCTCCCAGAACCTGGTATGGTAGGATGGACAGTTTCCTATCTAGTTTGGGCTTTACCAAGAGTAAAGCGGATTCCAACCTTTACTACAAGGTTGAGGAAGGGAATCCTTTGATTCTACTCCTGTATGTGGATGACTTATTTGTAACAGGAGATGACAGTTTGATTGCAGATACTAAGAGGAAGCTTGCTGCCGAGTTCGGTATGAAAGATTTGGGAATGATGCATTATTTCCTAGGTATGGAGGTGTGGTAGAGTGCAGGTGGGATCTTCCTTGGTCAAGGGAAGTACACAATAGATATCCTGAAGAGATTAGGGATGATGGATTGCAAGGCCATGGCCACACCTATGGAATCGAATCTGAAGCTTCTATGTGATGCTTCATCTGAGCCGGTTGATGTCTCTATGTATCGTCAGATGATTGGGTCCTTGATGTACCTGATGAACACGAGACCAGATATTTGCTTTGCTATGAACACATTGAGCCAGTTCCTGACAGATCCGAGGAGTGTTCACCTAGTTGCTGTAAATCATGTTCTAAGGTACCTGAAGGGTACAATGGATTATGGGCTCAAGTATGAAGTGAATCAAAAGTTTAACCTGCAGGGTTATGTTGATTCAGATTGGGCTGGCAGTGTTGCAGATAGGAAGAGCACATCTGGGTGCTGCTTCAGTATGGGATCAGGTGTGATCTCTTGGTTTACCAAGAAGTAGTCCTGCGTAGCACTGAGTACAGCTGAGGTAGAGTATGTTGCAGCCTGTTCAACTAGTTGTGAGGCAGTATGGCTACGGAAGCTACTGTCTGAGTTATTTGATCTCCCATTGGATGATACGGGTATCTTCTATGATAACAAGAGTTGTGTGAAGCTGTCTGAGAACCCAGTGTTTCATGACAGGTCGAAACACATAGAGATCAAATATCACTATATCAGGGATATGGTGCGGAGAGGAGCTGTGAAGTTCCTGTACATTGCGACGAACAAGCAAATTGCAGATGTGCTGACAAAGCCACTAGCCAGGGTGAAGTTTGAGTACTTCAGGGAGAGGCTTGGCATTCTTCAGATTGATGACACTTCGAGGAAGAGGTGATGGACACATTTGCTGAAGCCATTCCAAGCATGTTGGAAGGAGGATCCTTCACATGGCTGTGGATGTAAGCGCTGGATGATGAGCATCAGGATGATGTTCTAGTTTCTGCTTTGTATGATCAATTGGATCATTTATATATGTATGTATGCATCATGTTGGATGTTGGATATGATCAGTTGGATCATTTATATGTATATGTATGTACGGATCATGTTGGATGCTATATATGATCAGTTGGATCATTTATATGTATGTATGCATCATGTTGGATGCTGGATATGATCAGTTGGATCATTTATATGTATGTACGCATCATGTTGGATGCTGGATATGATCAGTAGGATAATTTGTATGTATTTTGTATATGCATCATGTTGGATGCTTGGACCATTTATCTGTATATGTATCAAGTGGATACATTGTATGATCAGGTGGATCATGTATGGTGATATGTATCATGTATTTGTATTTGTATCACGTGGATACATTATATGATCAAGTGGATCATGTATGATGATATGTATCAGGTAGATACTTGGTATGCATCAGGTAGATGCATTGTATGATCAGAATGATCGTGGATGACGAGCTTTAGGATGTTGCTCCAGATGACTTACAGTAGGATGTTGCAGTGATGATGATCAGGATGATCATGTGTACATCAGGATGATGTATGGTGAGTATCAGGTTGATACTCTATGGCCGTGGATCAGGTTGGGCAGATGAGCATATAATTTGGCCCTGGGAGATTTGCAGATAGTCTTTCAAGGTTTTTCCTATGGCATACAATTTGGCCCTGGGATATCTGGCAAATGCTCTTTCGAGGTTTTGCTCTAGGAGGACATATAATTTGTCCCTGGGAGATTTGCATATAGTATTTCGAGGTTTTGCCTATGGCATATAATCTGGCCTTGGGATATTTGGCAGCTGCTCTTTCGAGGTTTTGTCCTATGGCATATAATATGTCCCTGGGAGATCCGATAGGTTGGGTTGTGTGCCCGTAATCAGTCCTGGGATGCTCTTGTGAGGTTTTTCGATGACCACATATAATCTGTCCCTGGGAGATCCTATAAGTAGAGCTATGTGCTCGTAACAGCCTGGGATGCTCTTGCGAGGTTTTGTGGTGACCACATATAATCTGTCCCTGGGAGATCCTATAGGTAGAGCTGTGTGCTCGTAACAGCCTAGGATTCTCTTGCGAGGTTTTGTGGTGAGGTCACATATAATATGGCCCTGGGAGATCCTATAGGTAGAGCCGTGTGCTCGTAACAGCTTGGGATGCTCTTTCGAGGTTTTGTGACGCACGTAATAAGTCCCGAGGATTCCACAGTATGGACAGTGATGATGAAGACCTGCAGGTGGTGGGCCTACATCCAGTATGAAAAAGGACTGGCTCTGTAGAACTTCCTATGACGAGTAGAGTCAGAGATTGGTTGAGATAGCAGCAGCAGTGACAATGATGATGATGATGATCCCGAGAAGAAGACTTGTCTAGCAGATATGTGTCGAGAAATACCTTCCTAGTTAAGAGGGAGTGTTGATGTATATGTAACTTCGGAATGTATTTCATCTATGTATTTCATATATATTTATTGTACCCTTATTAGAGATGTGTTATTCCTATATAAGGAAGTGTCGTCATGTGGATTGATAAGTTCCGCAAGTGTGTGTACTTGCCGATGGGTTATTAGACCACCATGTGTGGGGTCGGCCCTGAAATATATATATTATAATGTGGATCTACCTAGCTAGACAATTCGTCCCCATAAGGTCACTGGGAAAACAAGTTAGTATAAATAGAGATCAGGTGATCTCTATTTAGATCATTCGGAAAAATATCTCTCTCTCACTCAGAAAGTGGCGCACTAGTGAGGAGGAGGATCATCTGCTACTAGGAGAATATTTCAGTGTATTTTGGTTGTACTTTTGTTGAGCCATTGCTCTCTCTATCTCTGAGGAAGTTGTGGGGTTTTTCACCTTAGGGTTTTCCCCACGAAAACTCTGTGTCTCTTGTCTCTCATGCTTTTGATTCTTGTGATGCTTGCCATGCTTATTGTGATTGTTATGCATTGATATACTGTATATGTTATTCTCTTAGTGAATATCCTAGAGTATTGTGAATTAATGCTCAAAATTTAACAATAAAGGTTGAGCATCAACACTAAACATGCTTATTGCAACCATCAACAATTCTAGAATGGAAGTGGAAATTAGTAACCATGGATTTTATAATGAGGTTTCCATTTACTTAGAGGAAGCATGACTCCATCATGGTTTTGGTGTACATCTATCTAAGGGAACACATTATGTACTAGTCAAATATACTCATAATGAGGATGAAGTAGTAGGAATAATCATGAGGGAGATATTTAGATTGCATGGGTTACCAAAGGTAACTATATCCAATAGAGAAACAAAGTTTACATCAATATTATGGAAATTTCTCTTTGTTGATTTGGGTACATAGTTTAATTTTAGTACCACCTAACACACATAAACAAATCTGTATAGTAAAAGAGTTGTCTGGAAATTTGATTGGTTAAATTGTCAAAATTGAAGTATCAACGAGGGAGCTCATAGTTTTGTGAGATGCTGGTAAAATATATGTAGGAGTAGGAAACTATTATAAGCTTAATCAAACTGAAAATAAAACTCACTTAAATGCATGAATGATAGATTAGAATATTTTATTCCATAGGTACAAGCTCTATATATTCTTAGCTATCTGTTGTATTCAAGCAGAGAGTATAAGCATATATAGAGATATCAAGACATGAGATATGAGTTGAATGCATCCAACTGTTTGTATTCATCTTGAACAATGTTATTTATACATCATATGTGTGGTTGGAGCGGTTGCACCTGCTCCAACGGCTTCCTTAACTACACTATTACCTAATAACTAATGACATTTAAGGAACCCAAAGGGTCCCCTCTAACATCTCCCCCACCTCAAAATATTTCTTCGTCACGAAGAAACATTAACAACCACGAACTGCAATTCCTTTAGTCTCTATCAACAGTCTGGTAGTGGCCAATCGAACCTTCTCACCCTTCCTGCCGATTCTCTTCCATGGTCCAAGAACTTCTGGGCTTCATCGCTCTACCATTGCACCAAATTACCATCTGCCGGAAAAAATTCTGAAATGACACTGAATAGATGTTGATGTGTGTTAACACTGGGGGGCTTGATCAATTTAAGTGTTCTTTTAGTCATTATTAAACGTGAAGCACTTTCTTTGTGTGGTATAGATGTCTTCTGCTTAAGTACATGCTTTTCGTAGATTCAACTGTTGTGAGGCTTCCTACAGGTTTCGAATGTGTTGCTGCTGCTTGTGGTCGATACTTACTGATATTGGTCGACTTGACTCGACTCGACATCACTGACTTGACTCGACGTGATTTACATTGGTCGACAAGAAACCGACTCGGTTTACAACTTTTATGAATATACATGGTTCAATAAGCTTTGAACATACATTTTTTTTTACTTATTTTCAATGACCCGACACTTTTTACAACATCATGGCCACTTTTAATACCGACCAAACTTATTATAAATAAAAAATTGACCATAAAGATTTCCGACTATATTTTTACATCGAGTATTTTTGAGTTTCGACCAAAGACTATATGTTAATATGGGCCACACTTCAATGAACTATTTGACATACCGACCAATACCAATACCATCGACCAAAGATAATATGACCTATATCGACTAACTCATCGACCAATCTTTTATATCGACCATAATTATTTCGACTAACAATTTTCAAAGCTTCCACCATACTTCATAAAAGTTATATCGAGTGGAGAAGTAGGATCGATCTATTATTTGGTATCGACCATTGTTTGCTTTTGTCCCACTTTATACATAATACTGAAAGAGTTATTATATGGACCATTGTATAACATGACTGGACTTACAGATTAGATGCGTCGATGAAGATTTTAACCTCGAATTTATCGACCAAACTTTTATTCCTCGACCATTGGTGCGGAAAGGATCACTGCATCCGCCCAAGACGGTATCACTACATATAACAGAACCGTCTTTTGCAGATTCACTAATTTATTCTAAGTTTAGGCCACTTTGCAGAGAGGCAATTTCATCGCTGCATCAACTAGAGCATTCATATTCGACTAGTAGAGTCGGGCTCGATCAGAGCAGTCAAAATATCTTCTTCCTTCCTTGACTTTTGTGGTCGACAGGGCACTTTAATAAATACTACTTCCATGGGCTAATCTCTGTAGTCGGTATAAAGAGTATTGGCATTCGATACAACATCCGGTAACCCATCAACCACGCCAAATGCAATGATCAAATGGCTCATTAATTGCAGCAGTCAACCTAATGTAGTGTCCTTGTAAATATATCATTCACGAGCAGTCTTCAATTTCTTGTGGGTGTCTCACTTTTCTTTCATGAACAGACAAACAACATTCTTCTCAGTTGAGATATTGATATTTCGAAGACTTAGTCAACGGACTGCTAAGCATATTGGTCGGCTTTAATATTTTTCCTGGCATACTTTCTTGCAGGTTTTTTAAGCATCCATCGCTTCGAGCCAGATGATTATTTTTGTAGAAATTTCTTGTCAACGCATGGCATTCTTTACTCGTCCAAGCAACATCATGCAACATCACCATTTCTAAGCATTTCTTGCACGGTTCTTTTTCCTCGCGATCTCCTTCAGGTTCGTAATGGCTCCCTCTGCTGCTGCTGTCACCTAGACCAGAAGAAGACGGCAACGGAGCCAGATGTTGTATTCAAGCAGAGAGTATAAGCATACACAAAGATATCAAGACATGAGAGATGAGTCGAATGCATCCAACTATTTGTATTCATCTTGAACAATGTTATTTATACATCATATGTGTGGTTGGAGCGGTTGCACCCGCTCCAACAGCTTTCTTAACTACACTATTACCTAATAACTAATGAAATTTAAGGAACCCGAAGGGTCCCCTCTAACACTATCTATTTTACTCACAGGGTTAACAAACCTTCAAATCAATGATACACACCACACTCAACCAATCACACTTGCATAAATGGATATGCGTAAATGAAAGAATACATAGCTCAATTTGGTCACAATAATTATAATTCAATCATTATCCACATTCATTTTATGAACAAGCAAGAGCATCAACTAATTTTGTGATTACGATGGAAACTCAACATTTAATGCCTAACTCTATAGGGAAACCACACTTTCACGAATTGAAATAGAATAAAGAAATAAATGTGAAATGAATAACTAATGAAATAACATCGGACAACAACAAAAAACTATTTTGGTAGCATCTACTAGATACAGGGGTACCTAGCTCTCTTGGAATACATTGCCAAAAAATACTATGGAAAGAATCTTTTCGGATGCAACAACAAGGCCTTTATTCCAACATCCAAGAGATTACAATCAATTGCAATGATCCAAACTCTTACTCCTTAATACTCTAACGTATTCTCTAATCTCTAAATTGATATCTCAATGATGTGCTCTCATATTTATACATATAGCTCAAAGGAAAAGAGGTTATATCAAGATAAGATAAGATCCTAAATAACTGGATCACATAACCAACAAATCTTGAATCCTAAACATGTGGATCTCATTATCATCAAATCATGAATTTGGTCTAATTTTGTATGAAGAGGTTATTGACATCATAATGCATGAGATCCATGTTTCCAAATTCATGGAGAGGATCCAAAAATTGGTCAACCCATTTGATTAGAGGAATTGGAGGATTGTTACCAAAACTATAGATTCGTGTATTAAAATGGCTTCCTGTAGTAAATGGCAGAGTTACCGGGAGCATCAGATTCCTGTAATAATTATTGAACTTTACAAGTAACCTACTGATACTCTATATGTAATTTAGGAACCATGGTTTCTACCCTCAGTAATAATAATAACATGGAAAATTAATCATTTTAGTGAAGACATGTCACATGAAGCTCATATAGGGTAGAAATACCCACGTTTGAGAATATGAGTGATGAAAGGAATGAGGATGAAAGTGTAGAGTGAGTGAAAAATGGATAAATGTCATTGTCAAATGTGTCATTTCTAAGGCCAACAACTTCCCCACACTCAAATCATTGCATATCCTCATGCAACAACAATATATAGGAAGTAGGGTCTAGGTATAATATATGATCTTCAGTCTCTCTACATGATATCAATTTGTTTTCCTAGGCAAAGAAAGGATGGGCAAGCTTTGAGTCTACATTCTAGTTAAATCAGGTTGCAAAAATGAGGACTTCTTGTTTTGGGTGATATACTTCATATGCAAAGCAAGGAATATTAGGATAACATTTTATTACTGAATCTGGTAGCCACTTGGGTGATGTAATAAACATAATATATATATTATTAAATAAGAAATAAACATATTAATAATTAAATAATAAATAGTTATTAATTATTCTAAAGGACGCATTACTTAGTGAATGGTCACCATAAGTGTCTTTAGGATTTTTATATGTATGGCACTATCATGGCACTATCATGGCATTGTAATCATCTTATCTCATAATTTATACTCTTATTCAGTTATTATGTTATCTACATGGATTTCTTTATCATATTCCAAATATTTTGGATGTGTGTAGTCTGAACCAGATTGATCCACTACATTTGGTATATTCAAAATCCTATACTCCACCATTACAAAAAATATTATAATAATACCATTATTGTTATAATATTTTTAATTTTTCCAAAAAACTATTAGAACTATACACACAGATATATAGTGTTTATAATGATAATTATTATTTTAATTATTTCTTTTGAAATAATAATTATGTTGGGAAAAAGGGGAAAAGGAAGACTTAATCTCTTTACATAAGGACCACATTGGGGGTTCCTTGAAATTTTTGGGTACATTTGTTGTTGAAGAAACTAATAGAAGTTGAAGTGGTGAACCATGGAGTCTAGATCGCAATTACAGATAAGAAAAATAGAAAATGAACTAGTGTGTTATTAAAAGGATAGTAGAAACTTACGAATTGTGATTGAATTACAAAAAAATGAAATGCAATTCAAAGAAAATGCTATGTTTAACCAAACAAATTGTAATGAATATTTGTTCACAAAAATTAATGAATTAAAGGATGAAAAGCAGCTCAATCATAAATCACAAAATCAAGATATCTAGAGGAAATTTCACAAGAGCATAGTAGAAGGAGAAATAATAAATTTCAAAAAACTCTTTATTGACAAAGATAAATTATTCTGCAATCACAAAATAAATTAGAATCTCGATATTCAAATTTGTACCAAATTCAATAACAAATTAAAGATCTACAATGTTGACACAGTCCTGTCGACAGGGGTTCACTTCGCACTATTGTCAACAAAGTTCGACTAGAAACCATTAAAAATCGGCCCAGGAAGGTTTTACCCTTTCCAGCAACACCTGCAGAGCGAGTGAAGTCCCACCCGAGATGCCTAATGGGGGCTGCAGGAACCAAGTTTTTGAATTAAACAAATTATCAAAGATTTGCTTTTGCATTTGCAACATAAGCCAAAGATTTGCATTTGCATCAGGACATCATACTATGAATCTTTTAACCATTACCATCTCATAATTAACGAATTAAACAGATTAACAAAGCATGTTCAAGGAATCAGTGGTACATAACATAACTGCGAAAAATATCTACTGCGATTTCAATGAAATATCAAACACTCCGAAAGAAAAAGAGACAAATATATATATCAAACGTTCCCAGTATTTATCACACATCGCAAAACTATTCCAAACTTGGAGCATTTGCTACGATCAAACACACCAAAATCGGATAAATGTTTCCATAGATTGATCCAAAATATTAAAACATAGATAGATGCAAAGATTATCATATCATATCATAAGAGGAGATTTGATGTCTTAGGATTACAATCATACTTCTATTTATAAGCTCACTTCGTTGTTACAAAATGGTCTGAATGACCCATTTAACCAACTACTTCCGCATATATCGACTCTTTTTATGCTTTATGACTGGTCATTTTTTATGTCCATGACCCTTTCGTTGCTTGGGGGTAACACACTTGTGTGCTCTAGACCCATGCTAGGAGGCCCCCAACACAAAATTGTGGTTCTCCCTCAAGTCACCTCAGCTAGAAACTGCTGGTCCGTTTACCTGCTTCTTGAACTCGTTGTATGCTTCCTTGATTCGGTCAACTACTTCCTTGGTCATAGCTTTAATTGTTGTGACTGCTTCATACTCCTCCTCGTCTTGTGAACCAATATTTGTAGCACCCATGGTGGACGAGGTATGTGAAATCCAACTGCTCCATTTTGGGAAACGGAACCATTTCTTGACATAGTCCTGTCGACAGGGGTTCACTTCACACTACTGTAACAATAATTGACCATACACCCTTAAACATTGGCCCAAAAGGTTTTACCCTTCTCAGCAACATCCACAGAGAGAGTGAAGTATCACCCAAGATGTCTAAGGGGGGATGTAGGAACCAAGTTTCCCCAGTTGTGCCAAGACATGCACAACCTCACTCTCATTCGCAACATAAGCAAAAGATTTGCATTTAAATTAGGACATCATACTATCAACCTATTAACCATTATCCTTATTCGCATTAACTGCATTACCATCAACTAATTAATGAATTAAAAAGATTATCAAAGCATGTTCAAAGAATTTGTATTACATAACATAATTGCGAAAACATCTACTACGATTTCAATGAAACATCAAACACTATGAAAGACAAAGAGATAGATGTTGGTGTCCATTTTGTCACTATTGTTTTATCATCAAATCTATTCTGAATGGGGTTATTTCCATCATGTTTTCTATAATAATTTATTCTTTCCACCATTTAGCCCATCAAACAGACCAGGTATGCATATGTTTACTTACCACATGAATTTTGATCAAATCTTGCTATATTATGAATTATTGATGTTTAATGTGACATTTCGAGGCATACTTGGCATTTAATTTTGATTTAAAGGCTGCAATTTTTCAAACGACCCTTTATTTAGACTGCATGTTTATGTTGCTCAACGTTCAACCGCATCTAGCTCGTCATTCAGCCTCGCATTCGACCCATGGAATCAGCGGTAGGAATACCTCGAGCCATTAAATACAAAAATGGGCACGTGAGTTTTAGTTGCCACACGGTAGTCATGGTTAATGAGCTTTAGTTCTGGAAGATTCGCCTTTTTGCCTTCTAAGCTCGACAGCACATCATACCTCCACGTCCACACTCCATACACTGATTCTCTCGTTCGTTCAGCCTGGTATCACGATGCTTGTTCATGCCAACGTTCTAGAGGATTCTATTTTCCCACAGTCAGTCTGCCAACATGCCACCTCTCTGCACATGTCAAAGGAAGATCAATGTTGCAGCAGCCTCGTGAAGGAACCGACCCCGTGAAACCTGGTGGATGCTCCCTGCGCTGTCACGCATCACTCAAAGCAGTCGTTTGCAGTCATACAAGCCTCTATTTTTAGAGAGGTCAACTATATCGACCTTCTCTCCCACTGTAAATGTATAAATAGACGCTTTGTATAGAGAAACAGAGTTAGTTTTTAGTTTGAAAAGATCATCAGATTAGTAGATAGTTTGTAGAATTTGTAGCAGATAGCAGACGTTTTGTAATTTTCTCAGTTAATGGAAGTTTCAGTTTGTTGATCCTCTGAGTAACTAATCAATTTAGTTTTCCATCTCTTATTGCTGGGAAGGGCCCCTCATCAACCAGATGTTTTGTATATGTTTTTCTGCATTTTCTTTTCTGCAAATAGCTAGTTTATTTTTCTTGTATATGTAATTAATTTTGTTTTCCTGTACATGTCATTTTATGTCTCTCTGTAATTTATATTGTGTTGCTAATTTAATCTGTGTTTCCAGAATTAGTAAATGGTTGACCAAGCATAGATTTGATAGTTTAATTTTAGTCTTTTGTAATTAGATAGGTTGTTTTCTAATTTCCTGCAATTAGATACGACTTAGTTCGTTGTTGTTTCCAGTTTAGTTTACAATTAGACTTATACTGTAGCTTCTCTTATCTGTAGCTGTAGGTTAATTATATCTCTCATCTCCGTCTTGATTTAGCATAGAATTGGAATAGTTCATCTTCTTTAGACAATCATTTGAATAGGTTGCTTCCTATTATCTTAGTTTCTCAACAAGTCTTCTCACTAACTTCTTTGTATTGTAGGTTCATCTGCATTCACCAGCTGACATTAAGATCATCAAAACATCCTCTTTCCTTAGTTTAATTTGTCTTTCCTCATCCAGATAGTCATCCAGATCGTCATTCGGACTTTCATTCTTTCTGCACTGTTTTTATGCTCATTTGAATTCAATTTCTTAGTTTTTCTTAATTGTGTTCTTTCTTGCTTTTAATTAGTATTCTTAACCATGATTAGGCCCCTGTTCTACATTCCATAAAGTTTTAATTCAAGTTTGTTATCATTCTTAGTTTGCTTTAACTATCTTTTAAATGATGTCTTCCATATTTAATTTTCCAATATGTTATTGTTTAAGCATTTATCAGTTTTATTCCTAATCTAGTTCATCACATGATCTTGAGATTTATCTTAGATTAGAATTAATAATTTCATTCTCCAAGTATTTTAGTTTTAATATATTTTTCATTAAGAATAGGATTAGTTTCTTATTTTTAGATAGATAATGAAGATGTCCATGGAATAGAATTTGGATTTGGAAATTAATATCTTTATCATGTTTTCTACTTGCTTTTATATACATATCTTTATCAAGTTTTCTACTTGCTTCCAAATTAAGTTCAGAAGTAAATATATTTATTAATTCTTTTACTTGCTTCTAGTTTTCATTAGTTTCATATTATTCTGCTCATGGATAGTAGATATATTAGAATGTTTAAAGTTAACCGTAATTTGCCTCTTAGTAGTTTACATCTCTTTGTTGGAATCAGATTAGATTTACTTCCATTTTGTTTTGCTATTACATTTGAAAGTCATTACGATACATTTACTCTAGTTCCTATTACTTTTGACGCACAACATCAAGGAGAATGGAATTAGAATTATATGTTTTAGTGTAGTCTTGAATATTTATTGAATTTATTAAATAGTCTATCGTTTTGCTTTGATCAACATAGTTTTATGATTATGTAATTTATCATCAAATTAATTTATTTCATAGATAGGTCCTTAATTTATTTACAGTTGTGTTCTAATTCCCAGATTAGAATCTGAAATTAGGTAGTTTCCATTTTCATAGTTAATAGTTCACCTTTTAATCAATTTCCATTATTAAATTATAAAGTAGAGTTGTATGATTTGATACTATTCTAGTCTACTTGTTTAACTAGGTTTGATTTAATTATTTTTAATGTTTTCTAAAGTTTGACTTGGTTTTCATTTTGAAATATCTTTCGATCTCTTCTTTATTAAAATATTTTTAAGGTTTGACAAGCCAAAAATATTAGGTGCCATTCTACCTTAGCATATACTTTGCCTCAACTCTAATAATACCAACCCTGGTCGATAATTAAATATTACGTGTTTTATTTGAGATAGCTCACACACCTCAACATTTTGGCGCCGTTGCCGGGGAGTTGTAGATAAATACGTAGAATTCAGTCATAGATAAGTTGAACTCTCTTTTGAAATTTAGTTATATTCTTTTCTTTGAAAATAGGCTGGTGGTGGGTGAGCAGTAAGACTAGAGGTAAGAACCTGCGCATCTATTATAAGAGGCATCCCCAAAACCCAACAATAGTAGTTATGCATTTAGAATTTATTTTAGGTATAGTTTGTTTTCATGAATAGGTCTAGAGATTCTCAAGGTATATTTATTAAAACTAGTTCTCTTACTAAAATCCCTACTAAAATTCCTACTAACCTATAGGGGGGGCGTGCCACCCTGACTACTAACTCAGTAGAAAGGTATCAGAAGACACCTAAAGGGGATATTCCTACTTGGAAAGGAAAGGAAATCCTTTCTAGAAATCCATTAGGGGAAACCATAGGGACATCAGAACATTCTATTCATAAAAAAATTCCACTAGAAGAACCTCAAAAGGATAAAACTTCAGAACCTCTTAACCCTCCCTTAGTCCAAAAACCCAAAGACACTACCTTTTCAATAGTAGGTGGTCCAAATTTAGTAGATTTTGTCGATCCTGCACAAGTAGACACTCTTTTTTAAAGTTCTGTGAACATATTTATCTCATAGATTGATACAACAACAGCAGGACCTTCAAAATTGAATACCCACGTAGATGGTAATTCCCCTCCTAAAAAGAAGAATACTCTTCCGAAAACAGAACGTTGGGACATTCCATATTCACCAAGAAAAGATCCACCTAGGTATTCTCTCTTTGGCAATCGAATCTTCACGAAGGATGAAAATGAAGATCGTGTCCGACAAGATGAAGGAGAAGGAGAGGTTAGGACCAAAGGTACTTTTTGGTTCCCTATCTTAGACACTGCACAAGATGTTACTATGAAAAACATCCCTCCCTCCTCACTACCAACCTTTTATGGGAAGAGTGGTGAGGATTCAGACACATTCTTATTCGAGTTTTGACATTTTTTGTAGGAGTTATAATTACCTACAAGATGGCCAAAAACTAAAACTCTTTTCTGCAACATTGAAAGATTCTTCTCTTCTATGGTTCATGGGATTAGAAGAATCTAGTATTAGAACTTGGGAAGACATGAAGAATGCATTTCTACGGAAATATCAGGATTACTGTAGACCTAAGGACTCTCGCAATGATATTTTTAAGATTCAACAACTTGAAGATGAGATCCTAGAAGACTATCTCGAGAGATTTAACTATGTGTTACACAAATCCAAGTATAGTGATCTTCGAGAAGATCCAGTAAGAACATTCATCCTCAAAGGAATCTTAGAAGAATTCTTAGATAACCTTTATCTCATGGAAGTAGGAGACATTTCTCATAAGTCTTTTACAGATATTTGTGAACTATTTAGGAATTACTCTAGGAGCAGAGGGAAAGGTCGAAGACGCTTTCGAGAATCTTATGCTAGGAACCAAAAAGGAAATACATCTGGTCCTAGTGGAGTTACAAGGGTAGAGTTGGGAAACCTATTGGAAAATTTCAAAACATATATTTTAGGAGCCATGGGTTCTCAATTAGATGCACTACAAGATAAAAAGAGTCAAGATGAAGAGCGGACAACAATGAGTGTTTTATGTCCCAGGCGTAGAACTAAAAATCCTCAACGAGAATGTCCATTAAACAATGTTTCAGTTTGTCACCTTTGTACAGAAGAATATCCAACTGATAATTTTCCACCAATTCCTAGGTTGCAAGATGTATAAAAGAGTGGAAACTTTGGTGAACCATCTAGGAGGCCTTGGAAACCTAGAGATCAACCATCGTATCAAGATTCATCTCAAATTCCACCCTAATACTATCCTTATCAACCTCCTCAACAATGGAACACTTCAAGTTGGCAGAATTGTCCACCACAGTACCCTCCTCAGAATGCTCAACATCAACAATGGCCATATGGATGGAGAGGACTAGATTATACTCAAACACCTCCTCCTATGCCTAACTATCCTTACCCACCTAATATTCAATAACTTTTGCCTCGATATGTACCTCCTTCATTACCCCCTATACCGAATCAACCTCACCATTTCCAGAATATGAATCCTCCAACACCCACAATATTACCTGCACAACCGGTACCAAATCCTAACAAAAAACCAACCCAAACTCTTAATGACATTGGGTTGTTACCTCTTCCATCATATGCCATTTCTACCGCACCAATACATGAGATTCAACTGCGGTCTAGAAGAGTTTTGCAAGGTCATCCCAAATCATCAGTTGTTATTCAAGAAGAGAATGAAGAAGACATACCTAGTGAAGTTTTGAACAATGCCATTCTTGAAGATGTGGTTATTTCTAAATATTCAACACACAATCATCCACATAAAGAATGAATTTCAGGAGAAAAGTCACCGCCATATCTAGAGCATCTTGTAATAGAAAAACTTGTAACTTCTCAAGAGTACGATATTATTAATGAAATGAAAAATATTTGTATTAAGATCCCTTTATTGCAAGCCATTAAGGATATCCCAATCTACAACAAATTAATAAAGGAAATTTGTATTAACAGACCAGGGAGAAAGCAAAAACACTGTCCGACGATTCATGTAGTAGGAGAAATTTCAGATTGCATAGCAAACCAACCTAGAATCCCAAAGTATTCAAACCCAGGGAACCTTGTGGTGACTGCTATCATCAATAACACCGCCATAGGAAACACACTTATTGATCTAGGAGCTGCTATCAATTTAATGAATACCACAGCTTTAGAAACTCTCAATTTAGGACCATTCCTCCGCCCTACCCAAACAATGCTAGAATTAGCAGATCGCACTATCAGTGGCACCAGTTCTTAGGGGACCTAACTAGTCCCTTCCCTTCCATATATCTACTGATGCTTCTGATATAGCTATAGGAGCAGTCTTGGGTCATAAATAAGGAAAGGCATAACATTCCATATACTTCGCTAGTAAAACTTTGACTCCTGCAGAATCGAAATACACTATTACTAAAAAAGAGTTTCTAGCAGTAGTCTATTCCATCAACAAATTTCATCATTATATCACGGGATATGAAATTTTTATACACATTGACCACTCTGCCATCATATTTTTGATGAATAAAGCTATCACCAATGGTAGAGTGACTCGGTGACTTCTTTTGTTGCAAGAATTTAACATCACCATTGTTGATCATCGCGGTCGAGAGAATGTAGTAGTTGATTTTCTCTCTCAAATTCAAATTGACGATAATGCTAGCCCTGTCGATGATAGTTTTCCAAATGAACATTTATTCACTGTATCTGTTCGAACCCCATGGTTTGCAGACATAGCCAATTATTTAGTAACTGGAAATCTACCTAACCATCTCTCCCCACCTGAGAAACGTAGGATCATAGTTCAAAGTCCCAATTATTCTTGGGTAGATAATGTTCTCTTTCGTACTAGTCCTGATCTTATTATTATTCGATGTGTACGAGAGGATTATATGGCGGAGATCCTTCATGCATGTCATGGTGGATCCTGTCGTGGGAATTTTTCTGATAAGAGGACAACATACAAAGTATTGCACTCTGGGTATTATTGGCCAAGCATCTTCAAAGATGCTGCCCAGTATGTCAAGGGGTGTTATAGTTGCCAAAGAATGGGTAGACCTACACCATCCGATGAGATGCCTTTACAACCCCAAGTTATGATTGAGCCTTTTGAAAAATGGGCTCTAGATTTTGTTGGTTCAATCTCCCCTATGTCTCGCAAGAAGAAGTACATTCTAGTCTGTACAGATTATGTCACCAAGTGGGTAGAATCCAAAGCTTTATTCCAAGCCATAGAAAAATCAGTGGTAGCATTTATATATGAAGAAATATTTACCCGATTCGGTGTACCCAAGGAAATTCTAACCGATCAAGGATCTCAGTTTACCTTCAAATTAATGAAAGAGATTACCGACAAATATGGTATTAGACTTGCAAATCTTCACCATATCACCTGCAAGCCAATGGTCAGGTGGAATCCACCAACAAAGTATTAGAAGCCATCCTAACTAAGACTATCCAGTTACACCACAAAGACTGGGCAGATAAGCTTTCAGAAGCTTGGTGGGATTATAAAATAACCTGGAGGAACACCACTGGAAACACACCTTATGAACTCGCTTATGGTAAACATGTTCTTCTACCTATTGAATTTCAAGTTAAAACCTTTCGTATGGTTGCACAATTAGGGATGAATCTAGAAGAAGTACAGGGAAAACGAATCCTGCAAATAAACGAATTAGACAAGATTAGGCAAGATGCTATTCAACGCAGAATCTTAATACAAAACCAATGCAAAAAGTGGCATGATAGATAAATTAAACAAAAAAATTAAAAAATGGAGGCTGGGCATTACTTTTTGATTCAATATACAAAAACTTTAAAGGTAAACTAACTACTCGTTGGATGGGTCCATATGAAATTGTTACAGCCTTTGATAATGGATCTGTTAAAATTAAGACAATTGATGATTCACAAGTTTGTTTTGGTGTAAATGGACATAGAGTTAGACTTTATCATCAACCGATATCTAAACAAGATTTTGTGCAGAATGGCTTACAACAAGAGGAAATCGAACTGGTAGAAGAGGAAGTCATTCCTCCTTCTCCTAGTTCTTGAATTATTTTGGGTTATCTCCTTTTGTATATAAGTAAATATGTTTTTTTTATTTTCAATAATAAAGGGCCATTTCTAACAACTGATTACATTTTATTACATGAAATCTATTATGATCAGTTTGTAAAATGTTGTCAATAAAATAGGAAGACTCTTTTTCCTTTTGTTAATTTGAAAATTTTACATAACTTATTTTGTACATATGCTTTTGTTTTGAATAAAATTTGAATCATCTGATAAGTGGTTTTGCAACGTCATTACAAGAACCCTATCTTTTTAATCAGCTCATGCGATATTATGCGAAAAGGGAAGTGCTCTAAAAAAGAAATACTTACAGTTCTCCTTCTCTTTTGGTTATTGTTAAAAATTGAAAATTTATAGTGAAAGGATAAAGAATTCTTGATATCATTTGTAACCACTTTCTTTTATGATTTTGTATATGGTATTTGATTCAGACATGCACATTTCTGATTTATCATTATAACAGTTGCTCAAAGACCTACTTTGATTATTATTATTTCCACAAAACTCTATCTTACACCTATGGACTGCTAGTTCATCCTGGACTCGATATCAAAACTTGTCTCTAAAGCACCTTTAAAAGATAGCCTAAAAGTGGGTGATATTTTCTATTTTGTGGGGAAGATTACTGAACTTTTATGAAGAGGATAGACTGTGAAGTCAAACAACAGCTTTAGGTTACTATATTTTGGCATGATCTATAATTTAGGCCATTATAAATAAAGTTACTCATAAGGTTTGTGCTAAAAATTTGAATTATGTGTTTAACAGGCTTAGCACACTCTAGTGCCAACTGGCTTCCTTATTGAAAATCTCATTATACGAAGCAAACCCATCGGGGTACTGAACAAGTTTGCTGATAGCGGGTCCATGCTAGGTAAAATCTTAAACAAGGAAGCTCGGTAAATGCAAGTAAACCCATTGGGGTAGTACTGAATAGGCTCGCTGGCAACGAGGCTATGCTTTCATGGTACCAAGGTAAAAGAGGTTTGGTTAATGCATTGCTATTCACATAGCTCATAAAAAACCTGAGTATACAAACACATGTTTAGGCCGATTATTTATACTGTCATTAGATAATGGCTTTAAGTTGGACCTGGATCCTGTCATATAATTCAAACAATACCTAGGATATGACTATCATAGAAATGGGACCCATAATTATAGTAAATCTCACAAATTTTAAGGTGAACCTTATCTATATTCTTTGAATGACAAGAGATCTTTAAAATGAGTCATGGATGACTAGTTTTCATATGGCATTTTTCGCATCTCTTACACTATTATTCTTCATATGGTCTTTTAAGCACTGTTGTATTCTTTTTAATGAATGTACATATCTGAATCATCTACATTTATTTGGTTAATATTTCATTTTGAAAATTATCATAGTATTTTAGAAGCTATCTGTACGACTTTCAATTGAAATTTTTTAATATTAATCATTTTCTCTTTGATGGCTTGAGGACATGCCATATTTTCAGTTTGGGGAAAGATTAGAATTGTTCTTACTTGTTGAATATTTATGAAAATTTTATTTATCTGTGATAAAATGACAGGTGTTTTCAGGTTAATGTAAAAGCAGAAGAACGATTGATCTAATCAAGAACAAAAGAGGAACGCAACTAAAAGATCCAAAAAAGCAAATTTACAGCATCTTTTGTGCATTAACAACTTCAAAAATTCTCTGCAAAATGAGCTTCATTCAGCATCAACAATAAAGATCTTGTATAGACAAAATTTTGTATGAAGGATTGAATGACGGGTCGAATGCTGATCCGAACTAGGAAAATAAAAAACATTCTGAATGGAGTGCTGAATGAAACCATAGCCTATAACAACTTTATTTAATATGCCAAGATGTTCAAATTTGAATATTATTGATAAGTTAATTGGCTAATTATGACAGGGATCAATCAAATGTCAATTTCACAAATGGCTTCATTCTCTTATCCATCTCGCCTCCATTAAATGAATGGATTATGCATCATTGTGAATCATTGCATGACTGCCATTTGGTCTTACTTATCATGTTGTACGACCTACCACCATATTTATCGAATCATGATCTCTCACGTGTAATGTATTTGCATTACGTGAATTACATTCAACCTATCCAAAGCTCAGCTTTGGAAATGGTTGAATATATTATAAACCACACGTAGTCAATGGATTCACGCACTTCTATGCTGGCACTTGACTCAAGATCTTCGAATGATAGGTGTGATCTTTTAAGCATGCCAATCCCTTGTCCACTGTCATTCAAACATTCAAACAGACCTTAGTTTAAACTGATGATTGCGCGAATTTCACCTTAGTTTGTTTGCTTTCCATCCTTTTGTTGAGCCGCATCCTCTACAATTTCTTGCACCTCTTGTATCCATTTGCATCCCCCCATCCTCTATCAACAATGCCAATTCATTATAGGCCTAGAAACTACCAGGACCTCCTCCGCATCTTTGAGTTTAAAGCCCGTCGTGACGTGTTTTTGCTAGCAGGTTGGGATCCGTTTCTCCACCTTCTCCAAGGCCACGACCATGAAATTTCACTACTATTCGCTAAGGTTTTTTATGGAAAGATGGCCAAAGTTGGCCATCTCACTTTCTCCGTGATAGAAGAATCTATCTCATTGGCCACCAAGCTCCTAAGGGAAGGTGCCCGATGGCACAAACATCTCTTCCTCCCACTGAAGGCTCACGAATTTGCCTTGAAGGTCGATTTTCAACATGTTGGTAGTAGCAAAGGATTCCACAGGGAATGGGTCAAGCTGGAATACTTAGATCCTTTGACTATCATCATTCACTTAATCACTTGTGAGGGTAAGTTTACAGTTTTTAAACTCTGCCATTTTAGATTGCTAGCACATTTTTTTAACAATCAGACCCTCAACTTCCCATTTTATTTCCTGAAAACTTTGGAAAAGATGTCTAGCCAAGTTAGGAGGAATACTGTTAATCCCTCTAGTAGCTTGTATCACCATTGTCTCATTAAACTCCTGATCATTCACCAGTTAGAAAATAGAGGAAAAAATTGGGATCGTTTTGTTTTTGAAATACTGAACCCTCATTTGATTGATAAGTCTACTGTCAAATCCTCTCCATCTCAAAAACATTGTTTCCAATCCGGTAATGGTGATCCTACCTAATCCTCTACGCAAGAAGAACGAGACACTAAGCGTGTGAGATTTGATGAGGATCCCTCAGGTGATGTGCACCTTGTCCAGTCATTTCCTTCTCCTGAAATTACCCTTGGTGACCCTTCTTGGGAACCTCCATTCTTTTTAGAGCCCACTAAATCCATGAGAACAAATTGTGACCATTCCGTCGACCAGTCTGTCACTCAAACTATTGTTCAACCATCACATTCAAATGTCCAATCAGATGACCATACACTTGAAACACCCCTCCTCACATTGGCCAACGTATATGCTCGAATTAGTGAATCCTCTGCTGCTGAAAGTCCTCCTGCACACAACAAAGAAAAAATTCTTGAATATCATACTATTGAGTGTGGAACATTTTCAAAAGAGTTGAGTCCCCCAAAGAGCCCTGAACATCATAAAGAACATCTCATTCTGAGTTAGCAGGAGATGGATAAGTTGATCCAAGTGATAGCACGGTTGACAGACCAGAATCAAAGCTATGTGTAAACAATTTCTGAGCTTCATGAGGAAAACAAGGGACTGCATACACAAGTAAAAGGCATTGAATGCTTGGTTGATGCTAAAATAGCATCCCATACTTCCCTGTGGATGAGGTATAATTCCTTGAAGAACCAATTGAGGAAGCTCCAAGCCAAATCTATATCTTCATCATCCAAGTCGAAGGCCACTGCTACCGCAACTCAGCCTTCTTCCTAATTTCTCTATGTTTTGCTCGGTGGGACCTTGCATATCTCCAGTTTGGGGGAATGTTGGTGTCCATTTTGTCTCTATTTTTTATCATCAAATCTATTCTGAATGGCGTTATTTCCATCATTTTTGCTATAATAAGTTATTTTTTCTTCCATTTAGCCCGTCAAACAGACCAGGTATGCATATATTTACTTACCACATGAATTTTGATCAAATCT
Source organism: Larix kaempferi (assembly GCA_027924585.1). NCBI lineage: Eukaryota > Viridiplantae > Streptophyta > Pinopsida > Pinales > Pinaceae > Larix > Larix kaempferi. The sequence continues at coordinate 15,975,749 of BSBM01000519.1, forward strand.
TCCTATATTATGAATTATTGATGTTTAATGTGACATTTCGGGGCATACTTGGCATTTAGTTCTGATTTACAGGCTACAATTTTTCAAACGACCCTTCATTGAGACTGCATGTTCATGTTGCTCAATGTTCAACTGCGTCCAGCTTGCCATTCAGCCTTGCGTTCGACCCATGGAATCAGCGGTTGGCATAGTTAGGGCCATTAAAGACAAAAAATGTGCATGTGGGTTCTGTTTGCCACACGATGGTCATGGTTAATGAGATTTTGTTTTGGAAGATTCTCCTTCCTACCTTCTAAGATCAACAGCACATCAAACCTCCACGTCAACACTCCATACGCCGATTCTCTCGTCCGTTCAGCCTGGTATCACGCTCCCTATTCACGCCAACATTATAGAGGAGTCAGTTTTCCCACGCTCAGTCCTCCAACACACCACCTCTCTTCTCACATCGAAAGAAGATCAACGTTGCAACAGCCTCGTGAAGGAACCGACCCCGTGAAGCCTGGTGGATGCTCCCTGCGCTGTTATGCATCACTCAGAGCAGTCGTTTGCAGTCATACAAGCCTCTATTTTTAGAGAGGTCGACTCTGTTGACCTTCTCCCCCACTGCAAATGTATAAATAGATGCTTTGTATAGAGAAACAGAGTTAGTCTTTAGTTCGAAAAGATCATCAGATTAGCAAATAGTTTGTAGAATTTGCAGCAGATAGCAGACGTTTTGTAATTTTCATAGTTAATGGAAGTTTCAGTTTTTTGATGCTCTGAGTAACTAATAAATTTAGTTTTCCATCTCTGATTGTTGGCAAGGGACCCTCATCAACCGATGGTTTTGTTTATGTTTTTCTGCATTTTATTTTCTACAAATAGCTAGTTTATTTTTCTTGTATATGTAATTAATTTTGTTTTCCTGTACATGTCATTTTATGTCTCTCTGTAATTTATATTGTGTTGCTAATTTAATCTAAGTTTCCAGAATTAGTAAATGGTCGACCAAGCATAGCTTTGATAGTTTAATCTCAATCTGTTGTAATTAGATAGGTTGTTTTTTAATTTCCTGCAATTAGATAGGACTTAGTTACTTGTTGTTTCCAGCTTAGTTTAGAATTAGAATTAGACTGTAGCTTCTCTTCTCCGTAGTTGTAGGTTAATTCTATCTCTCATCTCAGTCTTGCTTTATCATAGAATAGGAATAGTTCATCTTCCTTAGACAATCATTAGAATAGGTTGCTTCTTATTATCTTAGCTTCTTAGCAAGTCTTCTCACTAACTTCTTTGCATTGTAGGTTCATCTGCATTCGCCAGTTGACGTTAAGATCATATAAAATGCCTCTTTTCTTAGTTTAATTCATCTTTCCTCATCCAGACAGTCATCCGGATCATCATTCAGAATTTCATTCTTTCTGCACTATTTTTATGCTCATTTGAATTCAATTTCTTAGTTTTTCTTAATTGTAATCTTTCCCGCTCTTAATTAGTATTCTTAACCATGATTAGGCCCTTGTTCTACATTCCATAAATTTTTAATTCAAGTTTGTTATCATTCTTAGTTTGCTTTAACTGTCTTTTAAATTATGTCTTTCATATTTAATTTGCCAATATGTTACTGTTTAAGCGTTTATCAGTTTTATTCATAATCTAGTTCATCACATGCTATTGAGATTTATTTTAGATGAGAATTAATAATTTCATTCTCCAAGTATTTTAGTTTTAATAGCTCTTTCATTAAGAATAGGATGAGTTTCTTATGTTTATATAGATAATGAAGATGTCCATGGAATAGAATTTGGATTCGGAAATTAATATCTTTATCAAGTTTTCTACTTGCTTTTATATACATATCTTTATCAATTTTTCTACTTCCTTCCAAATTAAGTTCAGAAGTAAATATCTTTATTAAGTCTTCTACTTGCTTCTAGTTTTCATTAGTTTCATATTATTTTACTCATGGATAGTAGATAGATCAGAATGTTTAAAGTTAGTTGTAATTGGTCTCTTTGTAGTTTACATCTCTTTGTTGAAATCATATTAGATTTACTTCCGTTTTGTTTTGCTATTACATTTGAAAGTCATTATGATACATTTACTTCTGTTCCTAATACTTTTGACGTACAACATCAAGGAGAATGGAATTAGAATTATATGTTTTAGTGTACTCTTGAATAGTTATTGAATTTATTGTAGCTAGGGTTTTACCCCTAGCTTGTGCAAATGAGCACCTACTAAGGAGAATGGACTCCTTACTAGCAGTTCAGTAAATGTAAATAATTAAACTAAAACAGAAAAGTAAAAACTAATCTTAACATGCATGAAACATAAGCAACAAATTTAAAGAATGGTTTTTTGTATTGATATTACCTTCAATGTGAAGGTTTGATGAAGCTCTTTGCAATGTCCAAGAGGATGCTCCAAGCTCCAATATGCTCCTTCTCTTTCTCCAATGGTGGGAATGGGCCAAAAGTGGCTCTCAAGGTGAAAGTAGTTCAATGGTGAACTAGGGTTTCGAGAGAGATTTTGGCAGAGTAAGGGTGCTTGTGATTGTGGATATCGAATAAGGGATCTCCATCACCTATTTATAGTTTTTTGGTGGTGGAGTGCTGACCCATGGTTTTGGGTAACACATGGTTTTGGGCAGCTGTATAGGGTTTTTTCCTCCTTTCCCTCATTATTTTATATTTTTTATTCCCTTTTTAGGGGATTTTTGCTATTTTTGGAGGAAAAGGGGTTTTTTTAGCCTTTTTGAGGCTATTTTGATGGTTTTGTGGCCTTTTGGAGGCTTTTTAGTGGGATTTTTTGGGTTTTTAAGCAAAAAATGGTAGGAAAATGGACAAATGAGCCATGTAATGTGGTAGATGAGGTAGTGAGCACTTTTTGGGTGTTAACAGATTGCCCCCTGATGTGCGAGGGCAGGAGCTCATCGTATGGCCGATGGACATCATAAGTCATGAATGGTTTTCCTGGGATGTGGAGAGAAGAGAAGAAACAAACTGAATCCCGGAACAACGATCCCGAACAACTGCAAGAACTGACAGTACATAACCTCAATAATGGATGAGGAATCATCTGGTCATATGGACGAGGCGGGCATTCCCATGCTCGTATCAGGATATAACATAACAATAAAAATGGGGTCCAAAAATGGGGACCTGACATATACATGACCTCAAAAATTGAATGAGGAATAATCTCAATATATGGACGAGGCGGGCATACCCATGCTCGTATCAAGACACATAAACATAACTGTGAGGCCCAAAAAAAGGGGGACCTATAAGATACATAACCACTGTGTACATCATAAGAGTCCAGAGGGGACACAAAGCGGGGACGTACTGCTGGGCTGATCATGTGGGAACTGAAGAACTGGTGCACTGGAACATCAACAGTGCTACTGAGCGTGGTACCAAAGGGGCTGATGAGCTGCTGGATCAGAGTGACAAGGGGTACACTCGTAATGGTACACTGAACTGGAACTGATCTGGGACTGAAACTGGGTACTCAAGGAAGCATGTAACTGGATGGCTTCCGAATACAAACGCCAACGCAGCCCGGACATCCACGGAAACATACAACTGGGCGTTCCTAAATGACTCACCAATGTGCTAGAGTCGGGGGAAATCCAGGGTCTTCGACTAAAAACTGATGGGATATAATCCTACGCGATCCTCAACGATGCGATCAAGGTGCTGAAGTCGAGCATGTGAGGAACAACCACGCGGAGAGGCAATGATGACTCCTCTCAAAATGGTCCGTAGGCACTTACAACAGATGGTGATAAGTCCAAGGCGTAGGGACCTCTGGAATAGAGGGGCTGTCGTCGATAGAGGGAGACCTGCAACTATCAAGGCAATGATGTTTCCTTGACAGGAGCGCGAGGTGGAGAACCGAAATGTGATAGTACTGGTTGCAGGACTGACAAACTGTGGGGGGACAACTGGGCAAGTAGAGTGGGTGGACTCAAACTTCCTTTGTTCAGAGTATGATAATGGAAATGATCTGGCAGGATATGAAATTGACTGAGGGGAAAGGGATCATAGCTGTAATGGATCTGGGAGGGTAACTGGGCTGAGGGAGACTCAAGCTGGTGTAAAATGGCAGGAAACTGCAGAATACTCTGAACAAAGGCGACCTGATTGGGGGTGCTGCCGAGATGATCGATCATAGTGCCAGGAGGCACGGGAGGAGACTTCTTCATGGGTTAATGAACTAGAAGAAGTGTGTGTAAAATGGTACTGTCGTGTGGATTTTACGAGCCCAGGACAGTTCATGCTCGTGGTTGCTTTCAATTTTAAGGAGTCTGAAAGCGATAAGAAGACTCTGAAGTAATGGAATGGTACTGTCGTGTGGATTTTACGAGCCCAGGACAGTGCATGCTCGTGGTTGCTTTCAATTTTAGAGAGTCGAAAAGCAAATAAGAAGACTCCAGGGGGTTGCTTTTTCGTAGATTTAGTCTCCAAGGCCCAAAGAAGCATAAAAGGATGCAATGAAGAACTCTTCTAGCCGGTGTGACTAGAGTATTCCTTTTTCGTAATTAGTCTACCAGGTCCGGAAAAGGGTTAAACTTATACCAGATAGACGCCCTTTCAGGTACTTTAACGAGCATGAAAGGAAGCAAGATTGCTCGGCGATCTTTTCATTCTTTTAGGAGTCAGAAAAGAGCTTAACAGAAACTCCCTAAGTGCCTTTTTCGTAAAGGACTTGTCCGGCCCGAAAAAGGGATAAAATTATACCGAACAAAAGGAATGGCCAGGCAAGGAGGAAGTGTTCAATCAAGGATCAATAATGGTGACCAAGAACGAGGGTGTTGGGGAACACTGATGGGCCTCCTTGCGGGGTGAATGAGATGGTGGCAAAATAACGAGACATTTGCAGTATGACAGGAGTGAATGGCTCATGTACAAAAGTGGAACAATCCGATAGCAGCCGATGTGGTGCGCAAACCGAGGCAGCAAGGTGTCGAGACACAATGTTGAAAGTGTACCAAGTGAGAGCGAGAAATGATCTCAAGCATCATCACGAGCTCGGAAAAATGAATCCGACGATATAAAGGATATCGAAAATGGGTAACGGCCGATGTGGCACGCACACCGAGGTGACGAGGGCGTTTGGGAAAAAATACCCAAAAAATCGGGGGGTGAGAGCGAGAAATGATCTCAAGCATCATCATGGGCATGGAAATATGAATCCGGTGGTGCAAATGGTGCAAAAAAAAAGGAGGGCATAATACTAGGTGTATCATGATGGCCCGCGGGGGCAGAATACTAGGTGTATCAAACCAAATCTACAAGTGATATGTGACCTCAAAAATGGTTGAGATCACAAGTGTGAAAAAGTGAGCAGGGTTAATGACTTGCCCCCATGCTATGTGCATGGGGTTTGTGATTATGGATCACATATGTGTGGGTTTGAACAATGGGTTCATTGACGTGCTGAGATAGATGTGATGGGGAAGGTTCAAAACGATTGATCATGCCCCCTATCCCAGGGTCGAGGGAATCTATTATGCCCCTTGACTCAGAGGTGTCAAGGTGGTGCTCTATGATGGCGGGGTCAAGACCAGGCATTTCAGTATAGGACCAGGCAAAGACATCACGGAATTCTCTGAAAAGATTTATGTAGTCCTCAATCTCTTGTTTACTGTAGAATGCTCCTAAAGTGATGAGTTCAGGGGCACGTCCTAGGGCAGCGATATCAACGTGGATGATGGGTGAGATCTTGGCCATGTTACCTTCCTCGAAGGCGTCAGGAGCCGGAATAGGATCCTTGAACCAGTCGACCTTGGTGGGGAGGAAGTCTTTAGATTCAACCGTGAATTGGGAGGCTGTGTTAGAGGAGGATTCTTCTGGGATGAAGTAAGAACGATGATGCATATCATCCCAGGGATAATCAGGGGCGGTGAGGGCCTCAAGAATCTCCTCATCAGTACGGAAAGCTTGCGTCGTCAAATCGGTTGACGAGGGAGAAGTGGTTGAAGAGATCATGTAAATGGTGTTGACCTCCCCGGATGGGGGTGAGAGCGGGGGGTGAATCTCTTTAATAGTAGTTGGTGCCGTCTCAAGATCCAGATTGTTCATCTCATAGAGAGCCGCTCTGTAATCCGGGAGATCGGGACAATGATGTGAGTAATGCCCGTAAACACCGCATATGGCGTAGGAGTGGTTGGTACGTAGGGACTTATCTTTAGGCTTGGGAGTGGGGTTTAGTTCGACAGTTGGGATGTTGGGGTCATCGTCGAGCATCTGCATGTGCTTCTGCAATGCGGGTAACTGTGGGCATTGGTGGGTCGCATGGCCCAACTCGTCGCACAGCGAGCATTTGGGAGGAGCACGAAATACTGGAGGGTTTTTTACTGTCTTGGGAGGCGGTACAGCAGTGTAAGGTTGTGGCCCTCTGCCCCCAGTGGATTTGGGAGGAGGAGGGGGAGTCGTGGAGGACGAAGGGGTAGAGACGCCGGGGGGTGGTTGAGTGGTAGTAGCCATGGGTTGCACCGTTTGGAGGACGACATCCGGTGTCGGCGGGCGAACGGGAGGCGAAAGGTACCAGACGGGTAATCCCAAGGTTAACCCCGGGAGGCTAAGGGTAGCCATAACCGGGGCGCTTACTACTCCCGATGGAGGGACTAGAAAGGGGATGGTATGGATCGGTGTAACACCAATGTGGCTAGGTACCAATGGTGGTTTAGGAAACAAGGGTGGTTGATTATTAGGGGGTTGATTATCGTAGTATAAGGTACATAAGTCAGACACTTCCGTGTGGGATGATGGAGGCAGAAGAGATTGAAAGGTGGAACTCATCGGCGCGTCTGAGTAGACTCCAGGCCCCGTAGAGGAAACAAACGAGGTGGTGGCATGAGAAACAGGTTGTTCAACCATGGGGAGGACATTTTCAGGGGCCGCGGGAGCACTGGGATCATAGTAGGTGAGCTGGTCAACCTTAACCAAGCGTCCTTCATGGGGGAACATCATGGTGCGAAAGACGCAAGAGGCAACCGCGCGCATGGCATACATGTAGCTGCGGCCAAGTAAAAGGTTATAATCCAATTGGGCATTGATTACCTCAATGTCGATGAGGATGGTTTTGCCACCTAACTGGACGGGGACATTGGGTAGGAGGCCTTGGGGCTGAGCCGAACGACCGTCATAGGCGCGTAATGCAGTGGTGGACTGCTGGAGAGTGGGGGATCCCAACTTCTGCCATACGAATGTAGACATAACGCATGTAGAGGCACCTTCATCGATGATGCATCGATGGATGACAAGATTCCGAATGGAAACAGAAACTTGGAATGCTAGGGTGGAAGGCAGGCGAGGTTCAGACTGGTCTAAATCAAATGCCATCAAATTCGAATAATTTGGGTCAATCCCCCCAATGGCGGAGAGTAAAGTCTTGCGCTGGGAAGGGCAATTCTTCAAGACTTCTAATGTAGAGATGGCTGCAGGAGATTGGGCTAGGTCGTCTACAATGTTGTAGTTTGACGCAGCACGCGCATTGGGGTTATTATTGATACGGCGAAGTGGGAAACGAGGGGATTTGGGAGCGCCATCTAATGGAGGTGGAGGAATACGTAACGCTTGATCTGTGGGATGGGCGTTGGTGGTTTTATCAGTGGGAGGTACGTCAGTGGTGGATCCATACTGGTTCCGACGGGTCTGGAGATTGACGTCAGCAGATGACATCATCAGCAAGTGGTGGGTACCTGAGTCAAACATGGGTTGATCAGGGGCAGCGTACGTGATCTGCTGTTGGGGTTGCACGTTGGCTTGAGTGGGAGCCAACGGCTGAGTGTTCACGACGCCTTGGGTTGGTAATGGGTTTTGCAGCACCAAAGGTGTCTGCTGAGGTTGAGGGGGGTTAGGGGGCGCCTGAGGAGCTGCCTACCCTTGGCGGTGGGCATCGTCAACCCAGATTTGCCTAGCTCGCTCCAAGTGTGGGAAAGCATGGGTGTAGTGGCCATAGACCCCGCAAATAGAACAAGGGTGATTTGTTCGTAGATTAGGGTTTTTAGCCTGCTTGGGCGGGCGATCAGGGTTTTGGTTAGCAGGGGCGGCATTATTATTGTCAGGGGGATTCATCGGTTGCCCAGCTTGGTCTGCAGGTTGGTTGTTCCCCCGATTACGGCCTTTGCCACGGTTCTGTTGACCCTGGTTACGTTGGTTGTTTTGGTTTTGTTGCGGGTTTTGTTGAGCGTAAACTTGCCCTTGGGCAGCAGGTGGATTCTGAGGTTGCGTAGGTGCGGGAGCATGCTGCGGTGGATGATATGCAGGTTGAGGCTGAGCAGGTGCAGCAACTTGAGGGGGTTGCTGATATGGCTGTGGAGCAGGTTGTGGGTTTGCCGCAGGTGCTGCCTGTGGCGGATAATAAGCGGGTTGGGCTTGTGAAGGCGCAGGAGCTGAGGCAGCCTGCTGATGGTAGTAAGACTGAGGTGCGACGGGGGGGGCATGAGCGGGAGTCGCATGACCAAAACACTGAGGAGGACATGAGGGACCATGGTGGTGGTGATGTGTCATGGGAGCATACGAGTTGGTTGCTCCAGACTGGGAGGTAGCCCGTGAAAGGTCGGGGCCAGGGGTAGGACGTGCTAGGGAAAATGGTTGGGGATGCGAAGAGACACGGCCACTGATACCGTCTGCAGCGTGGGATGCCCCCGGCGCATCATGCTGGGAGGACTCACCGCGAGGAGCGTCAGGTATAATGGTATAAAGGTAACCGGACTGGGCGTAAATGAGGTTGAACTGTTGGGCCTTAAGGATGGCCTCTTCTTCAGACTGGGGTCTTTCTGATGCCACATCCTTAGCAATAACAAGGAGAAGGGATTTGAGGAACCAATCTAGGAAGATACGGTTGTCGATTTTGATCTTGCATAAGCTTCGGCGTCGACGCCACTCGTGGATGTGGTCCGTGACATGGGTAGCCATGTTCTGTCTACAAGATAGGAGGATCTCAACGCCCGCGTCGTAGCGAACAGGCAACTGGAAGAACTGCAGGAAGGTCGAGGCAAGGGAAGCAAAGGTGGCATGGGTCCCATGAGGTTGCTCGATATACCACTTGGCTGCAGAGCCAGTGAAGGTGCGCTGTAAGAGACGGAGGCGAACAGATTCATCCACTATGGAGTTAGAGGAACACCATAGGTGGAAAGACATGATATGGTTTTGTGGGTCCTCACCGGCCTTGCCCTCGAACTTAGGGATGTCAGAGGGGAGTTTGGTAGGCATATGAGGCCACGTAGGGTCGTGTCGAATAGGATCGTTGGTCAATCTGGCCAGGTCAGGTAGGTTAAGGCTAGCCATGAATGGCAAACTGGAAGGAGGATGTGACACAGTAGTGGGTTGGACCAAGTTGGGGCCAATGCCCCCAAGTGGAGGGACAGGATTTCTGAGGGTGCCCCATAGTGGGGGAACTAAGGTGGTGGAGGATGGTCCAGCACCACCATGGGTAGTGTGAGCCACTGATGTAGTGGGGATAGGGATTCCCACAGCGGGAATAGGTACCGTGAGGGGAACGGTAGATGAGGGTCCCATGGAGGGCATACCCAAAACAGGTGTAGTAACTGGTGTAGTGGTGGATGTGCCACCAATGGTCCCTATAACAAAAGGAGTGGAAGTCGTGCCAGCCATGGGGCTAGTAGGGGTAGTGTAAATAGGGTTCTCAGAGTCTTCGTCAGAATCCGAGGTAAAGTAAGGAGCGTCAATATCTAGTGACGGAGACCTACGTCGCTGACGAGTGGAGTTAAGTGACAAGGCTCTAGATCTGTGATGGGTGGTATCAACGGATGATGATCGGAATCTATGACGGGTGCTGTCAAGAGAACCGTGTTGTGGGGGCTTGCCCCTGAGGCGCCGAGAATGTCTCGGGGACTCAATGGTGACAGATGGTGTCTAATCTCTGTGGGTTGAGGTGAGTAGAAAAACAGCTCAAAAATCCTAATGCAACCGAGTGTGCAGAAGGAGAGCTAAAAAACAAGGCACTCAGGCCAACAACCAACTCAAAACACCCACTGCAACAGCTGTGCTACAATAGGTGGAGTAACAACAAAGATGGTCAGAATACCAACAAGCAACAGGTTTCCTAAAAATAAAAAATGGTGGACTCACTGGACCAAAGGGAGGTAAAGGAGCATGCAAACACCTAACTAAAAGTATTCTGACTCAACTAAACATATCCTCTGCAAGGTGATGAAATCCAAGTCAGACAATATGAGTAGGAAAGCCAAGTGGCTATGATATCCGGGAGGGACACCGGGTAGTCAATCCTAGAAGAATGGCAACTAAGATACCCCGTTCATGACACGTCCAGAAAGGTGAATCTGCCGTTTAGTCCGTTGACCGCAATACCCCTATACAGGGATATCCCGCGAACCGCGAAAGGTAGCCCTTCGGTTACTGAATGGAGTGCGGTATTCCACTCAGGCCTCCGGAACCAGTCTCCCGACTTCAACCCTCCTAAGGGAGAGGCCCTCTGACAAACTGGTCGTGACCGAGGGGTGTTATTGGAAGCCTATCCCCCCGACCCTACCTAACTACAAAGATTCTTTTGTGTTCCCCAAGTGGGGTTAGAATGTTGGTTCAATTAGGTACTTTTTAAGGCTCACTTGATTTATGTGACAGAGTGTGTGCTCGTGAGGTGATGAACCCAAAATAGAAGTGCCACAAGGGGGGCAACTTCCAACTATCAATAATACTGAAATTGAAACTTTCACTTGCAAAATTTTCTGAATTAAAAATACTGAAATTTTAAAAGAATTCTGTAAAGGGAACAGAAATTGTGTTGCAGAAAGGCTATAAGGGAGTGAGGCTGCAGGTAGGATAGAGGGCTGTTCAAATGCAGAAAATATTGCAGCAAAAGGGGCTGGGCTCAAAAAGTGCAGAGGTCAGACCGCGAGTCGGTGGCGAATCGGAACAGGCAGACCGCGGGTTTGAGGGAAACAGACGCGGTCATATCGCGGCTTTCGGACCAACAGATGCGGTCGGGACGCAAGAAATAGGGAAAAAGACGCAGTCGGGTCGCGGCAAAGAGGCTGACAGACGCGGTCGGGACGCCGGAACGGGGCTGAAAGCCGTGGTCGGGACGCGGGAAAATGGCCAACAGGCACGGTCAGATCGCAGCAAACAGGCTGATTAGCCGCGGTCGGATCGCAGGTAACAGACTTGAATCCGCCGGCAGGGCGCCAGAAACAGTCTGAGAGTCGCGGTCGGGTCGCAGGTAAAGGCCTGAAAGACGCGGTCGGGACGCGACTGCAGATGGAAAAAATGCGGTATGCGGCGGCCGAAAGGGACAGCCGAAAGGGAAAAAATTATAAACGGAAACCAGAAATTCAAAATCTAGGGGAGTCACCAAAACTGTAGCTAGGGTTTTACCCCTAGCTTGTGCAAATGAGCACCTACTAAGGAGAATGGACTCCTTACTAGCAGTTCAGTAAATGTAAATAATTAAACTAAAACAGAAAAGTAAAAACTACTCTTAACATGCATGAAACATAAGCAACAAATTTAAAGAATGGTTTTTTGTATTGATATTACCTTCAATGTGAAGGTTTGATGAAGATCTTTGCAATGTCCAAGAGGATGCTCCAAGCTCCAATATGCTCCTTCTCTTTCTCCAATGGTGGGAATCGGCCAAAAGTGGCTCTTAAGGTGAAAGTAGTTCAATGGTGAACTAGGGTTTCGAGAGAGATTTTGGCAGAGTAAGGGTGCTTGTGATTGTGGATATCGAATAAGGGATCTCCATCACCTATTTATAGTTTTTTGGTGGTGGAGTGCTGACCCATGGTTTTGGGTAACACATGGTTTTGGGCAGCTGTATAGGGTTTTTTCCTCCTTTTCCTCATTATTTTATATTTTTTATTCCCTTTTTAGGGGATTTTTGCTATTTTTGGAGGAAAAGGGGGTTTTTTAGCCTTTTTGAGGCTATTTTGATGGTTTTGTGGCCTTTTGGAGGCTTTTTAGTGGGATTTTTTGGGTTTTTAAGGAAAAAATGGTAGGAAAATGGACAAATGAGCCATGTAATGTGGTAGATGAGGTAGTGAACACTTTTTGGGTGTTAACATTTATTAAATAGTCTATCATTTTGCTTTGATCAACATAGTTTTCTACTTATGTAATTTATCATCAAATTAATTTATTTCATTGATAGGTCTCTAATTTATTTACAGTTGTGTTCTAATTCCTAGATTAGAATCTGAAATTAAGTAGTTTACATTTTCGTAGTTAATATTTTTCTTTCTAGTTAGTTTCCATTATTAAATTATAAAGTAGAGTAGTAGAATTTGATACTATTCTAGTCTGTTTGTTTAACTAGGTTTGATTTAATTCTTTTTATTGTTTTTTGAAGTTTGACTCAGTTTTTCATTTTGAAAGATCTTTCGATCTCTTCTTTATTAAAATATTTTTAAGGTTTGACAAGCCTAAAATCTTAGGTGCCATTCTACCTTAGCATATACTTTGCTTCAACTCTAAGAATACCAACCCTGGTCAATAATTAAATATTAGGTGTTTTCTTTGAGATAGCTCACACACCTCAACAATAGAGATATATATCAATCATTCCGAGTATTTATCACACATCGCATAACTATTCCAAAAGGAGATTAATTGCCGTGATCAAACATACCAAAAACGGATAAATGCTTCCATAGAGCGATCCAAAAGTTTAAAACACAGATAGATGCAAAGATGATCATATCATATCATAAGATGTGATTCGATTCCTTAGGCTTATAATCACACTTTTATTTATAGGCTCACTTGGCCATTACAAAATGTTTTGAATGACCCATTTAACCAACTAATTCCATATATATCAGCTCTTTTTATGCTTTGAGACTGGTCCTTTGTTCATGCCGATGACCCTTTCGTTGCTTGGGGGTTCCTCACTTGTGCGCTCTGGACCCGTGCCACCATACAAAAAAAAACAATGACCTTAAAAATGCTCACAAATTAGAGACTATAAAGATCAATAAAACAATATCAAACAATAATGATGAGATCCTCAGGTTTGAGAAATCATAATAATATTATAGTCACAAAAATCAGGAAGTTAAAGAGTATTCGGAAGACGGAACAAGCTAATGAAGATATCAAAGGGAAATTGTTAGGAAAGGAAGAAAAGATTTTCCACCTTAGAAATCATAATCAATATCTTGCGGAACAAGTTACTAAGTTAAACAATGATGATAATTCGCAAGAAAAAACATTCAAGAGGCTTATGAATGATAATAAGTTGTTGAAAAACAAGTTAGAGAAAATCTAGAAAGAGGCATCAAAACCATCAGGCGTAAAATTTCAAGTTGTGGAAAAACAAATGAATATCTATCCAATCCACATCATAGTTCAAAAATATGCCAATTCAATTGAAGAAAAAACATATAAATATATTGAATTAAAAATGATGCAAACTCCAAGCATACACACTAGTAGAGTTTCATCATGTCACCAAACAACAAGTTGAGAAGAAAATCATATACTGAAATTGAACCAAGAAGACACTAAAAGCATGATAAGGGAATATAATGTTATAAAAAATCGTTATCTAACTCCAAATCATAAAATCATATATCTTAAACAATCAAAGTATCAATAACCCTTAGGTTGGGAACAATACAAAAATGTTGATACCAATACAAATAAATCCCATGATAATAGTTCATCATGGATGTGCAACATTCTTAAAAGATTTGAATTATGATGCACTAATCCTTTTATGTTTTGAAAATTTTTCTTAGCACTCATAGGTTCATATCATCCACTACAGAAGAACATAGAATGATGCAACGACATTACAAGAAAAACGCGTAAATCTTATTCATCAATATGTTGCGATGGAAAAGCATTTCTGAAGAGGAGCGCAATGTAATAAAAAAAATTAAATAAAAAAAAAATTAACATATGAACAATTATTAATTATTAATTATTCTAAGGGATACTTTTCTTAGTATATGGTCACCATATGTGCCTTTAGGATTTCTATATGTATGACACAATCATGGCGTTGTAATCATCTTATCTAATAATTTATATTCTTATTCAATTTTTATGTTATCTAGGTGGATTTATTTATAATATTTCAAATATTTTGGATGTGTGTAGTATGAACCAGATTGGATCACTAGATAGGTGATGTAAGTCATGATTAATGAACAAAGGTCTATTTTACACTTGGCTTCTTCAAATTTATCAATGCCACAAGGGAATGAATGATGATAAGATGGAAAAAATGAAGAAGGAAATTGGAGGGAATGAGAAGGGAATAAGAAAATAGTCTATGAAGGGATGAGGGATATAAAAAAGCTTCAAGGGTTTAGCATGTGAAAAATGCCAAGTTAGATAACTACCTAAAAATAGAAATTGCTTACGCAAATTTACCACTTCTAGTGCATGATGAACTCTAAATTTTTTGAACATTGGTTCTTTTGATGTATGTTGATCTAAGAGGCAAAACATTTAGCTGAAATCTAACTCGTGTGATGTGTGATGACAAGTGTCAAACTTTGGCTCCATGAAGTGGAGAGATAGTTTATTTAGTTTCCTCTTATTACTGATGTTGAAACTAGATGCATTACTGATATGGAACTAGACTCTAGCTACACAAGAGGAAGGTTGTTAAAACTATGAAGATGGTCTGCTAATTGTGATGATCACTAGACACTTGAATACTTTGGACAAAAGTGTATGTTAAATATTTTGACTACTTATTGAATCTCTAAGTATTATGGTAATCCCAAATCTTCCACCCTATGCTCTCACATGCACTCTTTTGTTGTTTCTTGAATATTACTATTGTCTCTATCTGTTTCCCATCCCAAAACAATCACATCCACTATTTGTTTCCCAATAAAATGCAACAAATCACTACATTTTTCGAGACTTTAATGGGAGAATGGAAATCTATGTGATGAGTTCTGAGTCCGAAATAATAACATAAAAAATCTTGATGACATCCCACACAAAATCCATATCACTAAATTTTCTTGGAGAAGGTTTCCATATGCAAAGCAATGAGGTGCTACTAGAATTCTGCAAATTAAAATCTATAAGAATTCCCATAATTTACCGGAATAGAAACATATTCCTAAAAATTATACCTATAAATTTCTCATTATGCATCTTCCAGGAATTCTGCTCGCTGTATACACAAATTTCTGCATGAGGAATAAAACCCATGTCTCGAAATCTCTTAGTTCGACTTCAGTTGTTTACAAATGACATGGAGAAAGTGCCCCTACGGCAAGATGCTACAATAATTTCAGTAAATACTAGAAGTTGGAGTTCCAATAGTATATTTCCATCTATAAATATTCTTGTATGGTTGAAGCAAGTATACTCTTAACTCGTACTGTTAGTGCTCTAAGTTTATTGGTGTCTTCCTTGCTGCACTTCATTGAGAATCTATCACCTTTATTAGTCTTTGTGAAAAGAACTTTAATATCGTGAACACTCTTGAGAGGATTTGATGCTCATAAAATCTACTGTTGATGTTTAATTCCATGGCGTGTTGTTTGAATCATTTGATCTTGAAGAGATATATCCTTCTCCCCCACACTCAAGACCTTTCCTTTCTTCATGCATGTTTCATAGGGGGGTAAATAATCTACATGAAGACTTATGGTTTTCAACATTTAAAATGAAAGGGAAATTCAAAATTATGCCCAAGATCAGAGCCCTGAAGTATAATAAGATGGTAAAGGGATAAAGTTACTCCATGTTGAATGTCTTCTATATTTCAAATAGTTACCAATGCCAATCGCATATTCAAATAATAAATTTCACAAGACTAAAGGCACATTTGAATCATATATCATAGAGCTCTAAACCAAAACTGCATGGGATCCGAATTTTGCAGAGATAGCATAATTCAATGAGATGATGTCATATATTACTAAGACTTCAAGAACTTACACCTTCCACTGGATCAGGGAATGGAGAGTTCGATGTGCTACTGTAAATTTAACTGCTAGATCAAATTCTCAATCCAAAATGCAAAGATTCTTGGATTGTTGAGGATAACTTCACCATAGAATTCGATGGCATATCACTGGCATATTTGTAAAATTATTAAATTGATTCATTAAGTAATAATTGTATTCTTTCTCATTTGGTTCAAATATGAAAAGACCTAGAAAAGGTATAGATAGTGTGGAGGCTCAAATTCACATGGGAGAGATCATTGCTCGATCAAATATCTTATCAAATATGTGTGGAGGATTCTTTAATCACCATATTGTTGATATGTTTATTGGATAGAGGAATCAATTTTCATCAGCATCTTCTTCAATATGTAGCACATTGACTTCTCTTCAACACATGGTAGTAATCAACAGTGAAAGGATTCAACAATAGTGTTAGCTTGACCTTTCTATGTGCTCCATTTGCATGAAGTGTACATTATTCCAAAGAATGTGGTCGATCCTATTTCCATGTATCTCCAACCAACAAATTCCAAACAAGGAAAGAGGGGATATGTGGTTGGTGAAAACTGATTGAAAACTTACATTCCATGGAGATATCACTTGAAACCTCCAAGGTTTCATAACTAAAAGAATGAAATCAATATTCAATGCTTTATTTCTTGTATCATTGACAAAAATTTGACCATGGAATCCCAAATGTGATGATGATTCTTCAGGAGAAAAAATAGGAGATCAACCATCATGAAGAAACGCTTGAAAAAACTTATATCCACAAATTCTTCCTTAGGTCACAACAATAGTTCAATCAATGAGAAAAATGTAGGATCATAACTTATGGGACTTATGGTAATAACATGAACTCCAATTCTACTAATAAATATTGTCTATAGTTCTGGTAATAGAGTCTTGCACTTCTCGTAGTAAATTCCTACACTTAAAGAAATAAAACACTCTACAATTCCAGTAATAATTTCCTCTACAGTTCAGGTAGTTAAGCATTCCCCTGCCATTCTGGTCACTGAGAAGAATCCCACAGTAACTACATCACTATTGCAACTCATGTACATTGTGCAAAAGACACCTCCTTTATCCAACCTCAACAATTGTTCGCATTCTCTCGATTATTTTATTGGTATAGATATCATTGTGAGAGAATACACAACATTCATGAATGAAACATGAAATAGATATCCATCCCCTTCCGACATTGATCTCGAACATGGATCATCCATTACACTCTTTAAATTATTCCCATTTATATCTACCTAGACCTTCTTTTTTATCTATGTAAATTCTACCATGATTGTTGAGGAAGGAAAGCTAGGGAAAAATTTGAACATGTATGCATGAGATAGGAGCTCATATATAAATAACACATCTAATCTTCACAAAGCAACAATCAACACAAAATGATCAAAATTGATCTGATTATACCCCATGAATAGAGGCACATCCACTATGATCTAGTTGAGCAAGGAGCCACCACATAGATATGAGAAGGTTTATGTTTAATAGTGTATACCATGAAACTATGAAAGAAAAGGTACTCGTAGTTCCAGTAAATGACTCCAGTTTCACTAACTACATGTAGTTCTGGTAACTTCTTGTAGTTCTAGTAATAGATTGATCTTTTTCTCCATTTTTCTTTGCAGGAGGTGTATGTTGTTGGTACTAAGCAATGAGAATGTTGTTGGACTAAATATTTGATTGGGTGTATTTCTTGGGAGGATGAATAGATTGCTTGAAGGGGATCTAAGATGCAAGAAATCTCATAAATATTTTTGGAAATGACCCCTTCTTATTACTAAACTATACTACTAAGATATGATTAGAGCTTATCCAACCTTTCTTTGAATTTTTATTCACTACCCTACCCTACCTAAGAAAAGGGAATACCTCTTAATATCAAGTGTATGAGTACTTCTAATGGAGCCATGTGTGCAACATGATTACAATTAAACTCATATTCAAATTCAAAAGAGAACATTTCATATGTACTAGAATATGAGGAACCAACAGATTTTCTTGAGTTGGTTTCAAGAGATGTTGAACAATGAAGTGGTGCCTCGGCCTGATGCCTATATGGAAGAATGATTCAACATACTAATTATTCCCTTTGTTCTCTTCTTTACTAGAACTTGTTTTCATGTCCTCCTTTATTATACCTTGTCGATCTTCAAATATTTGGCACATGCACAAAGGATCTAAGCACAAACATGTGTGACGTCCCCTTCCATCAATTCGATGTCAAGAAGGCAACATGACCAACTTATTGGGCTTATTGACAATCTCATCCCCATTCAAACTTTGAGAAATGCATGGATAGTTAAAACTTATTTGTGCAATTCATACTCAATATAAACACAGCGGAATTAAACATAATAACACACACACAGAGACTAGAATGCATCAACATATCTATCCCAAGCAAATGATGAATCAAGATACAGCGAATCAATCCCGTTCTTATGCTATACACAAGATTCATATCGACCATATTAAGATATTCATTTCATCTCATTACCATGAACAGTTAACATTCAGAATTACCACATGGCAGAGAACATAATGCATATAAATTAGTTCACAGAGAATATGTATCTTGAAATGCAAACGTCCAAACAACTGGCTACGTGAGAGCAATGTTCCACCCAACCATAGATCTCTATCCAGCCTATATTCTTTCAGCTGAGAGATCACCCCTGAGCTGGGATGTGTATCCAATAGGGAGGAACTAGACAGGCTCACTCACAGCCATGGATTCACTCAAACGGTCATGCTAAGCCAACACACAGCTGGGTTTATCAAGCATGTAATAAGAAAATGAGGAGGATGCTAAGCCAATGAGCTCAACCACAGAGCTACAGACATCTCAATCTAAATTAAAGCATTCCAAGCCTCTGTTCAGTCATTCACACTCGGATTTCTCACAACTCTGTCACCAAAATACTCAATCCCATCACTCGACTTCTGGGCTATAAAATATTGGTTTTTCCATGGATTTCTAGGCATCTAACACTCTTAAAATTGCGCCAAGGCTCAGGTCTATGGAGCCCCTATTGGATTTCACTATCCAATACCAATTATGGGCATTTATGGCTCTTCAAAACATGGGATCTTTCACAGTTGCGATTTCTGGTTTTTCTCCATATTTGGCATTCATTTTTGGATGGAAAATGATGTTATGTTCTTCCACACTAGAATGAGAATGAGAAAGAAGCAACTTCCAAGAGTTAGAGTGACTTGTGGTACAAGAAAAAAGAGCCCATACTTTGCCATACGAATTTCTGGGCTGTCCATGCTCCATTGAAGCTATGGACTGTTTTCTTCAACCACTTCCTTACAACAAAATTGAATGCCAACAAGGTAAGTCAAATGGGTTCTCACAATGACATTTGGTAGCTTATGGCTCAATCCAACAACCCCCTCACCACTCCCTAGTGGATACACATGGCCCCTTCTCATTCGTTGCCTCCATAGCCAGTTTTGGTATTTTATTGCATGATGTTTAAATTACATAATTTTTACAATTTCAATGGCATAACAGCACATGGATAGCATACTATCAAATACTTGTCTTCTAAATAAAATCCAAGCATACACTAGTGGGGCCTTGGCCTTGAGCTCCACGCTAGGAAAACATACATCACATGTATACAATATTTACATTAAAAGCTAATGTGTCCTAAGGGTCAAAATGGGGTATTAAAATCCCCTCCCTCTTAGAATAACACCGTCCTCAATGTTCCAAGACTTAGGAATACATATACAATTTAAACATGTCCAAAATTTCAAAAACTTTGCAGGTTTTCCCTCTATTCTATCCTTTACTTTGAACTTTCAGGACCAAGCCTTTTGGATTCCATAAACTGCTCCTCCTGGTTCTGACCTTTCATCTCATCCACAAGTTTGAAAGCTTTATGGCGGCTACCCTCTTGATGTCCCCTTGTTGGGAAGTTGCGAAGGCAATGATGTCCTCCACATTTCCAACATTTCATTGGCTGCTTCATCTTTACTTGCTCAATTTCCTTTGAGTCTTCATGTTTGGAACGTTTCTTAATGGACCGATTGGATGAATCCCTCATCATTGATCCACTTTCATTTCCCTTATAGATTGCTCCCATAATGCTTTTTACCTCC
The DNA here is from genome assembly GCA_027924585.1 of Larix kaempferi. NCBI lineage: Eukaryota > Viridiplantae > Streptophyta > Pinopsida > Pinales > Pinaceae > Larix > Larix kaempferi. Next base: position 15,995,787 of record BSBM01000519.1, read on the forward strand.
CTTTGCAGACAAATAGAGTCATGCAAAACCTTGTGGTTCATCTCATTCTGCTGCTTTTGTAGCTTGAGTAGTTCTCCAAGATTTTCTTGGGTCTTGGCAATTGTTCGAAGAAGAGTTTCATCCAATTCCAATAGCCTTTGGTTTGCTGCCATGGCCAATGTACATAACAGTCCACTCTTTTCTAGCTAGTACCATTGTTTTTGTAACAGCTGCAACCCATTAACTTTCACTTCTCACTTGTGAAATACATCATTGCAATTCTATTAGGCCAAACATAATATAAGCATTAAAATCAGTCAATTAATTTCTCAATTGACATGGGTAGTCCATGCTTTATCCATGATACTTTCATACTTTCCAGGCTGGCCCAACATACTCATGAATTCCTTCATGTTCTTCCATTCATAGGAAATTCATTAATTCATCATTCACAATTATTTTAAGCAGTTAACACAATCATTTCAAGTCATGACATGCATCAAACAATTTTATGTTTTTATAAATGCATCAATAAAAATGAAAGAGAGAGCAGTAAGAGTTTTCTCCTCTTCATCTTGTTCCATTCTAGAACCCACACCACCACTGTGGTTTTCATGCTCCTAGTCTCTTTCACTTCAACGTGAATGCTTGACCTTCCCTTCTTGGCTATGACACTTAGTGTCTATGGTCTATTTCAGACCTCTCAACCATGGAGTCCCTCCACATGGTTTGTCTACAACTCTTGGCTGCTAGGACCCACACAATTTCACTAGCACCATCTTTCATTATTTCTCATGTTGAGCTCTTTAGGGCAGTCACATGTCCACGTGCATCCCTAGGATGCCTTCATAGTCCTTGCTTCCAACAATACCTACACTTAAACATTGAATTAATTCACACGTTTAGTGTATTTTCATAGGATTTATCTTTAACAAGAGTTTAGGAAATCATAACCAAATCATATACACATGTATATTCATAAGCAAGAAATTTCAAGATAACCAAATAGTTATCTACATTGGATGTCTTCACTTTATTCCATAGGGTCCTTCTTTGCTTTAGAAGCCTTGGGATTTCCTATGGACTTGGATGTTTGGCCAGCACGTAGGCTACCCCTCGACATCAAATAATCTTGTATGTTTGTCCAGCACACAGGCTGCTCCACAACATCAAATAGTCTTGTATGTTTGGCCAGCACGCAGGCTTCTCCACAACATCAAATAGTCTTGTATGTTTGGCCAGCACACAGGCTACTCCACAACATCAAATAGTTAATGCTCAACCAGTCACTCTCTGGATTTACAAAGCAATTTATAATTCTTGCAGGGTCCTTGCTTCCTGTATATGCGTTTCCAACCAAGAAACAACAGTTTATCCGCTTAACTGTTAGAGGACTTACACTTGAAATCTTCATTATTCCAAACAAGAAATAAATGAAATTGAATAGTTATCTGTATTAGACATTTCCTCTCTGGTCCACAGGGTCCTACTTTTACTTTATAAGCCTTGGGTTCCTCCTGCGGACTAGGATGTTTGGCAAGCATGCAGGATGCTCCAAAGCATCAAATAATTAATGCCTAACCATTACACCTTCACACCAACTGGATTTACCAAGCATTTGGTGGTGCCAAACCAGTCCCATACCTGGTTGGACCTCTCCATTACCGAGCCAACACATCTGTCTAGGTCATCAGCTAATGGAAGGTAACTGCGCCACCGACCATTATAGGTCAAGGTTCTACTACTCCTCCTTAGGCTTGCATCAGCCTTTTACATGTGTTACAATCCCTCAATGTGCATAACAATTCTTCACCCACACAAGGGTGGCACTCCTTCTCTTATGTAAATCGGTCGTTCTATTTAGGAACTCTTTAGGTGACTTTCTTAACTGCAAGCTATCATGGCCCCATGATACCCACTCACACTACACAAAGGTTACCACTGCTCATACAGTCCTCTTGAGTACCCTTTTTTTCACTTTTTCCTTTGATGTGCAGCACCAATTTTGATATGTATAAGTTGTCAACACAAAATGGATAATCAAGCCCATCAGTATTGCTGCTCCAAAACTATAAACATATTTCATAACATTGACTATTCAACATTGAAACACCGGGAATGCGTTCATTCCCTTAGAGTGTAGTCAATATTGGCATCCCTAACATAACTCAGCACCAAAAAGGTGTGCACTCCTCACTGATGTGAACTATGTAGGTCTTAATCATACTTCAAGCAGTCTGAATAATATAAACAAATGGAATATGCTTTGCATAGTAATTCTAACAATTAGACATGCATGTATGTATATATAAATATCAGTGAAGGTTTACATAACACTTATCCATTTCACAGATGTAATTTCTCTTCATTAATGAGGAATGGGGGCTCCCTCAGTTTGCCATCCCAACTCCTTTTGATGTTACATAACTCTCATACATCTTACTAACATAATCTTTATCATCTCACTCATATTGTTTACCATTCATGCAGCGCAGATGAGACATTAATAATGTCTAATGGTGTTTCACCCAAAACCCATTTCCAAACCATGGAATCTCTTCCCATGAAGTTTGGCTTTTGCAGGCCCTCTCTCTTGGTCTTACTACAATGTGTCTTCCTGGAACACTTATTAAATAGCCAAACAGTCAGCAACATTTAACATTAAAATTCAAATCTAATTGTTTCATAACCAATCAATGGCACTAATATTTAAATTCAATATGAATTTGCAACCCTGTCTACTATAGAAATTGATTTTCTTAGCCATGAGGCTATTCCCATATTGCTTGGATCTTGTAAGTGGCACCATTTTTTTCATTATGGATTTATGTTTGCTACCATACATGGACATCCACCTACAACATGTCCTCCTGACACAATTTTACATAAGCCAAACAATCATTAGCAATTATTAGCAAAATTTCAAATCTGAAAATTTTCAAATCTGAGAATTTACAATTGTTCTTCCTAACAGAGCTTAGAGTTCTCAACCATGAGATTCCTTCTCATAAGATCTAATCAAAAATTTATTTTTTTTCAATTCTGTTCCCTACAGAAATTATATTTGCAACCATGATATTATTCTCATAAACTTAAATCAAAATATTTTCAAATTTGTGTCATGCATAAGTTAAATTTCACAACCATGAGAATCTTCTCATAACCTTTTGTTTTTGCGCATGGTAGATTTCATCCTTCATCATGGACTTACCAACATTTGCATGCTTAGGGAAATCTACCTTAAATCTAAAACTTCAATCAACCAAACACTTGTAAGTCTCCATGCATATAATATTTCATTGCTGCAACAGTCACTGAAGCATTGTTCAGAATTATAACATTCCATAATTCAAACACTTCCAGCTATTAACATATCAATATCACCAAAACTCATTTAATTCACGTGCATCATGATCATACTAAAATTGCAAGGTACAGTCACATAATTTATGCAATCAACTTAAAGCTTTTAAATGCTCATTAATTCATAGCCATATCATTTATACAACTCTGTCCTTCCAACAGAGCACTCTGGAAGCCTGTCAATCATGACTACCTTCATGCAATTCTTCCCCTACATTCATAGTAGCTCATGAAATGATCTCAGAATTATCATTAATTCATCATTTCATCTATTGCTCAATTGTAATGAGACATATACATATATCACAATCATGCATGCACACAATACATCTCCTCAGGTGTAGCCACATGCATGTATATTCACAACACTTACTTAAGTTTTTCATATGCATTCACTCAATGCTTAACTACAAGATTTATAAAATCTCTTAATGCACATCCACTCAATGCCACCTTGCATTGTTTCATGAGTACTATGCATTCAAGAATATTATGACTTAATCATGTCTATCTCATATAACATGCATTACCATAATCAGGACCACTGGTCCTCACTTGCTTTGGTTGTTAAACTCACAATCGACATACTCAAATGGCATGATATAATTTCATATGAATGCATTGAAATTTCTAAGCAATCATAATGTGTAAGGATAATTTCCTTCACTTACCAACACCTCACCATACTCGGTAGGTTAACATTCCCATTCGGGCACTCAATACCACATGCAAACCAAATCAACATAGTTCAAACATAGTCGAAGAGATCTTACCAAATCCTCTTTCAACATTCATGCAATTATGCATCAATAACCATTACCTACATGGTTGTCATTAACATTGCTTGATGTTACCTGATTGGTTGGCCTCTTACCAAGGCTACACAGTCATTTTTCCAACCTCATGATCACAAATTTGTTGCACCATCCTTTCTTCATAAGGTTGTTGGCTTCATGCAACAACATCATCCACATCTTTAGCCATGCTTCTGTTGTCTTTGGTCCTACAACCAAAACCAACACCAATAGTGATTATCAACCACAATATTTATCATTAGTGGTTCATTGCATATGTAAAATCCCACTACTTTTACCAATATGTAATTTCATATGCATGCAAAACATATACTCATGCACTGTGCAATGTTTATTAATATGCCAATCAATGCATCTTCATGCCACTCATTTAATCTCTTGCATTTTTAGCATTCTCATGCCATAATTTTAAGCACATAAAGCTTATAAAATATACATGCGGTTAGCAAGACAGGGGTTAAGGAATTCTCCCTTTCCAATCCCTCATCTTTGCATGAACTTCATCTTCCACATCATAGCGAGTTCGATTTCATCGTCTCTGCTACTTTCCACACATGCAATTCTAGAAATTGCCCATATTGACAACAATTTGTCAAAACAAACACTCGCACTTTTCTACTCTGCATAACTATGAGGTATGATAACCTCCTGCAAATTTTGTTCATGCACCATTGTTCCATACTGGATAAGATTTCCAATGCTTGTCCACTTGCTCCATTCCAACATCAGGTGTGGAAATTACGTTTCTTCAAAAATGACTACTTTCACCACAATTCTGCACATTCTACACAGTTGTAAAATATCATGAACTGCCAACTTCAGCCACCTATAGAACCAAATCCATAAAGATTCAGAAAAAAATTTCTACCAGGCGAAGTTAGTCCATATAACAAGGAACACTCAGTAACACGCAAATCTCTATTCCTATGTACCATTGATCTTTTATAAAATTTTGGGTTTGACTACTTTCCACTTTTCACATTTTTCCAAAATTTCAATTTTATGCCAAATCGGAGCATAATGGGCTCGGGATCTTCACTAGTTCATTCATGGCCTTCGTCAATGGCCTCAGAATGCCACTGAACTCATCCAAATCCTATTCCGTAGGCTGCTCTTACCCCAAAATCAAATTTTGGGCTCTATACTTTTTTTTTTGCACCACACAACCCGCAACCTGCAACCCCACAATCCATACTGTAGGTGCGAAAATGCTACTTTTCAAACCTATGGCTACTCCATCCCGCAGTCCTGCAACCCGCGATCTTGCAACTCCGCATTTCCACAATTTCGGATGTGGAAAGCCAAGTCGCGGACACGGAAATTTTAACTTTTCCTCAATTCCGCAACCCGCAATCTTGCAATCTCACAATTCCGCACTTCCGGGTGCGAAAATCCAAGTCGCGGGCACGGAAATTTTAACCTTTCCATAATCCCACAACCCGCGATCCCGCAATTTCGCGCTTCCGGGTGCGGAAAGTCAAGTTGTGAATAGGGAAATTTTTTTTTTTTAACCTTTCCACAGAAGAAGGGTTAGCCATCCTTTCTTATGATTTCCTCTAATCACAATATGCAAGAGAAGGGTCGCCCACCCCTTCTGTCCTCTAATCACAATCCACAAGAGAAGGGTCGCCTGCCCCTTCTGTCCTCTAATCACAATCCATCGGAAAAGGGTTGCCCACCCCTTCTGTCCTCTAATCACAATCTGCAAGAGAAGGGTCGCCTGCCCCTTCTATCCTCTAATCACAATCCGCAGGAGAAGGGTCGCCTGCCCCTTCTGTCCTCTAATCACAATCCGCAGGAGAAGGGTCGTCCGCCCCTTCTGGTGATTAGTTTTTTTTTTTTTTTTAATTCGTAGAAGAAGGGTCGGCTGCCCCTTCTTGTGATTAGTATTTTCTCTGTCACTTTAGCAGAAGAAGGGTCGGCTTCCCCTTCTGGTGATTAGTGTTTTCTCTATCACGTCCCCTTCCATCATTCCATTCCATGGAAGGAAACATGACTAAGCTTACGGGGCTCATAAATCCTTCATCCCTTGGCCAAATGGGATGCGTTTCGTACCATTGGAAAGCTATTGCAGAGCTCTATGCACCTGGGTGGTCCTCTGCCACATCTAAGAAATCTTATGCTGCCATTTTTTCGATCAAAAAAAAATGTCACCCCAGCTTCACTAATATTGCATTAAAACATTTTGTCACTTACCTATAACTCACAATCCGGCCCATGCAGCCCCAGTGCTGCAAGTTGGGCTCTAATACCACTCTGTAACGTCCCCTTCCACCAATTCGATGCCAGGAAGGGAACATGACCAACTTACCGGGCTTATTGACAATCTCAACCCCATTCAAACTTTGAGAAATGCATGGATAATTAAAACTTCTGTGTGCAATTCATACTCAATATAAACACAACGGAATTTAACATAATAACACACACACAGACTAGAATGCATCAGCATATCTATCCCAAGGAGATGATGAATCAAGAGACAGTGAATCAATGTCGTTCTTATGTTATGCATAAGCTTCATATCGACCATATTAAGATATTCATTCCATCTCATTACCACAAATAGTTAACATTGAGAATTAACACATTGCAGAGAACAAAATGCATATAAATTAGTTCACAGAGATTACTTATCTTGAAATGCAAATGTCCAAACAATTGGCTACGTGAGAGGAATGTTCCACCCAACCATAGATCTCTATCTAGCCTATATTATTTCAGCTGAGAGATCACCCCCGAGCTGGGATGTGTATCCACTAAGGAGGAACTAGACAAGCTCACTCACAACCATGGATTCACTCAAACGGTCATGCTAAGCCAGCACACAGCTGGGTTTATCAAGCATGTAATAAGAAAATGAGGAGGATCCTAAGCCAATGAGCTCAACCACAGAGCTACAAACATCTCAATCTAAATTCAAGCATTCCAAGCCTCTGTTCAGTCATTCACACTCGGATTTCTCACAACTCTGTCACCAAAATACTCAATCCCGTCACTCGACTTCTGGGCTATAAAATCTTGGTTTTCCCATGGATTTCTAGGCATCTAACACTCTCAAAATCACCCCAAGGCTTAGGTCTATGGATCCCCCATTGGATTTCACTGTCCAATACCAATTTTGGGCGTTTATGGCTCTTCAAAACGTGGGATCTTTCACAGTTGCGATTTATGGTTTTTCTCCCTGCTGGGCATTCGTTTTTGGATGGAAAATGATGCTGGGTTCTTCCACACTAGAATGGGAATGAGAAAGAAGCAACTTCCAAGAGGTAGAGTGACTTGTGGTACAAGAAAAAAGAGCTCATACTCTGCCATATGAATTTATGGGCTTCCCATACTCCATTAAAGCCATGGACTGTTTTCTTCAACCACTTCCTTACAACAGAATTAAATGCCAACAAGGTAAGTCAAATGGGTTCTCACAATGACATTTGGAAGCTTATGGCTCAATCCCACAACCCCCTCACCACTCCCTAGTGGATACACATGTCCCCTTCTCATTCGTTTCCTCGATAGCCAGTTTTGGTATTTTATCGCGTGATGTTTAAATTACATCATTTTTACAATTTCCATGGCTTAACAGCACATGGATAACATACTATCAAAAACTTATCTTCTAAATAAAATCTGAGCATACAGTAGAGGGGCCTTGGCCTTGAGCTCCACATTAGGAAAACATACATCACATGTATACAATATTTACATTAAAAGCTAATATGTCCTAAGGTTCAAAATGGGGTATTACAACATGCAAGAAACTCTTCAATATCAAGTTCCAATACTTGCTCTCCATTGAATGTTTTCCATGGATATTTGGTCTCCTATTCATATATTAAAGGAGAATCACAGAAATATTCTAGATATGCTTGCAGCTCATGGACCTTTTTCTCCTATATTCCTTCCTGATATGTAGATATGATATTTATGGTTGTCAAAATCTGCTCCTCCTAAGATGCACATACTTTTTTTTTACTACTAGGATTTGAGAGATCTCTTGGAGTAACATCTCACTTCACCCAACATAGCTTGAGAATCATTGAAGGATTCCTACTAGCCTATAATCATTGTCTTTCACATGGATTACTTTAAAGGGGGTCTCTCTTTTTAAATAAAAATTAAAACTTCTACACAAAACATATTTCAAAGCAAAGCATGTATTCAGATGCTTCATGTCACTAATATCTTGTTGTCACCAAGTTATCGATTGATATATATATCCCCTTTCCATGCATCAATATGAAAAGAAGGCACACTGAACCAACACGACAAGGACTCAGACAAAACCACTAAAGTGGATGTGTTGGGCTATTACACCATAGAGATTCTATAGTGAGGTTGTCTTTGTGTCTTATTGTTTCTCCTCCTTGGACTCTTAAATGTTGGTGCAACCAAATTACTAATGCCTAATCCCTTAGTATATCCTTAGCAACAACACAAAATATGTTGGGAAGTTTAATTGATTAAATTTCAAACATTGAATTATCAACCAAGGAGCTTGTAAGCTTGTGATATTTCGGCAAAATACATGTAGGAATAGGAAACTACTGTAACGTTAATCAAATTGAAAATAAAACTTGCTTAAAGGAATGAATGAAAAATAAAAGGATCTTATGTTATAGGTTCAAGATCTATACCTTCTCAACTATATTTTGTATTGATGGGGCTAACAAACATTCATTTCTTTAATATACACCACACACGGCCGATCACACTTGCATAAATGGAATTGAAAAAATGAAAGGCTGCATAGCTCAATTTGGTCACTAGACTTATACTTCAATCATTTACCACATTCTTTTGGTCAACATCACAAGCATGAACTGGTTTTTTTATTATGATGGAAACTCAGCCTTCAATGCCTAACTCTAGAGGGAAAACACACTTGCAAGAATTGGAAGAGCATAAATAAATAATCATGAAATGAACAACTACTGAGATAACATCACACAACAAAAGGAAGCTAGTTGGGAATCATATAGTAGAGAGAGGGGGCCCTATGTTAGGATAATTAATACTCCGACCTTGTCCACCATAGTGTTATTAGCCTTTTCCTAGTACTGGATGATGTCGTTATCCCCCCAATGGTGTGTAGGTGTCATATAGAACCCATTTTCCACTAGATGCACCCTACATGCATGATTTTAGGCCATCCAGAGTCAATTCCCTACATTTTAGGAGGTAACTGAGTGATCTAGTTAAGTCCATCTAAGTCCATGACTCTAGTGAAGGGTTTGTGCTCTAAATTTCACTGATTGTGATCTAATGCGCCCTCTCTATCCTATTTGCATGATATTTTACATGAACAACTCACTTATGCACCCTTATTGATAAGTTAACTGACAGTAGCTTCAGTTCACTTCCAATCAGTTGAGTTTGGTTGAGTTTGGAACTTATGGAGCACTGTAGTGGTGATATTTCCTATGCTAGACTGACATGGATTCGAATTCTCCCTTGGTATTTGAATTCTCTCCATTGTAACATATATTTTGACTATATTGATTAATAGAATATGACACACTTTTCTATGTACATCTAAGATTCAATGCATGTTTAATTTTACTGCTCAATTCACCGTAATTTTCACTGTAATCATTCCTCCTTGCTAATCATATCACTGTGAGGTATTCTCGGGCTCTATGATCTACTATGTTCCATAATTTCACATGGTATTAGAGCCCAGCGGGGATGGTTTATCTCCAATTTGATATTTTTTCAGGATTTTGAGAAGTTTTCAATGCAACAGTAGCATCAATTTCAGTTTGCATTTGATCCAATAGCTAGAGATGGAGAATTGCAATGCTTCTTTGTCTCCAAGAATCCTGACACCCTTCAATTATCTTGATTGGAGGTCTGATATGCAGATGGTGTTGCACAACAAGAGTCTATAAAGGGTCACAATGGGAAAGGAGGTCGAACTTCATGAAGCTGTTGAGAAGGAAAAGTATCCGAACAGATTAGATGAATATTTTTTTGTGTATTCACATCTCCATAGATTTGATCTTCCACCTTGATGGATTGAAGAGAATATGAGATATTTGGTTGAAACTTGAGTCTCTCTTTGGCAAGCAAGATAAGCTCAGATGCCACATTTTGGAGAATGAATTAACTTATCTTCAACCCAATAGTTTCAAAACCATAAAATATTTCTTTTCTAAATTCAAGTCTTTGGTTATGTAGTGCAAACAATGTGGCATTGGGAAGAAGGATGAGTAGTTGGTGCTATCCATCCTAAGCAATCTTGGTCCTGAATTTTCAATATTTGTATCTACCTTCCATTTAGGGATATTTTCAATCCCTAATTGGAAATTTTTTTCTTTAGATGCATTCATTGAATCCCTCATCCAAGAACAAGACAAATTGATTTAGATGGTCGCCTTTCAAGCCTCCAAAAATGAAGCTCTTATGGCAAGGGAGTCAAAAAGTGTGAATTCTAAAGGAAAGCACAAGGGAAGGGAAAATAAGCAATTTGAATCCAAGCCACCTGAGAATCCTAATCCATCAGAAGGAGCCTCTAGCTACAAGAAGGATAATAAAAATGGGTTTGATAATACCAACTGTACCTATTGGAACAAAGGAAACCATCTAGAGAGATCTTGCATGAAGAAGAAGATAGATCAAATGAAAAAAATTATGGAACAACACAACATTTCCCTCCCAGAAGGTGCAAGGGAGAGTGATTCCAGAACTGAGACAAATGATCATGAGAGATGCCATGCACGGAAGGATGGATTCTCACAATCACAATCCTTTTTCATATATTCTGGAGTCTCCAACCACATGGTTTCCTCCAAAGAATCATTTTCTTCTATAGATCTCAGTGATGGTCCTAGTATTCACATGGAAGATCATTCAAAGATATATCCTAAAGGGAAGGGCACAATAAAACTGGAGCATGGAAAGTTTGAAAATTTTATGTATGTTCCTTCTTTGACAACAAACTTGTAACCTGTTTATCAGATGACACACACAGGTTCACCGAAGAAAGTTTTTTTTGGACCCGACATAGTATAGATTGCAGAGATGTCTTCTGGGAAGCTAATAGAGAAAGTGGTTGCAAACCATGCCTCAAAGGCATATGAATTCTCTCATTTTTTCCATACTCTCTTCCTACTCGATTTTCATTTGACGAAGATCATAATGATTTCTCTTCTAATGATCCAATTTCAAATTATGAATATGAGGAACAAGATCTTGCTATTGACTATGAATTTCAAGAGGATCCAAATCTATATCAAACACCTACTCCCAATCCATGGCCAAGGCCAATATGGGCTCACAAAGTCCTTGAAGTTTTCGGGGACATAGCTAGGGATCCATCTAACCATAGAAGAAACAAATCTCAGTATCGAGATGCAAACCTTTCCCTATGTCATACAGATCCACTTTTCTTAGAGAGGAGCTACATAATGGTGGGCTCTGATCCACAATCCTTCAAAGAGACTTTCCGTTATGGATATTCAAATAAGTAAAAAGCTCGGTTGGTTGAAAAAGGGTACTCAAAGGTTCATGGTTTGGACTACAATGAGTCATTCACCCTAGTAGCAAGAATGGATTTTCAAAGACTTGTTTTGGAAAATGTAACTTTGAAATAGTGGGAGGTACATCAAAGGAGAAAATCCAGGTCTATATCTAGATCCAACACCTGCATTACTAGCCTACATAGGAGAATATTTCCTACATTTTTACAAATTCTTTCACTCAAAATAGATTTTCCTTCTTTTCTCGGTGTGAAGGCTGTTTGAGTTTCCTGTTCATTTTTTTGGGGGGGGAATTTTTGCATGAGGTTTTTCCCCATTTCCTTAGTTCCATGAACATATTATTTTTATTATTCTTTTGGTTGTATGGGTGACCTTTGGTCTTAGTAACCAAGGCCCAGGATTGTCTAATTTTGTATTAAGGGGGGTGTTAGGATAATTAATACTCCAACATTGTAAACCTTAGTGTTATTAGCCTTTTCCTAGTAATAGATTATGTCATTATCCCCCTAGTGATGTGCATATGTCATATAGAACCCATTTTCCACTTGATGTGCCTTGCATGCATGATTTTAGGCCATCAAGAGTAAGTTCCCTACATTTTAGGAGTTAACTTAGTCAACTAGTTCAATCCACCTGAGTCCATGACTCTAGTGGGGTATTTATGCTCCGATTGCCACTGATTCTAATCTAATGCGCCCTCTCTATCCTATTTGCATAATATTTTGCATGCACAACTCATTTATGCATCCTTCTTGATCAATTAACTGACAATAGCTTCAATTCACTAACAATCAATTGAGTTTGGTTTAGTTTGGAACTTCCCGAGCACTCTAGTGGTGATATTTATTACGCTAGACTGACATGGATTTGAATTATCCCTTCATATTTGAATTATATCCTTTGTAACATACCTTTCAACTATAGTGATTAATGGAATATGACACACTTTTATGTGTACATCTAAGTTTCAATGCATGTTTAATTTTATTGCTCAATTCACTGCAATTTTCACTGTAATTATTCCTCCTTGCTAATCTTATCACCGTGAGGTATTCTCAAGCTCTATGATATGTTGTGCTCTAGAATTTCACGCCCTACCTCTCTTTGAATACTTTTCCAAGAAATACTATAATAGGAATCTTTTGTGCTGCAACAACAAGCTCTTTATTCCAACACCGAGGAGATTACAATGAATTACAGTGATCCAACCTCTCACTCTCTAATAATTTAAACTCTTCTTTAATCTATAACTTGATATCTCAGTGATATGCTTTCATATGTATGCATTTAGATAAAATAAAAATAGGTTACATCAAAATAAGATCATATCCTAAATAAGTGGATAGCATAACCAACTGAGATTGAATCCTAAAGATGTGGATCGCATCATCATCGGATCATGAATTTGGTCTAAATTAGTTTAAGAAGTTATTGACATCATAATACATGATATCCATATCCCCAAGTTCATGGAGAGGAGCCGCAACATGGTCAAACCACTTGACTATTGGAATTGTAGGCTTGTTACGAAGACTACAAATTCCCGTAGTAAAATGGCTTCTTGTAGTAACTGCCAAAGTTAGCAAAACTACAAATGTAACTAATAACCTTTGAACTTCACATGTGACCTAATGAAACTCTATAAGTAATTTAAGAATCACAATTTATACCCTAAGAAACCATCATAACATGGAGAATTAATCATTCTAGTGAACAAATGTCGCATGTAGCTCATATAGGGAAGAAAAAAAGAATTTCGGGAATATGAGTGATGAAAGGGTAGAGTGAGTTAAAAATGTCTAAATTGCATTATGAAATGTGTCATTTCCAAGGCCCAACAAGATTCAATTGAGATATTCAGGACATTCTTTGCATGTATGTGATGGAAGACCCATCCATGTCGAATTATCATTTATACTTTGTAGATTTTGGATACAATGATGCATATTAGGCATCATTGAAGATGAGTTTGTTTGAATCCTTCTATGGAAGAAGATTCAAAGCATGTGTACGTTGGTATAATCCAATGAAAAAAGTTATAAGTGGGCAAAAAATGCTTGAGGAAATGGAATAGGAAGTTTCCAAGATTTAGCAAAATTTTGAAGGAAACTCAAGATAGATACAAAATCCATGAACATGAGTATAGAATGCATAGGCAATTCAGTGTTTGGGATCATGTTTACCTCAAAATGAGCGCATGGAAGAGTTCCATGAAGCTTGAAAGTTGCACTACGTTGTCCCTACGGTATTGTGGGCCATTTTAAGTGTAAGAAAAAATAGGTCCATTTACATATAAAATTGTATTGTATACTAATTCTATAGATCATAATGGTTTTCATATTTATTTTCTTAATAAATGTGTAGAGTATCCTAACCATTTGATTGTTTGGGATGTGATTTATGTGGAACTAGAGGGACAGTTCCATGCATGGACACTATGAATCCTTAAAAATATGGTAACCTTCCTATGAAAGCATCCATCGGGAAATTAAAGATGGAGTTGAAGCACTTTGGCCATGATGATGCTACTTGGGAGTTGGAGGATTCCATGAAATAGGATTATCCATTCATGTTCTGATTTTGATGAATGCTAAGGATGTTGTTATTTTAATTGGGAAGGGATTATGATGCCCTAGTATTGACCCCTAGAATGTAACCAATTAGATGATATAGATGATTTAAATATGCTAAATATGGATTCCTAGTGTGGTTCGCAATGCCAAGTCTCCACTAGTGAATGACATAGGCATGTATAACATGGATATATCTATTGGGCCATGTGATTGTATTTCCATGATAACTCAATATATGTAAATGTTAGGTTGAAAAATAATAATAAAAAGGTCCAATATGGTTGTGTAATGAGGCAACTTTAAGAGGGGATGTGATTCCATAGAAGGGAAGAGGAAACAATCTTCAAATGGGAGAGTAACCCTATGATGTCATGTGTCCTCGCTAAGACTCATGTAATTTTGTATTGTGTCTTGATGTAGCCAAATCCTCCCCTTGACTTATTTTATTCAATCATTGAATTTCTGCTTTAGGTTGGTGAGAAAATCCTATCACATAACTATGAAAGAGTGAGGGTGAATCTACCTTTCTGACCTTGTTAGATTCCTTCCTTCTAGGATAAAAATAAATGTAAGATTCATTTTCTCTATCCATCCTCTCATATTCATTAGAATGGATGATTTGAGAGAATTAGAATACTGACAAAGACAACATATATTATGGCAAGACAAGATGAAACCATGCAATAGGCAAGCCACGGGGTGGTATCAAGAAAAAGAACAAGTTGTTCTTTACCATATCTAGTGACTAGAAAGATTAGGGAACTAGATTAGATATAGCTTAGCACAGAAGGCTTATGGGAACCTTAACCTAATATTTGTTTCTCATGATATGCCTGAGAATCCATGCTTGTTTTCTACCAAGAATAATTGAAAGGAACACAGTAGCTCAGTGAGTCTTATTGCACACATTGGTAAGCACTGTAAAGGTTGGATTTATTTAGGGAAATATTGATAGGTGAAAGTAAATTCCTTTATTTTGTTGTGTGGATAAATTTGGAGTATCATGGCTATTATGATTGAGTGAGAGTCATGTAGAATATTTGGATGAGAAATTAGTTAATAATTGAGAGAAAATGGGTTATGGGATGGAAGATAAACTCATGTAGGTTTCCTTCCCCCTAGTGGATTCATATCCCATATCAAGATTGGTATTAGTGTTTGGTACCCATAGTTCAGTGGAATGTTTCTCCTACATACCCAGTTGCTTGGAAAAAAAATCATTGAGGATCAGTATTCATTGTTTACTATGCTTATGCAATGTTTATTGTTATCTTATTTCTGCAATGAATGTGATTATATGCATTTTTGTACATGGATTGTTATTTTATTGTGTTTATTTTATATTTCAATCCATGTTTCATTTTTTTTCATTCACATGGCCTATCGAAGTTGAGATTAGCTAGAGGAAGGGTTATTGTCTTCAAAAGGGGCTAGGTTACATGATAGTTTTCACGTTCAAGGAGTGCATATGATTCACCCATGGACCTCAAAGGGATAATGAGGTCATCAAGGATGTTATAGTAATGGATTGGTGATGTCAACTTTTAGGGACTATGAATTTTTGGAAGACAAATAGTATTCATGAGTATCCAAATTATATTTTTGGGCCACTTCCTATTATTTTAGGATTTAACTGTGATTATTGTGTATATATTTTTAGGGAAATTCTACACAATGTATTTTTAGGGTCAAACAGTGTATCTGGCTCAAATTTTAGTTACAATACTACGATCTCATGATGATGGAAGTGATGGAAATCAGTATAAATATACTTAAAGTGATGTATATAGGTGATAAAGCTAATGAGAAAGTGGTTAAGAAAAATTATTCTATTAACAAAAATTCCAAATTACGAATCTATCGAATTAAATTACCAGCTAGCAATCCACATTCATGTCTCAAAATCTCATAATTGGAAAACAATA
Organism: Larix kaempferi; assembly: GCA_027924585.1. Taxonomy (NCBI): domain Eukaryota; kingdom Viridiplantae; phylum Streptophyta; class Pinopsida; order Pinales; family Pinaceae; genus Larix; species Larix kaempferi. Next base: position 16,011,920 of record BSBM01000519.1, read on the forward strand.
TACATGGATATCTCAAAAGCCTAATGATGGTTATTTCAGTGAGGTCCATGAACTCCTAAACTATCTAGGAATCCATCCATGTTGATATTTACCTACATTAGATCCCTTCTTCTCTTCAAAGTGTAGGATTCTTAAAATGCATAAAATGCCTTTCTTTACTAAGGTTATCACCATTGTCAACATCTATTTGATTTCCAACAATGGTTTCATTAGCTACATGTTCTTTTCCTTTGAATTTTCTTTTCAGAACATCATTGGCTCAAAATATTATGTTCCAATTCGTGTAGCTAATTTTCCTACAATAATAACATCCATCTCCCCCATTTATTTAGTTTTTCCACTACTCATGAATAAAATGTAGTCTCAATTTTAGCATCATCTATTTTATCTCATACAATGGATCTATTTTCTTGAGATAAGACAATACTAATCATGTCTTCAAGTTTGTGAATATGTTTGATTGATAGTAAATAAAGTAATATCTATATTTATAAGGAAGATTATTTAGCAATATTTCTTTCACATCATCTTCCTCCACCATTGCTTTATATTTTCTAACTTTCTAAGGAGACATGTCATATTTCTTATGTGGTTGGACATAGTGACTTTGATATGAATCTCGAATGTAAATTGTTGTAGCTTCATAAGAAATTTGATATTCACCTTTCTGAATGTCAACAGTGTATTCAGATTATCGCATATTTCTCTTGATGAATTTTCCAAATCTATATTATGTATCTTTAAATTTGAGAGGAAAAAATCAATAATGGTTTTGATTTTATCATCTCTACTATGTCATTTTAGCAATTTATTGGGAACCATGGGTGATTTCTTAGTACCTTTACCATTTGGCATATGTTTTTTACATGTCATGTGTGTGTGTGTGTGTGAGTGTTCATTGATTCCATTACAAAGAGTAAGAACTTGTATAAGTACAATGGAGGACAAGAGTTGCAACTCTTCACTCAAGAAATGGAAACCCTTGAACCAATAAATGAATCCATTAACTAAAATTTTAAACATAGTATATTTATATTACAAGTCATCCATTCTTGAAATGTTTTTTCCTCGAAGCATAGGTAAAGACAAATGTTTCGTTCAAAATTCATCATTCTCCCAAGTGGCCTCATCTTATGGTAGGTTTTCCCACTGGATAGGAAAATTTTTGACATTTCATGAATGAATGGTATTGGTTATGACTTCTAAAATACCTTCTCGAAGTATTACTAGCTTTCGTTTGTTCATCCAAAATGGGTAGCTTTGTTTATATATGAGTTGTTGGGCCCATGTTATTCTTCAAACATGAAATATTGGAATCATCATGTAGCCATCCCTTGTTAGGAATATATAGGGAATAAGGTAATTGGACTACTCATTTTGTAATTCAGTGAGGACCATAAAAATTGGGTGTAAGGTTATGTTTCTTGTATTTTTTGAGCAAGTTTTGTTTGTATGGATTGAGTCACACAAGCACCTAATCCCCTGTAATATCCCGAAATTTGGACTATGATTATTTTATATATATTGGGTGTAAGCCCCAATGCACATGATTTATTTTAATGAAATAGATATTGGGCGTAAGCCCCAATGCACATGGTTTTTTGTGCTATATATACTGGGCGTAAGCCCCATTGCACATGATTTAATTTTGTTATATATATTGGGCATGGGCCTTGATGGAAACTGATTATTGTTATGTACTGGGCATAATCCTTGATGTACTTGGTTGATTTTTATTATGTGTTGGGTACAAACCCTAATATACTGAGATGACCTTTGTTATGTACTGTGCAGAATTTTTGGTATACATGATTGACTTCTATGGTGTGTTGGGCATAATCCCTGGAGCACATCGGTTACAAGACAATGTGTTGAGCATAAGCTCTGGATCACATAGGTAACCCGAGCAGGTAAATGATTTATTGTTGGGCATAAGCCTTGGAGCACTACAACCTGATGTTGAGCATAAGCTCTATAGCATCGGATCTTTGGTCATTGTATCCCTAGGCATATCTTACAAATGCATTCTAGTACTAGTGTTGAGAAAAAGGATCTGGAATTTCACTAGTGTAATGCCCATTTGAGAGTGTTGAGCATAAGCTCTGAATAGAACTAGGGGTTACCCTACTTAAAGTTGTTGAGTTGGAAAGACTCTGAATAGCACCAACATTCATCATCCTTGTTCAAATGATTAATTGAATCACTATTTATCTCTCATCAAGGACTGAAAGAAACTTCCATGAATATGAGGTAATCCAACATGCAATGGAATCTAGGGATACCTATCCTAGTTGACCGAACCAAACCCCACTTGAGGCCTTGTTAAAGAATGGACATAATTTAAGGAAGCATCGATTAAAACAATTATGCTATATAATGCATGAGTAATAAATTATAAATAAATTAAATATGTAAAGTCTATATACATACATGAAAATATTATATATATAGAGTATTTTGGAAAAAATAAAGATAAATAAAATAAAGTGAAAACTATACACATATATTAAAAAAATAATATACATATATGTGAAGTTAATTGAAAAGAAATAAAATATAAACAAATTAATTAAAGTCTCTCTCTCTCTATAAGTAAGTTTATATATATATATGTGTGTGTGTGTGTGTGTGTGTGTGTGTGTGTGTTATTTTATAAAGTAAATAAATAAATTAAAATTCTTTTCTAAAACTTAAAGTAGAAACTATCTAAAAAGTTCTAGTTATCAAAAATTATTATCTTCTAAATAAATTACCTATAGTTCAAACTAGGAGTTGAATTCAAGAAGATATTAAAATATTGATGTTAACGCAAGATAACCAAACTGCCCCTTTCCAAGGAAATCTATATAAAGGCAAGAGCAAAGAGAGGGAAAGATCATGTGATCATTATTTCTATATGGGATTGGAGAGAATTCCAAAAATTATATTTAGAAGATACAAAGATTAGCTTCAGGATACTAGCAGCCTCACCCTTAGGTGACCTAGATCTTCTTGCATGTTGGAACCAGCTCGGGGGTGATCCGATTAAGAACCTGGAATGGTTTTGGGTCAAAGGTTGGGAGGAATCTAGCAGTTCTGAGGTTATTCGGTTACCACTCTACAAGTCAGCTAAAGTATTTTGTTTTATTAATTAGTGTTTGAAGTGTACAGGATGAATAGGCAATCACACCAGCATTTTCCAACTAGGAATTTATATCAGTTATGTATCAATCTTTTATAGGATTATAGGTTGAAATTTATAAGCATGGTAGTTTCATTATTAAACTATAACTCTTTCTTTTTCAGAATTTTGGTTAAAATTATTTACATCATGAGAAAGGGCATAAGCATTGGCACCCTGGGTTAAAAATTAATTAATTTTTATTTATGAATTTTATATGTACATATCTGAATTTAACAATCGAATATTTTCCATTACAAGTTTCGATCTAGTAGAACTAGCGAAGCTAGCTTATGCTAGATCTCCACCCTTAAACACTTAGTTTGTTTCCTTTTTAATAAAACAAGATTACGTTAGAATCTTCTTAACCCTGGAAATTTCACAAGGTCCAAAATATGAACAAACAAGCTATTGTTTTAAACAAAGTAAAAACTAATGCAACAGAGTCATCTCTTAATCTCATCAAAGATTGATTCTCTTTAATACAACCCTAGATCCTATATTTTTAAACACAAACAATTAATTTAAGTTTATATGCATGCCAAATACCAAACAGATAACACGATAATAAGAATTGAAAATTTACCCTAAGTTTTAAAAAACCCATACAGGCGTAGAAGCGATTTCACTTTCCACAGTAGCAGTCAACCAACATAATATTTAATCATTTAAAAGAACATATGTAATAATACTAGTAAACAACCAATCAAATTAACATCAATAGGGAACCACGATAATATTTAAACCCACATACAATCCAACATAAAAAGGTTCGGGATTGAATCCCTAATAGCTTCATTTCTAGCCAACTACCGAGAGGAGCTAGCTTTGCTACAGAATAGGCTCAAAGCACTTCGATGCTTGGTCTTATTTTTAATTAAAATAAATTACTGATAGAGTTAGGGCCTCACCCACATCACTGTCTAGGATTTAAAACCAAGTAAAATATCTTCAAGAATTTATTAAACCACACAGAAACCATCGTTGGCGGTTTCCTTTTAAAACATAGAGCATCTTATTCCTTTCAGCATAAATAAACTTACATTTACAGAACAGAGCCCTACCTAGTATTTAATACGATATAATAATTATATATATATATATATATATATAAGAGATAAATATATCTTCAATGTAATGCAAATCACATAAACAACAGAATGACAAGTAGTGAAATGCTTTCCATATAAACATTTAAACCCACAGTACTAAACTTTCAATTAAATGGCATTTAGCCCGAGACATAGATATAACATTTCAACACTAAAATAAAACTGAGTTTTTATAAATAATTCCTCAAGTCAAACGCAGCCTACAGGATTGCGGAATAGTTATACCCACGATCTCGCCTTTTAAAACACAGACCTTCCTTCATATAAAAACAAAGACTAAAATTCATCTAAACAGTAAATACATAAACCAAACCAATATTTCAGGATTTCATAGGATAAGAGCCAAACACAAAATTCCTCTGTAAAAACACCTTTACATGCTTGTAATTATTAAGTTATACAATTTTCTAGGAAAGCTTCCCATACATTAAAACTTCCTACGAAACCCCAAGCAAGCAGAGTGTGAACATACATCTACATTAAAAATACATAACATGGAAACCCATTAGTGATAACCCGGGACGCACATCGACTTCGTATGAAGGGAATAAGGGTCGTAAGGGACCTGGGATTAACAGGGCCATTTACACTAATGTTCCCCTCTTCCATAGCATTTCAGCAAGCATACTTCAAACCTCCCAAAACGCAAACCCCTTCCAAGTAATAGAACCTGGTCATTAGAAAACAAGTAAAAGATAACGAGTTACAAGAGAAGTATGGGAAAAAACTCATGTTTCAAACTACCATAGAAGTTTATAGAGTTAACTTAACAGTCCCAAGGTTGTGCATGATACCCTATCACCATGGCAAGTGTATACCATGAGCAACGCTCAGGTCAAAGAGCATGCTCCTCCATAGCCTAGAACTGGCTGAGAGCTCTACTCTTCCTCCCCGAGGCCAAACGAAAATCAAAATAGTGATTAGAATGAGCATAGGGTTTTTACTCACCCCCAACATGGAATGGTCACCCATGGCCATCACATGGTATGCATTAAAATCCCATATACCTCCACTAAGAATGTGATTCTTACCCACTCCCTATAGTGGGTGAGCTACCTTGTAGTTTACCAAGTTCTTGATTTCATTGCAAATACCTTAGCTTAGGTTATTCCTTTCCCTTTCCATCAAACTTTCTCTTTTATGATTGTTACCAAAACCTTAAGTGTTGGCTTATGTTAACACCCAAAAAGTGCTCACCATCTCATCTCGCTCATTGCATGACTCATTTGTCTATATTTCCTACCATATTTGCCTCCAAAACCTCAAAAAACCATTAGAAAGCCACCCAAAAGGCCAAAAAAACCACTTTTTCCCCCCAAAATAATTTAAATTTCCTCCAAAGAAAGCAAAAACCCTCTAAAAGGGGCCCTAAAATCCCAAAAATCAAATAAAAGGGAATAAAAAATATAAAAAAAGAGGAAAAAGAGGGAAAGAGTAAGCAAAAACCCTATACAATTGACCTAAACCATATGGTGCCAAAAACCATGGGTCAATACTCCACCACTAAAAACCTATAAATAGGTGATTGAGGCTCCCCATTTCACATCCACAATCTTTCCTATCCTCACTCTGCCAAAATCACTCTTGAAACCCTAGCTTACCATTTGAGCTAGTTTTTCCCATTTGAGTGCCCCTTTTGGCCCATTATTCAAACACCTTGGAGAAGGAGAAGGAACCCATTGGAGCATGGAAGCAGCCCTCTTGGACTACTGCAAGAGCTCCACCAACCTCAACACTTGAGGTAAATGTAATCTTGATTATATCATAATACAAAAGAAAAATTTTTATTATCTTGTCATTATCTTTTTATTTCCTATCAATGCACATGTTAGTTTAGTTTTTACTGTTTTACTATTTAAATTTATTGTTTATTGAACTGCTACTAAGGAGGCCGTTATCCTTAGTAGGTGCTCATTTGCACAAGCTAGGATGAAAACCCTAGCTATAGGTTTGGCAACTCCACTATTGGCCTTTGAATTTCTGGTTAAAATTTTATAAAAGTTTTTATTTTCTACAAGTATTTTTCTGTTTTCCCCGTTCGGCAGTGGCTACGGCCAGTTGGGTTTTCCGCCGCAGATCGCGGTTCTTCTCTTTGCAGCCATGACCCAGATCGCAACTTTCGGCCGTCTTTCCGTGATCCAGATCACAACTGTTTTCTCTTTTCCTGCGGCCCAGCCCACAGTTTTCTGCCTCTTTCCCATGACCCGCACGCAACATTTTTCCTCTTTCCCATGCTCCAGACCATAGTTTTTAGCCCCAGACCTGTGATCCAACCACGGCTTTCTGCCCCTTTGTCACACTCCAAAGCATGCATTGTGGCCATAAACCCGTGATCTGACCGCAGCTCTTCCCCCTTTAGTCGCGCCCCATACCGCACCTTTCGGCCACAAACCCGTGATCCACCCATAGGGTTCAGCCCTATAGCCGCACTCCAAACCATGCCTTTCGGCAACAGACCCACGATCCTCCCACAGGGTTCATCCCTACAACTGCGCCCCAAACTACGCCTTTCGTCCATAGACCCGCAATCCGATTGCAGGTTTCACCCGTACAGCTGCGCTCCAGGCCGTGCATTTCAGTCACAGACCCACGCTCTATTTTCTGCATTTTTTACCCTTTCTTGAACCCAGAACTTTGCTGCAATATTTTCTGCACCTGCACAGCCACCTATTCTGTCTAAAGCCATACTTACCTACAGCCTTTTTTTGCAGTTTGCTTTCTATTCCATTTACAGAGTTTTTTTATGTTTAAGCATTTACATTGAAAAAAAAAAAATTTGCATTGCAAGTTAAATTTCTGCATTATTATTATTGGTTAAAAAGTTGCCCACCCCGTGGCACTTTTGATTGGGTTCATTACCTCACACGCACGCACTCTATCACCTAATTCAAGTGAGCCTTAAAACACTACTTAATGCAACCAACATTCTAACCCCACTTGGGGAACACATAAGAATATTGTAGTTAGGTAGGACAAGGGGGATAGGCATCCAAAAAAACACCCCTCGGTCACTTACACTTGAGACATAGTTGTTGTCCTTTAGGGTACCAAAATCCCCTAGTATTTTTTGACACGGTTTAACGCCAATTTATCAGGAAGGCCTCTACCTTAGGAGGGTTGAAGTAGCCAGACTTGTTCCAAAATCCTGAGTGGAATACCGCAATCCATTCAATAACCGAAGGATACCTTTCGTGGTTATTGTTGTATGACCCTCATGGGAGTACAATGGAGATAGAACCAAACTGCATATTCACCCAACCGAACGTGTCATGAACAAGGTATCTTAGTTGCCTTTCTTCTAGGATTGTCTTACCCGGTGTCCCTCCTGGTAGGGGGATATCTTTAGCCACTTGGCTCTACTATCCATATTGTCTGACTTGGATTTCATCACCTTGCAGAGGATATGTCTGGTTGAGTCATAATACTATTTAGCTAGGTGTTTGCATGCTCCCTTACCTCCCTTTGGTCTAGTTAGTCCACTATTTTTATTTTTTAGGAAACCTGCTGCTTGTTGGTATTCTGACCATTGTTGTTGATGCTCCGCTTATTTTAGCACAGCTATTATAGTGAGCGTTTCGAGCTGGTTGTTGGCCTGAGTGTCGTCTTTTTTGCGCTCTCCTTTTGCACACTCGGCTGCATTATGATTTTTTAAGTTATTTTTTCACTCGACACAACCCCCAGATACTTGACACCATCTGTCACCATTGAGTCCATGAGACATTCTCGGTGCCTCCGGGGCAAGCCCCCACAGCACGGTTCACTTGACATCACTAGTCATAGATGTAGAGCTTCATCACTTAATACCACTCGTCATAGACCTCTAGCTTTGTCACTTGAATCTACTCATCGATGACATAGATCTCCGTCCCCCGGCTCAGATGCCGCTTATTTCACATCTGATTATGAGGCAGAGTCTGAAAACCCCACTTACACTGCACCAACCAGCCCCATGGCTGGCATGAATTCCAACCCTTTCTTTGTAGGGACCATTGGTGGAGCATCCACAACCACCCCAACCACCACACCTGCTTTAACTATGCCCTCGATGGGGACCACACCCACCATCCCAGTTACTGTGCCAATTCCAGTGGCTAGCATACCCAACCCAACCCCACTACTGACTCACACTACACTTGGTGGCGCAAGACCCTCCCATACCACCTCCACCCCCTGGCTTGGGGTCACGTCCCTATCACACACCCAGCCCCTACAATTGGGGGCATCGGCCCCAACGTGGCCACGACCACCAGCATGTCACATCGTTCTACTAGTTTTCCATTCATGGCTAGTCTCAACCTTCCTGACCTGGCCCAACTGACTAACGATCCCATTAGACATGACCCTACGTGGCCTCACATGCCCACCAAGCTCCCATAAAACATCCCTAAGTTTGAGGGCAAGGCAGGTGAAGACCCCCAAAATCATATTATGTCCTTCCATCTATGGTGTTCCTCCAACTCCATAGTGGACGACTTTGTACGCCTTTGTCTGTTACAATGAACCATCACTGGCTCTGCAGCCAAGTGGTACATCGATCATCCCCATGGGACCCATGCCACCTTTACTTCCCTCGCCTCGAACTTCCTGCAGTTCTTTCAGTTACATGTCTGCTATGATGTGGGATTTGAGATCCTACTGTCTTATAGACAGAATACGGCCACCCACATCACTGACCATATTCATGAGTGGCATTGACGCCGAAGCTTGTGAAAAATCAAGTTAGATGACAGTATCTTCCTAGATTGGTTTCTAAAATATCTCCTTCCTGTCATTGCCAAGGATGTGGCATCCGAGCAACCCCAGTCCGACGAAGAGGCCATCCTAAAATCCCAGCAATTTGACCTTATTTATGCCCAGTCTAGTTACCTATATACCATTATACCTGACGCCCCTCGCAGCAATTCCTCCCGAAATGATGCACCGGGGGCATCCCACGCCACTGATGGTATCATTGGCCATATTGCCTCGCATAACCAGCCCTTTTCCATAACACATACTAGTACTGGCCTCGACCTTTCGCAGGCTACATCCCACTTTGGAGCAACCAATTCGTATGCTCCCATGGCACATAAACACCATTCCCATGGACCCTCGTGTCCACCTCACTGCTTCAGCCATGCATCCCCTGCTTACATTCCTCCGGTTGTGCCTCAACCATATTACAACCGTAGGTTGTGTACGCTCTTGTATCCTTTCACGCCTCCCCCGCTTATTATCCGCCACAGGTAGCACTTGCAGCACATCCACAACCCGTCATGCAGACGTTTCAACAACCCCCACAAGGTTAACACCTGTATCACCTCAACCCACTTATTATCTGCCGCAGCTTGCTCCAGCACCTGCACAACCCCAGAACCCACCTGCCGCCCAAGGGCAAGTGTACGCCCAAGAAAATCTACAGCCTAACAAAAATAACCAACTCCAGCAAGGCCAACAAAACCACGGCAAAGGATGTAACCGCAGGAGCAACCCCCCTCTAGACCAAGGCAGCCAGCCTCCTAATCCCCCAAACAATAATAATGCGGCACCTGCCAACCAAAACCCCGACAGGCCGCCAAAGCAAGCCAAAAACCCTAACCTGTGAACGAACCATTCTTGTTCTATTTGCGGGGTCTATGGCCATTACACACACGCTTTCCCACATTTGGAGTGGGCACGACAACTCTGTACCGATGATTCCCACTTCCAAGGGAACGTGGCACCTCAGGAACCACCTAACCCCCCACCACCTCAGATTCAACCCTTGGTGTTACTGTAATATCCCTTTTTCAAATTTTATTAAAATGCCCAATTTTCCACTTTTTTTTCCCAATTTCGACCTTTGACTAGTTTTACTGTTTTGACCTCCAAATCAACCCAAATGCTCCCAAATATTCTGTAGGAGTGTATGAATGGTATTTAGACTTGAATATAATGTTCAAGGATGTTTTATGGCCCTCCAAATACTGCTGCAAACTTGATTTGTATTCTGATCAATATATGTAATTTTGACTAGTAATTTGTGCATCAAATCCCCCTCGGGTAACACTGCAAATGGCCTTCCAAATGCCTCCAAACTCCCACAAATTTATGAACAAAGGTATATAATGTGTTAAGTATGTGATTAAGGTCTCATATGAACCATTAATTGATTTTTAATACTGTTCTAACTCTCTCACATTCAACAGCAAAAACCCCCAATTCGACCCTTGGGGAAATGGCACTATTTCACCTCCCAATACAACTAAACTAAGTAAAAATGCTTCAAATGCTCAAGTACAGTACATGAAACTTGTAGAAGAAATCCATGGCAATATATTTATCACAAATATATCATAGAATCAGCCATACATTCTAAATCATCATCAATACATTGGCTCACAACAAGGTAGTGGGGAAATGGCATTGTTCTTCCATTAAAAATGAGATTTATACATTTCTACTTGGAATTTCGACCTGAAACTTTTTGGAGATGAAGAACAGAGTATTTAATTCATATTAAAAAATAAATGGGGCATTAGAAGCTCCCCCAAAGAGTACAATAGCTCACCAAAAACGCCCTCCCTCAAGGAGCACGAATATGCCTTCAAAACTGGAAACGGTGGAGAGAAAGTGCTGCACTAAACCAAACCATGAAACTTCCTATAGCTGCTACCTGCAAATACAAACTCCATTAAAGCACCATGAAAGACCTGAGTGGCCTCTCCAAACACCAACTTGGATGGGAATCTTTCACCCTCGAAATTGGCTAAGGCAAGAAACTAGTCATCCACTAGCTCTCTCTTCACAAATGCAATTTTTCTCAAATCATCAAAAAGCCATTCTCATACTTGATTTCTACATTTTATAACCAACATTATCCTTCAAGGGGTCGAAATCCTCTCAATAGATTCAATAATTTTCCATTTAGAAAATATTCCTCATTTGCCACTTGTCTCCTAGTTCCAACCTTCCATCTTCTCCCAAATTCGAATTTGAGTCTCTTTAGATTCCTCCAACTCCATGAGCGCCTTCTTGAGCCTATTTTTGGGGCTGACATGTCATAATGGTCAGGTTTAAGAAGTCAGGTCTGAATTTTGTCATAAAATGTCATAGATGCTTCATTATTGTTGTCATAAAACTAGGGAATCTAGCCCATGTGTCCACTAGTCTCCAATTTGACTCTTCCTCTCCCATGGAGGTTACTATTCCTTCCCATTTCGACCTAATATGCTCAATGCCATGTGTTATGACTTACCAACTCACCCAAGAGTGTTCACCTTCCCATGAATTCGAATTGGCAAGAGAGATCTGCCATGTGTCATTGAAAAATCAAGCTAGTGTGGGTCCCACCACCTCCATATGTCTCCAAAACCACTTGCCACCTAGAATTTCTCTTGAATTTATTTATTCATCATATTTATTAAATTCTTGAACCCTTCTAATGTCTAAATATCATTTATTAGTTTCCTTATTACCATCCCACATGTGCCCATCCAACCTAGGAAACTAGTAGGATTGATGGGATTGTCTTACTATGCACTTATTTGAATGGGGACATTACAGTTACAGAACCCTTTACCAACCCAAGGTGTGGTGAACACTCAACCATTAACTCCCCCTCAAGGAAATGCACCTCCACAACAGAAAATCACTTATGCAGCTCCTGATCAACCCATGCTAAACTCAGGTACCCATCACTTGTTAATGATGTCATTCGCCGATGTAAACCTTCAAACCCGTCGGAACCAATATAGCTCCACCCCTGAAGCCCCTCCCGCCGACAAAAACACCAATGCTCTTCTCACCGATTAGTCATTACGAATACCTCTAGCCCCATTAGATGGCACCTCCAAAGCCCCTCGCTTCCCACTTCGCCGCATCAAAAATAACCTCAATGCTCGTGCTACATCTAATTACAACATTGTGGATGACTTAGCCCACCCCCCCGCAATCATGTCTGCGTTAGAGGTCTTAAAAAACTGTCCTACATAGCATAAGACTTTGTTATCATCCATTGGTGCTATTGACCCAACTGAATCACGAATGATGGATTTTGATTTGGGCCAATCCAAACCATGCCTTCCTTCCACATTAGCATTCCAAGTTTCTGTATCCATTCGAAATCTTGTCATCCATCAGTGCATCATCGATGAGGGTGCCTCTACATGCGCAATGTCCACATTTGTTTGGCAGAAGTTGGGATCCCCTACTCTCCAGCAGTCCACCACTGTGTTGCGAGCCTACGACGGCTGTTCGGCTCAACCCCAAGGTCTCTTAGCTAATGTCCCCGTCCAGTTGGCTGGTAAAATAGTGCTTATTGACATAGAGGTCATCAATGCCCATCTTGATTATAACCTCTTACTTGGTCATAGTTACATGTACTCCATGCAAGCGGTTGCCTCATCCATTTTTCGTACCATGATGTTCCCCCATGAAGGACACATGGTCAAGATTGATCAACTCACCTATTACGATCCCAATGCCCCTGCTACACCCAAAAAATTTCTCCCCATGGTTGAACAACCCATTTGCGGTGCATCTACCTCGTTGGTTTCCTCAGTGGGACCCGGAGTCTACTCAGATACGTCGATGACTTCCACATTCCTATCCATTCCACCCTCATCACTAGCGACCAAAATATCTGACTTATGTACCCTCTCCCACAATACACAAACACCCAACCACCAACCACCCTTGCTACCCCAACCACCATTCGTACCTAGTCATGTTGGTGTTACACCCATCCATACAATCCCCTTCCTATTCCCCCCTTCTGGAGTAGTCAACTCCCAAGTTATGGCCACTCTCAGCCTCCCCGGGTTAACTTTAGGACTACCTGTGTGGTATCTCACGCCTCCCGTTTCCCCTCCGACACCAAGTATCATCCTACAACCGGTGCAAACCATCACCACTACTAGTCAACCACCTCCCGGTGTCACTACTCCTTCCTCATCCACCAATCCATCCCCTCTTATCAAGCACACTGGGGGTAGAGGCCCACAACCATACACCGCTCTACCCCCGCCCAAACTAGTTAAGAATCCCCATGCGTTTCGCGCTCCTCCCAAATGCTCTTTGTGTGATGAGTTGGGCCATGCTACTCATCAATGTCCACAATTACCTGCATTACAAGAGCACATGCAAATGCTTGACGATGACCCCAACATCTCGGTTGTCCAACTCGACCCTACCCCTAAGCCTTGTGATAAATCACTGCATACTAATCACCCTTGTGCAATATGCGATATTTACGGCCATTACTCACATCACTGTCCTGATCTCCCAGATTATAGAGCCGCTCTCTATGAGATGAACAACTTGGACTTCGAGACGTCTCTCCCCACCATTGAAGAGATCCACCCCCCGGAATCTCTGCCAACAGGCGAGATCAATACCATTTATATGATCTCTGCTACTAGTGATCCCTCGTCAACCGACTTGACGACCAAAATTTTCCACAATGATGAAGATATTCTCGAGGCTCTTACCGCACCTGATTACCCCTGGGAGGATATGCACCATCATTCCGATTTCCTCCCGTAGGAGTCCTCCCCCACCACAGCCACCCAATTTTGATTGAGTCCAAAGAATTCCTCCCCGCTAAGGTCGACATGTTTAAAGAGCCCATTCCCACTCCTGATGCCTTCGAGGAAGGTAACATGGCTAATATCTCACCCACGATCCAAATTGATATCTCTACCCTAGGCAGTGCCCCTAAAATCATTACTTTGGGAGCATCCTACATAGAGTATGAGAGTGGAGAGTACAAGAAACCTTTTTCAAGAGTTCCGCGATGTCTTTGCCTAGTCCCACACCAAAATGCCTGGTCTTGACCCCGCTATCATACAACACCACATTGACACATGGCCAAATGTGCCCCCTGTTCGCCAAAAACAGTGCCCCATTCTCCCATCAAAGCTCCCCGCCGTTAAAGCAGAGATTGAGAAACTTCTTGCAGCAGGTTTCATTTATCCTATTACATACACCACCTGGTTTTCTAACCCCGTCCCTGTTAGCAAGAAACAAGGAACCATCAGAGTATGTACTGACTTCCACGATTTAAACTGAGCATGTCCCAAAGAGAACTTCCCAACGCCATTTATTCACCAACTTATCGATGCGTGTGTAGGGCATGAAGTCCTATCCTTCATGGATGGTTTCTTTAGGTATAACCAGATTCAGATATGCAAGGAAGATCAATACAAGACTTCCTTCACTACCCCATGGGGCACTTTTTCTTATCATGTCATGCCTTTCGTCCTTAAAAATGCAGGCGCCACCTTCCAGCGAGCCATGACCTATTGTTTTCACGACTTGGTCCTATCCTATTGGTCTATCTTGATGATCTCACAACACATTCCAAGAAATGATCCACCCACCTTAACGACCTCCGGCATGTTTTTCTGCGTTGTCTCAAGTATCAGATCCACTTGAACCCACTCAAGTGTGTATTTTGTGTTCTGGCAGGTCGGTTGTTAGATTTCATTGTTTCCCACAAAGGAATCGCTATCGGCCCCCTCAAATTTCAAGCCATATTAGACCTTCCCGCACCACGCATGCTGCGGCAACTACAGAGCTTACAGGGGAAAAAGCTAATTTCCTCCGTCACTTCGTTCCTGATTATGCCACCACAGTTCATGGATTCTTACGTTTGCTTCGTACCCACATACCATTTGTTTGGGATGACCAGGTGCACGCTGCATTCGAAGCCCTTAAAAAATATCTCACGGAAGCCCCTTTGATCTCCCCTCCGGATTTCTCTGAGGACTTTATCCTTTACGTCTCGACATCCAACCATGCCGTGTCAGGGGTCCTTGTTCAAGAAGATGCTGCTTGCTAGGAGCATGTCATTTATTACATCAACCAAACCTTGTCTGGACTGCCCCTACGTTACCCATATGAGGAAAGACTGGCCCTTGCCATTGTCTTTTCCGTACAAAAATTGCACCATTACATTTTACTCAGTCATACTACAATTGTCGCCAACTCCAACCCCATGGTCTACCTTTTGAACTGGTGACTTCTGCAAGGTCATCTCGCTAAATGGGTAATTATCCTTCAAGAATATGACCTAACTTTCATAAACATTAAGAGTACTAAAGCCCTCGCGCTTTCCCAGCTCGTAACCGACCTCCCATTCCTTTTTGTCGTCCCCACCAATCTCCGATGAGTTACCAGACAATCATTTGTTCATTATCTCATCAGATGACCCATGGTACAGTGATATTCTACTATACCTTCGCACGCAGAAGTTTCGACCCGACATAAATCGCGATAGACGCCACCATATCCGTCACCACACCTATCGGTATCTCCTCTTGGGTGACATCCTTTATCGGAGAGGAGTTGATACTATCCTCCGTCGTTTCCTTACACACGAGGAAGTTGAACAAGTCCTGAACGACTGTCATAGCGGTGCCTGTGGCGGACATTTCTCACGGATGGCCACTGCCCAGAAGGGCATCCACACTGGATACTTCTAGCCCACACTGTTTACCGACTGCATCACAACAATCAAGCATTTCCATAATTGCCAACTCTTTGCCCCAAAGGCCCGGACACCACCCGCTCTACTCCACCCAGTTGTCACCATTGGCCTTTTTTGCAAATGGGCCATCGACTTCATGGAATGTAAACCCTCATCCACAAATGACCATAAGTACATCATTGTCGTCGTTGACTACTTCACCAAATGGGCTGAAGCCATGCCCACCTTCAACTGTAAAGCCGACACTACTTCCCATTTCTTTTTTTAACCATGTTATTACACGATTCGAGGTCCCAAAACAGCTTGTCTCAGACCATGGTTCACATTTTGAATATGTCATTTGGCATGAATTGTCAACTCTCCTTAAATTCAAACATCGGTATTCCTCTGCTTACCACCCCCAAGGGAATGGCCAGGTTAAGGCCATTAAAAAAATTTTGAAAACAATCCTCCAATGCACTGTTGACTAACATAAGTCCACGTGGCATCAAATGCTTTTCCTAGCCTTATGGGCTTACCATACATCCACTAAGACCGCCACCGGTTTCACCCCTTTTCACTTAGTTCACGATGTCGAATCTGTCATCCCCATCGAGTGTCAGATCCCCACCCTACACATCGCTATTGAACTTCTCCCCGACACCTCCCCACTTGAACAGTTCCTACTGTTATTAGAACAAGCTGATGAGGACCATCGCACAACCCTCCAAACCATTGAAGCTGCCAAGAACTGCTCCAAAGCTGGTTACGACAAACATGTCCACCCACGCACTTTTCGTGAAGGCGATCTAGTCCTCATTTACGACCAAGCTCACAACAAGACCGATAAAGGGAAGTTCGAATCGATGTGGCAACGCCCTTACATAGTGCATACCTACCTTGGGCATGGGGCATATATTTTAACTGACTCCGAAGGCCACCCCTTGCTCAACCCCCGTAAAGGTTTGTATCTTAAACGTTTTTATCCTTAACAATCCTGCGGACCCATTGGTCTGTATTGTACAGTTTGATTTCTTTTTGTTTTCCAATTTTTTCCATGCACCTCGCCATCTCGATTTGCATGCCACATAGGCCATAGTCAGCTTTTAGCATTCCTTATACCATTGGATTCAGTTTTCCGAGCCCGTGATGATGCCTGAGATCATTTCTCTCTCACCCCCAGATTTTTTGGGCATTTTTTAGCAGCCCCTAGTCATCTTGGTTTAAGTGCCACCTCGGTCGTTATCCATTTTTGACTCTTTTTATATCACGGGATTCAGTTTTTCACGCTCGTGATGATGCTCGAGATCATTTCTCGCTCTCAGTAGCAACAGTTTCAACATTGTGTCCCAACACCTTATTGCCTCGGTTTGCGCACCACATCGTCCGTCATCGAATTATTACACATGTATACATGAGCCATTAACTCCATTCACTATTTCATTATTTTGCCACCATTCTACATCTCGCAAGGAGGCCCACCAGTGTTCCCCCCCAATCCTCACTCTTGGTTCTCATCGATGTCCCTTGATTGAACACTCTCTCCTTGCTTGGACATTCCTTTTGTTCGGTATAATTTTATCCCTTTTTCCGGCCAGACAAGTCCTTTACGAAAAAGGCACTTAGGGAGTTTCTGTTAAGCTCTTTTCTAACTCCTAAAAGAATGAAAAGATCACTGATCAATCTTGCTTCCTTTCATGCTTATTGAAGTACCTGAAAGGGCATCTATCTGGTATAAGTTTAACCCTTTTCCGGACCTCGTAGACTAATTATGAAAAAGGAATACTCTAGTCACACCAGATAGAAGAGTTCTTCATTAAATGCTTTTATGCTTTTTCGGGCCTTGGAGACTAACACACGAAAAAGAACCCCTCTAGAGTCTTCTTATTGCTTTCAGACTCTCTAAAATTGAAAGCAACCATGAGCATGCACTGTCCTGGGCTTGTACAAATCCACACGATGGTACCATTCCATTATTTCAGAGTCTTCTTATCGCTTTCAGACTCCTTAAAATTGAAAGCAATCACGAGCATGAATTGTCCTAGGCTCGTATAAATCCCCATGACAGTACCATTTTGAGCACACTTCTTCCAGCTCCTTAAATCATGAAGAAGCCCCCATCAGTGCCCCTCGGCACTATGATCAATCATCTCGGCAGCACCCCCACTAAGGTCTCCTTTGTTGAGAGTATTCTGCGATAAACCACCCTCAGAGTCTCCTGCCATCTTACACCAACTTGAGTATCACTCATCCCAGTCACCATCCCTGATCCATTAAAGCATGATCCCCTTCCCACCAGTAAGTTTCATATGTTTCCCGATCATCCCCGCCATCATACTCTGAACAAAGGAAGTTCGAGTCCACCTACTCTATTTTCCTAGTTATTCCCCACCTCCACAGTATGTCAGTCCTACAATCAATACTCTCACACTTCGGCTATCCACCTCGTGCTCCTATCAAGGAAACATCATTTTCTTTCTAGTTGCAGGTCTCCCTCTGTCGATGATAGCCCATCTATTCTAGAGGATAGGCCCATAGGTCCCTACGCCTTGGACTCATCACCATCTGTGGTGAGTGCCTATGGACCATTTTGAGCAGATTCATTAGTGCCTCTCTGAATGGTTGTTTCTCACATGCTTGACTTCAACACCTTGATCGCATCGTTGAGATTCGTGTAGGGTATATATCCCTTCAGTTATTGGTCGAAGACCCCGGACTTCCCTTGACTCTAGCACATTGGTGAGTCACCTTGGAACACCCAGTTATATGTTCCCGTGGATATCCAGGTTGCATTGGCGATTGTATTTGGAAGCCACTCACTCAGATGCTTCCTTGAGTACCCAGTATAGCTCCAGTCCAGTGTACCATTGAGGGTATGACCCCCCGTCATTATGATCCAACAGCTCATCAATTACTCTAGTACCACACTCAGCAACACTATTGTTATTCCAGTGTATCATTTCTTCAGTTCAGACATGGTTAGCCCGACAGTATGTCCCAAATTTCTGTCCCCTTTGGACCCTTATGATGTACACAGTGGTTCTATATGTATCTTTCAGGTCCCCATTTTTGGGCCTCATTGTTATTTCATATATATCTTGATACGAGCATGGGTATGCCCGCCTCGTCCGTACATTGATATTATTCCTCATTCATTATTGAGGGTCTTGTATTTTCAGTTTTTGCAGTTTGTTCAGTACCATTGTTTTGGGCTCTAATTCGTTTCTTCTCTTCTCCACTCCCTAGGAAACCCATAAAAGACCTATGATGTCTATCGGCCATACGATGATCTCCTGCCCTCACACATTAGGGGGCAATCTGTTAACACCCAAAAAGTACTCACCATCTCATCTCCCTCATTACATGACTCATTTGTCTATATTTCCTACCATATTTTTCTCCAAAACCTCAAAAAACCATTAAAAATCCATCAAAAAGGCCAAAAAACCCCCTTTTCCCCAAAAATAATTTAAATTTCATCCAAAGATAGCAAAAACCCTGTAAAAGGGGCCCTAAATTCCCAAAAATCAAATAAAAGGGAATACAAAATATAAAAAAAGAGGAAAAAGAGGGAAACAGGAAACAAAAATCCTATACAATTGACCTAAACCATATGGTGCCAAAAACCATGGGTCAATACTCCACCACTAAAAACCTATAAATAGGTGATGGAGGCTCCCCATTTCACATCCACAATCTTTCCTATCCTCACTCTGCCAAAATCACTCTTGAAAACATAGCTTACCATTTGAGCTAGTTTTTCCCATTTAAGTGCCCCTTTTGGCCCATTATTCAAACACCTTGGAGAAGGAGAAGGAACCCATTGGAGCACGGAAGCCACCCTCTTGGACTACTACAAGAGCTCCACCAACCTCAACACTTGAGGTAAATGTAATCTTGATTATATCATAATACAAAAGAAATTTTTTATTATCTTGTCATTATCTTTTTATTTCCTGTTGATGCACATGTTAGTTTAGTTTTTACTGTTTTACTATTTAAATTTATTGTTTATTGAACTGCTACTTGTTGATGTATATGTAACTTCGGAATGTATTTCACATATATGTATATTGTATTCCTATAGAGATGGTATTATTCCTCTATAAGGAAGTGTCGTCATTTATATTGTAAGTGTCGTAACTTATACTTGATGGGTTATTAGACCACCTTATTTGGGGTCGGCCCTATATAAGTCATGTGGGTCAAAGGGTTATTAGACCACCCTATTGGGGGTCGGCCATGTGGGTCAAAGGGTTATTAGACCACCCTATTGGGGGTCGGCCCAGTCAGCATTATGTTATGTGGTTAAGTTCGAGCCTACATGAGTTAGGTAAAAAGGCAAGTCAAGTCAAGTATAAATAGAGTGCGGGAGGCACTCTATTTACTCACTCACTTCTCACACATGCTCTCACGGAGGAGAGGCGCACTTATGGAGGAGGAGGATTGCTGCTAGGTTATGGCTATCTCTATTGGTTGGTTGTATCATTGCTCTATCTATCTCTGAGGAAGTTATTGGGGTTTTTCACCTTTATGGTTTTTCCCAAGTATATCTTTGTGTCTCTTGTGTGCTTGCATTATTGTCTCCATGATTGATATGCTGTAGATATGCTATACATGTTGTTCTCTCAGTTAAGATCCTAGATCATATTGAAGTAAATTCTGAAAATTTAACATGGTATCAGAGCTAGCCTGAAAGAAGGCATGATATGGCATGTATGACACTTGTTGCACTTACGATGCTAGGGCTTGATATAGCAAAAACCGGTCATCGTAGCACTTTCACTATAAATCCGTTTTGGCGACGTTTTCGGATCTGAAATTGTTACAGGCCGAAGCTAAGATCTCCAGGTATCTTGTGTCCAAAGGACAACCTCTAATTCGTTGTACTTTGTGATTTATGATATGTACAATATAGTGTTTCTGCCTCTTCCAGATCTGAGTCAAAATCAGGTGACCTTGGGAAAAAGGTCATATCTTGGGCTAGGAAACTCCAAATGAAATTTCGTAAAAAGTGACAGGTATTACACAGTCTGTACTATCTCAAAAAACTTGTTCAGAGGCCGAAGTTGAGCCAGTGACACGTGGCACGCCATACAAGTTCGTTCTCCTGTATTATCCCATAAACAGGTCACGTTGCGACATTTGGCATAACTCTCTCTCATAGAGTCCAATTGAGTTCAGACCTATCAGGATGGAAAGGTAACAGGCCGAGCTATCTCAGAAAACGTTTTCAGAGGCCAAAGTTAAAATAGTGACACGTGGCACGCTGTACAAGTTCGCTCTCCTGTTTTATCCCAAAACAGGTCACGTTACGACATTTGGCATAACTCTCTCTCAGAGAATCCAATTGAGGTCAGACCTATCAGGATGGAAAGATAACAGGTCAGGCTATCTCAGAAAACTTTTTCAGACCCTGTGGATCAAAAATTTTGGAGTTACACCAGAAACAATCAGGTACATATTTCTGTCAAAACAGAATTATTTTTTGGTACCTTCATTCATGGCTTCCGGAATTTAGGGCTTTGGAGAAAGTTGGAATTTTTGTAATCGGAGACCACGGCTGGATGCTACTCATCAAAATAGAAATTTAGAGACCAAGATCAGAATTTTTGGTTGGGCAGAAGGCCGGGCTTGATTAGACCCTAGTTCGGGACTTTGATCAGAAAAGTGGAAAATTAGGGCTTCTGTAAAAATGGGAATTTTTGAAATCTGTGACCACGGCTGGAAGCTCCTCAGAAAAATAGAAGCTTAGAGCTTTGGATCAAACATTTTGATGGGGAAAAAGAGTGGGCTTCATCAAACCCCAGTTCAGGGTCACGTCCAGTGAATCCGGAAGTTTCAAAGGCAAAATTGAGGAGTGAAACTTTGCAGTTTTCAAATTCTGAATATACCAGTTTGATCAGCTCATCAAGGCGCATATTTCTATCCTTTTGAAAGTTTGAAATTCAAAGTTTGAATTTTTGGGGTTTCTCTGACAAACCCATATCCAGCTCAAGGTCCAGTTCTTGCAAATCAAGTGGATTGGGTTAATCCTAGAAGAAGATGGATTGATCACCTGCATAAGTGAAAGAAGTTCCTGTCTCAGAGGGAGATGAGGATAAGGCCTTACATAAGAAGAATACAAGCGATCTCGACAGGTATGACTCATCGAGGTATGTTTTGATATTTGTCCATGATTAAGTTTATGGTATGTTTGTCTTCATGTTATTACAGTTAAGTACAATTTTGTTTTTAGATTTGCCGTATCACCTTAACAAAATTATGAATGCATGATAGAAGATATTCATTATTTAGGGTGTTGACACTTATGATTGTACTAATGCATTATGGTGTTGTATGAGGTTTATGTTGTCTACTAACATGAAAGGTACACCAAGAAAGACAAATCATGCTCCAGTTCAAGAACATATGATCATGGTGACATGAGGATAAAGACTCATCCATTGTCATGGATCTCATAGAAGATCCATTTACGAGGTATGTATAACTTGGTTTTATAATGGCTAACCATTGAGACATGCAGGTTACTAGCACAAGTCATTGAAGAGAACCAAAAGACATTATACGGGTATGTTAGACATAACTAGCTAGCATGCTAATCCAGGTATGTTTTTCCTATATCAAGCTAGAATCCTACCTTGTGTTAGGATCTTATACTATTGTGTTGTTGATAATGATTATTCACAAAGAGTCATAGGTTTGAATAATCATGGTTGTATGCATATTATGTTTCTTACCATAATTGATGATATGACTAACCAGAAGAATCATGAAGGTATAGCTTTTATGCATATTATATCTCTTATCTTGATTGATGATTCAACTAACCCGAAGAGTCATAGGTTTGAGTAATTACAGGTTTAGACATGTTATGTTTCTTATGATTTGACTAACCATAAGAATACTACATAAACCTTGAATGCTAATGCTTATTATTTCTGTTTGAAATGATCATGACTATACATGCTTGAGATTATTGTGTTTTAATAGTATACTAATGAATGTATGATTTTATATGAGTTCACAAGGATAACACAATCATGATACTAATAAGCATGCATAGGGACCAAGGATGAATATGAGTTCAAGAACAGGTAATTTAGTAAGCAAAGATCAAGAGGGAGCACACTCCAGTTGTTCCTGCAAGAAAGCAAAGGAGCACACTTCAGTAGTTTCTGCAAGGATGCAGATATTCAGAGGGAGTTGACCATCTCTCTACATTCCACAATAGAAAGGTGTAGAAGAAGCTACTTCAGATTAGGACTCCAGCAGCTCCTGCAAGGAAGCAAAGACTCAGAGGGAGTCCACCCAACGAACAAACAAAGATAAGTATTTTAAATTATCATTTCTTGCATATTTGTTTGTTTAAATAATACTGTTCAATAATGTATACACTGATGTTCCTAGAATTAGGTTGTGTATTATGCATATTAGAATAGTTGCATTGATGAACAGTATACTACTAATATACATGGGTAAGTGGCCTATGGCACTGTACAACATTCCATTGCTACTTATCTAGAATGAAACCTCTTTGCTGACATGTTGGGAGTTGTGCACACTCTTAACAATGTTCTGGTAGAGATTGGAAGGCATCTAGAAAGTTACGGGATATGGATAAATGTTGTATTGAAGCATTGGCTAAGATAATTGCATGACTGTATGACATATTTCTTTATGTGTAAGAATTTGTTCTGAAAACTATGAGATGTTTTCTAATCATGCAATTTAACTTGTTGTGTAGGAAAGATAAATCGTATGCCATCTCCTACAAAAGAAGAACTACAACATTCTGTTCCAGCAACAAAGATATCTATTGAAGATATTGAAGATATTGAAGTTCCCAGGATCTGGGATGAAGAAATGGAATGCCATGATCCGTCGATCATGAAGAATGATGTTTGGGATGTAGTCCCAAGATGTGAAGGGAAGTTTTTTTTATGACTTCAAAATGGAACTATCAGATCAAGCATGTTGCAGATGGCAGCATTGAGAAATATAAAAGTGATAAAATAGAAGATGCACCAGATGGATCTCAAGACAGCATGGTGTAGTCATATATGTGTGCAGAACTTGGTATGGTAGGATAGACAGCTTTCTATCCAGTTTGGGCGTTACCAAGAGTAAAGCAGATTCCAACCTTTTCTACAAGGTTGAAGAAGGCAATCCAGTGATACTATTTTTTTTTGCAGATAACCTGTTTGTTACAGGTAAAGATAGATTGATTGCCGACACGCAGCGGAAGCTTTCTTCCAAGTTCGAGATGATGCACTATTTGTTTTTGGCATGGAGGTGTGGCAGAGTGATGGAATCTTCCTTGGACAATGGAAGTATGCAGTAGAGATCCTGAAGAGGTTCGGGATGATGGACTGCAAGCTATGGCCACACCTATGGCATCGAATCTGAAGCTTCTATGTGATGCTTCATCTGAGCTGGTTGATGTCTCCATGTATCGTCAGATGATTGGGTCCTTGATGTACCTAATGAACATGAGACCAGATATTTGCTTTGCTGTGAACACATTGAGCCAGTTCCTGACGGATCCAAGGAGTGTTCACCTGGTTGCTGTAAAGCATATTCTGAGGTACCTGAAGGGTACAGTGGATTATGGGCTCAGGTATGAGGTGAATCAAAAGTTTAACCTGCAGGGTTATGTTGATTCAGATTGGGCTGGCAGTGCTGCAGATAGGAAGAGCACATCTGGGTGCTGCTTCAGTATGGGATTAGGTGTGATCTCTTGGTTTAGCAGGAAGCAGTCCTGCGTAGCACTGAGTACAGCTGAGGCAGAGTATGTTGCATCCTGTTCAGCTAGTTGTGAGGCAGTATGGCTACGGAAGCTACTGTCTGAGTTATTTGATCTCCATTGGAAGCTACTGGTATCTTCTGTGATAACCAGAGTTGTGTGAAGCTATCCGAGAATCCAGTGTTTCATGACAGGTCGAAACACATAGAGATCAAATATCACTATATCAGGAATATGGTATAGAGAGGAGCTGTGAAGCTCCTGTATGTTGCGACGGACGAGCAGATTGCAGATGTGCTGACGAAGCCACTAGCCAGGGTGAAGTTCGAGTACTTCAGAGAGAGGCTTGGCGTTCTTCAGATCGAGGACACTTCGAGGAAGAAGTGATGGACACATTTGCTGAAGCCATTCCAAGCATGTGGGAAGGAGGATCCTTCACATGGCTGTGGATGTAAGCGCTGGATGATGAGCATCAGGATGATGTTCTGGTTTCTGCCTGGATATGATCAGTTGGATCATTTATGTATGTACGCATCATGTTGGATGCTGGATATGATCGGTTGGATCATGTGTATGTATCTTTGTATGATTAGGTAGATCATGGATGATGATGGATACATTGTGTGGATCATGTATCTTTGTATGATCAGGTAGATCATGGATGCTGATGGATACATTGTGTGGATTATGTATCTTTGTATGATCAGGTAGATCATGCATACTGATGGATACATTGTGTGGATCATGTATCTTTGTATGATCAGGTAGATCATCTATGCTGATGGATACATTGTGTGGATCATGTATCTTTGTATGATCAGGTGGATCATGTATGTTGATGGATACATTGTGTGGATCATGTATCTATGTATGTATCAGGTGGATACTTGGATGATCGTGGATGACAAGCTTCTCCAGATGACATGCAGCAGGATGTTGCAGTGATGATGATCAGGATGATCATGTGTACATCAGGATGATGTTTGATGAGTATCAGATGATACTTTGTGGCCGTGGATCAGGTTGTGCAGGAAAGCATGTAATTTGTGCCCTGGGAGATTTGCAGATGGTCTTTCGAGGTTTTGCCTATGGCATGTAATTCGGTGCCCTGGGACATCTGGCAAATGCTCTTGCGAGGTTTTGCTTGGGAGGACATGTAATTTGTGCCCTGGGAGATTTCAGGTCGGAGTTGTGTACCCGTAACATCCTCAGATTCTCTTGCGAGGTTTTGTCCTATGGCATGTAATTTGCTCCTGGGAGATCTGGACAGGATGAAAAAGGCCTTAGATGCTTCAGCCAGGTTTTGCCATGACCACATGTAATTTGCTCCTGGGAGATCTGGACAGGATGAAAAAGGCCTCAGATGCTTCAGCCAGGTTTTGTGGTGGACCACATGTAATTTGCTCCTGGGAGATCTGGACAGGATGAAAAAGGCCTCAGATGCTTCAGCCAGGTTTTGTGGTGAGATCACATGTAATGTGCTCCTGGGAGATCCGACAGGTAGAGCCGCGTGCTCGTAACAGCCTGGGATGCTTCAGCCAGGTTTTGTGATGGTTCACATGTAATGTGCTCCTGGGAGATCCTACAGGTAGAGCTGTGTGCTTGTAATAGCCTGGGATGCTGCAGCCAGGTTTTGTGACGCACGTAATAAGTCCTGAGGATTCCACAGTATGGCCAGTGATGATGAAGACCTGCAGGTGGTGGGCCTACATCCAGTATGAAAAAGGACTGGCTCTGTAGAACTTCCTATGACGAGTAGATTCAGAGATTGATTGAGATAGCAGCAGCAGTGACGATGATGATGACTCGATGATGATTATCCAGTGACGATGATCCAGAGAAGATGACTTGTGCTAGAAGAACTGTGCTGAGAAATACCTTCCTAGTTAAGAGGGAGTGTTGATGTATATGTAACTTCGGAATGTATTTCACATATATGTATATTGTATTCCTATAGAGATGGTATTATTCCTCTATAAGGAAGTGTCGTCATTTATATTGTAAGTGTCGTAACTTATACTTGATGGGTTATTAGACCACCTTATTTGGGGTCGGCCCTATATAAGTCATGTGGGTCAAAGGGTTATTAGACCACCCTATTGGGGGTCGGCCATGTGGGTCAAAGGGTTATTAGACCACCCTATTGGGGGGTCGGCCCAGTCAGCATTATGTTATGTGGTTAAGTTCGAGCCTACATGAGTTAGGTAAAAAGGCAAGTCAAGTCAAGTATAAATAGAGTGCGGGAGGCACTCTATTTACTCACTCACTTCTCACACATGCTCTCACGGAGGAGAGGCGCACTTATGGAGGAGGAGGATTGCTGCTAGGTTATGGCTATCTCTATTGGTTGGTTGTATCATTGCTCTATCTATCTCTGAGGAAGTTATTGGGGTTTTTCACCTTTATGGTTTTCCCCAAGTATATCTTTGTGTCTCTTGTGTGCTTGCATTATTGTCTCCATGATTGATATGCTGTAGATATGCTGTACATGTTGTTCTCTCAGTTAAGATCCTAGATCATATTGAAGTAAATTCTGAAAATTTAACACTACTAAGGAGGCCCTTCTCCTTAGTAGGTGCTCATTTGCACAAGCTATGGTGAAAACCCTAGATACAGCTTAGGACCACCTTAGGGCACCTTCAAACAAAACGTAGAACATGTTTTAGCTCGAAAGCTAAGTAGTCTCAAATCTATCACAACTATTCTTAACCATTCAGGATTATAATAATTACTAAATACATATTCTTTCTACTGAGTAAAATACAGTCACTTAAATTACACAGACATAGTTATAGAAACAAAGCATACATTCAACTGGTCAACAAGTATTTTATATGTATAAACAATGCCACATCACAGAGCAATGAGAACATATTTAAACAATAATTTTTAGACTTTTATAGATCCATTAGCATTAAACTAATTAAAGCATAATAGAATGATAAACACTTATATAATAATTTCAAGTCTTTACTATACACTTTAACCATCAGAAATATAATAAGATTACAAATTTCCATGCAAATTATAAATGAAATATCTTCCAATGAGATATATGTATCTCTTTCAGTAATAATATACAGTGATGAAGTTAATTTTAAATAAACTTTAGATCCGAATGACGATAGTACCCCATATAAAAATAAATAAAAAATAAAAATCAGATTTTAGGGACATTACAGCCCCAACCTACAATTTTCACACATTCCTATTCATGTCAACTTGTTGTTTTATTCAATTCCTTTATCTTTCAAGATTACTATCGAGGATACAAAAGATTTCATTAGAAGTAGCTAAGTCATTTTTCACAACAGACATCTCGAAATTGGTGACAACATAGTCCTTAATTGGTGGTGGTTAATGACCATATAAGGGTTAAAGTGGAGTCATTTTTTTCCAAAGTATTATATGTTGTATTATACTTCCATTTGGTCATCTGTAACCAATTATACCATTTTTTTTTACAATTATTTGAAAAAATCCTTTGGTACCCTTTAACGAATTTATTTACTAATTTTGTTTGTCCATCTATCTGGGGATGGTATAAACTACTCCTTGTTAAGTTGGTACCAACCGAGTCCTTCCTAAATTTATTGGTGAAATTGGCATCCCTATTTCTCATGATAACCTTGGGGAAACCATGGATCATATAGATATTATTTACATAATTATTAGCAATTTGAATGGCTTTAAATTTGGATGATATTCCAATAATTGAGCATATTTGGTTAATATATTTACGATTAGAAATATGGTATCCTTCACATCATAGGTGGGGTGATCCATGATAAGTTCCATTGATACCTATAACCATTTTTTATATATAATATTAAGGGGTTAGAGCAGACCTAGTACTGCAACTAATTCAATATTTTTGCACTAGCAAGTGTCACATTTTGTCATGTATTTTCATATGTTCATCTTCATTCATTTCCAAAAAAGATTTCTGAATGTTGTTGTATGTTTTCAAGAATCCATCAATACCTCTATTTAAAGAATCATGATTCTCTCTCAATATTTGGATATCGAATTTGGAAGAGTTGGGTAAATGTATTCTTTCTTTTTACAGAGTATACCATTCTCCCAAGTAAAATTTGATCTTATTCAATTATTATTTCCAACTTCCCCAATTAGCTTTCATATTTCTCGATTTTTCACATGCTAGGGTTGAACATTTTTATCCATTCAAAAATAACTACTAAAATACGATATAGTGTGGCATGGTTCTCTTCCTTCCTTGACAATCTATCAACAACTAAATTTTCCTTTCCATTCATAAAATGAATCTTAAAGTAAAAGGCTTGGATTTTTCTCTCCCAATTTTGATGTTTTAGTGACAAGTCGAAGGAGGTCCAACTAGAACTAGATACTATATCAAGCATGTAACTGAAGGGATTCTAAACAATGTATCCAACATAACCCGAATTCCATAGGAAGCATGTGGCTAAAGAGATTCCAAAGTGACTTAGAAAGTGGAGGGAGTCAGGGATATTTGGTGACTTTGAGCTGATTGGATAAGAGAACCATCAACATGCATGAATATTATCAATGCAATGATGTGATAGATTTGAGCACATGTAAAACAACCAATATAAGAGGAACTAAGGCCCCCCTCAGTCTGTCCAAGGGAACCCATCAATCATAGATATGGGGCCAAGTTACAATGTGTCTCTAGGTCTATCCTCCATAATAGATGTTTTCATGTCGACAAAGGGATACCCACTACCAATACGGAGACAATGTTTCTTTATGACTTGATAAATGGAGAGGAATAGGGGATTGAGACACTTGTGGGGGATATGAAGGACTCAAAATTCCTTTATTTCGAGTATGAATACACAGGAATGGTGACATCTCTAGAGGGGATTAGTTCTAGTAAAACTCCATGTGTCACTCATCATAAAATGCTTTCTATAAAGGTGTCATGTCCCAAATTTGGTATTGGGTCACAATGGCCTAATCACATTGGCCCTATTCATTAGAGTTTGTCAAATTGATGCTAAAGGTCAAATAATTGCCAAGGAGGAAAATTACTAGTTTCCTAGGTTTGGGGTGGAAGCTTTGGGATTTGGAATAATGGGGATAATAAATGATGTTTGAACATTAGAATGGCATAAATATTTAATAAAGGAGCTAAATAAATATATACAAGTGAAAATCAAAGTGGCATTTCATCATGAAGACAAATGGAGGAAGTGGGACCCACATATGGCTAGATTTCCCCACTACATTTGGCATCATTCTATCACCAATTCGAATTCAAGGTGAATGGTAACATACTTTGGGAAGTCCAAAAGGTATTATTCATGGCATAACTCATCCAAGGTCGAAATATAGAGGAAGAGTAACTCCCATGGAAGAGGAAGAGACAATTTGGAGCTAGTGAGACACTTGGGCTAGATTCCCTAGCTCTATGACAACAATGATGAAGATGCTATGACACCTATGACACAAATCAGACCTGAAGGCTGACATATGACATATATTACATGTCAGGGATAAAAATAGACTCCAAGAGGGCGCTCAAGGGTGTTAGGGCAGCTAAGATGCTTCCACATGTGATTTGGTGGAAGTGGGAGACTAGGAATTGTTGTACAAGTGGCGTTCTTTGGAATCTCTTCCCAACGTGAGTTGGCATGAGTCTCTTGGAAGAAATTCGACCCATGGAGGCCATTAGAACTTTATAAATGTCAATAACAAAGAATGAAACCAGCTTTTGATCATTTGTAGAATTTGCAATTGCATTTGTGAAGAGGGAGAGCTAGTGGATGACTAGTTTCTTGCCTTAGCCAATTTCGAGGGTGAAAGATTCCCATCCAAGTTGGTAATTGGAAAGGCCATTCAGACCTTTCATTTGGAGCTTTAATGGAGTCTTTATTTGCAGGTGTAGGCTACAGGGCAGCTCATGGTTTCTTCTATTGCAGCTCACTCCTTCAACCATTTCCAGTTTTGATGGCATATTCTTGATCCTTGAGGGAGGGCGTTTTTGGTGAGCTATTGTACTCTTTGGGGAAGCTTTTAATGCCCCATTTCTTTTGTAATATGAATTAAATACTCTGTTCTTCATCTCCAAAAAGTTTCAGGTCGAAATTCCAAGTAGAAATGTATAAATCTCATTTTTAATGGAAGAACAATGCCATTTCCCCACTACCTTGTTGTGAGCCAATGTATTGATGATGATTTCGAATGAATGGATGATTCTATGATATATTTGTGATCAATATACTTCCATGGATGTATTCTACAAGTTTCATGTACTGTACTTGAGCATTTGAAGCATTTTTACTCAGTTTAGTTGTATTTGGGAGGTGAAATAGTGCCATTTCCCCAAGGGTCGAATTGGGGATTTTTGCAGTTGAATGGAAGAGGGTGAGAACAGTTGTAATAATCCATTAATGGTGCATATGAGACTTTAATAACATACTTAACACATTACATACCTCTGTTCATAAATTTGAGTGGGTTTGGAGGCATTTGGGAAGCCATTTTCATTGTTTACCCCAGGGGGATTTGAACCCCAAATTACTAGTAAAATTGCATAATTGGTCCAGAATATTAAGAGATTTTTCAGAGGTCTTTTGGTGGCCATATGTCATCCATAACATCATATTCAATTTCTAATATCATTCATACACCTTCCTTGAAGATTTGAAGGCATTTGGAGTCAATTTGAGACCTAGAGACCAATACTAGTCAAAGGAAAATCACTAGTAAAGTTACCTACATTGATCAGAATTGAAAGAGGATTTGCAGAAGTATTTTAAAGGTCCAAAGGCATCCCTGAAACACATATTTATGTTCTAATATCATTCATACACCTTCTCAGAAGATTTGGGATCATTTGGGGCAAATTTGGGACCTAGAGATCGAAACTAGTCAAAGGTCGAACCAAGGAAAAAAGTGGAAAATTGCAATTTTAATAAAATTCCTAACAAGGAACATTACAGTGGTATCAGAGCATGATCTTGGCACCTGATGTGGTATAATATTCATGAGGACAATAATTCAGGTACCACCATTAGATATTGAAACCGAAAGTGCTTTTGTTGAAAAAAAAAAGTAGGAGAAGAAGAGCAAATTTTTTGAGGGAACTATGACTAGGGATGAAAAGGGAGCCTCATATGATGGTGAGGAGCATATAAAAATTATGAAAACAATATTTGAAGATATGACCAAGCAAATTAAGGAAGGATTCGAATTGTTTTCTATCGAACTTGTGGAAAAAATTATTGATTTTAAGGAAACCAAGGGGCAAAATGCAACAGCTTGCTTGAAGGAGCAAAAGGAAGAGACATCACAAGATAGTGAAGAATATTCTATTGAAAATATGGAAGATCATTTCGAGACACCTTCTAGCTTAGACATGAACCAAAGAGCATCTACTGATGGATGCTTAAACTATGAAGGAGTACCTATTGATGGGTGCTCACACCTCTATGTTGGTGACATAGAGATCACTTTTGAAAATGTTGCTGCAAGCCCAAGTTCCATTAAGCATGATAATGAAGACCTTGCAGCAGTTGAAGAAGAACCAAGATCAACTTCCCCATCACCACTTGAGCTTCATGAAGTTGGTCCAAGAAAAAATGAAGAAGATGAGGAGGTTCATTTGCAAGAGCCTCATTTTCTTGAAGGGTCCTTAAAGATGAATGAAAAGAAGATCCAAGAGTCCCTCAGCATTCTCCATGACACTCAAGCATTGGTGTCAAATTCTTGTTGGAGAGCTACTTCATTGGAGGAAACATCCTTCCTTGAAGACATGGAGAAGATTCAAAGAGCAATGTGCCACATCAAAGGTAATTTCATGTCTTTGCTTTTTGATAGAAACCATTTGTTTGAGCTTAATGAATTGTTACATGATGCATACTTGAAGAATAATGAGGATATTCATAAGCTCACAATTCAAAATGAGCAACTTCTTGAAAAGTTGCAAGATACTTGTTTTTCCTCCTATGTTTCAGATTGTCAAATGGTAGATTGTTTGGAGGATTCTCATGACATGGTGGATCATGAGAAATGTGAAAATTTGAATGTTCTTGATGTGTTTGAAGATGAACTTGAAGAGATCCAAACACTTGATGTGGTGGAAGAGGAATTTGAATTGCCTCTTGATGAAGGTTATGCAATTTTTAAAGAAGAGCATGATTCCTCTACATTGGAACCAAACTATGACAAAGAGTTCACACTTTTGAAGGAGCTGCATGATACTACCCATATGGATCCTTCCCATGATGAAACTTCTGCACTTTTTGATCATTTGGGTGAGTTAGTTCATTCTCCTACTTCCTACAATTCCATGTTTTGCAACATTAGTCTCAATGAAGTATGGGTGAAAGGGTTCTTTTTGATGGTGCCACATGAGGAGCATGGAACTCCTAGATTTAACTTTTATGATGACATGGTTGGAGCACATTCTTATTCACATTTGCAGCAGCATCATTTGTCACTTTATGATGATTCACATCTACATGGATGTACCTATGATATGGATTTGAGTCACTTGAAGACTCATGGTTTTTCTTGCTCAACACTGGGTTCATTTTATGTTAGAGGAACTTCATCCAACACTTGGGTGAATAGATTTATGATGGGAGAACATTTTTGTTGGCAGCCACATACTTTGTTACATCTTTATGATTCTCACATTCATGGATGTATGGGTGAGACTTCTTTGAGTCATTTGAAGTCTCCTTGTTTTTTCTGCTCATTATTTGGTTCAGATTTTAGTGGAGATTCTTCATTCACTTCTTGGATGAAAGAATACATGGTTGAATATTTTGATGCATATCACATCCTTTTGGAGCAGCATTATAGGACATGGGATCCTCACCTATGTCATTGGAGCAGATTTGATTGGTCACTTGAAGCTTGTATGCACTTGGAAAATGGTGGTCTACTTGCTTGGAGGTATAAGCACCTTCATGACTCTTTGATTAAGCATATCCTTGATGTACATTTTCATTATGTTGTTATGTACTTTGATGATATATATTTGGTACTCATGATGTTTGGAAGGATACATACAAGAAAATGGGATCCAGGAATCCTCTTAACTAATGGTGTGGGTTGGAGAGCACTCTTAATTATTGGGTTGCAATACAAGCAATGGGACCCTGGAATAATTTTTATCTCATTGGTTTCAAATTTTTTGGGGAAACAAGCAGTATGGGATATGGATTTCCCCACTTAATAAAGTGATTTTTATCAGAGTAGTGCAGCAGCAAGCATGGTGGTTCCTCTCTAAAATCTTCATGGAAACTCAAAGACTCAAGGTTGGGCAATTCAATGGCAACTTCAAAGAATTATACAGAAAGCAGGTTCTTCAACACCCATGTTTAAAATTGCTTGAGGACAAGCAATATTGGGAAGGGAGGATTTGTCATGTCCCAAATTTGGTATTGGGTCACAATGGCCTAATCACATTGGCCCTATTCATTAGAGTTTGTCAAATTGATGCTAAAGGTCAAATAATTGCCAAGGAGGAAAATTACTAGTTTCCTAGGTTTGGGGTGGAAGCTTTGGGATTTGGAATAATGGGGATAATAAATGATGTTTGAACATTAGAATGGCATAAATATTTAATAAAGGAGCTAAATAAATATATACAAGTGAAAATCAAAGTGGCATTTCATCATGAAGACACATGGAGGAAGTGGGACCCACATATGGCTAGATTTCCCCACTACATTTGGCATCATTCTATCACCAATTCGAATTCAAGGTGAATGGTAACATACTTTGGGAAGTCCAAAAGGTATTATTCATGGCATAACTCATCCAAGGTCAAAATATAGAGGAAGAGTAACTCCCATGGAAGAGGAAGAGACAATTTGGAGCTAGTGAGACACTTGGGCTAGATTCCCTAGCTCTATGACAACAATGATGAAGATGTTATGACACCTATGACACAAATCAGACCTGAAGGCTGACATATGACATATATGACATGTCAGGGATAAAAATAGACTCCAAGAGGGCGCTCAAGGGTGTTAGGGCAGCTAAGATGCTTCCACATGTGATTTGGTGGAAGTGGGAGACTAGGAATTGTTGTACAAGTAGCGTTCTTTGGAATCTCTTCCCAACGTGAGTTGGCATGAGTCTCTTGGAAGGAATTCGACCCATGGAGGCCATTAGAACTTTATAAATGTCAATAACAAAGAATGAAACCAGCTTTTGATCATTTGTAGAATTTGCAATTGCATTTGTGAAGAGGGAGAGCTAGTGGATGACTAGTTTCTTGCCTTAGCCAATTTCGAGGGTGAAAGATTCCCATCCAAGTTGGTAATTGGAAAGGCCATTCAGACCTTTCATTTGGAGCTTTAATGGAGTCTTTATTTGCAGGTGTAAGCTACAGGGCAGCTCATGGTTTCTTCTATTGCAGCTCACTCCTTCAACCATTTCCAGTTTTGATGGCATATTCTTGATCCTTGAGGGAGGGCGTTTTTGGTGAGCTATTGTACTCTTTGGGGAAGCTTTTAATGCCCCATTTCTTTTGTAATATGAAGTAAATACTCTGTTATTCATCTCCAAAAAGTTTCAGGTCGAAATTCCAAGTAGAAATGTATAAATCTCATTTTTAATGGAAGAACAATGCCATTTCCCCACTACCTTGTTGTGAGCCAATGTATTGAT
Organism: Larix kaempferi; assembly: GCA_027924585.1. Classification (NCBI taxonomy): domain Eukaryota; kingdom Viridiplantae; phylum Streptophyta; class Pinopsida; order Pinales; family Pinaceae; genus Larix; species Larix kaempferi. The sequence goes on from BSBM01000519.1 coordinate 16,046,998, forward strand.
GATGATTTCAAATGAATGGATGATTCTATGATATATTTGTGATCAATATACTTCCATGGATGTCTTCTACAAGTTTCATGTACTGTACTTGAGCATTTGAAGCATTTTTACTCAGTTTAGTTGTATTGGGAGGTGAAATAGTGCCATTTCCCCAAGGGTCGAATTGGGGATTTTTGCAGTTGAATGGAAGAGGGTGAGAACAGTTGTAATAATCCATTAATGGTGCATATGAGACTTTAATAACATACTTAACACATTACATACCTCTGTTCATAAATTTGAGTGGGTTTGGAGGCATTTGGGAAGCCATTTTCATTGTTTACCCCAGGGGGATTTGAACCCCAAATTACTAGTAAAATTGCATAATTGGTCCAGAATATTAAGAGATTTTTCAGAGGTCTTTTGGTGGCCATATGTCATCCATAACATCATATTCAAGTTCTAATATCATTCATACACCTTCCTTGAAGATTTGAAGGCATTTGGAGTCAATTTGAGACCTAGAGACCAATACTAGTCAAAGGAAAATCACTAGTAAAGTTACCTACATTGATCAGAATTGAAAGAGGATTTGCAAAAGTATTTTAAAGGTCCAAAAGCATCCCTGAAACACATATTTATGTTCTAATATCATTCATACACCTTCTCAGAAGATTTGGGATCATTTGGGGCAAATTTGGGACCTAGAGATCGAAACTAGTCAAAGGTCGAACCAAGGAAAAAAGTGGAAAATTGCAATTTTAATAAAATTCCTAACAAGGAACATTACAAAAGGTGACCGGGGATGCTTCCATAAATGACATGATATACAATATGTAGGAGTGCTAAGAAGCATTATTTTGTAATGGTTTCCCAAGTGCATGGACACCTAAAATATATGATAATAGGAGTTAAGGGGATAAGAGTCCAATGCATGACCAAGTGAATGAATTGGTTAAAATAAAGCAGATAGAAGCGAGTAGTGGTAGAAAACTGATTGGAATATCCTTAAAAGAAAATGAATGTAGGAATAATAATGTGACTTTTATAGTATGGATGGACCAGTGGGCTCATGAAACTATAACATGAAACATCAAATAAGCATAAAGTCCATAATTTTGGGATTCCATGTGGTTTCCAAGAATTTATGATGACGAATTATTATGCAGCTAAGCACAAAATTGCAAATTAGATGAACTCCCAATCCTAGGTAAAGAGAAACTACATGGGCATTGAATGGCACTAGGAATACTAATTGATGGCACCCATGTAAGGGAGGATCTATTGTCAGGAAAGGGATAATGCAATGGTGTCCTACTTAAAGGAACATATGGGGTTCCTATAGGCGTAAAATGGAGTTAAACAAGGATGACGCTAAAAATCATAAATTTGCAAGAAATCCATACAAATACCAACTACTACCTCTCAAGAAAGTTGGACAATGATGTTTACAAGATGGAAGGTCACATACCAATTCTCTAAAGTCGGACAATGATGTTTACCAGATGGAAGTTCACATACCAATTCTCGATGGACATGGGGTACACTTAAAAGGTAAAATAATTCTCAACCAATATTTAACATGCATCTATCTTCAATAAGTTGCAATAGGAATCAATATATGTTGATATTATTTCTCATTTGTATTATTGGTATATGTCTTGCAGCTATAGCGTCATATTTTCCAGTTTGTATTGAATGCGAGTCATGCCTACTCCTACTTCACCAACTCGTGAAGCCTCCAATTTCATTGCAATCTCCAATGCTTTTGATAGGGATGTGATCTTCTATTTCATCAATGGCCCACGAATGTCCGCCATGAGTCCTGCGATAAACCATTATTTATGTTGCACATCACTCATCCCGAAGATAAATTTCTCCATTATAGTCTTATACCTCTTATTGAATTCCCACACCAATTCATTCAAGAACTACTTGATTTCCTTCAGTTCCATGATTTACTGCGACTCAGACTTTTGTTTTCTGTATTTTTCAATTAGTCCTTCCCTTTTCTACAACGGTGTCTTGTCCAGATCTCTCATAGCAACCTGTATAAATTTCATAAACTAGTCTAGCGCACGAACCCCAAAGGTCGTATCCAACTGTCCCTTATTAATGTTTTCATCCTGGACCTATTTCACTATCCATACCGTTTCACACATAACCCACTATTGTTCAGGATCCTTGGTCATGTTCCCCTGTAAAATTGGCATCTTTATGTCGTCTCCTGCCATCCTTGATCTCCTACTATTGTTTACTGATCTACTACTTTTACCACTACTCTGACACTTTGGGGAACCTTGCAATGAACTTGCATTCCTTCCTCCAAATTTTGGTGTGGTGAGCGGGGTTGTGGGTATGTTGTAACTTTCGATATTTCCTTCGGCTTCATGGGTAGCCTGGTTTGTTTCTTCATCGCAGTAGGGTTGCTTCGTCTTGTGTGGTCCCGTTTCACAGTTCTTTGTTATGGTCACCTCCGAAGACTCTCTTTCAATCTTAGTCCTCCTCTTCTTCTTGGGATTCCATAACCTCACCCCACTTCGTAGGGTACCACAACCTTCCTTAGTTTCCCTCAATAACTCGTCATCAATCATGTCCATCTACCCCACATCATTCTATCAAACTTGCACTCACGCGGTACCCTCAACCTCCACACACCAGGATTTTACTCATCAATTTTCATCCTCAATATTCCTTTTTTGCATATGATCATATTAATCCACACTTTTAGTGACAATAGAAATATTTCGTAGCATCCCTTGAAAACCTTCATCTCTACGTCACTATATGATTTGATCGTGTCGACGGCAAATTCTGTAATATACCCTTCTAGAATGATATCCACCTAAACGTCGACAACCCTCAATGCCTTGTTGTCTATTCACTTCAGTTGCTGAATCAATTTAGGTGTCCAGTGTTTAGGTTCACCACCTTGGCAGTTTTTCTTCTGAAATGTCAATTCCGCTAACCACTCATGCAACAATACTGGGAATTCACACAAAAATATCCCGTGGACATCGGAGTATATGCATTTTTGCAACCACTCAAGTGTCGACCATCCGGGTTGGTATTCTCTTCCTCTGCAAATTCTTGTGCCTTCTTATCAAACCAATTCTAAATCTCTGGTTTCATCAGATGCCACAGCATGTCCTCTCTTTTCCTCTTCGCACTACGGTCCTGGAAACGGAACCATTTGTTGACACAATTCTATCGACATGGGTTTACTTTGCACTGTTGTCAAAAAACACCAACCAAACTCCCTTGAGCATTGGCCTAGAAAGATATTACCCTTTCCAGCAACACCTATGAAGTGAGTGAGCTCTCACCCAAGATGATCAAGGGGGATGTATGAACCAATTTTCCATAGTATGGAAAGAACATGCATTGACCCTTACTGCGTTGCACTAGAAACCAGAGATTTTAATTTAACATGATATTAACACTTCGCACATTAACTTAACATTCGCATCAACATCATATAAACAACATTCTCATATTACATGTTAAGCAACAAAACAACAAAATATGAAACATGTCACATCATTTAGATAGTATTCATCATTCACAACAAAGCAAGATAAATATAAACATAACTGGACATCTTCACGCATTAACTCATCTCAAAAGCTGCGACTTAATGCGAATTCACATACATGGAAAAACTTGTCCAAAACGGAAAATAAAAAATTGCTATGTTCTTTAATCCTATCAATCGATGCCGAAAGATAGATTCTTCCTTTAGGATTACAACTGTGAATCCATTTATATGAAACTAGTGCGGTTACAAAAATTGTACAGATGACCAAATCTAACTAAATTTGACCAAAACTTACGCTTTCGTCGTATTTTACTCCTTCGTGAATGGTCCTTTCTTCGACTAATGAACCTTCTGTCTCTTTCGGATTCCGCACTTCATGCACTCTAACCCCGTGCCAACAAGAATTCCTTTCAATTATGTATGCAATGCACAAAGTAACATATAAGGTGAATAAAACTAAGGGCAACTCATACATCTAACACATGTAAAATTAGTAATGCATTAAACTCAAGCAAATGAATGAGGTATTCAATATGAACTCAACATTCTACTCATAATTATACACATCCTACTTATCAATCAAATCCATATAAAAATTCATACAATAACTTGGATATCAACACAATAGCATAACACATGAAACATCAACATTTAGTCCATAGAAACAATTATCTTTGAATTCTTGAAAATGCCCAAGAAACTTGCTATGTGAGAGCAACATTACACCCAACCTTAGGTCTCTCTCTAGCATATACTCTTTCAGCTAAGAAACCACCCCCAAGCTAGGTTGTGTATCCACTAAGGAGGGCTAACGACTCTCTCATAGTCAATATCTCATCCCCATGTTGAGCCAATTTGTAGTTGGGTTTATCAAATATACAAGGTAAACATAACCATGCTAATCCAACCTGTAGTTTGGTTTATCAAGCATAAAGGGTAAACATAACCATGATAATCCAACCTACAGTTGGGTTTATCAAGCATACAATGGAAACATGGAGGATATTGCTAATCCAGTGAGCTCAACCATGGAGCTACAGGCATCTCAACACTCAGCAGATATGGTACCCACATTACCTACCTCACCCAACACAAAGAAGGCCCTCTTCTTTGTTGCATAGTCCCTCAAGGCCCCTTCCTTTCCAGTGCTATTCAGGGTGGGCATAGAAATGTCCAACTGCAAGTTCTACTATGAGATTACAGCCATCAGTGGGTTTATCAAGCATTCCAACCCTAAATCGAATTTCTATCTCTGTTAATCCAGATGGCTCTTCTTAGGGTTTTGGACTAAGCTTTGTCCCAGATTTTAACTCTCTGCAAACATAACCCAGGTATTCTCATGGCTATGTAGTTCATCTCAGGTTTTTCTTTCATGGATTTCCTGAACAGACGAGGTTCACATGCAGGTTTTTCTATAGCATTCGACTCTAAAATTTCGAATTGCATAGGAATCATGATTTTTCCTTCTTTGCTCATGGCTTGGCTCTGCAAAGTGGGTCAATGATTGAATGCGTGAATGATTTAGTGAGTTATCCACCCAGTTTTTGGGTCAACAATGGGTGTTCGTCCAAACATTGAATTCCCAGGTGGTTGAGTGTCTTAAGGAACAAGTAACACAAGCCATTCCCTACCATACGGATTTCCAGGTTCACCCCATACTCAATCGGCTTCATCAAAAGGGTTTCTCAACCACTGTCTTACAACAAAAATAAATTTCACCATGAAGTTCAAATGGGTTTATAAATGGACAAGTGGCAACATGGGCCCCCATACCATCACCCCCTCACCTCTCCCTAGTGGATACACATGGCCCTTTCTCATTCGTTGCCTCCTTAGCCATTTTTCTTGGTAATTCATTGCAATATTTAAATGTTTACATCATTTACGATATTTCATGGCTTAACAACCCACGAATAATCAAACTGTCAAATACCTTTCTATGGAATTAAACCTTAAGCATCCACTAGTGTAGCCTTGGCCTTGAGATCCATGGTAGGGAAAACACACGCATTGCATTTATACAATATTTACATTGAAGCCAATAAAACCCTAAGGGTCAAAATGGGGACACTACAATTCCCTCCCCCTTAGAATAACGTTGTCCTCGATGTTCTCAAAACTGAACAAAAAAGGGAATGCCTCTCTCATGGAATCCTCTAGCTCCCATGTAGCCACTTTGGGACTAAGTTGCTTCCATTGCACCTTCACCTATCCGATGGCCCTTTTTTGGAGCATAGTGACCTTCCTATCGAGGATGTGCATAAGCTCCACTTGGAACTCTCCCTCGAGTTCCACCTATATCACATGCCAATCAATTATGTGATTTGGATCATGTACATATTTCTAAGCAAAGAGACATGGAAAACATTATGAGCTCTCATTTTAGCAGGAAATGCAATCCTATATGTAGTTGGCTATATCCTACCAAGGACTTCAAATGGAACACAAAATCTTGTTTCCAACTTGGCACAACTCCCCAAATTCAGGGAACTTTTCCTTGGTTTCACCCTTAAGTATACATGGTCCCTAATATGGAATTCCTTATGCACTCTTTTCAAATTGGCATAAATCCTCTGCCTGTCTTGAGCTTACTTCAAATTCCATTTTAAATTAGCAATCTCTTGCTCCATCTCCTTACTCATTTCTGGTCCAATTACTACTCTGTTCACTGGATTGTCCCAACTCATTGGAGTTCTGCATCCTCTGCCATACAAAACTTCAAAATGGCTCATCTTCAATGATGCTTGATGTCCATTGTTGTATGAAAATTCCACTAAGTGTATATAGTATTCCCACTCGGATGGTTTATCCATCACGTACATCCTCAACATGTCCTCAAGAATTTGATTCACTCTCTCAGTCTGACCATCTGTTTGACAATGATATGTTGTACTGAAATTCAACTGAGTTCCCAACTCCTAGAACAATCCCTTCCAAAAATTGTAAGTGAACTTTGTGTCACGATCCAAAACTATTGCCTTAGGAAATCCATGCGACCTGAATACCTCTCTCATGAAGATATTTTCAATATCACTTGTCTTGTGAGTGGACTTGACTAGAATGAAATGAGTTACCTTTGATAGGTTGTCCACCACTACCATGATTGAATCATTCTTCTTCACTGTCATGGGAAGACCTGTTATAAAATCCATAGAGATCACTTCCCAATTCCACTCTGGAATGAGAAATGGCTGCAATAATCGTGTTGTTTGTTGATGCTCTGCCTTGACTTGTTGGCACTTTTGACTCCTTTCAATATACTTAGCTATGTCTTTCTTCATACCATGCAAAAAGTAATGCTTCTTTGCTGCTGTTATAGTTTCTTGATATCCTGTGTGTCCATAATATGGCCTTTGATGTATCTTATCCATCACAAGCTTCCTCAAATATGCACTATCTGGAATGTATAGTCTAGTACCTTGATATATGAGAACATCACCTTCACCAATATGATATCATGCACATGTGTCTTCCACATTTCCTTGCTGAAATTTCTCCTTGATCTAAAGGAAAGCTTAGTCACTGGTTTGAGTTTCAAGAACCCTTGCCTTCAAATCTGATTTAGAAACACTTACTATTGCAACATGAAATCTCCTGCTAAGCGCATCTGCAACCTTATTCTCCTTATCCTTGACATGTTTAATCTCCATGTCAAATTCACAAAGAAACTCCATCCACCTAGTTTTCCTAGCATTCAGATTTGGCTAGTCAAACAAGTATTTTAAACTCATATGATCAGTTCTGAGCTCAAATATTCTTCCCAAGAGATAATGTATCCACCTCTTGAGTACATGAACTATGGCTGCTAGCTCTAATTCAAGTGTGGAATAGTTCTTCTCATGTTCCTTCAACTTCCTTGACTCATAACATATTACAAACCCTTCCGACATGAGTACTCGACTGAGACATTCAATGCAAGCATCTTTTCACACTACAAAATCTTTATTTGGATCTACAATCTTCAAGACAGGTGCATAGGTAAGTAATTGCTTAACTACTAGAAAATTATTTCACACATTTCAGACCATATAAATTTGGTTTTATTCCTCTACAATGATGTGACTGGATGGGCTATCTTGGATAAGCCTTCAATAAACCTTCTATAGTAACCAGCAATACCCATAAAATACCTTACATTTGCAGCATTCTTTGGACTAGGCCAATCCTTTATGGCCTCAATCTTCTTTAGATCCACTGCAATGCCTTCTGCTGATATAATATGACCCAAATACTGCACCTTCTTTTTATAAAATTCACACTTGATTAGATTGGAATACAACTAGTGTTCTCTAAGGAATTGAAACACCATCCTTAAATTCTATTCATGCTCTTCTTCATTCCTTGAATAAACAAGAATTCCATCAAATAAAACAATCACAAACTTGTCTAAATATTTGTTGAAGACACTATTCATGAGGCACATGAATGTGGCAGGTGCATTGGTAAGACCAAATGGCACCACAGTGAATTCATAATGGACATACCTTGTTTTGAAAGTTGTATTATGGATGTCTTCTTCCTTAATCCTCACTTGATGGTAGCCAGACCTCAAGTCAATCTTGGAAAAAACTCTAGCTTCCTTCATCTGATCAAACAAGTCACAAATCCTTGTCAATGGATAATTGTTCTTGATTGTCACCTTATTTAGCTACCTATAATCAATGCATTGTCTCAAAGTTCCATATTTCTTCTTGACAAACAACACAGGTGCACCCCAAGGAGATACACTCAGTTTGATATACTCTTTATCCATTAATTCTTGCATCTACATCTTCAGCTCTATCAGCTCTGGTGTGCTCATTCTGTAAGGAGCTTTAGAGATGGGTATTGTTCCTGGAACAAGATTAATGGAGAAGTCAATATCTCTCTTGGGTGGTAGTACCATCACTTCATCCGGAAACACATCTTGAAACTCTTGCAATAGCTGCAAGTCTTCTAATCTCGGTCCCTTATCCCCTGATGAGTCTTATGTGTGCACTGCATATAATTGACAACCCTTTCTATAAAATTTCTCAACTGGAGGGCTAAGATCTGCCTCACTGAAACCTACCTTGGAATTCCTCTAACCAACATTGGTCTTCCTTCTTCATCAATATATTCAAGTACCTTCTCATAGAAGTCAATATTGGCTCTATGTATTTCCATCTAGTCCATACCTATTAGGGCATCATAGGATCCTAATGGTATAACGTTCAGATTTTCTATGGTGAGGAACCCATTCAATATATGGGGCACTCCTTCACTACTTCAATCACCTTTCTCTTGGTACATGTGGCTAGCTGGAATAACCAAGGCTTACTATGATTTACTTTACCAAGAGAACAACCTTCAACTATCTTAGGAGACACATAGATATGAGTAGATCCTGGATCAACTAAAATAGAAATAGATTGCTTAGCAATATTACCTTAAACTTCTACCACTGCTGATTGGTGGTCTGCTTGATGATCATACAATGTTGTATATATCCTAGGTCTTTCTCTTTCCATATATTCTACTGTGGTTGATCCTTCTAGGTTGTGCAAGCTTCGAGGATTATCCCTTCTAGTTGGACAATCTCTAAGCATGTGGTTGCATCCAAAAACCCAACACGGAAGTGGTCCTTTTGATGTCTTATCTACTGCTACAACTGTCTTGAATCCATTTCTTTCTTGTTGTCCTTGTGGAAATGTTCTGGGTTGATTTCTGAATGGTGGTTTGAATCCACTTCTCCTTGGTTCAAACTTTCCTTTGGAATTTCCTTTCCATGCTGGCTACAACTCTGACTTACCCTTGCTCTGCTCATAGAAATGCATGGCCATTCTAATAGCTTCATCAAGACTAGGTGGATTGAAAAATTCAATCCTATCTCTAAAATTCGGTGGTAGGCTACCAAGGAAACATTGAATCTTTACTCTTTTATCCTTGATGTAGTCTATATACCTCAACAACTATAAAAAATTATGAACATGCTCTTCCATGGAATTATGCCCCAATATGAGTTCATTAAACTCCTTTCTCTTGTTGTCATAATACCTAGTTGATAGGTATTTTTACTTGAAGTATCTTTGGAATATCTCCCAATGGATCATTCTTTCACCGGTTCTCTTCACTTGTATGAGGTGTTCCGACCAAATGGAATCTCTGTCATTCAGATTGTAGATGGAAACTATGTCTTTCTCGTTCCCTAAGTAGTCATGCATCCTGAAGTACTTCTTCATTCCAAGAAGCTATGCCTCGGCCTCTTGACCTATTTTTGTTTCTCCATCAAAGGTAGGAGGTCTTGCGTTTCTAAATTATCCTTGTGGGACTGCTCTGGATTTCCCCCTTCTCTCAGTTCTACTGGAAGTGTGCCTAGGGATCTTGCCACCTACCCAAATTTTGAGACTATTTATTTTAATTGCAAAAACATTATGTTAAATTATAATTACAAAGTTTTGTAATTATGACCAAATCTGGTCAAAGATGATTGTAATAAACATATTTTTATTATTTAATAAATTGAAAAAGGAGACAAACACCCAAGGGAACTATTAAATGAGTGCTCACTAACCCAATAGGAGGAATGGAAGTTGTTAGAAGGCATGGGACAGATGTCAGCATTTGCACTCCACCACTAGTTGTTGGTTATGGGACAACAACCCCTAAAATGGTGGCATTATCGCCCAGGTGGGTGGAACAGAGCTGTTAGCTCATTAATGACTAGGTTAACCACTAAAAAGGTCTAGGAAACCTAGATAAGGCAATTCAAATTGGGCAGGGAGCTCTACATTATTTTCTGCAGAAATAATTCCTCAAGTGTATCAGGTGATCACTGAGAGATTCAAATAGGGAGGCTAAGTGGAAGTGCATTGTGAGGCTACTGAAATATTTTGAGAAGGGAACCAAAGGTGCTGGTGCAGGTCTCTTTTACTACTAAGTCTATAGGACTGAATGATCCAAATTACTGCTGCAAGTTGATGACCTAAAGCTTATACAGATTCTTCTTCCTAGTGGTTCAGTGAATAAGCTCGGGGGTCCTAAGGTAAGTAAATTGGCTGTCTCCAGGAATAGGTTGGGTGGAACAGGCTCCTTGGGTTGTTTGTTTCCCTACATTCACCAGGTTCTAATGTTCTGTCCTGTTCATTTTCGGTTATATGTTTTTCTGCATTTGTAGGTTTAGTATTTACAGTTAATAGCATGCATAAGTAATTGTTTCATTTTCTGACCTAAGCATGACTTTGTATAATGTTGGTTAATTAAGGGAGATGATTGATTAAATATCATCTGTGTATTTTTCCCCATGTTGTCTTCTACATAGTACTCTAGTATAGAGAAGGAAATTTTAAGATAGATGATTTGATAGGCTGATTGCCAATGAATGAAGAGACTAATGCTGTTGAATTTCACTAAATTTTCTTATCAAACATGTTCTATTATATGGAGTATATTTCTAGATTTAGGATTGAAATGATATTTCTTAGTAAAGGCATTCTATTGTTATTTTTCACATACTGTCAGAAATGAATAGTACTTTTCTGTATGAAAACCTAGGGTTTATACTTAGGTTATTTACTTCTTTCAAGATTTCACATACACTACATTATACTATCATTTCATTCAAAGTCAATAAAAGTATCATAAGTTCATTGTGTTTCCTTCATCGATATTCATAATTTAAACTTAGCATTTTTCCATTATTTAAAATAATCTACTATCTACTAACATCTGCAGAAAGGACTATGTTAGGTTTTATTTAGAAAGTCTTCCATATAGTTTTATAAACAAAACAATTATCATTCTGCAACAAGATATGCAAGACTAAACTTTCAATTGTTTAAAGATGCAAACTTCTACAGGTTTGTTTTTAAAACCTTAAGACCATTTTATGGCCAGCCTATAGTCTACACTTACAATTGTAAAACCTATTTTATTAAATCAATTTCCTTCCCAAAATCAAAAGAAATTTTATTGTTCAACTGTCACCTTTACAATAGCTATTTATACAAAACCATTGTAGACAAGAGTATTATTATCAAAAACCAAGTTCTTATCACCATTCTAAACCTTAACCTAAACAACGAGAACATGGGGTTTCACTTTTGAGAAACAGTTAACCTACAACTCTCAGCCTTTATCAAAACTAGTCTACCATCAAAACCTACTGAGTAGGGTTTTAATTGCAAGAGTAAGATAGAAACCTTTGGCATGCAGCCATTCTTAAACATACAGTTTTCATTACATTAAACATCGATTTGTATAAACAAAGAAACCGCACAGAAACCATTTTAATTTTTGATTAATGAAAACTCAATCTCTTATCATCACTTTAAACAAAAGACTTAACATTGTAGAACAAGACTTTTATTTTGCAGAAACGATTAAATCTGAACTCTATACTTTCACCAAAATGTTGTTTAAATTACTCAAACATTGACAAATTGAAACTCATACATTGCACAAAAACTATTTAAAGTTTTCATGATACTGTCCTTCCAATAAATTTGACCAAGGGTTCGTCCCTTTGAAATTACATAATAAACAAGTTTACATTTCAATAAAAGTCACGGCGAAATGTTGCAGAGCAGGGTAATTAAACAAGCTAAGGGTTCCAATATCGGAACACCCATCTTGGGCTCTCAAAATCTTAAACATTGGTCAAAAACCTTGCCAATAACTAAACAACAACTCTCATCCGACATCAAACATCAACCACAATAGGCCAGGAGCACCTACAAAGAGTAAGAACCACTGAGGCTTACCAGGTGGTCGAGCAACAGTTCCCATCAAGCTTTCAAACCCAGTAACCATTTAACAAAGCTGAACCTGCCATAAAAATCATCGAGAGGTTAAACAGTGAAAACGCAGAGTTCAACATGAACATTCCAAATAACATTATTTTTCAATTATTGAAACATTACCTCAACGATGTAGCTCTGGAATAAGAGACACCTCCATCAAACCAAACGATGGAGCCACCTTATAACACAGAGAGTTTAAATCTAGCAACCCTTTATCGTAGGCCAGGAGTATCGAAACCTGGTTCAAAATCTATCTCATTTCATTGCTTTACACCATTCAAAGATACAAAGAGATTCGGCTCTGTATGAGATACACAAACACCTCAGAAAATTTGAAGGTTTCCAACAGGTCCAAGGATAGAACTCGGGGAAGGACTCCTCCGAGAAGAAAACTACCAAACCCTGCATTGCTGCAGGTGGTTGGCCTCTCCACCCTACCACTACCAAGTGAAATGAAAGCCGAGAAAACCACTCAATTTCAATTCATAACGAAGGACTACGGTTCCAATTCAAAACCCAAGAACAGGTGAAATCAACGATAGAGAAGAAGCCAACAAGGCATGTCGAAGTTTGGGAAACAACTAGTTTAATGCTATATTTATTATCATATCCACCACGATGCCAGCTCGGTCAACCAAGGATCAAAGTAGTGTATATCTCGGCACTTTGGTATCTTTTGGGATCACTATCATTGTGCAATACAGCCACAATGGCACCCACTAGGAAGTCCACTCAACACTGTAGGCAGGTGACTTTAATGCCAGACCTGATATGAAAACCTCCGAGCACGCTAAACATTCAATGCTTGGTCACTATCACATCTTAGTACAAAGACTTAGGGTTATATTGTAAGGTTCATTTCATTCCAAAGTATTGGCCATCGAATGCACAGTTTATATATTTTGTATATAACATCTCAGATTGATAAAGGTTGTTGATCATAGAAGGCATTCGATACATAATGTATAGTCTAGGTTTCATATTCATGCACATCGTAAATGTTTGTATATATTGTCATCTCTTTGACAAAAGCTTACATAGCATAAACATTAAATTAAAAGGATCTAAATCCTATAATGTTGCAAAGTTACAATAGTATCATCGTAACTATGATAATAACATTTGCTATATTAGAATGATTCTTCCTAAATTATAAAATGAGAGATGTACAAACTATTATAGTTATTTTGATAATTTCAAGTGAATCCATGTGTACATTGGAATCTAGCACATAATAAAAAATTCACAGTGTAAGTATAATGCACATGATATTACTACTCCTTGCATAATGGCGAAATGACGACATGATTCCTATAGCACTGATAAGTTTGTAAACTAGCACATAAACTAGAAGAAAGACAAAGATCCATACCTTTAATAACTTTCATGCAAGGAAGTACTTAGAGTTTTTCACAATACATTAACGGTTAACTGAAAAATATATTTAGAATTACTCTTAACACTTGATTTGTCGTATTTCCCTTACCTGCATATCTGCACAAGGAAACAGGTTCAAATGCTTTATCTAAGCATAGCTAAGTAAACCTCAGGGTACCTCGTAGGACCCCTTCGTCATCATCCAAGAACAACTGTCAGTACTTGATCAACAAAATATATCACAAGATAAACTTAATTACAGCATGTAGATTACAATTAAACACAAGCAGAACTAATGATGTAGTTTGTTTTATAAAGTGTAAATTGTCGTTATCGTAATTTGTCATTAATTAAAAGATTAGTATTTATTTTATTTTCCTCATAGCAATTTCAATATTTATTGCTACTTTAAAATTTTAAATTTTTTGTAAATTTTCAAGATGTTATAGATCTTTTGAGAATCTCTAGAGTGTCATGCCCTACTGGACATTGATCTAAAAGAGGGTGTTATGTGCCTTCTACTCACAAAGCACCTTCTAGGGCTTGGAAACCTCTTCCTAGAACAACGTATGGAGCGACTTCTCGCATTTCATTCTTCTTTGACAAAGTTTCTTGGGTTAGACCCTAGATTTATCCTTTGATTCATATTGGTAATGATCTACAAAATGGCTTCATTGAGTTGGTTCTACTCTTCTTGAGCCTTCATCATCCTTTCATTAAAACTTACAATCGTCTTAACCAAGTTCTAGGGAGTTACCTGCTCCCTTCTTCCATTGGATTTTGTTTCAGTATGTGATTCTTGCAGATTATCTCCTAGAACATCTTCCTTGTGCTCATAAGGGTGCTCATAAGGATCTTAGGCATCATTTATAGTCACCATTTTCCTGCTTTCCTGTATGTTGCCTCTACTACTGTACGATTCCACTACTACTACTACAATCACTGTGCATTAAAAAGACATTATTAGACATCATAAAAATGAATAAAGAAAAACACAAACATCCATACAAATATGGAACGATTCATCGAACAACACAATGGAAATTTGTCCACATGGCACCATGGGAGCTTCTCTGTCTGTAGACTCCTTCACGGCTCGGCCCAAGCATCCCCAGTGCTGTAACTTGAGCTCTGATACCATTTGTCACATCCCCAGCCCCTCCAGTGCCTTCAAAGGTGATGGGAGACCACCTGATCCATTTTTTTTCTCGAAAACCTTCCATTTTCACACACATCCACAATGGATTTCGATCCACAATCCTCCCTTCTGCAATCCGCAATCCGCTTTGCGGGATTCAAAAGTTGGATTTCCAAACTTACTACTTTGGAATACATCACCTCTGCAATCCACAATTTGCATTGCAGAACTTGGAACTGTGGGAATCCAAAATTCAAAATCCAGTAAAACACCCCTTCTGCAATTCTGCAATCCGCATTACAGAACTCAGAACCACGGAATTCCAAATCGTCGTCCTGATGAACTTCTCCTTCCGACTTCCACAATCCGCAATCCGCATTGCAGACCGCAGAAGGGAAGAATTTCTACACACCAAATTCCATGGAAAAACTCCCTTCCGATTTCTGCAATCCACAATCCGCATTGCATGTGTGGAAGGGCAGAAGTCCAACCACATGAATCCTAGTTGATCACTAACCTATGCAATCTACAATCCGCATTGCGGATGCAGGAATGCATAACTCTCTGCAATATCAAGCATCCCAGGGACATAACTTCCTCCTCCTTAATCCAAATTGGGCAAGGTTGGTACCATTGGAAAGCTCTTGGGGATCTCTATCCATTGATTTAAATTCTTGTCCCAACTAAGGTTTTTAACCTAATCAATTTTCCAACTGAAGTTATTGCTTATAAATCCCTCCCATGTACCTTTAACTTTCAACAAGAACTCTACCTGTGTCTTGCAATAACTTCATCCTTCCTCTGACCCAAAGAGAAGCTATGAAGACCTGAAGTCCATATAACTCTTCCCCTATCTAGGTGTGGCCAAGTAGTCCTTCCAATTATGTATGCAATGCACAAAGGAACATATAAGGTGAACTCATACATCTAACACATGTAAAATTAGTAATGCTTTAAAATCATGCAAATGAACGAGGTGTTCAATATGAAAGCATCCTTCTACTCAGGCTTATACATAGCCTACTTATCAAACAAATTCATATAAACATTCATTCAATAACTTGGATATCAACACAAGAGCATTACACATGAAACATAAATAGTTACTCCACATAAACACTTATATTTGAATTCTTGAAGCTGCCCAAGCAACTGGCTAACTGAGAGAAATGTTCCACCCAAACCTAGGTCTTTGTCCAACCCATACTCTTTCAGCTGAGAGACCACCCTTGAGTTGGGATGTATATTCAGTAATTAGGGCTAAGGAATCTCTCACAGTCAATATCTCATCCCGTTGAGCCAATCGTTTTTTGGGTTTATCAAGTATATGGGGTAAACATAACCATGCTAAGCCAACATGCAGTTGGGTTTATCAAGCATACAAGGTAAACATAACCATGCTAATCTAACCCACAGTTGGGTTTATCAAGCACAAAAGGGAAACAAGGAGGATATTGCTAAGCCAGTGAGCTCAACCATAGAGCTATAGGCATCTCAACACTCAACAAATATGGTACCCACATTACCTACCTCACCCAACACAAGGAAGGCCATCTTCTCTACTGCACAGTCCCTCTGTTGGTTGTGGATCCTGATCTCCAGATTCAGAGATATTATTATTCAGCCATGTCCGTACCCCAGGTTTTTTTATGATCCTGGCACGATCCTCAGGGGGTTCGGGGGGCGTAGGGGCCAGCGCCCCCGAGAAAGGGGGTTTGGGGGAAATGCGCCTGAGGAAATTTTTTGGGGCTGTTTTCGCCAACAGTTTTCGGGCCCATGGTTTTGGGTAACCCGTGGTATTTTCCCATTGTATTTCCATTGTAAAAGAAATACATTGTAACATGATAGGGTTGATGTATTAGGTTTTATGCATTGTAAAGATCTCTAAGATCAGGAAGAGAGACTGTGAGACAGTGAAGAGGAATTATAGCAGTTGTGCTGTAAGTTGTTACCTTCACTTTGTTGGATGGAATAATAATGACTGGCAACTTCAGTGTGGACGTAGCCCAAGTTGGGTGAACCACGATATATCTGTGTCTCTCTTGTAATGTGTATGTGTGATTATATTTGCATTTCTAATTATTGTTATTTCTCTGCGATCATATTTTTTTCTAACACCCTCAAGGACCCTTCCCTTCCAGTGCTATTCAAGGAGGGCATAGAAAGTTCCAACTGCTAGTTCTATGAGATTACAACCCTCAATGGGTATATCAAGCATTCCAACCCTAAATCGACCATCGACCGTCTACCTCTATTAATCTAGCTTTCTCTTCTCAGGGTTTCAAACTAAGCTTTGTCCCGCAGTTTAACTCTCTGCAAACATAACCCAAGTATTCTCAGAGCTTTGTAGTTCATCCCAGGGTTTTCTTTCATGTTTTTCGCGAACAAATGAGGTTCACACAGAGGGTTTTCTATCGAATTCGAGTCTTAAATTTCAAATTACACATGAATCATGATTTTTCCTTCTCTACCCATGGCTTGGATCTGCAACGCGGGTCAATGAATGAGTGCATGAATGAATGAGTGAGTTATCCCCCCAATTTTTGGGTCAACAATGGGTAGTCGTCCGGACATTGAATTCCGAGGTGGTTGAGTTTCTTAAGGAACAAGTAGTAGAGGCCATTCCCTTCCATACGGATTCCCAAGGTCGCCCCATACTCAATCAACTTCATCGACAGGGTTTCTCAACCACTCTCTTACAACAACAATAAATGTCAGCATGGAGGTCAAATGGGTTCATAACTGGACAAGTGGTAGCATGGAACTCCATCCCATAACCCCCTCACCTCTCCCTAGTGGATACACATGGTTGTTTCTTATTCGATGCCTCCTTAGCCAGTTTTCTTAGTAATTCATTGCAATATTTAAATGTTTACATCATTTACAATATTTCATGGCTTAACAACCCATGAATACTCAAACTGTAAAATACTTTCCTATGCAATTAAACTTTAAGCGTCCACTAGTGGGGCCTTGGCCTTCATCTCCACACTAGGGAAAACACACGCATTGCATTTATACAATATTTACATTGAATCCAATAAAATCCTAAGGGTCGAAATGGGGACATCACATAGTTATTGAGGAGCTTATATGTTTGTCTTAGCATTTTCCTCACTTAGCTAGGCTAGCTATGAAAATGTCTCCAAGAAGGTAGTCTTTTCTATCTTAATTTTATGTATGTTTATGTAGGATAGAAATGTTTTTTGTGCATTTTGAGTGAATCTATTGAAGGTTTTTTTTCTCATTGGTAGTGGATCTCCAAGCTTAGAAATTATGCTCGAGGAGTGCCAGTTGTTCTAGTTGGAACAAAATTAGGCATGTTACTACACAGAATTTGTTGAACAATTAACTTATTATATCTCACAAAACTCTCACTAAAAGGATTTCATCAACACATGAAATTTGTAAAATTGGTGAATTATCTGATGACATCTCATAGTTGAAGCATATTGCAAAAGCAGATTGAAGGCATTATGACCTCAATTGTATGGTTAAATTCGTGGAACAATATCTATATTTTTTCAAACATATTCCTGAATTATTAGTTTGATTCAGTCATGTGAATTTAATTCACAATGGACATCTTCGTGAAGATAGGCATTATTTGGCCGAGAATATGAGTGTTGTACCAATAAAAATTGCAAAAGTATGTTTTTCATTTTTCCTATTGTAACACAAGAAGGGTGATATTTGTACACAGTTTATGTGAGGTTGCATAGATTTTCCCAATGTTTGCATTTTAGCTTGCACAACTTATGATTTTAGATGATGCACATGCTTAATAAAACCATGTTTACACTTGCATGTTCCATGAAAACATATTAAGTGTCTTTGTTTATCTCCAACATGAGCATTGAAGAAATACGTTGGTGCTATTGCATATATAGAGTGCATCTCAAAGAATCAATAGGTATACAATTTGACATGTGCATTTCCTCATGTGTTGATAAACACCGGAGCTTCTAGTAGTTATCCCCTCTAACAGTTTTGTTGGAATGCTAGATAGTCATGCAATTTATATCTGGAAGTTGTCTTTTAAACACATTGAATCATGTCAAATAAGTCAAGATGATGTGGTTTCACCAAAGAGAGACGTTGCGTACCATAACATTTATCCAAGCAATACAATTGTTGTTGGAAGGGATGTACCTAATAGATTTTTGATATGGAGATGGTTTGGGTAGAATACATTTACATTAGAAAGAATGTTGAGAGGGGTGGAAGATAAAAAGAGAGATCTAGTGTGAACTCTAGGGATGATGTAGTTTCTTTGAAAACAAGGCATTGGCATCAAAATCAATATCATCTGAAGTTTCCTTTCTCGTTTGATGGTGCTTAATTGTACTCAAGTATAAATACTTGGTTTATTCTTCTTTTGGGAGATTTATGTATCTTTATATTTTCAATGTTTTGAGAAACATTCATTGTTATGGAAAATATTAAACTTTGGTTTCTATGTAGTTAGAAAAAATGTTTGTGACAACTAATATTGAAGCTTTATATATGTTCCTAAGATGGAAGTTTTTTGGTCTAATAAGGAAGCCTTCCTAGTTCACTGAAATGGAAGCTTTTTTGTCCAATTATAAGGAAGCCTTCCTAATTCACTCATATCTTCCAATCTAAAGGGTTCTTATACTTTTTTGTGCTAACCCAAATTACAATATAGTTATGATCTCATTAATTTGTGTCTTTAACAAAGTGGTGATGTTTACATGTAAAAGGTGCAAAGGACGGTGTTCTTGTGGTATGGCAGCTTGAGACTGACAAAAGACAATTTTTTCCATATTTGAGAATTCCCCTTCTATTTAGTGCTCATTATCTAGAACCATGCCTCTTTTTAGGAAGTAAAATGTTCATTGTCCAAGCTATTCTCAAATACTTTATAGACAAAATAAAATTTTCTATTAAATTCATCAATTGTGCAATGGTTTTAAGGACATTAAAATCCATGTGATTTTTAGTGGAGATGACTGAGAGTTAGTGTATTATTGGTGATTGATCTTCACTAGAAGTGAATTAATATGCACTATGTGTTGGAGGGTTGATTTATATTTTAATAAGAATCTTTCATATTAATTGAATGTGTGTTAAATTAATGATATCTTACTTGCATTGATGGTTCTTATAATGATGGTATGTTATTTGATAAAGTATGTAAATTTGTTGGATGGTTAGGGTTTTCAGACTTGGGGGGGAAATGACTGAAAAACACTAGCGCATGATCGTTTTTGGTAGGCTACATCGCTTGGAGTCAAGTTGATCGCTTTTGGGTCAGCACAGTACCAACCAAGGGTAAAAAAAGTGGGAATATTTTGTGACTGTGGCAACTGTTTTCAATTATTGTTGGTGGGTATTTCTTCAGTATATATTATGGCCTCGTGTTTCTTTTCTCATGTGGTTGTGGGTCTATTTTTTGTGTTAATGGGTGTATTTGTTTTTTTTTTCTGTGCAACTTGTTATTTTGTTGGTTTGATGAGTGTCGATATATTCTACTCTTGTGGTCGGTACACTGGGTACAGGTAATTTTCAGACAATTGGAAGCAGTTGTCTTCTTCCCTTCCCATTTGTGCAGGAAGTGGCGATGGGTGCCAGTATTTTTCTCTGCTTGGTGTCGGTTTTCCGGTACTTTACCTTCTGGGAATGTACAATCCTGCCTCCATGAGTCATGATGTTCGGGAGGGTTCTATTGGGTGGGTTTCTAATAGTAATCGAAGCAATGGTCTTGGGGGTTTCGGGATACCTCTTTCAGGGGATAAGGCTAAGCGAAGAAGATGGGTGAACGCTGTGAAATCAAGGGATGGGTTGGATTCCTCTCTAATATTAGCATCTACTAATTTGGATCATGTCAAGATGGTTGCGGGGAGATATCTAGTCGGAAGACTTGAATATTCTACAAGTAGTCGGAATGAAATTCTTGATTAGGTAAATAGGTCTTGGACACCTATTGTGGGGATCACACCCAGAGTAAAATTTTTAATTAATCACGGGATATTCTTCATTTTCCCTAATGATGTCTACCTCAATCAAATTTTGGATGTTATTTGGTTGTTTAAGGAGGGTTCTTTAGATCTGAAATGGTGGCATGTGGATTTTGATCCAAAACGAGAGCGTTTATCTCATTGGCATCTTTGGATGCTTATGCCCGGATTGACCATAGAAATTTGGACAGAGAACATCATTGTGGGTTTGGAAAATACTATGTGGAAATGCAAAAGAGTGGATAAAAAATCCTTCTTTGTTGTTTATAGACATCTAGTTAAAGTATTAGATGAGTTCGATATGAAAAAAGGGCTTCTGGTGGAGGTTGAAATTATTTGGGGAACTCAGGTCATCTGTCAAAAGATGGATTTCTTTTAAATCCCCTTTCGATGTTTTCATTGTAGAATGACAGGGCATGTCATGGAAAAGTGTCCTCAAATTATCAAATTGGGTGACTCTATCTTAGAAGCAGATTTGGACCTGCATCTCTCAGATAATGAGAAGCCTTCTCCTTCTCGGATCATTATGGATATGTATTCTTCGAAATCCATTACTCCTTATAAAGATGTAACTGTTTCGGAACTTGATTTTTATTTAAAAGTAGAGAAGGCTTTGGATAAGCGCATATCCACTAGGGAGGTAGTCTTGAATTTGGGGGTTTTACCTCCTGCACGGATTTTGGGTGAAAAAGATACTTTTGGTACTGATTTTGTGGATACTATCTCCCCACTAAAGGTTCCTGATGATAAATCATCGACGTTGGACATTGTTTTGATCCGTTGTGATGACTCGAGTGGTAAGGTTTCGAACCCTAGGGAACCCTTAGCTTCTGTGGAAGGTAAAGCAACTGTCTTTACTATGGAGGAAAATGGTATTCTGGATAATTATGGTTATAAGTCGGGTCAAATTAGTAATTTTTGTTCCCCTATTAAAATTTACTCAAAAAATAAGTCTTTGAATCCGAATGTGTTATCTATCAATTCTCTTCATTTTCAAAGTGTTACCATATGAAAAAAGAAGTCTTGGTTTAAAAACCCTTCTAAGGAGTCGGATATAGCTGATTACATGTCGGTCTCAGCGAGAATAGGTGTTTGTGATAAGACTCTTGAATCACCTGTGGAGTCTGTTGATCCTAATTGGGAACTTAGAGTAGTGTTTCCCTTTTCTGGGGGTGATTAATGCCTATTCTCTCATTAAACGTTAGGGTTTTGGGAAAGGTCACTAGGGTTAGGGCCTTTTCCAACATCTTTCAGTCTACTAACCCTATTTTTATCTTCCTCCAAGAAATTATGTGTGATGATGCCTATGCACTATACAAACTTTCATCCTATTTTCTCGGGTGGGAGTTCTCTGTTACTAGCTTTGTTGGTCTGTCTAGCGGTTTAGTTGTCAGTTGGAATCCTCATGTCTGCAATTTTCAGGCTTTTCGTACCAATTGGGGCATCCTCATTGAGGTTTGGTGTGATCAATTAAATTTGAAGTTGTCCATATTAAACTGATATGGTCCTTATGCTGATACAGTCTCTTTTTGTGATTCGCTGAGGAATTTTGGGCTTCTTAATATTGAAAATCTGATCATTGTAGGAGATATCAACTCTTATGTCTCTTCATCGGAGATATGGGGAACCCTAGCTAGATCAGACTCATTGGATGATTATTTTACTGATTGGATGTGCTCCTTTGATTTTGTGGACATTAAACTAGTGAATCTAGTCCCTACTTGGACTAACGAAAGAAAGGGGGTCGAAAATATCCAAAAAAGACTTGATAGATTTCTCATTAAGTCGTCTCTTATAAACCATTGTTTTCGTTACAGAACATGGATTCGTGAGGCAAATTTTTCTGATCATTGTTCGATCTTTCTTCAGTTGGATGAGGTTTTCCAGATCCCTAAACTTCTTTTTAATTTTAATAGCTCTTGGCTTAAAAATGAGGATTTTTGTCAAATGATTCGACACTTCCGGTCTACCTTTGTCTATGATGTTTCTTTGAATTGTATGGATTCTTTAGTTTATAAACTAAGGAAGCTCAAAGATAGGGTCAACTATTGGATCAAAGGAAAAAAACATTTGATAAACAAGCTCTAGATGATTCGGAGGAAAAACTTAAAGCTCTTCATCACAAAAGTTTGGAAAATTAGTTTTCTGACTGTGATTTTTCTCTTCTGAAAGAATTTGAACATAAGAAGGATCAATTGATTCTACAGGAAGAAATGGAGTGGCGATTGAAAAGTAGAGCTTTGTAGATTAGTCTTGGAGACAAACACTAAATTTTTCCACTCCTTTCCTTCTAGTTGTAGAAATTACAATTCCAATTGGGAACTTGAGGATGAGGAGGGTCAAAAAATATGTGGTTTGGATAAGCTACAGGTTGTTGCCAAAAGTTTATTTTGTAATATTTTTTTAGATAAGGGGCAATGTGATTTAAACTCTCAACTAGATAGTGTCAGGTTTTTCCCAAACTTTTTTGATGATTAGGATGCTGTTGATTTGGGAAAGTAGGTTTCTTTGACAGATATTGAAGACACTCTGAAGGAATTTGAAAAAGAGAAGAGCGTGGGGCCCGTTGGTTGGACAACCGAACTATTTTTTCACTTCTTTGATATTATGGGAATGGATTTATTAAATATGGTTGAATAATCTAGGACAATAGGTTTCATTTCTGGCACCCTTAATTCTACTTTCATCACTTTGATTCCTAAGTGTAATAAACCATTGTATTTTGGAGAATTCAGACCAATTGCTTTATGCAACTTGATCTATAAACGCATCTCCAAGAACATTGCAGTTCGAATCAAACCAGCTTTGTCAAAGCATATCTCAATTTAACAATTTGTCTTTTTCAATGATCGTCAAATCCTTGATGCGGTAGGTATCTCTCAGGAACTAATCCACTCAATCAAGAAGAGGAAGCTTAGGCTTTATTGCTTAATATGGATTTAGAGAAATCCTACAACATATTGGATTGGGTGTACCTTCATCTGATCTTGATTCAAATTGGGGTCCCTCCCTTCATTCTAAATTGGATCATGGCCTATGTTACAACAACAAGCGTTACTGTGTTGATCAATGGGGTTCCTTCAGGTATTTTTAGAAGCACGGGAGGAATTCGGCAAGGATTCCCGTTGTCTCTGCTTTTATTCTTTCTGGCCATCAAAGGATTGAGTGAATCAATACATAAATAAAAATCAGAAGGCTTAATCAAAGGTATCAAGATGGGTGTTGATCTTTCTATTTATCATATCATGTTTGTTGATGATGTTATATTAGCAAGTTTGGTCTCTATCGAGGAATGGAAAAATTATAAGAATATTATAAAGGGGTTTTGTAATGCGTAAGGGATGGTGGTAAGCACAACAAAATCCAATTTTATCATATCTGGATCAAGGTTTACAAGTTTTTTTTATTAAATGATATTCTTCCTTATAAATTCTGTCAGTTGGATAATGGGTTAAAATATTTGGGCCTTTTTTTAAAGCCAAATGCGTACAGGGTTAAAGATTAGGATTGGCTCCTGACCAAAGTGGATAATTGCACCGAGTGAACGAGGTGCTCTATAGCCCAGTATGGGGGAGATGTTGTAACGTTTGTGATGTAACAAAATAATTAAAAACTAATTAAAAAAATTCATGTCGGCTCATAAAATAAAAAATTATGGAAAGTATTTAAAAAAAATCCATGTTGGTTCATAAAATAAAATATTATGAAAAGTAATTAAAAAATAGATGTTCGTTTATAAAATAAAAAACTTAAAACTTAAACCTGGACCGATCAATGAGGAGAGATCAAATTTCTTGAGTTTAAATTTAAAAAAAGAAATACACCTTAAGAAATTGGATCCCTCTCGATGCTTGATAGATATGGGTTTAAGATGGATCTATGCTCGTAGAATCAATCAATGGTCTTTCTGTGTTCTATTTATTGGAGGTAGACTGGATTTAATTAAAGATGTTCTAACTGGGATTCTTGTATACTAGATGCCTCCCTTTAGAGTTCCATGCTCTATCATTAAAAGGCTGAGGAGACGTTTCTTCAATTTCCTTAGGAATGGTGTCAAGGATTATGGCGGTTTGATTATGACTAGCTCGGAGCATTTATCGGTTCCTGAAAAATGTGGTGGGTGGGGTATAAGAAATATATACTCCTTTAACTGTGATTTGAGACTCAAGTCCTTCTGGCAAGGTTTATTTGGATCCACACTTTGGTCTACAATGCTCTCTATGAAGTATATTAAAGGAAATCTTCTTTCCTGGATCAGGGATCATAAAACGAAATGTATGCGAGGTGTATCGATTGTCTGGAGGGGCTTCCTAAATATTTATAATTGGATGGAAAAGGACTTGGTGTGGAGGGTCGGCGATGGTACTTATATCTCCGTTGGTATTGACCCAATCCTTGGAATGGAGGAACATTATTCTTTGTCCAATGACCTCCTTGAGCACCTTAACGTTTGGGGTTTGCATTCTTTAAATATTATTCAAAAAAATCAGAGGAGATATGATCTCAATTCATACTGGTTTACTGCAAATGATATGTGTTTTGTGGGCCAATCAGACTTGGAATGGAGCAGGTATATACACAGTCGTAATTCTACAGGTTGTCTCCTATTGGGTGGTAATGATATTCTCTTATGGGATGGTAATACCTCTACGGGGACTATTACAACCAAGTCTGGATATAATGTCATCATCAAATACAAGTGTGTTTATCCTGAGCGTTGGTGGTACAGAAAGATATGGAGATGGCGATTGCCACTGAAACTTAAATGTTTTATGTGGCTATCCTTGTATGATTGCCTCAAAACGTGGGATAAATTTTTAGTTAGAGTTTGGATCGGCTTGAGCATATGTTTGCTTTGTCAATCAGGATCAAAGTCCATTTTTCATATCTTTGTGGAATGTGCGTTTACGAGACGTATTTGGAGCAGGATCCTCCTGGATTTAAATATTGAGGTATTCAGGAAGGTGGATCATTTTGAAAAATGTTGTTAGGATTGGAGTAGAAAGTGCAAAAAACTTCCTGAGGTGCCTATTATAATTTCATGGGCTATATGGAGGGCTTATAACTTAGCTATTTTTGAAGAAGTGGTTCCAAATGTTTATCAAACCTGTACTCAAGTTCTTAATTTGGTAAAGGAGAATTGTTTTGAGATTACCACTCACAAGATTCAAAGAGTGAGTAATTTTAATGTTTAGATAAGGAAGACGGTTTATTTTTTTGATCACGCTTCAAAGGACGGTTTATGTGCAGCAGGTGGAATTATTTATATCAATGACGTACATTTTTTCACTCTCCAGTTTAATTGCAGGCGTGGTACCAACATGAAATCTGAACTTTTAGCCCCGTCGTGCATTCTGAAAGTTGTCCACATTTTTGGTATTGATTATCTGCAAGTTTTTGGCGACTCACGAGTTACAATAAAATGGCCATGTGGTCAATTCTCGCTATAGGTGGCAAAGCTTAATCATTGGTGTGATTGGATTAAGTCTATGTTGAACATGTTCAGATATATCTCTTTTGAACATATTTACTGTCAGCATAACTTTGTGGCTGATATTTTATCTAAACTTGTTATGGATGGTCATGAAGGATTCATTTTTTGGGAGGAATTCTAGGAGGGTTGCAAATTTGTGGATGGCTCTATCAATATCTACAAGCTATAGTAGTTTCACCTACTTGGATCTTCGATTACTTTTTGCTGACATTTGGATATACTTTTGCTCTATCTGGATAAGCCTTTTGTTTTATATTTTTGTTCAATCTCTATGAGACTCGCTTCATGTACCATTTGATTCACTAATGAATATCAATAGTATGACTTTTTTTCTAATGAAAAAAATGATGGATTGTTATTTGTACACTTTGAACAATGAAAATTTTTCATTGAGTTATCTATTTAATGTATTGAATTATTGATTTTTTAACTATGAATTAACAATACCAAATAAACTATAATAAAATGTTTTAATAGGCATCCTTTATCCTCATTAATAAGTGAATTATATATATATATATATATATATATATATATATATATATATGTTCCAGCTAAGGCTCATTTTCTGCTCCTCTGTCGAAGAAGGGGGTTCCTCTGACCACGGACCAATTTCTTTGTCTATCACTGTGCCGAAAAAGAATCCTCTTGCCCCTTTCAGATTCAACCCCTCTTGGTTAGAGCATGAAGACTTTTGCAAACTAGTGAAGGACAATTGGTGTCCTTTAACTCCCTCATCCACTACCTCCTTCATGAAACAACTTGACATCAACCTATCTTGAATCAAAACCCTCACCAAAGCATGGGGTATGGAATAGGAGGAAAATGATTGTTGGGACCTAAAGGAAGTTGAATTCAAACTCAAAGAAATGTACAATTTGCTTCCGAGCGGAATTTTCTCTAATGAGCATTTAATCACCCTGAAAACATTAGAAGGAAAGAAGGCTTCCTTACTGGAAAAAGAACAAGCATTATGAAGATTGAAGAGCAGAGCTCTATGGATAAAGGAGGGGGACAAGAACACCAAGTTCTTTCACCATTTTGTAGCACACAGAAAGAATACAAACACCATTTTGGAGGTCAAGGATGACCATGGAAACCTTGCTCAGTCTTTTCTGGAAAAGACTAAAGCGGCGGAGGCACATTTCAAAGCTCGGTTCACGGCCCCTCCAGGATGCCCAATAGAAGAAATCCTAGAGGTAATTAATCTCTTCCCCACCCTAATCTCAAATGAAATGAAATGTGATTTAGGAGAAGAAGTTAAAGAGGAAGAAATCCACTCAATTCTCCATTGCTTTCATAAAGGGAAGAGCTCGAGGCCAGATGGCTTCACCGAAGAATTCTTCCTGGGTTCTATGAACTTCTGAAGGAGGACTTACTCAAGGTCGTCCAAGAATCCCAGAGCTCATGTAAAATATTAGGGAATTTTAACTTTACCTTCATAACCCTGATCCCCAAAAAACAAAAGGGTGAAACATTTGACGATTACAGACCCATAGCTTGTTGCAACATGATATACAAAATAATCTCCAAGGTCATAGCACAGTGTCTCAAACCTATCCTCAACAAGATAATCAATGAAGAACAATTTGGCTTCCTCTTTAATCGTCAAGTACATGATGCAGTGTCTATAGCCCAGGAAGTATTCCACTCCATCAATAAAAAGAAATTACCATCCCTGAATCTAAAGCTAGATCTCTCCAAGGCCTATGATCAAGTCAATTGGACCTTCCTCTGGCTTCTTCTAATACAAATAGGAATGCCACTACCTATGGTTGATTGGATAATGGGATGCATAGATTTGACTTCATACGATGTTCTGATAAATGGCTTCCCTTCATCCTTCTTTCGTCCATCGCAAGGAATTCGACAGGGTTTCCCCCTGGTCCCCCTTCCTTTTCCTGCTTGTAGCCAATGCATTGAGCTAGATGTTGCATAAAGCCAATACAGAGGGGACCTTAAAAGGAATCAGTCTTTCTACCTCGGTCACTCTGACTCACACCTTATTTGTCAATGATGTTCTACTTCTTGGAGAAGGCACCCTAGGCAATTTCAATACCATTACAAAGATCTTCGACCTCTACGAAAAAGCCACAGGTTTGGTAATCAATACAGGAAAATCCAGGCTAGCTTACAATAATCTTTCAGAAAATGTAAAGGCTACTTTGGCTCTTACCTTGCCCTTTCCCCTATCACCTCTCTCTAAAGGTCTGAAATATCTAGGGTTCTCACTCAAACCCAATGCCTATGCTTTGCAGGACTGGATCTGGTTATATAAAAAAATTGAAGATCGAATCTCTTTATGGGAAAATCGTTTTCTTTCTAGAGGAGGAAGGCTAATCCTACTGAAATCGATCCTTCAAAGCATCCCAGTATACTGGGCCTTGATATCTTACATTCCAAAAGGGATCTTAGTCAAAATCAGGAAAAAATGCTTCTCCTTTATTTGGACAACCAACAAACAAAGGGAAGGAATCCTGTTGGTCAATTGGACAACCATTTCGAAGCCCAAGTCTTTGGGTGGGTGGGGGGTCAAAAACCCTGATCTTTTCTGCAAATCTCTAGCTGGGAAAAATTTATGGAGATTAGCAGAATCTCCAAGTTCGTTATGGGGAAGAACCCTACTCTCCAAATATTCCATCCTCTCACCATCACATAACGGTTCAGGAAACCTAACAAAAGTTTCAAGAACTATTCCATAGGTTGGAAGGCACTAGTGCTAGCCTTCCCACTAATAGAAAATTGGGTGGCCTGGAAAATAGGAGATGGGAGATGTACTCGAGTTGGAGAGGACCCCTGGGCCGGGGCAGGTGAACACTACAGATTGTGAGTTGAACTCCTTAGAGAACTACATTCCAAGAACATTTACACATTGAACAATGCATGCAACCATGTGAATAGAAGAAATAGCAGAGGAGGGTGGAAATCCACCACTCATTTGGGTCTGGGAGGAGATTAGGAAGAAGAATGGACCCATTACATTAACCTCCTAAAAAAGGACTTCATCTTCCTAAGAGAAGGAGATCCAGACAAGTTAGTCTCGACCAAGAACAATAAGGACGGATCATTCTCTGCAAAGATAGGTTATGAAGCTGCTATAGACACAGTGGCAAAGGAGGATCTACGACCATGGTGGAAAAAAATTTGGAAAATCTCGGCCCCCCTAAAGTCCATCATCACTCTCTGGTTGGATTTGAGCAATAAACTACTCACGTGGGACAATCTATGGAAAAGAGGATTTCAAGGTCCTAGCAGATGTGTCCTATGCAACTTGGATGAGAACTCTATCTCAAATATTTTCTGCCATTGCTCATATGAAGATTACGTATGGAGGACTACAACAAAGAATCTCAACTATGCATCTCATCTACTTCAAAGCTCAGTGGAAAAGAATGTTATGGACTAGTGGAATGATCGCAGGGTATGTTTGTTCCAAGCCTATCCTTCCCTTTTCATTTTTACTATTTGGGAAGCGAGAAACAAGATGACTTTTCAAGACACCCTCATCCCTCCACACATCTCTGTATTGACTCTGATGCAGAAAACAAGAGAATATAAAACACAACCATCAGAAAAATCGCCAAGATTTCTCGTTCACCCTTCCATCAACAAAGATATCCCCTAGGCTTTCTTTGATGGAGCCAGTGAGGGATCCCCCTCTTTGGGAGGTGCTGGTGGAATCATACACTTCTCGAACATTAAGAAGTGGCATATAAAGTTTGCTCCACATCATGCTTCCAATAGCAAAGCAGAATTAGCAGCGTTATGGGGTGGTTTGATGGTTGCAACAGAGAATCAGGTGAAGCAGATACAACTTTTCAGAGACTTTAAAATGATTATTGACTCGGCAAATGAAAAAATCCAAATAAATGCACCGCATCTTCAACACCTCCTTCATGCCATCAGAGCTCTAATCTCGAACTTTGAACATATCCCTTTCAAAACTGGTGCTTGCCTTACCTCCTGGAATACTAGAGGTAACAGGTTTCTCCAACAATCAGCCAAATTTCAACCAAATGATGGATATTTAGCTTTAGACAGTTTATTTTGGCAGTTAGAACCATTGGGAAAGATAGTCAGTTTGAATAGTTCTTTTTGAATTACCTGTGTAGCCTCAAAGGCAATCACACTCATGAACTTATGATCAATATTGAAATCTTTTTTGATATATAATGAAGTCCGTAGAGGAGAGTCCACAATCACTTTTTATTTAAAGTGATGGATATTTTTCGTATTGGAATATCTATCTATCTATCTATGTATATATAGTGCAAAAATTATAAATCTCACACACACATATTATTATGTAATTTATATTTTCTTGCACCATTTATTATTTTATGGTGTTTTGCACCATATACAAATTTGTGTATTATTATTATTATTATTATTATTTTGGTAAACTCTCACTCCATGTTGGATTGGTTTTTATTGGTTTATACCATTCATTTATAAACCTATTTATATCCATCTTAGCTGCTCTTGGCAGGGACTAACAAGAGCAACCTGTAATCGCTCAGAGTAAAAATGGCGGTGATATATAAACACGACACTTCACATATAATAATTTCATTTTATTTATATTTTACCTAAAACACTAAAAAAAACTTACAAAAAGTATGGATTAACATAAAACGCATCACTTGATAACATAAAAATACAAGTTTATGATATGAAAAGCTATTCACACCACATGCTTGGAAGCTCTGAAGCTGGAAGGCACAACTCCATGCAAATAACTAACTCAATAAAAGGACGTCCACAACTCCATGAAATGATGCAAATAACTCAATAAGAAGACGTCCACAACTACATCTAAATAACTCAAAAAAACATGTCCACAACTCGATGCAAATAACTCAATTAAAAAAAATGCAGCAATCGTCTCCCATCTCCTTGCTTGATGTGACTAATCGTTTTCAAATCTCCACTGTTACTGCAGATGTAACAATGTCTCCCCAACCATCACTGTTAACCTCAATAGACTGTCCTGTTGACGGGTTAAATATATAACAGACCACTTTAGTGTTAAACTCTGTCATATCCGCTTACAAAAAGCAAGTCATGGCATTGTATAGCACACATCACGAAGTCAATATGTGGCGGAAGATAAGCCACGGTAGTCCAAACGTTTCTCTCAGAATCATATTTCATTATAACTTTCTTAATGAACACGTACAACTCGCCAGAAGATGTAGAAACCACACAACTTTCACACAGATCTCCTCCAAACTCCACATATCTTCGCACATTCCTCCACGTTCCTCGCACTCGGATCGAAAACTTCTGCACTTCTCTCGAATTCCCCTTCGCTTACCACCATGAATTTGCTTTCCATGAAAACGGCCTGGCATCCATAGCCGTGCTGTTGGATCATAGGAGGCAGAATTTCCCACTTGTCTTCCTCCACGTTATAAGATTCTGCAGACGCGAGAGGGGTTGTGGTGTTCATCGTTCCCGCCAGCGACGTAGATAAGTCCTGTGGAAGAAGAGAGAGAGCACGCAAATAACTGTCGAGGTGTAGGCATGTCAGCTCCGCGGCTCCAACTGGTGGATTGAAAGTCATAAACATATACAGTCGTCATCAAACTTCTGGTGGAAGGGTGGAATCCGCCCATGAGAACCAACTTCCGATTCACTGCAAAGCACTTACACAATATAGGTATTCCAGGAAACTGGGGACCATGAATGCGAGACAGGTTTTTCCAGGTGTCCTTGAAAGGATCATATGCCGTTATTAAAAGGACAGGACAACTGACGAAATTATTGTCATCGACCCACCTATCGTTCAGCATTAAGCATATAAGCTGCTCGCTCGTGGCAGATATCTTTCTGTCCGCATAGAACTCAGAGCTACTCACCATGGCCTCCCAGCCTCTGCACACAGCTTTCAGGGTATCGTGTGATTCGTAGGGCACTCTCAGCAAGCACTGACGAACAAGATCGTTCGGAAGAACCTCCATAATTAGTATTTACCGAGAGCCTTACACAGATATGAACAGAAAGGTGCGAACGGGGAAGTGAGCCAGTCGAGGTGAAAAGATTAAATGAGGTTTAAATTTATAGGGTGAAGATCTGGGATTTCAGAGGAGTGGTAACCTAATTTCATTCCGACAAAAAAGGAATACAGTTACCTCGAAACTCATTAATTGGAATAGGGTTACCTCGAAACTCTTTAATTGCCAACCGATAGGGTGAAGGTCTGGGACATCCGAGGACTGGTAACCTAGTTTCATTCCTAATTAAAAAAATGAAATATGGTTTAATTGGAATATGGTTACTTTTAAAATAAAAAATGAAATATGGTTTAATGGCAATATGGTTACTTTTAAACTTGTTAATTGGAATGTTATTTTTTAGTTTGGATGATTAGGTTGGACTGTTTGCTCCACCTACCATTTATTATATGTCAGGAAGTTTGTTGAGATTTCCCATACATGAAAGTGTGATTTTTCAGCAGAAAAAAAAAAATTTAATTGGAATGTTATATGTAGGAATTCACTTTGTTATTCCTTTTTGGAATGAAGAGTAATTGACTTTGGATTGGGCCTAAAACTTATGAAAACTTAATTTCCACTATGTATCTTTAATAATGGAACATTATTCAATTAAACAGAAATATTAGTTTAATTATTTTCTAAATAAATAATAGTTTTATTTGATTAATCATTCAATTTTATTTAAAGATTTTACTAAATATTTAAATTAAATTTGATTCTAACGTTCAAGTCAATGTTTTATTTAGGCCATTTGTAGCTATGAGCTGATCGTTTCTTGGTGAGAGTTATCATGGAGTATGCATAATTTAGTACCAACCATGTTTAAAAGTTGTGAAATTATGCATTTATGGTATTCTAAGTCTTGACTAGGTGTGTTTTTTTATCTATTGTTGTTTAGGTTTCTTGGTATTTTTTTGTACTAGTTCATGGGTGTCATGTATCTTTCTGTCCCCTATACGCTTGTCCCTTTTTGTGTGTTTCGTTATTTTTTTATGCCTTTCCCTTTTTTTCTTGGTTTTCTTGATGTGCTTCCACATGGCTCGGATTGTGCGGGATTTTCCAACCAATGCTCATGCTTCCGATCATCTAAATAAACCTAGTTTTATTAACTGTGTGTCGTCTTCTCATAATCCTCTTCCTAAGTATTTTGCGAAGTCTGGTATTGTCTCTCCCTACGACCCTCCGAGCAGTATCTTAAAGGGTCGAGAGGAGGATTTCAATGTTGTTAGGTCCTTGGTTAAGGATTTGGGTTTGGTGGTGTTACCTATACGTAATCATGCTAGATGCACTTTTCTTGCAGAGCTATCCCTCTTTCATGCTAGATGTAACTCTCTTGCAGAGCTGGCCCTCTTTCTTGCTAGATGCAACTCTCTTGCAAAGATAGCCCTCTTTCATGCTAGATGCAAACCTCTTGTAGAGATATCCCTCTTTCATTCTAGATGGAAAATTCTAAAGAGCTAGTCCTCTTTCATACTGGATGTAGCCATCTTGTTGTGCCAATCCTATTTCAAAATTGGATGCACCTCTGTATAGAGCTAGTCCTCTTTCATACTGGATGTAGCTATCTTGTAGATTCCAGTTCTCTTTCATATGGGATGCACACCTCTACAAAGATAGTCCTCTTTCATACTGGATGTAGCTATCTTGTAGATCCAGTTCTCTTTCATACTTGATGCACACCTCTACAAAGCTAGTCCTCTTTCATACTGAATGTAGCTATCCTGCAGAGCCAATCCTTTTTCATACTAGATGCACACCTCTACAGAGCCAGTCCTCTTTCATACATGATGTAGCTATCCTATAGAGCTAGCCCTTTTTCATACTAGATGAAACTGTGCTAGAGAGTTATTCATTTTCCATACTAGATTCAACTTTCGTGTGAAGCTAGTCCGTTTTCATATTATATGCAACTGTCCTACAGAGCTAATCCTTTTTCATACTAGATGCAGTTGTCCTCTTCCGCGAATAGAGAAATCCAAGGATAATTTTAGGGGTGAAATTTAGCCCCATGGGCTATTTTTGTCTATTTTTTCTCCCAAAAAACAATTCTTCAATTTGCATTTTTTGAAGCCCCATTTTGCCCAATTTTGATGGGGCAAACTTTTTTCACTCTAAAAATCGCCAAATTATTATATAAACTATATAAAATCCTTAGAAATTGAAATAATTCTAGAAAAATATCGCCAAATATTTTATAGTTGACATTTGAAGAATTGGTAAGATTCACCAAGGTTTATATACACTTTTAAGTAAGCATGGGTCCTTAAAATTATCCCTGGAGAAATTCATCTGGTGGGTTCAACCCAAGAGCTCCACCCATGTTACCTCACTGCACGTCTATATGCTCTTGTATCCTAGGAGACCTCAAATACGACACATGACTCGTGAGTACCTGCTACCACATCCGAGCTCATCACTCCATCTTGATTTGGACCACTCCAAGCTTGTCCCTAAAGTACTCAAACTTCACTCTTGACATAAGTTTTTGTCAACACATTGGCTATATGCTCCTGTCTTGCTATATACTGGAGCCTCACTACTCCCTTCTGCACCATATCCTAGATATAGTGATACTTGATCTCGATGTGCTTCGACTTGTCATGAAATACAATGTTCTCAAACAACTTCACATAGGTCTGGTTTGTCACAAAAGACACAAGTCACCTCTAACTCAAGATCAAACAACCCTTCTAGGAAACTTTTGAAGCTACACTACCTCGAAAATTTCTGAACAAGCTACCATATATTCGACTTTAGTTCTACTGAGTGCCACACTCATCTAATTCCTACTGAACCATGAGATCATACCTGACCCCCAAACTACAGCAACACCCTGATGTGCTCTTTCTATCTGTGACACTCCCAACCCAATCCACATCAACATAATCCTGTAGGTTCATCCTCTGATCTAATGCATATCTAAGGCCATAATCAACCATACCCACTAGGTACCCTCAACAAATGGTTTTCCACAATTGGGTGAACATGTCTTAGCTCTACCATGTACTAAATCAGTGTATTCACCGCAAGCATAAATCTGGCCTTATGTTCATCAAGTACATCAATGAATCAATCACCTACCAATATATTGTGACATCCACCAGTTTTGATGAAGTATCACTCAGCAACTTCAATTCGATGCCATAGGTGTGGCCATATCCTTGCAATCCATCATTCTGAATCTCTTCAGGATCTCTATCGCATATTTTCCCTGACCGGGGAAAAGTTTGTCTGGATTCAACTACAACTCAAGACCTAATAAATAGTTCATCGTACCCAGGGGTTTCATCTCAAACTCTGTGGCAAGATTCCTCTTTGTTTTTGCTATGAGAATTTCATCACCTGTAAAAAAAAAAGCCATCTACATATAACAATAGAAACTATAGGATTTCCCTCTTCAACCTTCTATTAAAGGTTGGAATCCGATTCACTCTTCGTAAATCCCAATCTCGTCTGAAACCCATCAATCCTATCATACCATTTCATGGGTTCTTGTTTCAAACTGTATAAGGACTTCTTTAATATGCACACAAGAGTCTTCCTGTCATGTGTCTCAAAACATGGTGGTTGCTCCACATACACTTCCTCTTCTACTATGCCATTCGAGAAGGAAGTCTTCCCATCCATCTGATGTACCTTCCAATTTATCAATTTGGATATAGCAAGTATAGACATGATTGAAGTGTACCTAACCATTGTGTTAATTAATCTGTCCTATAGGTAGTTAGATTTATCCAGAGATTAAACTATGATCAACTAAGTCTAATCTATGATAGTAAACAAACAAATGCAACCTTTAATTCCTAGATCTAACTATGCATACAAATTCTTAACATATTTGAAAAAGAGGAAGTAATATGACTTACTTCAAATCTGATGTTTGTCCTTAACTCCATCTCTAGCCTTGAATCCCACAAGTAGAACCTTTCCAAGTCAAAGCAAACAACGAGCAACACAATATCCAAATACTATGTATAATAGTTAGGATCTAAATCGAACTAGAAACATATTGTGCTACTGATTAGAGCAAAAAGCACAAAAATGCAAAAATAAGATAAGTTATATTGATGAAAGCTAGAAGAATCTTACAAAGCCACTCCTTGATGTCCAAGCAACAAATTTAACTCCAAATCCTTCCTCCTTGATACCTTTCCAAAAATATTAGGACCATAGGTTTGATACCTCAAGTGTTCTCCCCTTAACCCATGGATGGCCTTCTTCTTATAGGATTTGGGATGCCAACTACTAGGAGAGGAAGGTGGATCTAGGAGAAACAATGGTGGATCAAGGAGGTTGAACCAGACCAAAGAGGGAAGGTGAGTGAGGATTCAAAGGAAACACTCAATGTTATAAAATCCTCTTGGAGATAAGATCCAAGATCCAAGGTAAAGGTGGTTGGAAGGAAGTTTTTGCACCCCAGAGGTTAACCAAGGCGTGATTAAGTTGAAATTTCCATGCCCCTGGAAGTCTGCAGAGCACAAAAAAGGGAAATTTTTGCATCTTGGACCACTAGCAGGGCACGGAAATTCTAGTAAAGTGGGCCAAATTATGTGGCCTCTTGACCTGATGATGTGGTACTCAACTCAAACAAGTTGGATTTTTCTCTAGGGATTCCAAGGAAGGCCAAAGAAGAGGACCAACTAGGTGACAATAAGTTCGAACGCTCATTAGGAGGTAGCGTCATTAGGGTTTGCATGGTGTTACGACATGAAGAAGTGAAATGGCGGTCCAAAGTGGGACTTTGAGGTATAGCAAGATCCTCATGATCGAGGATTATGCATATGCAGGTACCAATTTTAGAGGTGATCCAGATCTAGCTCTTCCAGAGGGGGAGCAGTGGGGAGACATCAGTAAGAACTAAAAAAAAAAAAATTTAATGCATTTAATAGTTTTTAAATGTTTTTGTGTAGTACTGATAGTTCATACATGTTTTATGCATATTTTGTCCCGTAATGACGAGTGGATTCCTCTCTGATTTAGAGGAAAGGAGTCGTGTGAGAGATGGTCGTCGCACAATAGGAGGCAGCATAGGATTTAGATGAGCTAGAGGAGAACCTCCAAAGATTGATGGTGTATATTCTTGACATATCCATCGATCATCTACCTTGCCATTACCCAACACCAGAGAGCTCTGGTTTCTGGATGATTTGGTCGGCTACTCCACCAACTGGCTCGAACCATTATCTGTTATCACATATCATGAGCATCCTTAGGGATAACTCTATGTATGGTGTATGTACTTAAATCCATAGGCTTCATATTTTTTTAGATAGGATCTATTGAAAGCTTAAGCTTCAGAATTTTGTGTCAGTAACACTTTCTGAATTTTACCGAACATAATAATATATATACAAAAACACTATTTAGCAGTTTTATATACTATGTCTTCTATGATGAATTTGGGGATCCTATGGATGTTGGCTTATACACTATGAGTATATTATATGTTATGTCATTTTGTGCATCTTTTTGATAAAAATTTTTATGAATGTGCAATATACAAATCTAATATGAAATTAGCTAGGGAATCAAAAATTGTGTTCATGTTTCTAGGAATATGTAGGTATTGAATGGACTCAAAAGACCTCTCCAAGAGACGTACTCACTGAAATAAGAGGAGCAATGCACGGTCTCGGATAGCGTAGACACGGTTCAAATGGGAGACCAGTAATTGTGAAACGAGGTGGAATAACAGGGTGGTCCATACCCAAGGAAAAAATGTCAATCAATAATCCAATCACTACATGATACTCAATAGTGTTGTTGGTTGCAAAACCTAGGGAAGTTCCTCCTGAGCTTATCAGCCTGCCGGCAGGGGAGTACAGTACCCATGCCACCGAAGCAAGATTGCGGGTGTGCCAAGCTAGCGCTGTTTGTAAATCCAAAGAAAGTTTCCACTTGCACATCCAGGCAGAACATGGTATAAACGCAAATCTAGATAAGATCCTAGAACACTAAAGGAAAGTGTCACAGCAAATAGAAACACATGTCATGTACAGTATATACAAAGTACTAATGCATAATGATTTAGGAATATGTACCGATTTAGGTAGAGGCCATTGAGAGGATCCCCTAAAGATATCCCCTCATAATCCACTAATTCATAGGCTCCCTTTTCCAAAACATGTTTTTATACATATGGAACGTGCCACATGGAATCAAGTTTTTGGGTCCCTAGCTTATTGTGTTTTTGGCATATAGAGGACACATAACTCATGACGATGAGATTTTGGTGTAACACCTCCCCATGGTCGAATTTATACTTGTCGTTCCTACTCCTTTTATTTCAATTGTAGGGTTAAATCTTTACTCTCAGGCCCTGATGATTTCCACCTTTGTCGCCTTACCCCCACCCCATCAATTGTCAAGATATCGAATTTGTGCACCATTTCATTAGGCCAATAGGCTCCTGAAGCACAACCCGGAGCTCAACTGGTACCTCTGGCGCAACCCTAGGGACCACCTAAAGCTCAACTTCCACCAGTACCTAGTAACATAAGAGCCACCCCAATCCACACAATCCCTTTCTTGTTTCCCCCATCAGGAGTCGTAAGCATTCCTGTCATGGAAACATTGAACCTTTTGGGATTGACATTAGAGATCCATTTATGGTACATACCTATACCTAATCACGCAACAATCCTTCGGGTCATTCTTTAAATGGTCCAACCAATCAACACCTACAATCACCCACCTCCTCATGTGTTGGCAAAAACTTCCCACAACCCTGCTCCCCAGTCTTCCAAAATAGTTGGGGGAAAATCCGTGAAATTCGACACCCTGGAAACTGCAAAAAAAAATCGTGAACCCCCTCCTCCAGCATGCACATCTATAAAATGTGCTTTATGCAATACCTTAGGTCATGCTACCCATATTTTCCCACACTTGTCTGACCTTCGCACCCATATGGAGTCATTGGATGACTATGAGAACATATCGGTTGTTAAATTGCCAGCCCCTCCTCAACCGTGTAACAAATAAATGCACACCAACCAGTCATGTACGATCTGTGACATCTACGACCATTCCTACCACTTCCTCAAATAACCAGAGCACCGGTTGGTGCTCTATGAGTTGCGACAACCATCCTTAGAGTCCTCGATTACTGTTCTTGAGGAGATACACCCCCCAGAATCCTCGTCATCCGAGGGAAACATTGTTTATAGTATTTCAACCATCGAAACCACAATCACGTCTTCGAATTCAACTGAACCCTCTGACTTATCTGTTTGAATTGACAAGGAAATCACATGTCCACAGCATGGAGGCAGGCCCAAAAACTTTCCTACTAATCATCATCATCATTCTCATCGGAGATATTGGGGGAATCCACCCTTCAAGGGGAATCCCCCATCATCATATCATCACTTTAGTATGCCACCATGTCTCACAACCTCATGGTACACACCCCCGCCAACAGTTGGTCGATGCCCTATTGATCCCTCTTTGAGACAACATCTGCACCACATTGACACCTCTAGGATAGGGGGCGTAATGGATTATCTCAACCCTGGGATAGGAGGCATGCTTAATCATATTGACCCAACCCCTTCACATTTATGTTAGTATTGCAATGAGCTCATCACCGAAACCAACACATATGTGATCCACAATCCCAAAACTTGTGCACATAGCATGAGGGTAGGTCATTAACCCTACTCACTTTTGCACATGTGTGATCTTGACCATTTCCAAGGCCACACATCACTTATATATATTTTTAATTTACATATGCATATTTCATGCTTTGGTATCGTTTCTGTGTGTAGAGGTCCAATTCACGTTGAACTCCACTTCTTTCAGTCGACAACTAATCTCCACATGTATAACCCCTTGACTGGCATATAGGACATACTTTCCCTTTGAAAATTTGATGCATTACCTAAATTTTCTCCCTTGCACCTATAAGACCCCCCTTTTCTGAGTAGGTGGCCCCACCTAGCCACCCTTTCATTTTCCCCTAGTCGGCAGTAGAGCCTCCCTCCACATGGGTGATCATTTTTTGAACCCCTCGCATTTACCACTCATGCTTTTCAATTCCCTCTTAGGATTGGGGGCCACAAAAGTTTCACATATCGAGTTGAAGCCACATGCAGTTCCTCATATAGTCGCTCATTGGCCTTTCCTCGGGATCCCATCATGGAGTTTATGTTAAGCTCTTTTCTGACTCCTTAAAAAATGGAAAGACCGTCGAGCAATCTTGCTTCCTTTCATGTTTTTTAAAGTATCCTAAATGTATTCTATCTAGTTGTTAACACCTAAAAAGTGCTCACTAGCTCATTCCCTTTTTCACATGACCCATTTGTCCACTTTTCCACCATCTGAGCCTCTGAAGCCAACAAAAGGTCACCAAAAGACCTTGGTACACCCCTTTTTCCCACTCAAAAAACATTATTTTTCCTAAAAAGCATAAAAAACCCTCAAAAAGGGTCCAAAATTCCCAAAATATTAAAAAGGGAATAAAAATATTAATTTTATTCAAAAAAGGAAAAAGGAGGGAAAAGTACCTAAACCATGTTGGTCAATACCATTTGGTTTCCACAAAACCACAAATGGTATTCCCCACCACCAAAACCTATAAAAAGGTGGTAGGGGCTCCTCATTTCAGATCCATCCATATTCCTATCCTCACGCTGCCAAAATCTCCCTTGAGTTTTGGCCATTGTAGCAACCTTGGAAAAAGGACCCATTGGAGATTGGAGCTGCTCACCATTGGAGCCATTCAAACAACCTTCATCACTTGGAGGTATTGTTCTTGCAAGCATTTGCTTGCCCCATTGTCAATACAAAAAATTATTTTTTATCTTTCTTGTTCTTGTTCTTTAATTCAAAATGCACATGCTAGTTTAGTTTAGTTTAGATTTAGTTTATTATTATTTTCTTTACATTGAAACTGCTGCTACTAGTTAGCAGGTGCCCATAGCACTAAGCTTGGTTGCAAAACCAAGCCAACACTAGTATATTTTAACCCTTTTTCCAGACTAGATAGACTCAATAAGTAAAAGGAATACTCTAGTCTCTCTGGCTAGAAGAGTTATCCATGGCATACTTTTATGCTTTTTCAGGATTTGGGGACTAACACATGAAAAATAACCCCCTAGATTCTTCTTATTGATTTAAGACTCTAAAATTCAAAGTGACCGTGAGCACTTACTGTCTTGGGCTCATTAAAAATACACATGACGGTACCATATTGAGCACACTTCTATCCCTTCTTCAAGATCAATAAACTATGAAGAAGTCCTGAATGATGCCTTTTGGCGCCCCTACAGATCACGTGCAACCCCATGTTATGGCAGCATTTATAAGAATGAATGCCTTTGTTCCAAGTATTCTACGATGATTCATCTCTCGAGTGTCTTAATATCACTAATCAAATCTTCCCCCCCCCCACCTAAGTCTCCCCCATTGCAACCACAGTTCCTGATCCCCTAAGCTATGGTCCTCTTCCCCTAAGATCGATTTCATATGCTTCCAGGTCATCCTTGCTATCATAGTTTGAAGAAAGGAAGTTTGAGTCCCATCACTCCATGGCCCTGATATCCCTCCACTGTGTCCCAGTATCGGGTCCAGTATTATTACATCTTGATCATATACCTCGCGCTCCTATGGAGGAAACCTCATTGTCTTGGTAGTTGTAGGTATCCCTCTATCGACACTAGCATATTTACTCCAGAGAATAGACCCAGAGGTCCTTGTATCTTTTCTACACCCCCCATCAGTGGTGAGTTCCTATGGCTCATCTGAGAGGAGTCCTTAGTTCCTCTTCGGTTGATTGCTTCTCATGTGCTCAACTCCAACTCCATAATCGCACCGTTGAGATTCGCGCAAGGTATTGATCACTTCAGTTATTGGTGGAAGACCTCGAATGTCCCTTGACTCTAGGACATTGGTGAGTCTATTTGGAACCCCCAGGTTGTATGCTCTCGTAGATATTTGGGCTCCATTGGAGATAGTTTTGGGAATCCCTTCAGCCACATGCTTCCTTGAGTATCCAGTTGAGATGCATTCCATGTACCTTTGAGATTCTGACTCTCATTCATTGAGTCCATATAGTTGTTGGACCCCTTCAGATCCAGCAAAGCATCAGTTGTTGTGATACAACATTCGACACATATGCCATTATTTCCATCTATTAGTTCTTCATATCATCCATGGTTGGACCATGATCATGTTTCAGATTTAAGTCCCCTCTAAACCATTATGTTGTACACAACAATGATTCATCTATTTTTCAGACCCCCCTATGGGCCTCACTATTTTTGTATCTTGAGACATTGATACGAGCATGGGAGTGCTCACCCCAGCTTTTTTATTTGGAATTATATATACCTCAACCACCATTGAGGAGGTGTACTTCCAGTTATGTCCCTTGTAGATTTTGCGAAATGTGTGCTCCACCCTCCAACACAGCTCTGGTTGTCCACCACCTTTCTACTCATCGCCATGAAACAATAAATATCCTATGATGTCAATTGGACATACGATGAGATCCTTCCCTCACACATGAGGGGGAAACCTGTTAACAAAAATAACATGACCACCTAGCTCACTACCCTTTAGCCACATCATTCATACATCTGTTTCCCCAAAGTTAGGCCTCCACCAACCTAAAAGTATTATCTGCATGACCATATTAGCAATTTTTTTTTTCTCACAAATAATTCCCAAAATGCAAAAAGAAAAGAAAGAAAAGAAAAAGAAAAAGAAAATGGGAAAAAATAAAAAAACCAAGGAAGAATGGGAAAATCATGAAACCTAACGCCAATACCATGGTATGCCCAAAACTAAGGGAAAATTTATTGATGGTCAAAAATATTATAAAAGAAGGATGGAGGCCCCCATTTCAAAAGAATCATCTTCTCCTTACTGAAACTCTTCCCATTTTAGTCTAGAAACCCTAAGATGCCATCTTTACCTCGAAACCCCTATTGAGAGTGGGCACCTAGTGAGTTTTGAGGTGGAAAAATAGTGACAATCAGAGACCATGAGAACCTTCCATCGCACAGCTGCAAGGGCCCATTATTGTTCGAGGTAACTCGAAACCAAATGTAAATCGCCATTCTTTTTAATAATAAAATAAGATTTCATTCATCATTTCACGAAGCTTGCGTAAATTGATGTGAAGTGTTTACTGTGTTTTATTTTCCTTTCACACTTCTAGTTATTGTTTACTGTTACCATGTAAATTTAAAAGTAGGTTTCAACATTTCAATTTTCTTAGTTCTTCATGGCTCATAAGCCTCATACTTTGGTTTATATTTTATTTTCATAGTTTAGTTCTAGTTTTACTAGTCTTTATCTCGTTTTAACTCACTTCTCTCACACACAGAGCTGCAAGAGATATTCTCTTGCATGCTATATACCTTGGCGTCCTAAAGCCGGTAGAACTACCCTTTTCTCTATTGGAGTGGAAACACACCAAAAACAATGACTATGATTTGGTTTCTTGTTTCCGATTAGAAAGTGTGTGGGATTAAAAAATTAAAGGGTCTAAAGGTTCTTTAAACAATTGTTTATGTTTTTCCATTTTTTTTATCATTTGCAAACTAGTAAGTGATTCAAAATTCTTAAAAGGTAAACCCAAATTCTATCAATTAGATGTATAATCAGGGATCTAAGAGCTAAATATGGCCTAAACAAAAAAAATCTAAGTCAAATTGTGAAAACATTTGAAAGAAATATCAATTTAATCCATTATTCATGGTTTTGGAGGGAAAATCCAACTTTAAAAATTTGAAATTAAATCTTTCATAATTATTTCATATCTGATCCTAATTGACCCTAAAATGTTTGTAATGTCATTTATAGGTATGCAAACACAAAAATCAGGCCTAAAAGTGGCCCCAAAATAGTAAATTTGCACAATTAGTTTTCACAAATTTCTTGCAATTTTGAACCAAAAATCTTAAAAATATTTCAAAATATTCCAAATATTAGCTAATTAGGGTCCATGTAAGGTATAAAATATAATTCATGGGATTCCTAATCCAATCAAAGAAAAAAAATCACAAGAAACCATAAAAATTGAGAAAAATAGGTCCAAAATTCAAATCCCCGAGTCGACTCACGTTCAGAAGAGTGTACAATGCATTTCTTTAGAAATAAGCACCTTGTACACAAAGCCGGTGAGTCAATGGCGTTGGTTGACAATGTAACATAGTGCGTCTATTGATGTTGGTGCACTATGTATGAAAGCAT
Organism: Larix kaempferi; assembly: GCA_027924585.1. Classification (NCBI taxonomy): domain Eukaryota; kingdom Viridiplantae; phylum Streptophyta; class Pinopsida; order Pinales; family Pinaceae; genus Larix; species Larix kaempferi. The sequence goes on from BSBM01000519.1 coordinate 16,091,464, forward strand.
GGTGTGTCTCTTCCAAGATCAAGAAAATGAAAAATCCGATCCCAATTTTCAAGATTTTTAAGGTTTTAGCTATTGAATAAGGCCGATTTTAGGATTCTAAGGGTCCTTAAACTTGGTACATAGGTACTATAAGAGTTTTGAGGAAATATTTAATTATATCTTTAAGGTTGGAACACCAAAATTTGGAAGAAATTTTCAAATTAACCCAAGTAGAGTCGCCAATCTGCTGATAGTAATTGTGGTAGGGATGTGTCTACATTAATTAGCTATCTTACTCTGGATTTGGAGAGATTCAATGAAATAAATACATGCAATACTCATTTATTCCTTTGAGATTTCTTTAATTAATTTTTAAAAAAATAGAAGGGAGGAATATAGTAGAATACCTCTTGAAGCTATCCACTTGAATAAAATCCCCTTTTCTTGAGCATCCATGGCCTTTAGGCCTCCATTTGCAGTAGCTTTCTCTCCATTTGCAGCAACTTGCTATGTTCTTACCTCTATATTTTATTTCTAAGAAGTTGAGAAACTTTGCATAACTCGAAATATATCTACCAAACTTGAATTCAAAACTAGGTCTAAAACCTAAATACAAACACAAGTTTTGGGGAAAAATGAATTGTATCGTATTGAATTGAGGAAAATAAATACTTACAACCTTGTTTCTTGAGGTGAATCCTTCCTCCTTTGCTTTGAGCAAACCTTCTCCATCCTTTCCTTTGATCCTTCAATATCTTTGTTGAATATGAGCTTTCCAACATTGAATTCCTTCTAGCCTGCCTTTACTCTCACTTTCTATATCTTACCATGCCCCAAATGCCTTTCTTTTATAGCATTGGGAAATGTGAATTTATGATTCAAAATTCAATGTGGGATAATACCTTTTCTTGATTTTCTATTATTTTCACTCAAAAACCCACTTTTCCATTATTTTCAAGCTTTTGACATTAATTTCCAAGATTTTTAGGACAATTAATACACCTTTGATGTATTTTTTCCATTCTAGGGGTTGTATAAACTAGGTCTTGTCCCTTTGACTGGTCCTAGACTTGGCCTCTTTAGAGAAACCTTTGTCTTCACAAACTTATTCCTTTGCAGAAGCAGTGGTTAGATGAGAGATTGAAGCTATTAATTGTTCCAAATTTCTAGTCTTCATGTTCTGGGCGAATGGTAGAATGTGCTTCTGTATTCACTTTTTAAGGGTGTTAATTTGAATGTTAACACCCAACATGAAAGTGAACCTACTATGCACTTGGAATAGGTGCACCCGATGCTTGTTGAATTCGACAGTTTGTTGTGAGACGATTGGATTGGTGCACCACTGAGTAGGACTGGATGCATGCCTACAAGTGTGTATATCACAGATAAGAATTGGATCGACATAATTGGACACCTTTTGCTTAGATTTAAAGTGGCAGGATTCATAATGTGTAGATAGAGGAAGTCTTCTAAGAGAGTTGAAAAATGTTTAGAAATGGTGTACAGGAAACCAAGAGGATATATTGAAATTGGAGGCAAGGCATGAGGTTTCGGGAGTCATGAGACCAGGGATTGTCACAAGAGAGTGCCTAAAATGTAGTGTGCCCAAGAGATAGTAGAGAGGCATCTCACACACTATGTGCTTGGAAGAGGAATGCTCAGGTATTAGTGTGATGAAATATTTTCGACCATGTAAGATGGAAAGGACTTTCCCTTATCTTTGGAAGTGTTGAAAGTTCAATTCCATAGTGGTAGAAGTTCAAGCATGCCTTGATGGTTTGTATGATGTCTGGAATGTGCTATTAAATTAAGGCTTCATTCACAAAGTGATTAGCATCATTGATATTTTGCAGTAGTTATAGAGCATTTGGAGGCTTGATAGTTCTAGTTGTTGTTAGATGCTGGAAGGTGCAGATAGAGAAAACTCTTAGCAATCTTCGGAACTAGTACAGTTCCAATACAATTGAAGTGTTAAGTCATGAGTGGTGAATTAACAGGATTAAGGAGAAGGTGTGTCTCTCTCCTTGGGAAAATCAATAGAAGCTTATCTGATCATAGGAAAACTTACTTGGAAGGACAAAGGAATTTCAGTTCCTAGGTGAAGTAATGGAAGCAGTCGAAAGGTGACCACGAAAAAGGGCACTGCATACAGGAAGTGATTGACATGTGATTGGGGATTTGGGATATGCTCTCCTTTCTTATGCAAATTAGGCAATATCTTTCCATAGGGACAATATATGTGTCAAGTCATTGTGTTGAAGCCATGTAGTGGGTAAGTATGTCTTGTGGAAGACATTAGTATTCTCTGGAATGATCATCATGCTAGGTAGCCTTCGCTTGAACTGTTGAGAGCAGTAGGTCATGAGGACTAGTTTTTCATTCTTGACGAGAAGGATCGTGGACATGACATATCAAAGAAGTGACTTGATAGATTGTTGTATGGAAAATTGGGGTTTCTAGAGTGCATGTCGGGGCACCACACTAGCTTGAAATTGTCGTTAAGGATTGTTGTAGAACTTGCAAAATTCAGAAGTAAGTCAAAGGGAGCAAAAGATGAAAGAGGTGTCAATGTTCCTTTTTTGTTGGTTTGAGGCAGGAAAGGATTCCTTTCCCACTTGACCAGCAGGAGTGTGTGAATAGATGAAGAATAGGAAGCGAAGAAGATCAATTGTAGATGGAAAGGTGATTGAGTACAAAAATTGAAGTCTGTAAGACACGACACTTGGGTGGTTGGTCTTGGTGTTGAGTATTGTTTCCTTAGATAGATTTGAGGAAAAGGTGAGGACATTTCCCTGGTTCTACAGAGTTGAATGGACGGCTAAAGTGTGAATGGATTTGGCTATCTTGGGCATGAGAAAGTTCATTCTCATGTGTTTTACCATGATAGTTGGGAGCCACAACCCAACTAGTTTAGTGCATGAGAGATGTCATGGATAGAGGCATGATGAGGAAGAAAAATACCAAGGGAGTAGTAGGTTTGATTGATGTGATTATTGTATATTTTGAGAGGCTTCTTTGGAAGACTTAGCTACAGTAGAAGGTGGTAGAAATCACATTGGTAGAAGGATTAGAAGGAAGTTGAGTCTACTTGGAGAAGTTTCCAAGGACAACAACTATTTTGAGTGGGGGAGGATGTCATGGTCCATATTTAGAGGATTTTTCGGGTTCCTCAAGTCACTTAGAGTAAGGTTGGTTGATTAGTTGCGTGAAAAAAAATGGGTATGATTTTGGTGCATCACACTTGATTTGGACAATTAGTTGGTTGGTCAGCATGAGTGTAGGGGTAGACTCCTTGTTTGAGAAGCAAGCTATACCCAATCCAATGGACACCATCAGAATGAGCAAGATGATTGGCATGTGCCACATTGGAGATGGGTGCATGGACATGACAAGTGTGGACAAATGGAAGGAAATATTCCAAAGTGTGGGCACATACATAAACTAGAGGGGCACTCGACATGACTTGCAGTCCATGGACTTGCTTAAGGAAATCGGCTTGGTTGAGGAGAGTACAATGCCAAGGGATTCTCTCACGTGAGTGATTGGGTATAACTAAGGTGCAAATGGGAGGCAAGAATCATCCAAGTAAAGTTGGAAGACAATATGCAAATTTGGGTCTGCGATGCATAGGACGCATGTTCCTTATATGGGAGCACCCAAAGGAGGGAGGAGTTGGCTATGGAAAAGGTTCGTTCTTGGGAGTTTTTAAAGTTAGTCTTATTCATCAAGAGGATTTAGGTATTTGGTTCTTGGAGAGGAACACATTGTAACCTTGAGGAGGAATCCTTTCCTTGGGAAAGTATCTTGAGGAGATGCCTTAGTTGAGGTTGAGTTTATGACAGGATGCACTTGGGCAGGTCGGGAGACTTGTGAGCCATGAGGGGGTAAAGTACGACTTGGGTAGATTGTGAGGGTGGCATGGAGGAAGGATCACTGTGGAACTTTGGGAACAATGTCTAGGTCATGGTTTCTAAGAGAGTTGGTCCCATGCTAGTCGCCAAGGTTACAATGGAGCGTGAATTTCAAGGAGACATGTGAAAAGGTTTGGTCAAGATATGAGAGGAATGAACAAATGTAGACTATGGAACTACAGTAGGGAGTTCGTGGATAGGACATAGGTCTGTTTCCAGTTGACATTGTGAATTGAGGATATCTCATTTAGGGAATTCTCTCAAATATTTTTTGGTATGTGGAATCCTCCATTGTTGTATGAAACCTTCCTTGTACCATTGAATAGTATATATTCTTGGGCGCACCCATGTTAGGGTTTTTCCGACACATATGTGTTGTTCTTATTTGGCATGTATGTTTTGTCTAAGTGTTTATGCTTACATTTTAACTAAGAAAATGGATACCTATAATACCACTTAAGTGTGGATGTTGTGGAAGGTGTAGTCTGTCAGGTTCCACCCCAAGATGGTCTTCCCATTAGGAGTGGATCCTAGGAAGTGTCACAAAGTTGGGAGAAGAACAAGATCCTTGGGTTTCTGGGTCACCCTCTCAATCTTGTGACAAGGGTCAAGTTAATCATAACTGGTAATTTGCATGAGGAGGGACACACATCCCACTTCTATTTTTTGAATTGCCTCTTGTAGGGTTTTACTTGGTCTAATTTTCATGGGTTATATTATTTCTTTGAGGACATACATATGGAACCACTTCATTGTTTTATCATTAATTTTACTTATTTTATGAAGGTGCTTACCTCACAAACATTATTTTATTATGTTCATAATGTATGCATCTTGGATGGAACGCTTAGTGATTTCTTCTATATGGACCTTGGAGCACATCTTCCATGTGAAGGATTATCATAACATATTGCACCTATGATGGAGGGTGAACTTATTGTGGAAATATTATCTTGTTGACTACTCAATAACACTTAGTTTAGTGGTGCACCCTTTCTTATTTAGGTATATATGTCGATGATTTTTCTTCACTATGCGCTTTATCATTCACTTGGAATTTTTATGGTCATTTTGTATTATTTCCTTTTTCTTTAGTTCACTTGCATGGTGCATTTTTGGTTTGGTGCAACATGCTACCTTTGCATCCCACATAAATCCACTACTGCAAGTCTCCTATCTCTTGTTTGTTGTGACTTCGATTCGCCTCCAGTGTGCCTTCCTCTTAGTATGTTCCCTCTTCCATGTTGATCGTGCCATTATTATATGCAATTAGGATTTTGATAGGTTTTTTCTTTAATCCTAAATTATTTGTTTACTTAAATTTTGAAAATGGCTCCTTTTTATTGATAGGAAACATGGATACAAAGGTTGTTCATAGTTTACATAAGAAGGGGATTAGGGCCTTAGAACATAGGATAAGGGTCAATAGTGAAAAAGTGTGGAAGGCAATTAAATGAGATTTTATTCCTTTTATTTTTATTTATTTTCAACATGACTATGGGGGTAATGGGGGTAATGTTGGGCTAAGGGGAAAAAATGAGTAATAAGGGGGACTTAGGGGAAGGGAAAAGGAATTAGGGATATTTTCATTTTAGGGGATTAATTCGGAGACAACCTTTAAAGTCTTTTAAATTTTGCAATATGGATGGAAAAAAATATTTCAATGCCAAAGGGGAGGGGGATCTTTTACTTCAAAAACCACTGAGATAGGTGATTTTTAGTAAGGAGGTACATGGGAACTATTTTCAAACTTTTAAAGCATAGGGTAAGTAAGAGAAATGACAATGAACACAATTGACAATTTTATTGATGGACGAGAAAATGAAAAATTTTAATTGACGTGATGCATAAGACTCATTCTTGCCGAAACTTTTTCCAACTACTGAAAGTGTCAAACTGTATAAAAATTTGGAAAATGAAATATGTGCATGATTGGTAATATGAGCCGAATGCTATGGTATAATAATGAAGACATGATGATGTATAGAGCAAGAAAGGACATGTCTCCAAGACTTGACTCAACCTCTACATGGTGACATTGAGATACATGTTGGCAGATCTTCCAAAGGGGTCATATGATGATTGTAACAACGCCAAATTACCTCAAATGCGGAAATTTTAAAAAACTTTAACTATTTTGGTTAGGAAGCAAATCACTTTGTATAGGTGGCAAAGCTTAATCATTGGTGTGATTGGATTAAGTCTATGTTGAACATGTTCAGATATATCTCTTTTGAACATATTTACTGTCAGCATAACTTTGTGGCTGATATTTTATCTAAACTTGTTATGGCTGGTCATGAAGGATTCATTTTTTGGGAGGAATTCTAGGAGGGTTGCAAATTTGAGGATGGCTCTATCAATATCTACGAGCTATAGTAGTTTCACCTACTTGGATCTTCGATTACTTTTTGCTGACATTTGGATATACTTTTGCTCTATCTGGATAAGCCTTTTGTTTTATATTTTTGTTCAATCTCTATGAGACTCGCTTCATGTACCATTTGATTCACTAATGAATATCAATAGTATGACTTTTTTTCTAATGAAAAAAAAATGATGGATTGTTATTTGTACACTTTGAACAATGAAAAAATTTCATTGAGTTATCTATTTAATGTATTGAATTATTGATTTTTTAACTATGAATTAACAATACCAAATAAACTATAATAAAATGTTTTAATAGGCATCCTTTATCCTCATTAATAAGTGAATTATATATATATATATATATATATATATATATATATATATATATATATATATATATATATATGTTCCAGCTAAGGCTCATTTTCCACTCCTCTGTCAAAGAAGGGGGTTCCTCTGACCACAGACCAATTTCTTTGTCTATCACTATGCCGAAAAAGAAGCCTCTTGCCCCTTTCAGATTCAACCCCTCTTGGTTAGAGCATGAAGACTTTTGCAAACTAGTGAAGGACAATTGGTGTCCTTTAACTCCCTCATCCACTACCTCCTTCATGAAACAATTTGACATCAACCTATCTTGAATCAAAACCCTCACCAAAGCACGGGGTATGGAATAGGAGGAAAATGACTGTTGGGACCTAAAGGAAGTTGAATTCAAACTCAAAGAAATGCACAATTTGCTTCCCAGCGGAATTTTCTCCAGTGAGCATTTAATCACCCTGAAAACATTAGAAGGAAAGAAGGCTTCCTTACTGGAAAAAGAAGAAGCATTATGGAGATTGAAGAGCAGAGCTCTATGGATAAAGGAGGGGGACAAGAACACCAAGTTCTTTCACCATTTTGCAGCACACAGAAAGAATACAAACACCATTTTGGAGGTCAAGGATGACCATGGAAACCTTGCTCAGTCTTTTCTGGAAAAGACTAAAGCGGCGGAGGCACATTTCAAAGCTCGGTTCACGGCCCCTCCAGGATGCCCAATAGAAGAAATCCTAGAGGTAATTAATCTCTTCCCCACCCTAATCTCAAATGAAATGAAATGTGATTTAGGAGAAGAAGTTAAAGAGGAATAAATCCACTCAATTCTCCATTGCTTTCGTAAAGGGAAGAGCTCGAGGCCAGATGGCTTCACCGAAGAATTCTTCCTGGGTTCTATGAACTTCTGAAGGAGGAATTACTCAAGGTCGTCCAAGAATCCCAGAGCTCATGTAAAATATTGGGGAATTTTAACTTTACCTTCATAACCCTGATCCCCAAAAAACAAAAGGGTGAAACCTTTGACGATTACAGACCCATAGCTTGTTGCAACATGATATACAAAATAATCTCCAAGGTCATAGCACAGCGTCTCAAACCTATCCTCAACAAGATAATCAATGAAGAACAATTTGGCTTCCTCTTTAATCGTCAAGTACATGATGCAGTGTCTATAGCCCAGGAAGTATTCCACTCCATCAATAAAAAGAAATTACCATCCCTGAATCTAAAGCTAGATCTCTCCAAGGCCTATGATCAAGTCAATTGGACCTTCCTCTGGCTTCTTCTAATATAGATAGGAATGCCACTGCCTATGGTTGATTGGATAATGGGATGCATAGATTTGACTTCATACGATGTTCTGATAAATGGCTTCCCTTCATCCTTCTTTCGTCCATCGCAAGGAATTCGACAGGGTTTCCCCCTGTCCCCCTTCCTTTTCCTGCTTGTAGCCAATGCATTGAGCTAGATGTTGCATAAAGACAATACAGAGGGGACCTTAAAAGGAATCAGTCTTTCTACCTCGGTCACTCTGACTCACACCTTATTTGTCAATGATGTTCTACTTCTTGGAGAAGGCACCCTGGGCAATTTCAATACCATTACAAAGATCTTCGACCTCTACAAAAAAGCCACAGGTTTGGTAATCAATACAGGAAAATCCAGGCTAGCTTACAATAATCTTTCAGAAAATGTAAAGGCTACTTTGGCTCTTACCTTGCCCTTTTCCCTATCACCTCTCTCTAAAGGTCTGAAATATCTAGGGTTCTCACTCAAACCCAATGCCTATGCTTTGCAGGACTGGATCTGGTTATATAAAAAAATTGAAGATCGAATCTCTTTATGGGAAAATCGTTTTCTTTCTAGAGGAGGAAGGCTAATCCTACTGAAATCGATCCTTCAAAGCATCCCAGTATAATGGGCCTTGATATCTTACATTCCAAAAGGGATCTTAGTCAAAATCAGGAAAAAATGTTTCTCCTTTATTTGGACAACCAACAAACAAAGGGAAGGAATCATGTTGGTCAATTGGACAACCATTTCGAAGCCCAAGTCTTTGGGTGGGTGGGGGGTCAAAAACCCTGATCTTTTCTGCAAATCTCTAGCTGGGAAAAATTTATGGAGATTAGCAGAATCTCCAAGTTCGCTATGGGGAAGAACCCTACTCTCCAAATATTCCATCCTCTCACCATCACATAACGGTTCAGGAAACCTAACAAAAGTTTCAAGAACTATTCCATAGGTTGGAAGGCACTAGTGCTAGCCTTCCCACTAATAGGAAATTGGGTGGCCTGGAAAATAGGAGATGGGAGATGTACTCGAGTTGGAGAGGACCCCTGGGCCGGGGCAGGTGAACACTACAGATTGTGAGTTGAACTCCTTAGAGAACTACATTCCAAGAACATTTACACATTGAACAATGCATGCAACCATGTGAATAGAAGAAATAGCAGAGGAGGGTGGAAATCCACCACTCATTTGGGTCTAGGAGGAGATTAGGAAGAAGAATGGACCCATTACATTAACCTCCTAAAAAAGGACTTCATCTTCCTAAGAGAAGGAGATCCAGACAAGTTAGTCTCGACCAAGAACAATAAGGACGGATCATTCTCTGCAAAGATTGGTTATGAAGCTGCTATATACACAGTGGCAAAGGAGGATCTACAACCATGGTGGAAAAAAATTTGGAAAATCTCGGCCCCCCTAAAGTCCATCATCACTCTCTGGTTGGATTTGAGCAATAAACTACTCACGTGGGACAATTTGCGGAAAAGAGGATTTCAAGGTCCTGGCAGATGTGTCCTATGCAACTTGGATGAGGACTCTATCTCACATATTTTCTGCCATTGCTCATATGCAGATTACGTATGGAGGACTACAACAGAGAATCTCAACTATGCATCTCATCTACTTCAGAGCTCAGTGGAAAATAATGTTATGGACTAGTGGAACGATCCTAGGGTATGTTTGTTCCAAGCCTATCCTTCCCTTTTCATTTTTACTATTTGGGAAGCGAGAAACAAGATGAATTTTGAATACACCCTCATCCCTCCAGACATCTTTGTATTGACTTTGATGCAGAAAACAAGAGAATATAAAACACAACCATCAGAAAAATTGCCAAGATTTCTCGTTCACCCTTCCATCAACAAAGATATCCCCTAGGCTTTCTTTGATGGAGCCAGTGAGGGATCCCCCTCTTTAGGAGATGCTGGTGGAATCATACACTTCTCGAACATTAAGAAGTGGCATATAAAGTTTGCTCCACGTCATGCTTCCAATAGCAAAGCAGAATTAGCAGCGTTATGGGCTACTTTGATTGTTGCAGTAGAGAATCAAGTGAAGCAGATACAACTTTTCAGAGACTTTAAAATGATTATTGACTCGGCAAATGAAAAAATCCAAATAAATGCACCGCATCTTCAACACCTCCTTCATGCAATCAGAGCTCTAATCTCGAACTTTGAACATATCCACTTCTCACATGTATATCAGGAATTAAACTCTGAAGCAGATTACCTTTCAAAACTGGTGCTTGCCTTACCTCCTAGAAGACTAGAGGTAACAGGTTTTTCCAACAATCAGCCAAATTTCAACCAGATGATGGATATTTAGCTTTAGACAGTTTATTTTGGCAGTAATTGGGAAAGACAGTGAGTTTGAACAGTTGTTTTTGAATTACCTATGTAGCCTCAAAGGCAATCACACTCATGAACTTATGATCAGTATTGTAATCCTTTTTGATATATAATGAAGTCCGTAGAGGAGAGTCCACGATCACTTTTTATTTAAAGTGATGGATATTTTCCTATTGGAATATCTATCTATCTATCTATCTATCTATCTATATATATATATATAGTGCAAAAATTATAAATCTAACACACACACATATTATTATGTAATTTATATTTTCTTGCACCATTTATTATTTTATGGTGTTTTGCACCATATACGAATTTGTGTATTATTATTATTATTATTACTATTTTGGTAAACTCTCACTCCATGTTGGATTGGTTTTATGATTTATAGCATTCATTTAACTCCAAATCAATTTTTTTGCAAACCCGATTTTTGTACCATGTGTACCACTTGGGTATCACCATTTTTACACCACTATTTGAAAATTTAGAATTTCCTAAATTATAATGTATGTGAGGTTAAAATGCCCTTTCTTATAATAGTTAATTTTTTTGCATACCAATACATATACATGCTCAAGGATTCAGATAGAAAAGATATTAACAAAATATGGTTCATCATTATAATAGCACTTGTTAAAGAATCTGCCAACAAAAAGTTGGAAATTAGAAATTCAAGACAAATTCATGGTTCCGTACTACATTAAATATTTTATTTAAAGCTCACAACAGAAGGTAAAAATGAATTACTTAAAAAGACTACTTGCTGAGCAAAAAGTTGTGAAACTGAAGAACCTAGACTCAATTTGCCTGCGATGCCAAGAAAAAGAGGACTTCTTCTCTTTCATAAAAAAAAAATGAAGAATTTGTAAAATTCATCAAAACTAAAGTCAATGTAACAGAAATATAACGTGCATTCTTCGAACGCTATCGAATATATATATATATATATATATATAAAGAATTTGTAAAATTCATCAAAACTAAAGTCAATGTAACTGAAATATAACGTGCATTCTTCGAACGCTATCGACTATATATATATATAATGGTTGACTGAACAAAAATATACCGCCATTGTCCACATTGACCCAAGTCATGCCTGCTCAAAACAAACGGTGACATTGTTTTGACTTTTGAGATATAGAATCCATAATTCAATTGGCATCAGAAAGTGAGAAAAAAGGAATTTATAAACCTATTTATATCCATCTTAGCTGCTCTTGGCAGGGACTAACAAGAGCAACCTGTAATCACTCAGAGTAAAAATGGCGGTGATATATAAACACGACACTTCACATATAATAATTTCATTTTATTTATATTTTACCTAAAACTCTAAAAAAAACTTACAAAAGGTATGGATTAACATAAACGCATCACTTGATAACATAAAAATACAAGTTTATGATATGAAAAGCTATTCACCACATGCTTGGAAGCTCTGAAGCTGGAAGGCACAACGCCATGCAAATAACTAACTCAATAAAAGGACGTCCACAACTCCATGAAATGATGCAAATAACTCAATAAAAAGACGTCCACAACTACATCTAAATAACTCAATAAAAACATGTCCACAACTCGATGCAAATAACTCAATTAAAAAAAATGCAGCAATCGTCTCCCATCTCCTTGCTTGATGTGACTAATCGTTTTCAAATCTCCACTGTTACTGCAGATGTAACAATGTCTCCCCAACCATCACTGTTAACGTCAATAGACTGTCCTGTTGACGGGTTAAATATATAACAGACCACTTTAGTGTTAGCTCTGTCATGTCCACTTACAAAAAGCAAGTCACGGCATTGTATAGCACACATCACGAAGTCAATATGTGGCGGAAGATAAGCCACGGTAGTCCAAACGTTTCTCTCAGAATCATATTTCATTATAACTTTCTTAATGAACACGTACAACTCGCCAGAAGATGTAGAAACCACACAACTTTCACACAGATCTCCCTCCAAACTCCACATATCTTCGCACATTCTCCACGTTCCTGCACTCGGATCGAAAACTTCTGCACTTCTCTCGAATTCCCCTTCGCTTACCACCATGAATTTGCTTTCCATGAAAACGGCCTGGCATCCATAGCCGTGCTGTTGGATCATAGGAGGCAGAATTTCCCACTTGTCTTCCTCCACGTTATAAGATTCTGCAGACGCCAGAGGGTTGTGGTGTTCATCGTTCCCGCCGGCGACGTAGATAAGTCCTGTGGAAGAAGAGAGAGAGCACGCAAATAACTGTCGAGGTGTAGGCATGTCAGCTCCGCGGCTCCAACTGGTGGATTGAAAGTCATAAACATATACAGTCGTCATCAAACTTCTGGTGGAAGGGTGGAATCCGCCCATGAGAACCAGCTTCCGATTCACTGCAAAGCACTTACACAATATAGGTATTCCAGGAAACTGGGGACCATGAATGCGAGACAGGTTTTTCCAGGTGTCCTTGAAAGGATCATATGCCGTTATTACAAGGACAGGACAACTGACGAAATTATTGTCATCGACCCACCTATCGTTCAGCATTAAGCATATAAGCTGCTCGCTCGTGGCAGATATCTTTCTGTCCGCATAGAACTCAGAGCTACTCACCATGGCCTCCCAGCCTCTGCACACAGCTTTCAGGGTATCGTGTGATTCGTAGGGCACTCTCAGCAAGCACTGACGAACAAGATCGTTCGGAAGAACCTCCATAATTAGTATTTACCGAGAGCCTTACACAGATATGAACAGAAAGGTGCGAACGGGGAAGTGAGCCAGTCGAGGTGAAAAGATTAAATGAGGTTAAATTTATAGGGTGAAGATCTGGGATTTCAGAGGAGTGGTAACCTAATTTCATTCCGACTAAAAAGGAATACGGTTACCTCGAAACTCATTAATTGGAATAGGGTTACCTCGAAACTCTTTAATTGCCAACCGATAGGGTGAAGGTCTGGGACATCCGAGGACTGGTAACCTAGTTTCATTCCTAATTAAAAAATGAAATATGGTTTAATTGGAATATGGTTACTTTTAAAATAAAAAATGAAATATGGTTTAATTGCAATATGGTTACTTTTAAACTTGTCAATTGGAATGTTATTTTTTAGTTTGGATGATAGGTTGGACTGTTTGCTTCACTTACCATTTACTATATATTAGGAAGTTTGTTGAGATTTCCCATACACAAAAGTGTGATTTTTCAGCAGAAAAAAAAAATAATTAATTGAAATGTTATATGTAGGAATTGACTTTGTTATTCCTTTTTGGAATGAAGAGTAGTTGACTTTGGATTGGGCCTAAAACTTATGAAAACTTAATTTCCACTATGTATCTTTAATAATGGAACATAATTCAATTAAACAGAAATATTATTTTAATTATTTTCTAAATAAATAATAGTTTTATTTGATTAATCATTAAATTTTATTTTAAAGATTTTACTAAATATTTAAATTAAATTTGATTCTAACGTTCAAGTCAATGTTTTATTTAGGCCATTTGTAGCTATGAGCTGATCGTTTCTTGGTCAGAGTTATCATGGAGTATGCATAATTTAGTACCAATCATGTTTAAAAGTTGCCAAATTATGCATTTATGGTATTTTAAGTCTTGACTAGGTGTGTTTTTTTATCTATTGTTGTTTAGGTTTTTTGGTATTTTTTTTACTAGTTCATGGGTGTCATGTATCTTTATGTCCCCTATACGCTTGTCCTTTTTGTGTGTTTCGTTATTTTTTTATGCCTTTCCCCTTTTTTCTTGGTTTTCTTGATGTGCTTTCACATGGCTTGGATTGTGCGGGATTTTCCAACCAATGCTCATGCTTTCGATCATCTAAATAAACCTAGTTTTATTAACTGTGTGTCGTCTTCTCATAATCCTCTTCCTAAGTATTTTGCGAAGTCTGGTATTGTCTCTCCCTACGACCCTCCGAGCAGTATCTTAAAGGGTCGAGAGGAGGATTTCAATGTTGTTAGGTCCTTGGTTAAGGATTTGGGTTTGGTGGTGTTACCTATACCTAATCATGCTAGATGCACTTGTCTTGCAGAGCTATCCCTCTTTCATGCTAGATGTAACTCTCTTGCAGAGCTGGCCCTCTTTCATGCTAGATGCAACTCTCTTGCAAAGATAGCCCTCCTTCATGCTAGATGCAAACCTCTTGTAGAGATATCCCTCTTTCATTCTAGATGGAAAATTCTAAAGAGCTAGTCCTCTTTCATACTGGATGTAGCCATCTTGCGGTGCCAATCCTATTTCATATTGGATGCACCTCTGTATAGAGCTAGTCCTCTTTCATACTGGATGTAGCTATCTTGTAGATCCAATTCTCTTTCATATGGGATGCACACCTCTACAAAGATAATCCTCTTTCATACTGGATATAGCTATCGTGTAGATCCAGTTCTATTTCATACTTGATGCACACCTCTACAAAGCTAGTCCTCTTTCATACTGAATGTAGCTATCCTGCAGAGCCAATCCTTTTTCATACTAGATGCACACCTCTACAGAGCCAGTCCTCTTTCATACAGGATGTAGCTATCCTACAGAGCTAGCCCTTTTTCATACTAGATGAAACTGTGCTATAGAGTTATTCATTTTCCATACTAGATTCAACTTTCGTGTGAAGCTAGTCCGTTTTCATATTATATGCAACTGTCCTACAGAGCTAGTCCTTTTTCATACTAGATGCAGTTGTCCTCTTCAGCGAATAGAGAAATGCAAGGATAATTTTAGGGGCGAAATTTAGCCCATGGGCTATTTTTGTATGTTTTTTCTCCAAAAAACAATTCTTCAATTTGCATTTTTTGAAGCCCCATTTTGCCCAATTTTGATGGGGCAAACTTTTTTCACTCTAAAAATTGCCAAATTACTATATAAACTATATAAAATCCTTAGAAATTGAAATAATTCTAGAAAAATATCGCCAAATATTTTATAGTTGACATTTGAAGAATTGGTAAGATTCACCAAGGTTTATATACACTTTTAAGTAAGTATGGGTCCTTAAAATTATCCCTGGAGAAATCCATCTGGTGGGTTCAACCCAAGAGTTCCACCCACGTTACCTCACTGCACGTCTATATGCTCTTGTATCCTAGGAGACTCAAATACGACACATGACTCGTGAGTAGCTGCTACCTCATCCGAGCTCATCACTCCATCTTGATTTGGACCACTCCAAGCTTGTCCCTAAAGTACTCAAACTTCACTCTTGACATAAGTTTTGTCAACACATTGGCTATATGCTCCTGTCTTGCTATATACTGGAGCCTCACTACTCCCTTCTGCACCATATCCTAGATATAGTGATACCTGATCTCGATGTGCTTCGACTTGTCATGATATACAAGGTTCTCAAACAACTTCACATAGGTCTGGTTGTCACAAAAGACACAAGTCACCTCTAACTCAAGATCAAACAACCCTTCTAGAAACTTTTGAAGCCACACTACCTCAAAAATTTCTGAACAAGCTACCATATATTCGACTTTAGTTCTACTGAGTGCCACACTCATCTAATTCCTACTGAACCATGAGATCATACCTGACCCCAAACTACAGCAACACCCTGATGTGCTCTTTCTATCTGTGACACTCCCAACCCAATCCACATCAACATAATCCTGCAGGTTCATCCTCTGATCTAATGCATATCTAAGGCCATAATCAACCATATCCACTAGGTACCTCAACAAATGGTTTTCCAAAACTGGGTGAACATGACTTAGCTCTACCATGTACTAAATCAGTGTATTCACCGCAAAGCATAAATCTGGCCTTATGTTCATCAAGTACATCAATGAATCAATCACCTACCAATATATTGTGACATCCACCAGTTTTGATGAAGTATCACACAGCAACTTCAAATTCGATTCCATAGGTGTGGCCATATCCTTGCAATCCATCATTCTGAATCTCTTCAGGATCTCTATCGCATATTTTCCCTAACCGGGGAAAAGTTTGTCTGGATTCAACTACACCTCAAGACCTAATAAATAGTTCATCGTACCCAGGGGTTTCATCTCAAACTCTGTGGCAAGATTCCTCTTTGTTTTTGCTATGAGAATTTCATCACCTGTAAAAAAAAACCATCTACATATAATAGTAGAACTATAGGATTTCCCTCTTCAACCTTGTGTTAAAGGTTGGAATCCGATTCACTCTTCGTAAATCCCAATCTCGTCTGAAACCCATCAATCCTATCATACCATTTCATGGGTTCTTGTTTCAAATTATATAAGGCCTTCTTTAATATGCACACAAGAGTCTTCTTGTCATGTGTCTCAAAACATGGTGGCTACTCCACATACACTTCCTCTTCTACTATGCCATTCGAGAAGGAAGTCTTCCCATCCATCTGATGTACCTTCCAATTTATCAATTTGGATATAGCAAGTATAGACATGATTGAAGTGTACCTAAACATTGTGTTAATTAATCTGTCCTATGGGTAGTTAGATTTATCCAGAGATTAAACTATGATCAACTAAGTCTAATCTATGACAGTAAACAAACAAATGCAACCTTTAATTCCTAGATCTAACTATGCATACAAATTCTTAACATATTTGAAAAAGAGGAAGTAATATGACTTACTTCAAATCTGATGTTTGTCTTAACTCCATCTCTAGCCTTGAATCCCACAAGTAGAACCTTTCCAAGTCAAAGCAAACAATGAGCAACACAATATCCAAATACTATGTATAATAGTTAGGATCTAAATCGAACTAGAAACATATTGTGCTACTGATTAGAGCAAAAAGCACAAAAATGCGAAAATAAGATAAGTTATATTGATGAAAGCTAGAAGAATCTTACAAAGCCACTCCTTGATGTCCAAGCAACAAATTTAACTCCAAATCCTTCCTCCTTGATACCTTTCCAAAAATATTAGGACCATAGGTTGGATACCTCAAGTGTTCTCCCCTTAACCCATGGATGGCCTTCTTCTTATAGGATTTGGGATGCCAACTACTAGGAGAGGAAGGTGGATCTAGGAGAAACAATGGTGGATCAAGGAGGTTGAACCAGACCAAACAGGGAAGGTGAGTGAGGATTCAAAGGAAACACTCAATGTTATAAAATCCTCTTGGAGATAAGATCCAAGATCCAAGGTAAAGGTGGTTGGAAGGAATTTTTTGCGCCCCAGAGGTTAAATAAGGCGCGATTAAGTTGAAATTTCCGTGCCCCCGCAATTCTGCAGAGCACGAAAAAGGGAAATTTTTGCATCTTGCACCACTAGCAGGGCACGGAAATTCTAGTAAAGTGGGCCAAATTATGTGGCCTCTTGACTTGATTATGTGGTACTCAACTCAAACAAGTTGGATTTGTCTCTAGGGATTCCAAGGAAGGCCAAAGAGAGGACCAACTAGGTGACAGTAAGTTCGAACGCTCATTAGGACGTAGCGTCATTAGGGTCTGCATGGTGTTACGACATGAAGAAGTGAAATGGCGGTCAAAGTGGGACTTTGAGGTATAGCAAGATCCTCATGATCGAGGATTATGCATATGCACGTACCGATTTTAGAGGTAATCCAGATCTAGCTCTTCCAGAGGGGGAGCAGTGGGGAGACATCGGTAAGAACTAAAATCTTGTTTTTTTTGTGCATTTAATAGTTTTTAAATGTTTTGTGTAGTACTGATAGTTCATACATGTTTTATGCATATTTTGTCCCGTAATGATGAGTGGATTCCTCTCCGATTTAGAGGAAAGAATTCGTGTGAGAGATGGTCGTCGCACAGCAGGAGGCAACATAGGATTTAGATGAGCTAGAGGAGAACCTCCAAAGATTGATGGTGTATATTCTTGACATATCCATCGATGATCTACCTTGCCATTACCAACACCAGAGAGCTCTGGTTTCTGGATGATTTGGTCGGCTACTCCACCAACTGGCTCGAACCATTATCTGTTATCACGTATCATGAGCATCCTCAGGGATAAATCTATGTATGGTGTATGTACTTAAATCCATAGGCTTCATATTTTTGTTGATAGGATCTATTGAAAGCTTAAGCTTCAAAATTTTGTGTTAGTAACACTTTCTGAATTTTACCGAACATAATAATATATATATACAAAAACACTATTTAGCAGTTTTATATACTATGTCTTCTATGATGAATTTGGGATCCTATGGATGTTGGCCTATACACTATGAGTAGATTATATGTTATGTCATTTTGTGCATCTTTTTGATAAAAATGTTTATGAATGTGCAATATACAAATCTAATATGAAATTAGCTAGGGAATCAAAAATTGTGTTCATGTTTCTAGGAATATGTAGGTATTGAATGGACTCAAAAGACCTCTCCAAGAGACATACTCACTGAAATAAGAGGAGCAATGCACGGTCTCAGATAGCGTAGACATGGTTCAAATGGGAGACCAGTAATTGTGAAACGAGGTGGATAACAGGGTGGTCCATACCCAAGGAAAAAATGTCAATCAGTAATCCAATCATTGCATGATACTCAATAGTGTTGTTGGTTGCAAAACCTAGGGAAGTTCCTCCTGAGCTTATCAGCTTTCCGGCAGGGGAATACAGTACCCATGACACCGAAGCAAGATTGCGGGTGTGCCAGCTAGCGCTGTTTGTAAATCCAAAGAATGTTTCCACTTGCACATCCAGGCAGAACATGGTATAAACGCAAATCTAGATAAGATCCTAGAACACTAAAAGAAAGTGTCACAGCAAATAGAAACACATGTCATGTACAGTATATAAAAAGTACTAATGCATAATGATTTAGTAATATGTACCGATTTAGGTAGAGGCCATTGAGAGGATCCCCTAAAGATATTCCCTCATAATCCACTAATTCATAGGCTCCCTTTTCCAAAACATGTTTTTATACATATGGAACGTGCCACATGGAATCAAGTTTTCGGGTCCCTAGATTATTGTGTTTTTGGCATATAGAGGACACATAACTCATGACGACGAGATTTTGGTGTACCACCTCCCCATGGTCGAATTTATACTTGGCGTTCCTACTCCTTTTATTTCAATTGTAGGGTTAAATCTTTACTCTAAGGCCCTGATGATTTCCACCTTTGTCGCCTTACCCCCACCCCCATCAACTGTCAAGATATCGAATTTGTGCACCATTTCATTAGGCCAATAGGCTCTTGAAGCACAACCTGGAGCTCAATCGGTACCTCTGGCGCAACCCCAGGGACCACCTAAAGCTCAACTTCCACCAGTACCTAGTAACATAAGAGCCACCCCAATCCACACAATCCCTTTCTTGTTTCCCCCATCAGGAGTCGTAACCATTCCTGTCATGGAAACATTGAACCTTTTGGGATTGACATTAGGGATGCATTTATGGTACATACCTATACCTAATCACGCAACAATCCTTCGGGTCATTCTTTAACCGGTCCAACCAATCAACACCTACAATCACCCACCTCCTCATGTGTCGGCAAAAACTTCCCACAACCCTGCTCCCCAGTCTTCCAAAATAGTTGGGGGAAAAGCCGTGAAATTCGACACCCTGGAAACTGCAAAAAAAATCGTGAACCCCCTCCTCCATCATGCACATCTATAAAATGTTCTTTATGCAATACCTTAGGTCATGCTACCCATATTTTCCCACACTTGTCTGACCTTCGCACCCATATGGAGTCATTGGATGACTATGAGAACATATCGGTTGTTAAATTTCCAGCCCCTTCTCAACCGTGTAACAAATAAATGCACACCAACCAGTCATGTGCGATCTGTGACATCTACGACCATTCCCACCCCTTCCTCGAATTACCAGAGCACCGGTTGGTGCTCCATGAGTTGCGACAACAATCCTTACAGTCCTCGATTACTGTTCTTGAGGAGATACACCCCCCAGAATCCTCGTCATCCGAGGGAAACATTTTTTATAGTATTTCAACCATCGAAACCACAATCACGTCTTCGAATTCAACTGAACCCTCTAACTTATCTATTTGAATTGACAAGGAAATCACATGTCCACAGCATGGAGGCAAGCCCAAAAACTTTCCTACTAATCATCATCATCATTCTCATCGAAGATATTGGGGGAATACACCCTTCAAGGGGAATCCCCCATCATCATATCATCACTTTAGTATGCCACCATGGCCCACAACCTCATGGTACACACCCCTGCCAACAATTGGTCGACGCCCTATTGATCCCTCTTTGAGACAACATCTGCACCACATGGACACCTCTAGGATAGGGGGCGTAATGGATTATCTCAACCCTGGGATAGGAGGCATGCTCAATCATATTGACCCAGCCCCTTCACATTTATGTTAGTATTGCAATGAGCTCATCACCCAAACCAACACATATGTTATCCACAATCCCAAAACTTGTGCACATAGCATGAGGGTAGGTCATTAACCCTACTCACTTTTGCACATGTGTGATCTTGACCATTTCCAAGGCCACACATCACTTATATATATTTTTAGTTTACATATGCATATTTCATGCTTTGGTATCGTTTATGTGTGTAGAGTTCCAATTCACGTTGAACTCCACTTCTTTCAGGAGATGTATAACCCCTTGACTGGCATATAGGACATACTTTCCCTTTGAAAATTTGATGCATTACCTAAATTTTCTCCCTTGCACCTATAAGACCCCCCTTTTCTGAGTAGGTGGCCCCACCTAGCCACCCTTTCATTTTCCCCTAGTCGGCAGTAGAGCCTCCCTCCACATGGGTGACCGTTTTTTGAACCCCTTGCATTTACCACTCATGCTTTTCAATTCCCTCTTAGGATTGGGGGCCCCAAAAGTTTCACATATCGAGTTGAAGCCACATGCAGTTCCTCATATAGTCGCTCATTGGCCTTTCCTCGGGATCCCATCATGGAGTTTATGTTAAGCTCTTTTCTGACTCCTTACAGAATGGAAAGACCGCCGAGCAATCTTGCTTCTTTTCATGTTTTTTAAAGTATCCTAAATGTATTCTATCTAGTATATTTTAACCCTTTTTCCAGACTGGATAGACTCAATAAGTAAAAGGAATACTCTAGTCTCTCTAGCTAGAAGAGTTATCCATGGCATACTTTTATGCTTTTTTGGGATTTGGGGACTAACACATGAAAAATAACCCCCTAGATTCTTCTTATTGATTTAAGACTCTAAAATTGAAAGTGACCGTGAGCTCTTACTGTCTTGGGCTCATCAAAAATCCAAATGAAGGTACCATATTGAGCACACTTCTATCCCTTCTTCAAGCTCAATAAACTATGAAGAAGTCCTGAATGATGCCTTTTGGCGCCCCTACAGATCACGTGCAACCCCATGTTATGGCAGCATTTATAAGAATGAATGCCTTTGTTCCAAGTATTCTACGATGATTCATCTCTCGAGTGTCCTAATATCACTAATCAAATCTCCCCCCCCCCAACCTGAGTCTCCCCCATTGCAACCATAGTTCCTGATCCCCTAAGCTATGGTCCTCTTCCCCTAAGATCGGTTTCATATGCTTCCAGGTCATCCTTGCTATCATAGTCTGAAGAAAGGAAGTTTGAGTCCCATCACTCCATGGCCCTGATATCCCTCCAATGTGTCCCAGTATCGGGTCCAGTACTATTACATCTTGGTCGTATACCTCGCGCTCCTATGGAGGAAACCTCATTGTCTTGGTAGTTGTAGGTATCCCTCTATCGACACTAGCATATTTATTCTAGAGAGTAGACCCAGAGGTCCTTGTATCTTTTCTACACCCCCATCAGTGGTGAGTTCCTATGGCTCATCTGATAGGGTTCCTTAGTTCCTCTTCGGTTGATTGCTTCTCATGTGCTCAACTCCAACTCCATAATCGCATCGTTGAGATTCGCGCAAGGTATTGATCACTTCAGTTATTGGTGGAAGACCTCGAATGTCCCTTGACTCTAGGACATTGGTGAGTCTATTTGGAACCCCCAGGTTGTATGCTCTCGTAGATATTTGGGCTCCATTGGAGATAGTTTTGGGAATCCCTTCAGCCACATGCTTCCTTGAGTATCCAGTTGAGATGCATTCCATGTACCTTTGAGATTCTGACTCTCATTCATTGAGTCCATATAGTTGTTGGACCCCTTCAGATCCAGCAAAGCATCAGTTGTTGTGATACAACATTCGACATAGATGCCATTATTTCCATCTATTAGTTCTTCATATAATCCATGGTTGGACCATGATCATGTTTCAGATTTAAGTCCCCTCTAAACCATTATGTTGTACACAACAATGATTCATGTATTTTTCAGACCCCCCTATGGGCCTCACTATTTTTGTATCTTGAGACATTGATACGAGCATGGGAATGCTCGCCCCAGTTTTTTTATTTGGAATTATATATACCTCAACCACCATTGAGGAGGTGTACTTCCAGTTATGTCCCTTGTAGATTTTGCGAAATGCGTGCTCCACCCTCCAACACAGCTCTGGTTGTCCACCACCTTTCTACTCATCGCCATGAAACAATAAATATCCTATGATGTCAATTGGACATACGATGAGATCCTTCCCTCACACATGAGGAGGAAACCTGTTAACAAAAATAACATGACCACCTAGCTCACTACCCTTTAGCCACATCATTCATACATTTGTTTCCCCAAAGTTAGGCCTCCACCAACCTAAAAGTATTATCTGCATGACCATATTAGCAATTTTTTTTTTCTCACAAATAATTCCCAAAATGCAAAAAGAAAAGAAAGAAAAGAAAAAAGAAAAAGAAAAAGAAAATGGGAAAAAATAAAAAAAACCAAGGAAGAATGGGAAAATCATGAAACCTAACGCCAAGGCCATGGTATGCCCAAAACTAAGGGAAAATTTATTGATGGTCAAAAATATTATAAAAGAAGGATGGAGGCCCCCATTTCAAAATAATCATCTTCTCCTTACTGAAACTCTTCCCATTTTAGTCTAGAAACCCTAAGATGCCATCTTTACCTTGAAACCCCTATTGAGAGTGGCACCTAGTGGGTTTTGAGGTGGAAAAATAGTGACAATCAGAGACCACGAGAACCTTCCATCACACAGCTGCAAGGGTCCATTATTCTTCGAGGTAACTCGAAACCAAATGTAAATCACCATTCGTTTTAATAATAAAATAAGATTTCATTCATCATTTCATGAAGCTTGCATAAATTGGTGTGAAGTGTTTACTGTGTTTTATTTTCCATTCACACTTCTGGTTATTGTTTACTGTTACCATGTAAATTTAAAAGTAGGTTTCAACATTTCAATTTTCTTAGTTCTTCATGGCTCATAAGCCTCATACTTTGGTTTATATTTTATTTTCATAGTTTAGTTCTAGTTTTACTAGTCTTTATCTCGTTTTAACTCACTTCTCTCACGCACAGAGCCGCAAGAGATATTCTCTTACATGCTATATACCTTGGCGTCCTAAAGCCGGTAGAACTACCCTTTTTTCTATTGGAGTGGAGATGCACCAAAAACAATGACTGTGATTTGGTTTCTTTTTTCCGATTAGAAAGTGTGTGGGATTAAAAAATTAAAGGGTCTAAAGGTTCTTTAAACAATTGTTTATGTTTTTCCATTTTTTTTATCATTTGCAAACTAGTAAGTGATTCAAAATTCTTAAAAGGTAAACCAAAATTCTATCAATTGGATGTATAATCAAGGATCTAAGAGCTAAATATGGCCTAAAGCAAAAAAATCTAAGTCAAATTGTGAAAACATTTGAAAGAAATATCAATTTAATCCATTATTCATGGTTTTGGAGGGAAAATCCAACTTTAAAAATTTGAAATTAAATCTTTCATAATTATTTCATATCTGATCCTAATTGACCCTAAAATGTTTGTAATGTCATTTATAGGTATGCAAACGCAAAAATCAGGCCTAAAAGTGGCCCCAAAAAAGTAAATTTGCATAATTAGTTTTGACAAATTTCTTGCAATTTTGAACCAAAAATCTTAAAAATATTTCAAAATATTCCAAATATTAGCTAATTAGGGTCCATGTAAGGTATAAAATATAAATCATGGGATTTCTAATCCAATCAAAGAAAAAAAATCACAAGAAACCATAAAAATTGAGAAAAATAGGTCCAAAATTCAAATCCCCCAGTCGACTCACGTTCAGAAGAGTGTACAATGCATTTCTTTAGAAATAAGCACCTTGTACACAAAGCAGGTGAGTCACTGGCGTCGGTTGACAATGTAACATAGTGCGTCTATTGATATTGGTGCACTATGTATGAAAGCATGGTGTGTCTCTTCCAAGATCAAGAAAATGAAAAATCTGATCCCAATTTTCAAGATTTTTGAGGTTTTAGCTATTGAATAAGGCCGATTTTAGGATTCTAAGGGTCCTTAAACTTGGTACATAGGTACTATAAGAGTTTTGAGGAAATATTTAATTATATCTTTAAGGTTGGAACACCAAAATTTGGAATAAATTTTCAAATTAACCCAAGTAGAGTCGCCAATCTGCTGATAGTAATTGTGGTAGGGATGTGTCTACATTAATTAGCTATCTTACTCTGGATTTGGAGAGATTCAATGAAATAAATACATGCAATACTCATTTATTCCTTTGAGATTTCTTTAATTAATTTTTAAAAAAATAGAAGGGAGGAATATAGTAGAATACCTCTTGAAGCTATCCACTTGAATAAAATCCCCTTTTCTTGAGCATCCATGGCCTTTAGGCCTCCATTTGCAGTAGCTTTCTCTCCATTTGCAGCAACTTGCTATGTTCTTACCTCTATATTTTATTTCTAAGAAGTTGATAAACTTTGCATAACTCGAAATATATCTACCAAACTTGAATTCAAAACTAGATCTAAAACCTAAATACAAACACAAGTTTTGGGGGAAAATGAATTGCATCGTATTGAATTGAGGAAAATAAATACTTACAACCTTGTTTCTTGAGGTGAATCCTTCCTCCTTTGCTTTGAGCAAACCTTCTCCATCCTTTCCTTTAATCCTTCAATATCTTTGTTGAATATGAGCTTTCCAACATTGAAATCCTTCTAGCCTACCTTTACTCTCACTTTCTATATCTTACCATGCCCCAAATGCCTTTCTTTTATAGCATTGGGAAATGGGAATTTATGATTCAACATTCAATGTGGGATAATACCTTTTCTTGATTTTCTATTATTTTCACTCGAAAACCCACTTTTCCATTATTTTCAAGCTTTTGACATTAATTTCCAAGATTTTTAGGACAATTAATACACCTTTGATGTATTTTTTCCATTCTAGGAGTTGTATAAACTAGTTCTTGTCCCTTTGAGTGGTCCTAGACTTGGCCTCTTTAGAGAAACCTTTGTCTTCACAAACTTATTCCTTTGCAGAAGCAGTGGTTAGATGAGAGATTGAAGCTATTAATTGTTCCAAATTTCTAGTCTTCATGTTCTGGGCGAATGGTAGAATGTGCTTCCGTATTCACTTTTTAAGGGTGTTAATTTGAATGTTAACACCCAACATGAAAGTGAACCTACTATGCACTTGGAATAGGTGCACCCGATTCTTGTTGAATTCGACAGTTTGTTGTGAGACTATTGGATTGGTGCACCACTGAGTAGGACTGGATGCATACCTACAAGTGTGTATATCACAGATAGGAATTGGATCGACATAATTGGACACTTTTTGCTTAGATTTAAAGTGGCAGGATTCATAATGTGCAGATAGAGGAAGTCTTCTAAGAGAGTGGAACAATGTTTAGAAATGGTGTAGAGGAAACCAAGAGGATATATTGAAATTGGAGGCAAGGCATGAGGTTTCGGGAGTCATGAGACCAGGGATTGTCACAAGAGAGTGCCTAAAATGTAGTGTTCCCAAGAGATAGTAGAGAGGCATCTCACACACTATGTGCTTGGAAGAGGAATGCTGAGGTATTAGTGTGATGAAATATTTCCGACCATGTAAGATGGAAAGGACTTTCCCTTATCTTTGGAAGTGTTGAAAGTTCAATTCCATAGTGGTAGAAGTTCAAGCATGCCTTGATGGTTTGTGTGATGTGTGGAATGTGCTATTAAATTAAGGCTTCATTCACAAAGTGATTAGCATCATTGATATTTTGCAGTAGTTATAGAGCATTTGGAGGCTTGATAGTTCTAGTTGTTGTTAGATGCTGGAAGGTGCAGACGGTGAAAACTCTTAGCAGTCTTCGGAACTAATATAGTTCCAATACAATTGAAGTGTTAAGTCATGAGTGGTGAATTAACAGGATTAAGGATAAGGTGTGTCTCTCTCCTTGTGAAAATCAATAGAAGCTTATCTGAGCATAGGAAAACTTACTTGGAAGGACAAAGGAAGTTCAGTTCCTAGGTGAAGTGATGGAAGCAGTCGAAAGGTGACCACGAAAAAGGGAACTGCATACAGGAAGTGATTGACATGTGATTGGGGATTTGCGATATGCTCTCCTTTCTTATGCGAATTAGTCAATATATTTCCATAGGGACAATATATGTGTCAAGTCATTGTGGTGAAGCCATGTAGTGGGTAGGTATGTCTTGTGGAAGACATTAGTATTCTCTGGAATGATCATCATGCTAGGTAGCCTTCGCTTGAACTGTTGAGAGCAGTAGGTCATGAGGACTAGTTTTTCATTCTTGATGAGAAGGATCGTGGACATGACGTATCAGAGAAGTGACTTGATAGATTGTTGTATGGAAAATTGGGGTTTCTAGAGTGCATGTCGGGGCACCACACTAGCTTGAAATTGTCATTAAGGATTGTTGTAGAACTTGCAAAATTCAGAAGTAAGTCAAAGGGAGCAAAAGATGAAAGAGGTGTCAATGTTCCTTTTTTGTTGGTTTGAGGCAGGAAAGGATTCCTTTCCCACTTGACCAGCAGGAGTGTGTGAATAGATGAAGAATAGGAAGCGAAGAAGATCAATTGTAAATGGAAAGGTGATCGAGTACAAAAATTGAAGTCTGTAAGACACGACACTTGGGTGGTTGGTCTTGGTGTTGAGTATTGTTTCCTTAGATAGATTTGAGTAAAAGGTGAGGACATTTCCCTGGTTCTACAGAGTTGAATGGACGGCTAAAGTGTGAATGGAGTTGGCTATCTTGGGCATGAGAAAGTTCATTCTCATGTGTTTTACCATGATAGTTGGGAGCCACAACCTAACTAGTTTAGTGCATGAGAGATGTCATGGATAGAGGCATGATGAGGAAGAAAAATACCAAGGGAGTAGTAGGTTTGATTGATGTGATTATTGTATATTTTGAGAGGCTTCTTTGGAAGACTTAGCTACAGTAGAAGGTGGTAGAAATCACATTGGTAGAAGGATTAGAAGGAAGTTGAGTCTTCTTGGAGAAGTTTCCAAGGACAACAACTATTTTGAGTGGGGGAGGATGTCATGGTCCATATTTAGAGGATTTTTCGGGTTCCTCAAGTCACTTAGAGTAAGGTTGGTTGATTAGTTGCGTGACAAAAAATGGGTATGATTTTGGTGCATCACACTTGATTTGGAAAATTAGTTGGTTGGTCAGCATGAGTGTAGGGGTAGACTCCTTGTTTGAGAAGCAAGCTATACCCAATCCCATGGACACCATCAGAATGAGCAAGATGATTGGCATGTGCCACATTGGAGATGGGTGAATGGACATGACAAGTGTGGACAAATGGAAGGAAATATGCCAAAGTGTGGGCACATGCATAAACTAGAGGGGCACTCGACATGACTTGCAGTCCATGGACTTGCTTAAGGAAATCGGCTTGGTTGAGGAGATTACAATGCCAAGGGATTCTCTCACGTGAGTGATTGGGTATAACTAAGGTGCAAATGGGAGGCAAGAATCATCCAAGTAAAGTTGGAAGACAATATGCAAATTTGGGTCTGCGATGCATAGGACGCATGTTCCTTATATGGGAGCACCCAAAGGGGGGAGGAATTGGCTATGGAAAAGGTTTGTTCTTGGGAGTTTTTCAAGTTAGTCTTATTCATCAAGAGGATTTAGGTATTTGGTTCTTGGAGAGGAACACATTGTAACCTTGAGGAGGAATCCTTTCCTTGGGAAAGTATCTTGAGGAGATGCCTTAGTTGAGGTTGAGTTTATGATAGGATGCAATTGGGCAGGTCGGGAGACTTGTGAGCCATGAGGGTGTAAAGTACGACTTGGGTAGA
The DNA here is from genome assembly GCA_027924585.1 of Larix kaempferi. Taxonomy (NCBI): domain Eukaryota; kingdom Viridiplantae; phylum Streptophyta; class Pinopsida; order Pinales; family Pinaceae; genus Larix; species Larix kaempferi. Next base: position 16,119,770 of record BSBM01000519.1, read on the forward strand.
TTGTGAGGGTGGCATGGAGGAAGGCTCACTGTGGAACTTTGGGAACAATCTCTAGGTCATGGTTTCTAAGAGAGTTGGTCCCATGCTGGTCGCCAAGGTTACAATGGAGCGTGAATTTCAAGGAGACATGTGAAAAGGTTTGGTCAAGATATGAGAGGAAGGAACAAATGTAGACTATGGAACTACAGTAGGGAGTTCGTGGATAGGACATAGGTCTGTTTCCAGTTGACATTGTGAATTGAGGATATCTCATTGAGGGTATTCTCTCGAATATTTTTTGGGATGTGGAATCCTCCATTGTTGTATGAAACCTTCCTTGTACCATTGAATAGTATATATTCTTGGGCACACCCATGTTAGGGTTTTTCCGACACATATGTGTTGTTTTTATTTGGCATGTATGTTTTGTTTAAGTGTTTATGCTTACATTTTAACTAAGAAAATGGATACCTATAATACCACTTAAGTGTGGATGTTGTGGAAGGTGTAGTCTGTCAGGTTCCACCCCAAGATGGTCTTCCCATTAGGAGTGGATCCTAGGAAGTGTCACAAAGTTGGGAGAAGAACAAGATCCTTGGGTTTCTGGGTCACCCTCTCAATCCTGTGACAAGGGTCAAGTTAATCATAACTGGTAATTTGCATGAGGAGGGACACACATCCCACTTCTATTTTTTTAATTGCCTCTTGTAGTGTTTTACTTGGTTTAATTTTCATGGGTTATATTATTTCTTTGAGGACATACATATGGAACCACTTCATTGTTTTATCATTAATTTTACTTATTTTATAAAGGTGCTTACCTCACAAACATTATTTTATTATGTTCATAATGTATGCATCTTGGATGGAACACTTAGTGATTTCTTCTATATGGACCTTGGAGCACATCTTCCATGTGAAGGATTATCATAACATATTGCACCTATGATGGAGGGTGAACTTATTGTGGAAATATTATCTTGTTGACTACTCAATAACACTTAGTTTAGTGGTGCACCCTTTCTTATTTAGGTATATATGTCGATGATTTTTCTTCACTATGCGCTTTATCATTCACTTGGAATTTTCATGGTCATTTTGTATTATTTCCTTCTTTCTTTAGTTCACTTGCATGGTGCATTTTTGGTTTGGTGTAACATGCTACCTTTGCATCCCACATAAATCCACTACTGCAAGTCTCCTATCTCTTATTTTTTGTGACTTCGATTCACCTCCAGTGTGCCTTCCTCTTAGTATGTTCCCTCTTCCATGTTGATCGTGCCATTATTATATGCAATTAGGATTTTGATAGGTTTTTTCTTTAATCCTAAATTATTTGTTTACTTAAATTTTGAAAATGGCTCCTTTTTATTGATAGGAAACATGGATACAAAGGTTGTTCATAGTTTACATAAGAAGGGGATTAGGGCCTTAGAACATAGGATAAGGGTCAATAGTGAAAAAGTGTGGAAGGGAATTAAATGAGATTTTATTCCTTTTATTTTTATTTATTTTCAACATGACTATGGGGGTAATGGGGGTAATGTTGGGCTAAGGGGAAAAAATGAGTAATAAGGGGGACTTAGGGGAAGGGAAAAGGAATTAGGGATATTTTCATTTTAGGGGATTAATTCGGAGACAACCTTTAAAGTCTTTTAAATTTTGCAATATGGATGGAAAAAAATATTTCAATGCCAAAGGGGAGGGGGATCTTTTACTTCCAAAACAACTGAGATAGGTGATTTTTAGTAAGGAGGTACATCGGAACTATTTTCAAACTTTTAAAGCATAGGGTAAGTAAGAGAAATGACAATGAACACAATTGACAATTTTATTGATGGACGAGAAAATGAAAAATTTTAATTAACGTGATGCAAAAGACTCATTCTTGCCGAAACTTTTTCCAACTACTGAAAGTGTCAAACTGTATAAAAATTTGGAAAATGAAATATGTGCATGATTGGTAATATGAGCTGAATGCTATGGTATAATAATGAAGACATGATGACGTATAGAGCAAGAAAGGACATATCTCCAAGACTTGACTCAACCTCTACATGGTGACATTGAGATACATGTTGGCAGATCTTCCAAAGGGGTCATATGATTATTGTAACAACCCCAAATTACCTCAAATGCAGAAATTTTAAAAAACTTTAACTATTATGGTTAGGAAGCAAATCACTTTGTATAGACTTTAATTATTACTTACAATTCCATCATTTTCCATAAAAGTAAAATACGAGATAAAATATAAAACATAAATTTCCTTCTTCGTTTTCTATTATGCATGTATATTAAAAATTCTCAATTCAAGGAAAGATACCACCCATATTGATATATTCTAATCATTCATATATAAATATATTATATTGTGCCTTATATATTTCAATGTAAATGTAATATATCTTTATAATATAAATCCCTATGTTTGGCCTTTATTTTTTAGTTTGAATTAATATCACTCAAAAGAGGATATAATGTTTTTACTCCTAATTTTGTAATTTCTACTATATATCCATGACTCTCACTTCATGATTTAGATTCTATATCCATGACTCTCACTTCATGATTTAGATTCTGATAGATTTTTTCTTTTTATTTTATAAAAGAATCAAAATTATATATATATACATGATGATATATTAAAATAAATCGCTCATATATATATATGTGTGTGTGTGATTTATTTTAATATATCATCATGTATATAGAGGGTGGATGGAATATGTCGATCTTAATATTTAGAACATTCAATTATCCTTCAATCATCTAGAAAAATGTTATATATATAACATTTTTCTAGATGATTGAAGGATAATTGAATGTTCTAAATATTAAGATCGACATATTCCATCCACCCTCTATATACATGATGATATATTAAAATAAATCGCATATATATATATATATATATATATATATGAGCGATTTATTTTAATAGTGCAACAAGTGTCATACATACCATATCATGCCTTCTTTCAGGCTAGCTCTGATACCATGTTAAATTTTTAAAATTTAATTCAATCTGATCTAGGATCTTAACTGAGAGAACAACATGTACAACAAATCTACAACATATCAATCATGGACACAATAATGCAAGCACACAAGAGACACAGAGTTTACTTGGGGAAAACCATCAGGGTGAAAAACCCCAATAACTTCCCCAGAGATAGATAGAGAAATGATACAACCAGAATACAAGAGATAGTCTTCTCCTAGTAGCAGAGCCTCCTCCTCCGCAAGTGCGCCACTCTCCAAAGTGTGAGTGAGAGAATAGAATGTGTAAAATGAGAGAGACACACTCTCTGTTTATACACCAACTTGACTTGACCTTTACTCAACTAGGACGGCCTCAACTTAACCACTTAACATAATGTTGACTCGGCCGACCCCCACTAGGGTGGTCTAATAACCCTTTGACCCACATGGCCAACCCCCAATAGGGTGGTCTAATAACCCTTTGACCCACATGGCTTATACAGGGCCGACCCCAATAAGGTGGTCTAATAACCCATCAAGTATAAGTTACGACACTTACAATATAAATGACGACACTTCCGTATAGAGGAATAATAACATCTCTATAGGAATACAATATACATATATGTGAAATACATTCCGAAGTTACATATACATCAACACTCCCTCTTAACTAGGAAGGTATTTCTCGACACAGATCTTCTAGCACAAGTCTTCTTCTCTGGATCATCGTCACTGGATAATCGTCACCTAGACATCATCATCGTCACTTCTGCTGCTATCTCAATCAATCTCTGAATCTACTCTTCATAGGAAGTTCTACAGAGCCAGTCCTTTTTCATACTGGATGTAGGCCCACCACCTGCAGGTCTTCGTCATCACTGGCCATACTGTGGAATCCTCAGGACTTATTACATGCATCACAAAACCTCGAAAGAGCATCCCAAGCTGTTACGAGCACACGGCTCTACCTATACGATCTCCCAGGGCCATATTATATGTGACCTCACCACAAAACCTCGCAAGAGCATCCCAGGCTATTACGAGCACACAACTCTACCTATAGGATCTCCCAGGGACAGATTATATGTGGTCACCACAAAACCTCGCAAGAGCATCCCAGGCTATTACGAGCACACAGCTCTACCTATAGGATCTCCCAGGGATAGATTATATGTGGTCATGGAAAAACCTCGCAAGAGCATCCCAGGACTTATTACGGGCACACAACCCAACCTATCGGATCTCCCAGGGACATATTATATTCCATAGGACAAAACCTCAAAAGAGCATCTGCCAGATATCCTAGGGCCATATTATATGCCCAGGAAAAACCTCGAAAGACTATCTGCAGATCTCCCAGGGCCAAATTATAAGTCCTCCCATAGAAAAACCTCAAAAGAGCATTTTCCAGATATCCCAGGGCCAAATTATATGCCATAGGAAAAACCTCGAAATACTATCTGCAAATCCCCCAGGGCCAAATTATATGCTCATCTGCATAACCTGATCCATGGCAATAGAGTATCAACCTAATACTCACCATACATCATCCTGATGTACACATGATCATCCTGATCATCATCACTGAAACATCCTGCTGCATGTCATCTGGAGCAACATCCTGAAGCTCGTCATCCATGATCATCCTGATCATACAATGCATCTACCTGATGCATACCAAGTATCTACCTGATACATATCATGATACATGATCCACCTGATCATACAGTGTATCCACCTGATACAAATACAAATACATGATACATATCACCATACATGATCCACCTAATCATACAATGTATCCACCTGATACATATATAGATACATGGTCCAAGCATCCAACATGATGCATATACAAAATACATACAAATGTTCCAACCAATCATATCCAGCATCCAACATGATGCGTACATACATATACATATAAATGATCCAACTGATCATATCCAACATCCAACATGATGCATACATATATAAATGATCCAACTGATCATATCCAGTATCCAACATGATGCGTATACACATCAGTAACTGGAGCATCATCCTGATGCTCATCATCTAGTTCTTACATCCACAACCATGTGAAGGATCCTCCTTCCAACATTCTTGGAATGGCTTCTGCAAATGTGTCCATCACTTCTTCCTCGAAGTGTCATCAATCTGAAGAACACTAAGCCTCTCCCTGAAGTGCTCGAACTTCACCCTGGCTAGTGGCTTCGTTAACACATTTGCAATATGCTCGTCCGTCGCAATGTACAGGAGCTTCATAGCTCCTCTCTGCACCATATCCCTGATATAGTGATATTTGATCTCTATGTGTTTAGACCTGTCATGAAACACTGGGTTCTCAGACAGCTTCACACAACTCTGGTTATCACAAAATATACCAGTAGCATCCAATGAGAGATCAAATAACTCAGACAGTAGCTTCCGTAGCCATACTCCCTCACAACTAGCTGAATAGGATGCAACATACTCTGCCTCAGCTATACTCAGTGCTACGTAGGACTGCTTCCTGCTGAACTAAGAGATCACACCTGATCCCATACTGAAGCAGCATCCAGATGTGCTCTTCCTATCTGTAGCACTGCCAGCCCAATATGAATCAACATAACCCTGCAGGTTAAACTTTTGATTCACATCATATTTGATCCCATAATCAACTGTACCCTCCAGGCACCTCAGAATATGCTTTACAGCAACCAGGTGAGCACTCTTCGGATCTGTCAGGAACTGGATCAATGTGTTCACCGCAAAGCAAATATCTAGTCTCATGTTCGTCAGGTACATCAAGGACCCAATCATCTGACGATACATAGTGACATCAACTGGTTTAGATGAAGTATCACACAGAATCTTCAAGTTTGATGCCATAGCCTCGCAGTCCATCATCCCGAACCTCTTCAGGATCTCTACTACATACTTCCCTTGTGTCACGTCCCCATTTTGACCCCCTTCACATTAAATCGTAAATGATGTAAATATTGTAATTCAATCATGGTGAGGAGCTCAAGGCCAAGGCCCCACCATTGATTTAGTGTTTTATGTATTGACGATTAAAGAAATAGATGCCTATGGTTCTTGTGCTAGAAGGGCATGATGTAAATAAGACATCATCTAAATATGAATTTTAATGAAAAATACCCACAACTAGCTATGCAATGCAACGAAGAGATGGGGACATGATTCTACAAGGAATAGGGAGGGAAATTATTCAAACCCTTGAGGCAATGGTGTTAATCCATGTGTCAGTGAGAAAACCCATAAACCACCAACTACCCATTTTGGGTTATGGAACCAATCATTTAATTCTTCCAAGAGTTGGTTGAGGCAGTTAATGTCTTGGGATTGGAGAAGTATAGTAGCCATATTTTCGTGCATGGGCAAGCCATCAACCTGAAAATCATATTTTTGGCTTGCTGGGCAAGAAAACCCCCACGAAATGTTGCCTAAGGCAATTCTTCATCCATTACGTCCTTCCTCTCACGCAGACTGAGCTCACTGGAAGTTATCCTCACGTTTTTCACCATAACCCTGCGTTTTTCCATGCCCAGGAACTCGTTTTTGGTATTTTGCAGCAGCTAGGGAAGGGGGGACGCGATTTTGGACTTAGGGAGAGGTCGTTTTTGCCCATGGGGTGTTTTTCTGGAATGGGTTGCTCTCCCAGTCGAATTTTCCTAGTTGCCAATTCATTTTGAGTCTACCCACATTTTTCTGAAGCTTAGGAAACCCCACCTCATGCATTCCACTGTTGAAACGTTTTTCTCATGCTCAGCAAGTGTAGTTTTGCTGTTATGAGCATCCTTGTTTGATTTGAACCTGTATGCAAGAAACTGGAGTGGTAGTGGACAGAATTGGCTTGATAAACCTAGTGTAGGGAGTAACCTCTCAAGAAGAGCAAGAGGGATGGATACTTTTCTATGCACACCCTGAGAGCACTAGAAAGGAAGGTATGGCTTGAGGGACTGTGTGGCAGTGAAGAGAATACTTCCTCGTGTTGGGTGTGTAGACATTGTGAGTGCCAAGCTGAATAGATCTGGGAGGGGTACCCATAGCTCTGTGGTTGAGCTCACTAGCTTAGCAATTCTTCCTTTCCATCTCCTAGCAGCCTAATAAACCCAATTGTAGATTGGCTTGGCTCATCTTGGTGTATGATCGGCTATGTGTGAGTCTGATGTTCCTTGGTTCCTTGTAGAGATCATGCCCAACTCGGGGGTGGTAGTGGTGCTGAGAAATTGAGGAGCACACTGGCCTACGGTTGGGTGGACCGTTGCAATTGCATAGCCAGTTGCTTGGGGCTACTGTTATAAGATAAGTATTCTCCTGTATATTCTTGCAATTATTTAATTGATGGATATCTGAATGTATGGTGATGGTGTAAATGATGTTACCTCCGCTGTGTTATAAAAATAGTTATGCATCTACATTTCTCTATTATATTATGTGAATGCTTATGTAATATGTTCATGGGGCTAGATGCCCAGTTTAGCATCACGTCCATTCTACACTTTCATATGTATATGTATATTTTCATTTTAATTTGAATGTTTGTTTACTATGTATGGGGCTGGATGCCCGGTTTAACCTCACGATCCTCTCCATCTAGCTGGTAGGATGGGAGGGGACGTGACAGAATGGTATCAGAGCTGCTGGTTACAGCATTGGACCTCTATGGGCCATATCTGATAGCAATTACAAGGGAAGATTTCAAAAATTTTCTTAAGAGTTTTGGGAAAATTTTGGTTTTAAGTCTATTTCTGGAAATTTTTTGTTTTAAGTCTGATTCGGGAAGTCATCCTAAAACTGTGGAAAGGTTCCGCAAACCTTCCCGCAATTGCGGAAGAGTTCGGCAAACCTTCCCGTTGCGGAAGAGTTCCGTGAACCTTCCTGCAATTGCGAAAGAGTTCGGTGAACCTTCCCGTTGTGGAAGAGTTCCGCGAACCTTCCCGCAATTACGGAAGAATTCAGCAAACTGCTCCGAAGCAGCGGAGAAAAAATTTTTAAGTGAAAATTTTTCTAAGTGTCGGCATCGAAAGGAATTTTCGGAAGGAATTCTCTTCTGAAATTGCGGAAGGATTCCGCGAATCATTCCGCAACGCGGAAGAGTTCGGCGAGTCGTTCCGAAATTGTGGAAGACTTCGGTGAATCGTTCCGCAACTGCGGAAGACTTCGTCGAATCGTTCCGCAACTGCGAAAGACTTTGCCGAATCGTTCCGAAAAACCACGTCGAAACCAGGGAAGCATTCCACGCAACGGCGGAAGCATTACGCGAACGGATCCGAAGCTGCGGAAGCCTTCGCCGAATGGCCCCACAATTATGGGAGCCTTCGCTGAATGGCTCCGCAATTGCGGGAGCATTCACCGAATGGCTCTGTAATTGCAGGAGCATTCGCCGAATGGCTCCGCAACTGCGGGAGCCTTTACTGAATGGCTCCGCAACTGCGGGAGAGTTTGGCAAATCGCCCCGCCATTTCGGATGCGTTCGGAGAACTGCTCCGCAATTGTGGAAGCATTCGGCAAACTGCTCCGCAATTGCGGAAGCCATTGCCGAACCGCCCCGCGATAGAGGCATAATTTGTAAAAAAAAAAAAAAAAAAAGATTCAATATGGCCCCCTTTTCTTTTTCCCCCTCATATGTCATTGTTTGTGATTTGACAAATTGTCAATATGGCATTTCCCACGTGCATGAAGGTAAGTTATGAATTCTAAGAATATAACTCAGCTAACAATTGTGCTAATGAACACATTTCAGAGAGTCACAATTACAGCAGGGTAGCACTCTAGATAGTATAGTTGGAAAGTTTTGGATCTTGGTTGGGCCAAGACAAATCAACATGGATGATGCACAGGATCCCTATGAGACTGAGACAGATGCCATGGGGGAAAACATACATGTTGAAAATGCTGAAACAGAATCTAATGGGAGGAGAAATCAAGAGACCCCTCCAGGTATTGCGGCCACCATGAGAAGCCTAAGGGAGGAATTGCAAAGTTGCAGAGAAGATAATGAAAGGATGATTAAAGCTCAGGAAGAACAAAATCACTTGAATGCAGCCATGCTACAGAGTTTGACAGACATCCAAAGGCAAATAAACTCTGGGCATCAGACATCAAATCCAGAAAGGGGTGGGAGTAGCTCTAGAAGAAATTCTCATAAGAGGGCAAGTAGTCGAAGAAGAGTTTCTACAGATAGGACATATACTCCAGAAATATCTTCTAATGAATCATCTGACTCTGTAGAATCCATTGAGGGTTCAAGCTCTTCATCTCACATGAGTAAGAGGAAGAAACACTACAAGAACAATTCACATGGGGAATTTAAGAAGGAAAAACCTCCTACATTTGACGGAGAGGTAAAATCTGGTCAAGAAGCTGAAGCTTGGCTTCTTGGGAAGAGAAAATATTTCCAAGTCCAAGACTACTCGAGAAATATGAAGGCAAGGGTTGCCATCTTCAACTTGAATGGAAGAGCATCTATATGCTGGGAACACACCAGGCAAGTGAAGAAGATCAATGAAAGGAAGATTGTGTGGAAGCAGTTCAAGAAATACTTCGAGCAGAAGTACCTCTCTGATAGGTACTATGATGATGAACCCACGTACATTTTTTGAAAAGTTGTATGCGCGAGATGCTGAGAGACCTAGATGTGCCCCATGCACAAGTCCTCGAGTATCATACCCACGCACATATTAAGATGAAACTAAAAAATATATTAATATTACGAATTGGGATTAGTTGAGTTTGGTAGTGTAACTCCCCCAACTTCCCAATTCAACTGCCTCGTGAATCTAACTTCCATCCTTGTGCCATAAATACAAGGGGAAGCCATGAGGAAAAGTCAATACGGAAGAAGAAGTTGTTGTTACACTAGAGGAATTCTTAAGTCATTGTGAGGAGCAGGAACCCAAAACTAGGTTGCAGAAGTGTCTGGACAGATCAAGTATGTTAGTACTTATCTATATTTCTTTGACAATAAAAGGTGGAAATACCCTTCCCATCCCAATTGAATGTCTGTTTGATTGAACATCTGATTGTAATTAATGTTTAATTGTTTCCAATTTCATTATCTATTTGCAGCCCATATACGCTGAGGAAGGTTAACTTGTTTTGCAGGTTCATCACTGTGGAAGGTTGGGCAAAAGATAGGACCAACCATCATTAAAAAGGTACAACTTTCAGAACCCTAATCTCTTTCCATTCGTAGTAACTAATTCAAAACATGAACGTATTTACCTGCCACCCCATGTAAGTTGGTAATGTCGTCTCCCCCACTATAAGGTATTTTCTTTCACAACAGGTGTCATAAACCTCTTAGAAGTGGATGAAGGGGATAAGCGGGCTTACAATCAGTCCTGCTATTTAGAGAAACCAATCATAGAAGGAAATCAGATAGTATCCCCGGGTTTCATCATTACAGACCATAGAGATAGAAAGCGTGATGAAGGCAATACCCTAACTCTCTTCTCTAAACTATGTTGCATAGTGAAAGAAGGTTTGGAGGTCATGAATAAACGAAGCTCAAATGCCTTGCATGTGGAACCCTTCTTTCATCAGAAAAAGAGAGAGGTGATTGATTATCGATGTATTCATGAAGGGTTCCAACAAACCAGGGTTTTTCCCTTAGCAGAAGATGAGGTAGATGGTGGTAGAAATAAAGAGTTTCTTGTTATTTCTCATGAATATAATGAAGACATTCAACATGTTGATCAAATAACAGGCATCCTAGAAGGGAACAAGGAGTGCCAGTCTAGTTTTTATTCATATCATTTAGGTCCAAATTCCTTGGTCCAAGGGGAAGTTCTCCTTCTTGATCCCTTTGAAAATCAAGAGGGAATTTATGTCGAAGATCCAGAGCAAAATTAGGTTTTTAACCCAGGAATTCTAAATAGCCAAGGAGGTGATGTTATTAATAGCCCATGTGTTGAGGTAGTCTCTCATGTTACAAAGCTGCAGCCACAACAGAAGGATGCACATGAATTTGATGGTCTTGGCCCTGCTGGGTGGGATAAGGGATCAACCATACATGATTTTCAGGTTCTACTTGAAGCATGTCATGAGATTTCAACCCATATACCTAGGATGAATGACAAAGAAGAGGGATTTTCCAGGATGCAAGTCAAATCACAATTAAATAGGGTGCCAGGTAAGTCACAGCTAGAACAAACTTGTTATGCCAAAGGAATGGCAGAGAAATGTTGGGGATATCATGCCTTTTATGACCTAATATTTGATTACATGGAACAATCCTCCAATTGGAATGATTGGTTGTGTTTTTTCCAAAAGGATTACATCTATCATCACTGCTTTCTGCCCTTGTGTCATTATTTTCTGATTTTAGTTTAGCATGATGTGAAAGCTTTCCTATTGGAGCAGTTGTTGGATTGGTTACATTGGCATTTTCATATCACTTGAGGTTGCAGCCATTTCAATAGCATAGGGTAGGGTAGTTTGTGCATAAATAAGCTCGGTAGGGCGAGCACCTTTCAACATTTCTAGTTCTCGTACTATGTTACAGTTTTTTGTTTTCAATAAAGAGTTACAGGTTGCAAATTTTGTGATTAGAAATGCCCAATGGATAAGGCACTAGTCTACGGGATTATTTGCTACCTCACAGGGAGGATAGCATTCCCAAAAGGATCCAGTTGTTAGCGCCAGTTTTTCCTGATAAAATGGAGGGTTAAATCCCAGAAAGAAGTGAGGAAGGCATCGGTGTTTATGCAAAATGGCCTAGAGAAGTGGTAAGTGGGCCAGCTTGATCAATATTTTTCAGCTCAAAGGATGAAATGACGGAAGCATAGGTATAAACAGGGCATAAAGCATTAAAAAATACAAAATCTCGCCTCAGTAAAACAACGACACACATGGAGGGAATCGATCCATGGCTGAGAAGCAATATCGCATAAGAAATGGCAGTGTTTTAAGCAGGGGCGTCATGCGTAGCTCACGGGCATGTTGGAATTAGATCGACGGTCGATGATGTTGATCAACGGCCAGGAAATACTTCATGGATATGACTTGCATGATGAAGAGGCATCTTCATATTTGCGAAGTTTTGGTAGAGGGGCACAGGTTTCAACGGCCCAAATCCAACGAAGTTCGGATCTACGACGGAGAGTAAGTTTGCAAAATGAACTAGTGTGGATGGGTAGCAACCCATATTTAGCGAAGTGCGGTAGGGACCAGACCATTCGACAGTTTGGATGCGGTGGAGATCAAAATCGACGGTGTTGGGTCAATCACAGGAATGAAGGTTTGAAGGAAACCTCTGTTGCATAAGAATCATTGCCCAAAGAAAGGGGGCCACATCAAATCCGCCATTTTCCATTTCACCTGCCACGAAAGTCTAATCTAGCTTGCTCGAAGCCACGCCGGAGCGCAGTCATCATCATGTTGCATGTGAGGAGTCCTTCCAGGAAATCATGTTGGATAATTATCTTGATCATCATCTTATTATATTAGATTCCCTAGCATTTATTGTCCACATCCATGATCGATAGGGTGGAAAACTCATCAGCCTCGATATTTTCAAGTAGGATCCGGTTATGGCAGAAGATCCAGAGACCAAGCTGGTTTTCATGCCAAATCAGGTGTGGTCCGAAGTGGAGGATGATCCCATTCCCTTGTCTCCTGTAAATTTTGATCACGTAGATGAAAGTTCAGCGAGAAAGCCCGAGGACCCCAAAGAGCGACAGGTTCCCATGAAACCTCAACGGAAGAAAAGGAAAGGGGTCCGAGAAGTTGAGCAACCCACTCGCCAAACTACAGATATTCTCAAATATTTCATAATCCCCCTGAGGAAGTGACACCTCCTACTTCGACAAAAGAAGAACCAGAAGCTGATTCCCTCAAAGTGGAGGATTTCTTTGACGAACAAGGCCACGTGATAGCCATGACGCAGGGTGGCAGCATGTTCACAATGTTTTGTTTTCCGTCGCATCAATCTGTTTTAGACTTTTTCGACTTTATATGTAATATTCCTATATTTTTTAGGCCTCTTAGGGCCTGCCAGTTTCTCAGGGGCCGTTGTAGTCCACAATCATGTAGTGACACCTACAAAGTCAGTCATGTATTTCTATCGGCTTTCATTCTCTATTGTAATTAACTCTCAAAGGTGGTGGACTGGGCCATTTAGGCATCGTCTCAGCCAAAGTATTTTTTGTTAGAAATTTTGAGCCTAAAAGCCTATAAATTCCCAGGTAGTAGAGATAGAAAAAGGTTGGAAAATCAGTGGGCCGAGACCTGAGAAGGATAAGTTCTGTTTTGATACATAATCCTTAATAGAATTGCAGTGTTGCAGTTGGTGTTTGACAGAGATTCATGTGTCGTTTGTCTTGCAGTCTGTACTTTCTTCTTCTCATGTGAATGTATTCCTTGTTTCTCTTCTCCATATTGTATTCCCTTTCATGCTTGGATAAGTATAGATTAAGACATAATTCATGCACTCATGCTTTTTCTTTTTAATTTCAAGTGTTCACGAAACTCTTCCACTAAAGTTGGCATCAGATTCATTTCATTTCTTCCCTTACCACCATACAACAACCTTTTGACTACAAAGGGATGGATATCTTGCCTCTGTTTTGATATTCTATGCAGCAACACTGTTATTTAAAATATGTGCTATGTTTTGACTCCACTACCCAATGGTCCCTGTCGTGATCATCTTACCAAAACCTTAAAAACCAAGCGGTCCTGCCAGAAATCTGACCTTCTGAATGTGCTTGATTGAACACCTCGAGCTAGAATGATTTGTAAATAAGTGAGAGATCCCTCTCTGACGGTACTGGGTCAGAAGTACAGTGTAAAGTGGTTTTTTGGTTACCCCGAAGTGTACTTCTCCCACAACCTCGACGGTCACTTTGGGTGTTAACAGACCTGAAGGACAAAAATATTATAAAAGATCATGTTTATATGGGACATGTTCCAGCTGCAGTGGATTTGCATTATTGAGACGCTGCATCCATGCAACCGAGGTGCACAAATTTGGGAGGATGTCAGTAGAAATGCAGAACTTCAAGTACATAACATATCAAGTAGATAGTTCGAAGGAAAGCAAAAAAATTGCATTGGTGAAGTCACAGGTAATCAAAGTTTGCATAGTTTCATAATGTACATGTTGAATTTATACATATATATTTAGAGTGCAAATGTCACATTGTATTAATGCCCTTGGTTTTGTGGCACTAGGTACAAATTTGTGATTTCATGATGGAATTCAACCAAAAGACCTAGTAGTATGTACAACATGACCATGTAGCGCGATGGAAGGATGAACAGCATAGATAGTGCAGGGACACTTTTCCCAATGGCACAATATTGTCGATTGTGGACTTTGCTGAAAACTACACCCTATAGCCACATAATGAGATTCAAAGTCAATACTACCATTCATACCAAGTTAGCATAATGGTCCATATCACGTATAGGCATGCGCTAGAAAGCATCAACGACATGAGGATAATATTGAAAGAGACCAACTTCTACATCAGTGATGACAGGTGCCACGACATGCATTATGTGCAGCATTGCTTCAAAATTTTCTATGATCAGTTGAAGGAGAGAGGTATACAGATGGATCAACATTGGATATGGTCAGATGGTTGTGCAGGCTAGTTCAAAAATGCACATGTATTCCAGTGGTTGAGTATTTTGCACAAGACTTATCATGTGTTGCATGTATGGAACTATTTTGATACCGAGCATGGAAAGGGAGAGCACGACAAGGATGGAGCATGTCTCAAAACTTCCCTACGAAGGGAGGAGATGAGGTGCATGAGAAACCCTAATATTCGGAATGCAAAATCCATAATTCAATGGTGCTCTGCAAAAATATCAGATCGAACCACGGAGCAACACACACCAATAGGTAGAGGACATGTTTTTAGAACTTTATGGCATGTCATTGATATAGATCGATCGCGTTCTTATAGTTGTAGTACTATGCAAGGCACTCCTGGATTTCATTCGGTTCGAAGCTCAAACAACCCCTTATTTGAAATATGGACGCGAAAAATTGCTTGCTTTTGTGGGTCTTGCAGCAGTTGTGAGTGGGATGAGAGCGAATCAATGGATTGGGTTGATGAATGGGATCATGTATCTCTTGTAGTGGACCCACGTGCATTTGTTGAAACAATCCAGTTAGAGGAAGGCCAGTCCTCTACTTTGAATGAATATGATCATATATCTGATCTTGTACAGCCAGGTAGACATTTCTGCATGCATATCCTGGTTCACTCCTTGTTTTTGTAATTATCCAAGTTATCAAACCACTACTTGTTGGAATATGACCATAAAATGCATTTTTGCTGGACACATCTACGCAGTTGTCGACCCGACAAACAGTGCAATTGGGACAAATTATTGGTTGGCACGATACATCTAGGGGAAGCAAACCCTCCTCGCATCATTAACCAATAGTGAAGGAATTATCTTTTCGGCTGGCTCGATGGTTGTTCAAGGGGAATATCTTATAGTAGATGGAAAGGGACCAAAGGGAAATGGCTACACCTACACGGATTATAGACCAAGTTCAGGAGTGTATCACTTTACGCACCTCATCATTGGTATAAACATCCAACTGCAAACAATGTCAATGAAGACATCAAACAAGGTATGCTACTTACTACCTCATGTAGAGCATGAGAGGTTGTTCAAGACAATAAAAAATCGAGAGAATCTAGAAGGCCTAATTGATTGAGGTACATAGTATAGCCATGTGATTGTTTATTCATGCATGATTGGAATGTTATTCATGTTAGATAGGAAATTGATATCATTATCGTATATTGTTTATTTGATGTATGAGTTATGATTAAGTTATGATTTATAGCCATGTGATTGTTTATTCATGCATGATTAACCCTAGAAGCACTAATATAACCCTACAAACATAATCTAGCCCTAGAAATTCTAGAAAGCTAAACTAACCCTAGAAACACTAATTAAACACTAGAAAACTAAGCTAGAATACTATAAACCTAATCTAGTCCTAGAAACCTAAACTAGCCCTAGAAACACCAATCTAACCCTAGGAAACTAATCTAACCCTAGGAAACTAATATAGAATCCTAGAAACCTAATATAGCCCTAGAATATGTGAACCACCACACGTACCCTCAATAGGGTGTATCTGGACTCCAAGTGGGATAGGATCACTATTAGAAGGGTTTGTCACATCACACAAGTACACCACTAGAGAACTCAACTTATAGAATCCAAGTCTACATGCCCATCTTGGTATTTCAATCCTCAAACCCTAGGTCTTATACTCTAGCATCAAACCCTAATATGCATTTGGCTAGTGATAAGAATGAGATGCTTTATGTTGGAATTGAACTATTTCAATATTTAGGCCTCTAAAACCTCTGCAACTTCTTCCACTACCATGATCTCATATTTCAATGACGTCAATGGCTTGTGATTATATAAATATAAATATTTCTTTTTCTTGGAATGTTGGGGTACATGCAAGAGCACATGGACATGTTAATATGAGATATGTCATGCAAACCCTAGCCATGTCACATCACACAAGTACTCTAGCATCACACAAGAGAAATCTCTACAAGAACATCCAACATGTCTATCTTTCCCTTATCATCTCCATTAGTTATATCTTCGTGATCCATAAAATCTAACTCCTAGGGCTTACTCATTAACCCTATAATCTCCATGATAGATAAGAAGTCCTCGTTGGATTCAATAACAAGCTTATGTTAATCAAGCTCTCACCACTAGCATGACTCTCTTTCTTAGGGTTTACAAACAGTATCCATGTAACACTACACAAGTACATGGAAAGACAACGCTATTGATAGCACCCAAATCATGTTAGGCATTAGCTCCACTCTGCATGTCTTATATTAGGGAAATGACCTTAGTGTTAGAACAAGATGCTCAACTTTTGACCTTATGTGTCACTTTCTCAAAATTACTTGGAGCCTCACAAAAATATCCTAGTTCTTATATTATATTTATTTTCATTGAAAACTTATCATGCATAAAACAAATATGAAAACTCACTCTTACAACAATTATAGCAATAGTAAAACAAACCTTAACTTATTCAATGATGATGTCAAATCACTGAACAAAATTATTGTTTGCTTGTGATAAATTAGCAATACATATATAACTATAAATTACAATTCAAGAACATGCATGAGAGAATCTTATGACAAGGCTAGTACAATTCACTAGCTCTCCAAAACAGTAGCTAGGGAAAATAGTGAAAGCCCTAACTAAACCGAGCAGATATAACATGCACGAATCACTAACCCTATAACCCTATAATCTCTAAAGGATCAATCTTAAGCCAATTTGTCCTCCCTATAACATGCATGAATCCAAGGGATGTAACCCTATAATCTTAGAAGGATAAATCTCAAGCCAAGTTGTCCTCCCTAGACTTCATATATTCTCCTAGTGGTGTTTTTCTCCTTATTCTAACTTATTCTAACAAAAGGGCGTGATATTGATGGTATGAGAAGGAATAACTCCTTATTCTATATATCATTGAAATTGGTGGTCTCCTCTAGTGTTGACATCCAAAATCATGTTAGGCATTAGCTCCGCTCTCCATGCATTCTACTAGGGAAATGGCCTTAGTGTTAGAACAAGATATTTAGTAACCTTAGTGATCACAAGTCCTCACAAATGTGAAAGAGAGGTGATCCAATTCCACTCAAGGGGGGAATTTCTTGTATGAAGGCTCCCGGGCATTCGTGGACACCGTCAACATGTCATCAATGGCCATATGCACCTTTGAGAGTGAACGAAACCCAAGTCTGCTTGTCAATTTGGGTTCCGTTCCCCTGGAGCAAATCCTCAAAGTGTCCTCGAATGGCCCCAGGGTGCCAGACCAAGATTCCCGCAGCAACCAAATTGTGGCTCCAGTCATGAATCTGTCGATTTGGGTGGATCCGGTACACTGGGTTTCAACTAAGGGAACCCCCATAGCGTGCCTCCAACCCCCATAAATGGTGCTATTGTGCCATCTTCGGAGCTAGGGTTTTGCTCAGTGAAGGCCATGCCAATTTCACTCAAGGTGGCAATTTCTCGTCCGAAGGCTCCCGGGCATGCATGGCCACTGTAGACATGTCTGCAATGGCCATACGCACCACTAGGAACAGACGGAACCCAAGTCCGCTAGCCGGTTTGGGTTCCATGCCCCCAGAGCAAATCCTCAAAGTGTCCCCGAATGGCCTTGGGGTGTCGGACCAAGATGCCTATAGCACCCAGACCGTGGCTCTGATCATGCATCCGTCGATTCTGATGGATCCGGGATGCCGGGTTTCATCTAGGGGCCCTCTCACAACATTCCTCAAAGTTTCGAAAACGGTGCCAATGTGCCATATCCAGAGCTAGGGTTTTGCTCAGTGAAGGCCTCTCGAATAATGCTCAAGGGGGTCATTTCTCGTCAGAAGGCTCCCAGGCATGCATGGCCACCCTGGACATGTCCAAAATGGAAATACGCACATGTGGGAGTTGACAGAATCCAAGTCCTCTTTCCAGTTTGGGTTCCATGGGCCGAGAGAAATTCCTCAAAGTGTCCCTAAATGGCCCTGTGGTGCCCGACAAAAATGCCCGTAGCACCCAAACCATGGCTTAGTTTGTGAATCCGTCAATTACAGTGGATCTGGGACACCAGGTTTCATCTAGGACCCCCCCCCACAGCATGCCACCAACCATCGAAAACAGTGCCAATGTGCCATCTCCGGAGCTAGGGTTTTTCTCAGTGAGGGCCATTCCAAATTCACTCAAGGGGGCCATTTATCATCCAAAGGATCCCGGGAGTGCTTGGACACTATGGACAAGTCCAAAATGGAAATATGCAAATGTGGAATCTGACATAATCCAATTCCGCTCGCCGGTTTGGGTTCCGTGGCCCCGGAGCAATTCCTAAAGCTGTCGCTGAATAGCTCCGTTGTGCCAAACCAAGATGCCCACAACACCCAAACCGTAGCTCCGTTCATGAATCCGTCGATTTCGTTGGATCCTGGACACCTGGTTTTATCTAGGCCCACACCCACAATGCACAGTAAACCCACGGAAACAATGCCAATGTGCCATCTCCGGAGCAAGGGTTTTGCTAAGTGAAGGCCTTTCGAATATTGCTCAAGGGGGTCGTTTCTCATCTGAAGGATCCCAGGCGTGCATGGCTACCATGGACACGTCAACAATGGAAATATGCACCTATGGGAGCTGACAAAAACCAAGTCCGCTCATCGGTTTGGGTTTCGTGGCCCCGAAGCAATTCCTCAAAGTGTCCCTGAATAGTCCCAGGGTTCCAGACCAAGATGCCCGCAACACCCAAACCATAGCTCCGGTCATGAGTCTGTCAATTCCGGTGGATCCAAGACATCAGGTTTCAGCTAAGGGACTTCCCAAAACATTCCTCCAACCCCTGAAAATGGTGTTATTGTGCCATCTCCAAAGCTAGGGTTTTGCTCAATGAACCTTAGCTCCTTCATTGAGAAAAAACCTAGCTCCAGGGATGGTACATTGGCACCATTTCTTGGACTTTGAGGAACACTATGGGGGTTCCCCTATCTGAAACTCAGCGTCCCAGATCCATCAGAATCGATGGATTTGTGATCGGAGCCACATTTTGGGTGTTGCGAGCATCTTGATCCGACACCCCAGGGCCATTCAGGAACACTTTGAGCATTTGTTGCGGGGACACGGAACCCAAACCAGCGAGTGGACCTGGGTTCCATCAACTCCCAGAGGTGTGTATGTCTATTGCGGACATTTCCACAATGGCCATGCATGCCCAGGAGCCTTCGGAAGAGAAATGACCCCCTTGAGCAATATTCGAAAGGCCTTCACTGAGCAAAAACCTAGATCCAGAGATGGCACATTGGCAGCATTTTTGGGACTTTAAGGCACATTGTGGAGGGTCCCCTAGCTGAACCTCGATGTCCTGGATATATTAGAATTGACATATTCATGATCGGAGCCATGATTTGGGTGTTATGGGCATCATGGTCCGGAACCCCGGGGCCATTCGGGGACACTTTGAGGATTTGCTCCGGGGGCACGGAACCCCAACCGGCGAGTAGACTTGGGTTTCGTCCACTCCTAGAGGTGTGTATGGCCATTATGGACGTGTCCACGATGGCCACACATGCCCAGGATCCTTCAGACGAGAAATTACCCCCTTGAGCAATATTTGGAAGGCCTTCTTTGAGCAAAACCCTAGCTCCGGAGAGGGCACATTGGCACTATTTTCGGGACTTTGAGGCACATTGTGGGGGGGGGCTAAATGAAGCCCGACATCCTGGATCAATTGGAATCAACAGATTCATGATCAGATCCATGCTTTGGGTGCCATGGGCATCTTGGTTCGGCACCCCGGGGCCATTCGGTAAAACTTTGAGGATTTGCTTCGGGGGCACGAAACCCAAACTGACGAGCAGACTTGGGTTCTGTTCACTCCCGGGGGTGCGTATGGCCATTGAGGACATGTCCACGGTGGCCATGCATGCCCGAGAGACTTTGTATGAGAAATGGCCCCCTTGAGCAGAATTGGCATGGCCTTCACACTAGGGTCAATTTTGCAAAATCGTCGATTGGGCACTTATGGCTAGTGTTCCCAGCTGGAACATTCCTATACACACTTGTAGGACTCCTCGAAACCTGGTTTTGTTGCACGGTTGGAATTATATGCCCCCGGGAAGTATTCAACAGGTGTCCCTGAAGGCGTTTTGGATGCGAGATGGAATGAGCCATAGAATGATGACCGTGGCTCGGATGGACAAACCATCGACTCCATTGGATTTAGGACGTCGGGATAGTACTAGGGGTGCCCCTCTCCTCCGATACCATCGCTCGGGTGTCATCTTGTAGGTCCATTTTGGAAACTACGGTTTTCCTCAGTAAGGGAGTGTGCAATTTTTGCACATTGGGGTCAAATTTGTAAAATCGTTGACCGAGCACTTATGGCTAGCGTTCCCAGCTGGAACCTTCCTAGAAACACTTGCAGGACTCCCCGGAACCCAGTTTTGTTGCACAGTTGGAATTCTATGCCCCTGATAGGTATCCAACTAGTGTCCCTGAAGGCCTTTTGGATGTGAGAAACCTGAGTTGTTTCTCCATTGTCGAGGCGTTTGAGGCCAAAAAGGATCTGGTAAGCATTCATTTTTCAAATGTGGTTTAGAGGCTCTTGCATATTTGAAGTGAGAAAGAGTATCTTGCAATGTGATAAGTATGGCTATATCCTTAGGCCTTTCATGAATTTGAGGCCAAATGTAATAAGAGAGGAGAAACCTGAGTTGTTTCTCCATTGCTGAGGCGTTTGAGGCCAAAAATGATCTAGTAAGCATTCATTTTTCAAAAGTGGATCAGAGGCTCTTGCATCTTGGAAGTGACCAAGAGTATCTTGCAGTTTGATAAGTATGGCGTTATCCTTAGTCCTTTCATGAATTTGTGGCCAAACGTAACAACAGAGGAGAAACCTGAGCTGTTTCTCCATTGCCAAGGAATTTAATGCCGAAAAGGATATGGTAAGCTTTCGTTTTTCAAAAGTGGTTCAGAGGCTCTTGCATCTTGGAAGTGATCAAGAGTATCTTGTAGTGTGATAAGTATGGCCTTATCCTGAGGCCTTTCACAAATTTGAGTCCAACCATAACAATAGAGGAGAAACCTGAGTTGTTTCTCTAGGTCGTGGGTTTGATTGTTCTAGAAATTCAAGGAATCATATTGGCATAGGATTGAAGAAAAATAATTCGCCATGATTCAACTAACTCGGGCCATGTGACTCTATTCTTTATTTTCATGTCTACATATACTAAACTAGGTTTTATTTTTAATTTTTTTAATGATAGGTTTTACCGACAAGATTCTACTGTGAATTGTGTTTGGTGATAAAGGATTTTACTGTGGATTGTGTTTGGTTACCCCCAAGGAACATATTGAAAAGATCAGGAAAGACGAGTTTTGTGTTGGAGAAAATGAAAATCCACTTACAGAAGATTTACATCAAGCAGTTAAACAATTATCTACTAAATTATACACCAGCGATGTGCATTTTTTGATGGAGTTGATTCAGGTAATTACTGATTTACAATTTTAGTAGTCATTTTATAATCTTATATGTTTTCTCTGTTTTCATGGTAAGATTAGTGTTTTGTTTTGGGTGAAGAATGCGGAGGACAATGAATATGAACCACATGTGGAACCTTCGTTGGAATTAGTCATTACAACTGAAGATGTCGTTGGCATAGGCACTCCTGCGACCTTGATAGCTTTTAACAATGAGAAGGGATTTTAGAAACAAAATATTGATTCTATATGCAGTGTGGGATGATCCACCAAAAAGACTAGTAGGGAAGGTGGTTATATTGGAGAAAAATGTATAAAACGAGCCATAGAATGACGACCATGGCTCAGATCGACAAACGGTCGACCTTGCTGGATTCAGGACATCAGGACAGTGCTACGGGTGCCCCTCTCTATCAGTCCCATGGCCCAGGTGTCATCTTATAGATCCATCTTTGAAACTAGGTTTTTGCTCAGTAATGGAGTGTGCAATGTTTGCACACGGGGGTTAAATTTGCAAAATCATCCATCGGGAACTTATGGCTAGCGTTTCCAGCCGGAACCTTCCTAGAAACACTTGCAGAACTCCTCGGAACCCGGTTTTGTTGCACGGTTGGAGTTCTATGCCCCTGGTAGGTATCCAGCAGGTGTCCCTAAAGGCCTTTTGGATGTGAGACGGAAAGAGCCATAGAATGATGATCGTGGATCAGATCGACAAACCGTCAACTCTGTTCAATTAAAGACATCGAGATAGTGCTATGGGTGCCCCTCTTCTCTAGTCCCATGGCCCAAGTGTCATCTTGTAGGTCCATTTTGGAAACCAGGGTTTTGGTTAGTAAGGGAGTGTGCAATTTTTGCACACGGGGGTCAACTTTGCAAAATCATCCACCGAGAAATTATGGCTAGCGTTCCTAGCCAGAATCTTCCTAGACACACTTGCAAGACCTCCCAGAACCCAGCTTTATTACACGGCTAGAATTCTATGCCCCGGGTAGGTATCCAACAGTTGTCCTTGAAGGCCTCTTGGATGCGAGACGAAATGAGCCATAGAATGACGACCATAGATCGGATCGAAAAACTGTCGACTCCGTTCGATTCAAGACATTGGAATAGTGCTAGGGGTGTCCCTATCCTCCGGTCCTATGGCCCAGGTGTCTCCTTGTAGGTCCATTTTGGAAACTAGGGTTTTTCTTAGTAAGGGAGAGTGCAATTTTTGCACATGGGGGTCAACTTTGCAAAATCATCCACCAGGCACTTATGGCTAGCGTTCCCAGCCAGAACCTTCCTAGAAACACTTGCAGGACTCCCTTAAACGTGGTTTTGTTGCACGATTGGAGTTCTATGCTCCCGGTAGGTATCCAGCACGTGTCCCCGAAGGCCTTTTGGATGCACAACAGAACCATCCATAGAATGACGACCGTGGATCGGATCAAAAAACCTTCGACTTCATTGGATTTAGGACATCGGGATAGTGTTAGGGGTGCCCCTCTCCTCCGGTACCATGGCCCAGGTGTCACCTTGTAGGTCCATTTTGGAAACTAAGGTTTTGCTCAGAAAGGGAGTGTGCAATTTTTGCACACGTGGGTCAACTTTGAAAAATCATCCACCGGGAACTTATGGGTAACGTTCCAAGCTGGAGCCTTCCTAGAAACACTTGCAGGACTCCCCAAAACCCATTTTTGTTGCATGGTTGAGTTCTATGCCCCCGGTAGGTATCCAATAGGTGTCCCTAAAGGACTTTTGGATATAAGATGGAATGAGCCCTAGAATGACGACCATGGATCCGATCTACAAACCGTCGACTCCGTTGGATTTAGGACATCGGGATAGTGCTAGGGGTACCCATCTCCTCGGGTCCCATGGACCAGGTGTCACCTTGTAGACCCATTTTGGAAACTAGGGTTTTGCTGAGTAAGAGAGTGTGCAATTTTTGTACACAGGGGTCAACTTTGCAAAATCATCCACTGGGCACTTATGGCTAGCATTCCCAGCTGGAACCTTCCTAGACACACTTGTAGGATTCCCCAGAACCTGGTTTTGTTGCACAGTTAGAGTTCTATGCCCTCGGTAGGTATCCAGCAGGTGTCCCTAAAGGCCTTTCGGATGTAAAACAGAACGAGCCATAGAATGACGACCGTGCCTTGGATCGAAAAACTGTCGATTCCGTTAGATTCGGGACATCGGGATCATGCTAGGGATTCCCGTCTCCTCTGGTCCCTTGGCTCCGGTGTGACCTTGTAGGTCCATTTTTGAAACTTTTGTTTTGGCTTAGTAAGGGAGTGTGCAATTTTTGCATACGTGGTCAAATTTTCAAAATCATCCATCGGGCACTTATGGCTAGCATTCCCAGCCAGAACGTTCGTAAACACACTTCCAAGACTCCCTGGAACTTGGTTTTGTTGCATGATTGGAATTGTATGCCCATGTTAGGTATCCAATAGGTGTCCCTGAAGGCCTTTTCGATGTGAGACAGAACGATCCATCGAATGACGACTATGGCTCGTATTGACCAATCGTCGACTCCGTTGGATTCAGGACATCAGGATAGTGCTAGGGATGCCCCTCTCCTTTGGTCCCATGGCCTAGGTGTCATCTTGTAGGTCTAATTTGGAAACTAGGGTTTTGCTTAGTATGGGAGTGTGCAATTTTTGCACAATGGGGTCAAATTTGCAAAATCATCGATTGGGCACTTATGGGTAGATGTTGATGAGGAATCTATAGATGACGATGATGATGAAGATGTTGATTATGTTTATGATGATGGTGATGATGATGAAGACGTTGATCATGATGGTGATGGTGGTGAAGATGTTGATGATGATGATGATAGAGATGTTGATGAGGAACCTAGAGATGACAATGATGATGAAGATGTTGATGATGATGATGATGATGATTAGGGTGATGAAGACATTGATGATGATGGTGATGGTGATGAAGATGATGATGATGATGATGATGATGGAGAAGATGTTACAACGTAATTTTCCACCTTGTGAGCATCAGCATTCTTTAGCCTGTAGGATCCATTTCACTGACTCCGATCCACTTTATATCCTTCAGACATACTATTTCCTCATTTTTCTTCTTACTCGCTTGCTACATCATTATAGAAAGCGTACCTGCAAGTTGCACCACTATAGCCCGCGGGTAGCATGTAAAATGGCAAAAATCACTAGTTAATTACTTTTTACTCCCAAAAAGCGGTTATTGGGTGACCTTTGACCCTCCATCTGCCCAAGAAGCACCTCGATGTGTCCTTTCACTTACCTTTGGGAGGACTATATATTGAGCACATATGGCTTATGGACAAGAGGAGAAAGAAGTGCAAGAGAACTCTAGTGGATTTTTGCCCTGTCTTGAGTCTACACTCATTGATCCTTGTAGTTGTGAACACCTTATGTTCACCTTCCAAATTCCTACCATAGTTTGAGTTTGCCATTAATGGAGGATTGAAGTGGTGGAGGCACAAGTGGATTGATCTAGATCGTGGTTCAGATTGGTTTCCGGCAAGAGGTCGTATCACATTGTACTTCTTCTTGTTTATTAATAGAAATACTCATATTCTCGTCCATTAATGTTGTGAATGTTGTTTATTCTACATTGGGTTGCATTTACTTATAATATCATGGACCATTGCTATTGATGATGTTAATGTCGTTTTTATATTATATGTACTTGTTGTATATTGGTTGTCAAGACTAATTTGCATATTCAAGTGCATGGATTGAAAGCTCCAATGGGGATCTACATCAAATGTTTGGATTGAGGTTGGTTACATTCTCCACTATCTTAGCATTGTCATTTATAATAGCATAGTTTTGAGAATTGAGTTAATTTCTAGTAGTCAGCTGTCTATAGTGGTCCCCCAAGCCATAGTGAGTTTTCTTTGATACAGAAGATGATAATGATGGAGTTGTTGATGAGGAGCCTAGAGATGACAATGATGATGAAGATGTTTATGATGATGATGATGATGATGATGGTGATGATGATGAAGACGTTAATGACGATGGTGATGGTGATGAAGATGATGCTGATGATTATGGAGAAGATGATGATGATGGAGATGTTGATGAGGAACCTAGAGATGACAATGATGATGAAGATGTTGATGATGATGATGATGGTGATGATGATAATGATGATGATGATGATGATGATGGAGAAGATGATGATGATGGAGATGTTGATGAGGAACCTAGAGATGACAATGATGATGATGATTATGATGATGGTGATGATGATGAAGACGTTGATGATGATGGTGATGGTGATGAAGATGATGATGATGCTGATGGAGAAGATGATGATGATGGAGATGTTGATGAGGAACCTAGAGATGAAAATGATGATGAAGATGTTGATAATGATGATGATGATGGTGATGATGATGAAGATGTTGATGATGATGGTGATGGTGATGAAGATGATGATGATGATGATGGAGAAGATGATTATGATGGATATGTTGATGATAAACCTAGAGATGACAATGATGATGAAGATGTTGATGATGATTATGATGATGGTGATGATTATGAAGATGTTGATGATGATGTTGATGGTGATGAAAATGATGATGATGATGATGGAGATGTTGATGAGGAACCTAGAGATGACAATGATGTTCTAGATGTTGATGATGATTATGATGATGGTGATGATGATGAAGACGTTGATGATGATGGTGATGGTGATGAAGATGAAGATGATGATGATGATGATGATGGAGAAGATGATGATGATGGAGATATTGATGAGGAACTTAGAGATGACAATGATGATGAAGATGGTGATGATGATTATGATGATGGTGATGATGATGAAGACGTTGATGATGATGGTGATGGTGATGAAGATGGTGATGAAGATGATGATGATGATGATGCAGAAGATGATGATGATGGAGATGTTGATGAGGAACCTAGAGATGACAATGATGCTGCAGATGTTGATGATGACTATGATGATGGTGATGATGATGAAGACGTTGATGATGGTGATGGTGATGAAGATGATGATGATGATGATGATGGAGAAGATGATGATGATGGAGATGTTGATGAGGAACCTAGAGATGACAATGATGATGAAGATTTTGATGATGATTATGATGATGGTGATGATGATGAAGATGTTGATGATGATGGTGATGTTGATGAAGATGATGATGGAGAAGATGATGATGATGGAGATGTTGATGAGTAACCTAGAGATGACAATGATGATGAAGATGTAAAATTAACTTGAAGTTTGACTATCATTAGAGCCATATCAAGTAAGAGGATATGTGGATGGAAACATTTTAAAATGTGCCAACTTAGGATTGTTTGAATGGTGTTTATTTCATCTAATCTTATTGTTGGATTTGTGACATTTATGATGATAATGAATGGAGTGCTAATATCGTATTTTGATTCATTTGTGATCATCTATCTAGTTGACATTCTTCTTTTTAGAAAGACATGGGAAGATCGTTTGCATCAATTGGAACTGGCATGTATTTGTAGTAATGTGTAGATAAACGTTGGTCAACATGAAATACTCATGCAATCCAACATGCATAGAGCATTGATCGTGTGAATATTTCAATTATTCGCAATGGCATTTCGCATTGGAATTTAATTTCATCTCCTCCCTTCAAACTAGTTTGTTTTTATGTTTTGAATTTTTACTTTGCCCTTGACACGAAGTTTTAATGACAAAATAACCCTTCAGCAATGAAGTTAGACTTAAAAAATATCATTTAATAATTTTTTTTATTAAATAATAATTTATAGAAGTTAATGTTTGGCCACATGTAATGCAAGAAAACAAAACTTTCAATTTTAACACATTGCATTAATGTGTGTAATTGAAATTGTGACATTTTATTCCAAATGACTTGGCTTTAAAGACCAGATAAATATAGTATGACCTTTATAAAGGCTATTCATTAAAAAACAAATTGTTATAGAGACTGTACTATGATGTTCTCCCCTTCCTTTGTCAAAAGAAGATTAATAAGGTTTTTTTTCCAAGGTATAGGATGTTTTGGATTTCTCAACTATTATTGCATGTGAACTTGCACATACCAAGCTACAAAAAATCTTTCATGGAAGTGGATTTGTCTATGTGAATAGATAAGTGAAATTTTTTTAGCAACAAGACCTATAAATTTTAACTTGGAAGTATTGGAAATGTAAAAAGTGGGATTGAGAGGCTTGATGGTGATTGTAGTAGTGGGCATGGTATTGGTGAGAATGATGTCATGATAGTGGAATTAAACATTAAGATGGTGACCCTAGAGCTTGGATCCTAGACTAGAAACACGAGAGGCTAGCCTAAAAACCCTAGTTGGTAGCGTAAACCCTAGTTTGTATTCTAATCACAATGAAACCCTATTATGTAGCCTAAGATCTTGCCCTAAATTATAATACATATAAAAATTAAATCATTTTCATTGTACAATATATTCATGTGCATACATTTGAATCCAAATCACTATACACATATATGCATAGTTTCTCATCTATATAGCAAGGGTGCATACAACTAGAAAATCGTTGTACCTAGCACCAGATACCTAATTTAGAAACCTAATGGTTTGAAATTGGTTGTACCATGAATATTTTTATATGGTGGATATGCACACCTATGGAAACCTTCTAAATGGATGGAAAACCTAATATTATCATAACATTAGTAAAGCTTACTCCAACATGTAGTAATGCTTACATGTTCTAGTGTTGATGGTGCACTAATGGATGCATGCAACTTGATGAGGGTGTATTTGTGACTCCATTGATGTAATGCAAGTCCTAAATTTCTTTAACAAGTGTTTGAGTGTCCAATAGATGAGTTAGGATTTCCTAATACCCCTCAATCCCTTCCAGACATAATTCGAAAGCATTTGGGGTATTGGGGTAACAAGTTGGTGTGTTGAGGTGGATATAGCCTCAAAAATACACCTCATAGTAGTCATTTATTGTAATGTCAACTATATGTGTTTAAGTCAATGTGTCTAGATAATATTAGATCGTTATCACATAATGATAAATTAAAGAAGTCCTAAGTGTAAATGGTAGTGGATGTGATGGTCATCAAATCAAAGGTTGTTATATCCGTGAGTGAGAATTAATGAGCTAGCTATACATTGTGCTCAAGGTTGTCCTATTTGTATGGTGACAATTGATTAAGAAATGATTCCATAACTTGGTTATTAATTTGTTGCATGATCTTAAGTAGACAAAATGGTCAATATAAATACTAGTGACGACATTTCATTATGTAGAGTATGGACATTTTGGATCTCATTATGTAGAGCTATTAAAAATCATGTTGGATCTCATATTAACCTTTTGAAAAAATGGACATTTTCTATTTTTAAGTATTATTTTCCTAGTACTCAAGTTCCCAATATATATCTTATGTGCCATGAGGTGTGATTTGTCCATCCATTTATTCCGTTTGTTTTTAGATTAATTCTCACACATGATTTTGTTTGAATAATCCTATGTTTATAATGTTTTCTTAACATAGATACCATTACAAGATTTTACATGTGGAAAGATAAACCAAGCTGAACTATGATATCCAACTTCTCTTCTAAGATCTAGGTAACCTTCAGGTTGATTC
Organism: Larix kaempferi; assembly: GCA_027924585.1. Classification (NCBI taxonomy): domain Eukaryota; kingdom Viridiplantae; phylum Streptophyta; class Pinopsida; order Pinales; family Pinaceae; genus Larix; species Larix kaempferi. The sequence continues at coordinate 16,149,395 of BSBM01000519.1, forward strand.
ACATTATCAACTAATGCATGGACATCATTGGTACTAAAATGTAAGACCGCATGCGATGGATAGATAGAAGTAAAAACCAAATTTAGACAACATCACATCATGATACAAACAACATGAGACAACAACATTAGACAACAAGATACTAATATAGACAACATTGATATAAATCACATAACTGAAAATACATGTACATCAAGGCTACAAAACTCATCCAAACATATACAATTTCAGGCAAATAGTGGAGCATGGTTCCCAATGTACATACAATGGAAACTCATGCCCTATAGAAAATGCAACAACTCATGCCGCAGATCCAAAATACATGGCAACTCGTTCCGTAGATACAAAGTACATGGGAACTGGTGCACAAAAGTGCCGCATCATGGCTAATGTACATAACATGGTGTGTCAAGCATTGTGACCACCCCCTTCATTCCTAGGCGCATCTCCAAAGTCGATCTTCCTACTCTTCGAGCTACTGGTATCTCGGGTCTTCTTCCATCTAGGAGTAGACAGTCTCTCCGGGCTCTGGAACAAATGATATAAGATACTGTCATTTTCAAGGATTTGTAACATATACCACATTTATAAAACAAATGTAGAGTTTGAATCTTAAATAAATCACCTCTGATGCGAGTGGGAAACGTGAGGCAGGTGTCCTAGATCCGCGAAGCCTCTCAGCAATTCCATCATACAACATTTAAAACAATCATTTCATTGAAAAGTAATAATTGCTTAAATTAATTTTTGTTAATGCATCAAAATATTTCATAAATTAGCTTGATTCTCACCGTGAACACCTCCGACGATGGACATGGATGGGCTTCTGGGCTAGTAGGTGGAGCAGATGGTTGGAAAACTAGCTCCGATGTAGTCATAGGGAGGGCACAGATGTAGTTTCAGCCACTACAGGTGAAACCACTGTAGATATAGATGGATATACTCGAAGAGTAGATGTCACAATAGTGGCGGGAAGTGGGGAATATATGTTGGGAGAAGACATGGTGGTATGGGGTGGAGGAGGACCTCGTGGACGATGAACCCCTACCGGTTGTACGATAGAGGGTATTGAACAAAAAGGGCTAGGGGGGATGTTCAGGGATGGTGAATGGGAGGGATGTCCTAGATAGAGGGAGGAGGATGGATGAAACGGAGGTTGTGGATGAAGAGGGGAAGCTGGAAGGAAGGGGGAGCATGGAAGAATGGGGGATGATGGATAGACAGGGTGGCGTGGATAAATTGGGGAGAATGTATATATGGGGGGGGCGTGGATGAGTGGGAGAGGATGGATGGAGGGGGGAGTATGGATAGATACAGGAGGATGGATGGAAGGGAGGGGGTGGATGGAGGGAGGGGTCTAGATGGAAGCGAGGGGGGGACTCATGGGAGAGGGTGGAAACATAGGACTAAAATGGGGACCTGCAGCTGTTGGTGGCACCTACATACATATTTTTAATATCACAATTTCGTAAACAAACAATAAATTAAACCATATTAAGTCGTAACAATTAAAATTAAAAGCATGCTTTTAACTACACATTGTACCTATGTATATGGTGATCTACCAATCCCTAGTGGGGATGATTGATCACAATAGTAAGGGAACACCTATAGACACCAAAATGCATGCATGTTATGAACTTATTAAACAAGTCAATATTTAAGAAATCAAGATATTCAAAAACATTGTATGAACTATCAACGTGTATGCCATAAATATAAATACTTAAGTAATATAAATGCCATAAGTAATAACAATATTGCATGAGGTATTGAAAATACCTCCGTGTGAGGTGTCACAATTTCAATTGCAGCTGCCATTGCTACATCCAGGTTGGGAGATACTACGTTCTCCCATGTTGGTGTCTTATCTCTAAATAACTGTACATTGAAATAATAGTTTAAGTCAAACAAAAATACTTTACAAATTATCAAGTGATGATTGAAAACACATTAAAAAAATTGTTGGCCTGGTCCATATAAAAGCCCTCGATCAGGCTAGGGAAAGTGTTCCCACAATGGGGACAAAGATGTGGCATTGTACCTATCCAATTGGAATGCCCAGCATGGATACCATCGGTCACAAGTCTATCCCAACCCTCTCATGAAGTCCCTGCACCTAAATCTCTATCAAGGCAACCGACATCTCCACTGTAGTTACTGCTACAAAGGAGGTGTGTCTGAGGAGTCCACATGCAACATTCCTCATTTCCTCCTCGATCTGATCAAGTCTATGGGGTAATTGAGGTGGTTGGGGAGAGGGGTTAGGGTCACACCTAGGAGCTGGTGGCCCTTTCAGTGGGTTCCTATAGGCAGGAAGTCGATCTTGGGCAGAGCCATGCCTAACACCTTGGAACTCGGTTATGTCAAAATAGTTGACATGTAAACTAGGCATAAACTCGGCCCATAGTTGCCGAAGGAAGTACTATGGAACCTCCCTATTATAGCAGGGAGGTTTATCGTATACCATGAACTACCTCTGCATCCAATTGTCCCTCCATGGTTGGTAATGTTACCAATCCATGCAGACATGTGGATTTCTAGTGTTTGGTGGTTGTTGTGTTCTTGGATCGGTGAACATACTGTATAATTGGGCCTTTGTAGTATTCAAATCTTTTATTTCTTCCTTGGAAATACCCATGGAGCAATACTCCCTCATCCTAGCTCTATATTCATCCATGTCGGTCAATTGGCGATGTGCATGGATGAGGGAGTCGATTGAGCTCTCATTTGACGTGGCAAAAGACACTCGAGATGGTTCCCCCATGTTTCTTAGTTCTCAAGTGTGCACTCTCATTTCATTTACATAATGGTTAAGGTCATCTTGTTCAAAATTTGGTTGGGGGTTTTAATTTTCTTCGGCATTGGGTCCAAGGTTTGGGTTTTCTTGTGATCCACCGGACTCTGGGTTAACATTTTGTTCACTCATTGTGTGGGTTTACAATCTGCAATTGAAAATTTCTCCATTGTTTTAATAATTTGGGAATTATTACCAATTTAATAAACAAAAAAAAATCAATAAAATGACACAAACAATGAATAAATGACAAAAAAATTGGAATTTACCTATCCAATTGACTTGTTGAAGAGTTGGTGGATCGATTTGGAGGGTTTTGGAGTGGAAATGGTCTCTTTTGGTGGTTGTAGTCACGTGAACATGGAGAGAAAGTCGCGCTCGGATCCGATGAGTAGAATGGGATTATTCTGGTCTATTTTTTTTAACAGGAGCGCGTGCGTGCCTCTAAGCACGCACGTGCCAGGCACGCGCATGCACCTTGGTTCGGTATTGAACCTAGTAGTGCGTGCACACTGCCTTAGGTGCATGCGCGTGGTCATTTTAGTCCCGCTACCGCGTCCCCGTTGCAACAGATTTTGGGAGCAACTTTGTGCACCCACCCTAAACCTACTATCCCATTTAACATTGATCTTGAGCTAGGTAAAATAAAATTTCATGCGCCCCCAGTTCAGTTAGCAATGAATACTATTTATGATAAAAAAATGAAAGGGTAATCAATGGAGAAGGACCAACAATACATCCAGACACATTAAATCTATTTGATGAACATTTGATAGTAAAATTTGTCCCTCACATTGATGATAGGGAAGAAGCTATTGATTTGTTTTATGGATCTTTAAGACTAAATGAGAATTATTACATGATTGCTTGCTTGAGTCAGGATTTTCTCATAATATGACACCTCAAGTAATAATGGAACAAATAGAATTATAAATAAGTATACCTTATCTTGATTTGTATTATTTTGACTCAAGAAAAGGTCAAATGTGTATGTATGATAAAGGATCTAGTTGTCACTTTAGCTCAATTACCAATCAAAAGTATCATATGATGGATGTGGTAGTGGAAAATGTAGCTGCAAAATATGGAATGCTATTGTCCAGATCTTAGGAAAAGAGTATTAGAGGAACATAGGAGATGGATATGAAATATGCCATAGTCCTAATTTTTGCAGGATAAAATAGCAGACTATACAAAGGAAATATTTTCCTATGTTTGAAGTTATAAAAATAGTCCAAAGGATCATCTCCTCTACTAAAGAAGAAATGGGGTTTTGTATTTTTTAAGTGAAATTAATGAGGAATATGGTTATGGCTATTCAAACACTTAGAATCTATCTGGTTTTAGTCAAGAAAATGTTGACAGAATTTGGAAACTATATTTTGATGGAGAATCATACAAGGAAAACCTATGGGATGGTGTTCTCCTAATTCCACCAATAGAGTAATATATTTCATTGTCATAAAACTAGATTTTGAGAACACTAATAATGTCGAAAAGTATGAAACCTTGATTCTTGTTCCAAACACTACAAGAATGATGAAAGTTACAAATCTTGTAGTCTTTGGGGATTTTGAATTAGTATTGAAGCAGGTAAAGAGTGTTTACAAAACTAAACACCTAAGAATGAGAGACTATATAAATAAGGTTTGGGATATTATTAACAATTATTTGGATGACTTCAACATAACACTTGTTGGAAGATATCTAAATCAATAGTAAGATTTAGTATCCTTGGATAGTAAGAGATTTAAACCTCCAAAAGAAGAAAAACTAAGCTATGAGGTGGAAAAGAGGTAGATCTATCAATTCCAAAAAATTTAAAACATTGGCAAGATTTTAAGATGATAAGAATATTAGGATATTTATTGAAATGGTGAATGAGTTTTCTACCACAAGTATACCAAGATGAAGGAAAATATGAAAAATCAATTGAGGAAGAACTTGAATTAATCCGAAAGTTCATAATTCATATTGCTAATGATATTATTATGTAGCTCAAAAATAATTTCATCCCAAAGGGATTGGTCCCTCTAGAATATCTCTTTAAAAAAGTGATATACTTATAAAAAATCTTATTCATCCTAAGGTTGTGGACGTCGAAGATTTTAATATTGGAAACCAAGAAGATCCCAAATACATAAATCTCTCTAATTTTTTTTACAATTGATCTAAAAAAGAGGTATACTAAGCATTTAAAGGAATATGTTGATGTTTTTCCTTGTCGATATAAGGACTTGAAGACATGTGATACCACTGTCATTTACCACATAATACCTCTCAGGGTCAAGATGATATACCCTTCAAATAGAAAGTAAGGATAGTAAATCCCATTCTCTTCCCCATTATTGAAAAGGATGTGTGAAAGTTGTTACATGTAAAGATTATAATACCTCTCAGATATCCTGAGTGGGTTGCCAATGTAGTCCTTGTAAGGAAGAAGAATGGAGAGATAATACTCTATATAAACTTCATGAACATGAATAAATGATCACTAAAAGATAATCATCACATTCCAAAAATGGACCACATCCAATAGAAGGTGGTTGTTAGAGTTTATAGATCTAGCTAAACTAGCTTACCTATCTAAGCTATCAATAACATATCAACATAGATAAGAACATAAACAGAACAAGGAAAAGATTACACCAGATATACGTGGTTCACCCAATTAGGCTACGTCCACGGGAAGGTTGTCTTCTATTATCTCCAAAAATATCCTTCAATCTTACAAGAGAGCAACTACAAATAAGCCCAATACAATATAACAGAGAGCTTGTGAGCACAATACATGATATGATCGAACTTAGTGTTGTGACTCCCTTAACCCTATTATATACCAAGAGATGTCGAGGAATTACTCTCACATATTGAATGTGGGATAATATAATTCTCCATAATAAACTCTCTTTATATAATGATGGATTTTAAGAGAATACTTTACCATAATGAATATGGGATTATAATGTATTACTCTTTTCCATAAGATTGTAGATAACTTCCGACATAATACAAAGGCATTATTATATTCCAAGGAATATAATATATTCCAACACTTCCCCTTAATAATGACTGGGAGAAAATCCCTTTCTAACACTAAGGAAGGAAGGAGTCATTACTGCTCCCTCTTAGGTTTGTAATTTTGTTTGAAAATATGATGTTGTTAGTTAGATTATACTGATATTTCTATGGTTTTCGTTTTGAAACTATGTGTGCAAATATTTGTCTATGTGTGTTCAAGTCAATCTCTCAATGTTCCTCGTGTGAGATGATGAAGGATACATTATTTCCTTCCTTCTCATGGGTTTCTTCCTATTGACATCAACACATTTTTAGTTGTCAAGAGACACACTCGCGGGTACCTTTAAATCATGAGAAAAATATTAAAAGATTATTAGGGATTAGTTAAGGGAAGTTATTCTAACTACACTAACCTCCCCAACCAATTCCCTTTCAATTCTATCCTCACAACCTTGCTATAAATACAAGGGGATGGCCTTGAGAAAGGAAAAACCAATTTTTGATAAGGAAATTCTGGAGAAAATTCCATTGAAGGAAGAGGAGCATAAACTCAGGGTCAAGTTTCAACGGTGCTAATTGCAAAGCATGTTTAGTTAGTTGCCTTTAATGCTAATAATACATAGATTCTAATTCCAATAAATATTTGTCCATTATATGCATTTGTCTCATTGAATCTTTCATATCAGTTTACAAATGAGTTTCATGATAAATGTTCATTTCTTTAGTCAAAACATTTGAGAAGGGTATCTATTTTATTGCAGGTGATTCATCTGGCATAGTGGAGAATGAGGTTAAAGCTTAAAGCTCAGATCAGACATCAGTTATCCAGGTATTCATTTTGGCTTTAGATCATAGTTCTTTTCAAATTGAAAGAAGTATTGCATGTTGCCCTTGTTTACCATGCTATCTCTGTACCTACATTAAACGTATGTTGGTGATCTCTTGAATTCCCTATCATAGGTAGTTTTACTGCACAACACTTTACATTAGAGGATTAATTTTCCATAGGTTTCCTTTCTTATTCCCCTTTTATGGAAATACATCTCCTCTCATCGTCTCCATAGCTATCTCACACCATTATATATTATATTCCAACAACAAAATTTGCATGCCTTGGATCCAAACACATATACTTACAATATTACCTAGATAGCGAGTCACTAGTGGGACCTTGGAATTGAGCTCCCTAATAGAAATCCAAATGATTATATTTACATAATATTATTAATAAATTTTCTTGAGATTAAAAAAAGGGTAATGGACTTGACATGTCAAATACGATATTAAATATTTTGATTATATTTTGTGTGTTATATAAACTTGTTTAGGTCTTTCCACCTAATAAAGGGTTCTAATCAATAAATGAAAATAAATTAATGGAAGTGAGTTAAAGAATGGAGAAACTCATCCTCTTGGGTTATCTTCTATATTGATCTACGTTCAAACCCCATTAACAATGTTCTATAGTCAAAGTTCCCATATAACATCTTTCAAAATTAGTTTTCAAAATAAATTAATGGAAATGAGTTAAAAAGTAGACAAAGTCACCTTCTAACTAATGTTTTATATTGATCTACTCATTTTCTCTCTAAATTCCAATAGTTTAGATCATTTTTAAATGGGTCAAATCCCATTAACAATGTTCTATAATCAAAGTTCCCATATAATATCTTTCAAAATTCCTGCTCCATCCTCGAAATTATATCATAAAAGAAACCTTAAAAAAATCCGTGATCATTTATTTATCTATAAAGAATTCTAAAAAATTTAAATGTGACATAAACGTTGACCAGTACAACTTATATCAAATATTTAATATCCTAATATCCTTAGCATTTAGGTTACCAGTTCATAAAAATCCGTGATCATTTATTTATCTATAAAGAATTCTAAAAAATTTAAATGTGACATAAACGTTGACCAGTACAACTTATATCAAATATTTAATATCCTAATATCCTTAGCATTTAGGTTACCAGTTCATAACCAATATTCCATTTTCTTAGCCCTGAAATTAGGTTACCACGTCCTCTAAGGTACCAAGTATACACATTATATATCCTTAGCATTTGGTTTACGAGTTACAATGTGAGGTACCAATTATACGCACTATATATTTAACCCCATTTCAATCTTTTAAGCCATCTTGGGCTCAACTTCACGTATGTGCCTTTTATGCTAATATCTGTTTAAAGCTTTCGGAGATCTGTGTAAAGGCTTAGGTTAAACTGGACGAAGAAACAGGAGTGTTTGAACTTGTCTAATGGATGTTCTTACGGACGATCTTGTTCGCAAGTGCTTGCTGGGAGTGCCCTACAAATCCCACGATAACCTGAAAGCTGTGTGCAAAGCCTGGAAGGCTATGGTGAATGACCCTAAGTTCTATGCTTGATCAGAAGAGATCGGAGGGTCAATGACAATAGTTACGTCAGTCCCCTCTATTCAATAACGATATATGACCCTCTGAAGGGCACCTGGGAAATGCTACCCCCCATTGATAATGCCGAGTGTCCTGGAATACCAATAATGTGTGAGTGCGTTGCAGTGAATCGGAAGCTCGTTCTCGTAGGAGGATTACTATATATTTATGATTTTGTGTCTGCCAGATGGAGCCGCGGAGCTGACATGACTACAGCTCGGTACGCTTTTGCCTCCTATGTCTCTTCTTCCAGTGGACTTATTTACGTAGCTGGTGGGGTCAATGAGGTTCAAACCCTCTGGCGGCTGCAGAAGCTTATAACGTGGAGGAAGACAAGTGGGAAATTCTGCCTCCTATGATCCAACCGCACGACCAGGGATGCCGGGGGTATTTTCACGGAAGGTAAATTCACAGTGATAAGCAGACGCGAATTCCACAGAAATTCAGAAGTTTTCGATCTGAGTGGAAAAGCTGGGAAGATATGCCGATCGGTTTAAGGGAAAGGTGTGTGGTTGCTACTTCTTCTAGCGAGTTGTACATGTTGATTAAGCAAGATATAATGAAATATAATCCTGAGAAAAACGTTTGGACTGCTGTGACAACTCTTCCGCGAGATATTCGCTTCTTTGCTTGTGTTACGCAATGGCGTGACTGGCATTTTGTAAGCGGATTTCACGCCTACAAAAATAAAGCCGTCTGTTATTTGTTCAAACTATCAACAGGACAGTTGAAAGAAGTTAACAGTGGTGATGGTGGGAAGCTTGTTGTATCGGCAGCAACAATCAAGATTTGATACTGATTATTTGATTATTTACAGCAAGCGATTTTTTTTTATATTGAGTTGTACCGCTCGACTTGACTTGAGTGTTCTTTTTAATGTAAGAAAGTCATATTTTTAAGAGGTGAAGTGTTGAGTTATATATAATATTAATAATGCCAAAATATTGTATACATTAAAAAAAAAGTTATGTCCTTGCTTTATTTTGAGAAAGCGATTCTTAATAACATAGGGATAAATTTAAAAAATATTTAAACATGTTAATATTATAAAATGATTATAGATAAAATATATATATTAAGTTAATTATATTAACTTTATATTACTAAAAGTAAAATGCAATTAAAAAGTTTATATTGGTTTATAAAATAAAAAAACTAAAATCAAATGAAAAGTAATTAAAAAATCTATTTCCACTTATAAAATAATAATAAAAAAAATATGTGTGAAAAAATAAGATTAAAAAAAATTACACATAACGATTATTTGATAGATCCTTGATGGTTAATCAAACATATATATATATATATATAATAACAAAAGTTAGTGATAAAAGTTGTAAATATGTTTATGGCACTGCTCTTTTGGGTGAATTATTAACATTCAAGTTGTAGTGTAGTGCGACTAAGACACCAAAAACTTGTAGGACTGTGACCAATTTGAGTTTTGGAGTTTTTTTTGATTCACAATTACTGTCGACATGGTAGGTTGTTTCGATTCACGATTACTGTCTACATGGTTATTCACATTGTTTAAAAATGAACAAATCATTTAAAAATTATGTTTACTTCCTTAGGTATTTAATCACCGAGTTTATGTAGAGGAAAAAATCTTTTTTTGCAATTTTCTTTTTTTGAAGGATTGAGCTTTGAGATATACAGTAGATTGTCAAAATTTTCCATCACTTTTAAATTGTAAGAAATTATGACGAGTATCTGATAGATCCTGGATGGTTAATCAAACATGTATTAAATTTTAATTTGTGTGTGTGTGTGTGTGTGTGTGTGTGTCTATAATAAAATAATAGCAAAAGTTGGTGAATAAAAGTTGTAATTATGTTTATGGCACTGCTCTTTTGGGTGAACTATTAACATTCAAGTTGCAGTGTAGTGTGACTAAGACGTCAAAAACTTGTACGACTGTGACCAATTTGAGTTTTGGAGTTTGTTTTGATTCACAATTATTGTCTACATCGTAGGTTGTTTCGATTCACAATTAGTGTCTACATGGTTATTAACATTGTTTAAAAATGAACAAATCAATTAAAAATTATTTTTACTTCCTTAGGTATTTAATCACCGAGTTTATGTATAGGAAAAAAGTATTTTTATGCAATTTTCTTTTTTTGAAGGATTGAGCTTTGAGATAGTCCATATCTCCTTGCTTTACTCTTCTGTAACTTATTTGCAAATACTCACTTCAAACATTTTCCAATCATGTGTGTTTTTCCACTTCGAGCACATAGTAAGGTACCTAAAGACTCTTCTAATGGTTGAGTACTTCATCTTGTGCACATAAACCAATCTTTATGAATCATTAAAAAAAAGTTTGAAAGTCCCTTAAATCATGCCTTAATTCAAACTAGACGCTTTAAAATCAACAAACTTCTTAAGCCAACTTAATTTTCTTACCAAGAGGCCACAAAACAATCTATAGTTTAAGTTAAGATTATTGGGATAGGAACCCAAAAACTGCCCCTCAATATTTTTCATATATGAAACATTAGCGGTTTGACTTTTACGGAATTTTGAAATAGTGCTACACCATGTGTGGTTCAGTTGCCGGAAAATCTATCGGAAGTGGACTTAAGGCATGATCTCCCTAGTTCAATGCGAATCTAGAACAAATCTGATAGAATACAAATCTATCTTCCTAGATCCAATTAGAGATTGAGAGATGTAGACATCTTACCTTTCAGATCTGTAGATATCTTTCTCCCTCATCGCTCCAAGTTCCACGGTCGTCAGATCTGAAGCTGCAAGACTTGTCAAAACATGCAAGAGACACACAAGCAGTAATAGCACATCTACACAATAATTGATCTCAGTAAACAATTAAGGAAGTAAACTATAAATATCAAATGAACAAGTACAAGACATTTATGGAAAGATTTTTGTATTAGTGTATAAAAGTGGAAATACATAGAAAAGTGAGGATTACAACCAAGCCCTAACGTTGCAATATTCCTCCAACAAATAAAGCCAATGCCTCTAAGGATAAATAGGAGTCTCCAATGGATGAATGATGATCTCCTAAGCTTATTTCACCAGCATATTGATGCTATAGCCTTCCTCCCCTTGGAATGGAGAGGGATCTTGCATTTATAGGACCAAGTTGATAGAGTAGGTTGAGGATCATGAGGAGAGGGCTAAGGGATCTTTCCTCAAGTCTAGGGAACTGAAGACCAACTCACCTAGGAGTTAGGTATAGAGATCCACCTCATCCAACTTCTAGAATTCCCTCAAAATCTACCTTTATCTCATTAAACTAACTCTGGCGCAGGCTACATGAGGACAACCTGCGCCGACACTTCTTGCCCAAAGACAACATGCGCCGACCCAATTAGGAATGTTAACAAAGGACATCAACTTTCTCTAACTAACTAACTTGATGATGGAACTTCAGGGATTTAGGAACTGGGTGGATATATGTCTCATGATGGTGAGATTTTGGGTGTAACAGAATGCCCCCCAAAGCATGAATATTATAGAACTAGACAGGTGAAATGCTTTGATAGAAGTATGGAAAGGACTTGTTGGATGGAAGATGCTGTTGCAATACAATTGAATCTGAGAACACAGTCTCGTATGAATCATAACATGGCTTCCGACCAATACAATGCAGATCCATGGTAGTAAAGTCCGACTGAACACAATCATGGCTACTAGAAACAAGCGTAGATCCATGATGACATTATAACATAGCCATGACCAATACAAAGTGGATCCGTGTGATATAACTCAAACAATATCCATCGCAACTTGGGTAAAACATGGCTCCCAGGGTCTTCAAGCCGAACCCGTAATGATACAAATCTATCCATGTGATTACAAATGTCTTGGCGTCAAACATGGTAGAAACCACTTGATTACCGGTCATTGATGTATACCATTAACAAGCGCGAGGGAAATCACCATTAATGTCAATGATCCCCAAGGTATCATAGTACATATCATCAAGCGTGAATGAATGAGTTGAAGTCAAACACTTTGACAAAATATTTCAATCAAGATTCAATGATGCAAACTCATGTCGAAAGCGAGGTAACCTTCCATTAAGGCATGCACGCCTAGGGTACTCTATTGGTTTCTAGATTCAGTCCTCAGATAATGTGTTGGATTCGACAAGGATGAATCCGTCGAAGGAGGGCCATGATAAGTCCCCCATCATTGATGCAAAACTCGATAACAGATGTTTGAAGTAGATTGGATGGCATAATAACACACAAGACTGATTCAGAGTAGACTGACATGATGGAAGGTGTACTGAATGTAGATGATGAGCGGTGAATGTATCTTGAACATGGGTATGGCATGACTTGGCAGTATTGACATGAAGAGAATGACGCCAACTCCTAATCCAACTAATGGTGGAAGCATTTTTTGGATGAACCAAAGGAGTAACAAGACTCGTGAAGTTAAAAAGACTTGAGGATGAACGGATTATCCAAGTACTAAATGCAAATGCAAATGAGTGCCATGTTGAGGAACGACTAAGTGCTGCCATAGGTAAAGGTGTAACACAAAAAACTTTCCTTTTTCCCCATCATGACTGATGAGTGCCTCATGTGTTTATTAACAAGTTTGATGAGGGTAACCAGATGCTCGTTATAGCTCATCTCATAGATGAGTCCAATCCCAAATGTTTTCCGAACCTGGGAAAGGAGGGGTTCATCGCATGATGAGCCCTTCAATGTTGAGTTTTAACGAGTCCATAGAAGGTAAACTCGGTGTCATTTCTTGTTTAGAGAATCTAAAACGAAATAAATAAGACTCCAAAGGTACTTTTTCGTAAAGTTAGCCTCTTCGCTCAGAAAATGGTAAAACAATGTGAGAGAGGACTCTTCAAGTCATGATTGGCTGGAGTATTCATTTTTCATAAGTAGTGCCTCCTAGTCCGAAAAAGCAGTAAACTATCACCAAGGAGACGATCATTCAAATACATTTACAAGCGTGAACTTATCAAGTTCGCTTGGTGATATTTTCGTATTTAAAGAGCTTGAAAAGAGCTTAAAGAAAAAATCCAAGGGGTTCCTTTTTCGTAGGAGTTTAATGAGCCCGAAAAAGTGATAAACCATAACTTGGTGACTTATTCTCATTGTTTATCAAGCACGAGAAAGAACAAATATTTAGCTCGGTTGTCATTAATAATTTGTATTTAATGAGCGAAATAATGACAAAAAGACACTCTATGAGTGTTCATACCTGGGAATATACGCAAAAAGATCATAGCCATGAAAAACTGGATCAAAGCGGCGTTAAAATTCACCTGCAAGCTTGAAACTAGGTCAAAACCGATTAACTGGATATAAGCAAGCCCAACTATAGAAAAATAACCTATTCTAGAATAAATTAAAAAGGGAATATGCTCTTTTTAAATATAAATAGGGGTGAATAGTAAAAAGAATTACTATTTCTTTTTTACCAAGTTGGACAGGTGAAAAGTGCCCTTTGGAGCCGTTCTTCTTCTGTTGATTCTGGGAGCAGTGATCCATTATTTCAGGTGCCGTGGGAGACATGTAACCCTAAACCTATCTCTTTACCTTTCTAGTTGTTTAGATTTTGCTTTTTCTTGCATTTAGTTAGTTTTTGAGCATGTTAAGTTGTGAGGTTTGCGTTCATGGGCCGACGTAGTGTTGTAGGCACAACAGATCCCATGATTCATTTGATCATGGGAGCCCCAAATTTTTGTAAATACAGAGGTATTTGGGTAAGCTTCTTATCCAAATGAGATTTTGTGATGAACCTGCAATAATTAATTAATGCAAATGCATGAGATATCAGAAATAATAGAACAAAATCACTTTTATATTGATCACAGGCCACTTCGAGGGGGCAACCTCCTTTGAGCAAGCTCAATACAATTAACTTCACGGTGCCTTCAATGACCTCAACACACACTTATATACTAAGTCTATGCCCAATACTATGAGTCAAAACCATGGGACATATAATACTATGGGACGACTTACAAAGCATATGCATCCAATACTATGGGTCAATACTATGGGCTAATATAAACTACGGATCAACAAATACTACGGGATGACTTACAAAGCATATGCGTCCAACAACAATATACTAACATAGTAAAGAGAAGGGTTGGCATAAGTTCCTAACATCACCTCTCCCTTAGATAAAGCTTTTCCCTCAAAGCTTTGGTTGGAGAAATTGCTGCAGAATCTGAAGGAGTGGTTCCCCGGTAGCATCCTCGGGTTGCATTTCGAGCCACTGACGCCTTTGGAGTGTCAAGGAGGATTGCTTGGAAGGCTGTAGATGAAGAAGAACCCTGTCAGTTGCATGGAAAATGCGCTTAGAATGGTGCTGATCGGCTTGTTGTTTCAAGCGAATTCTGGCCATGTGAAGATTGTCCTGCAGAATGGGAATAATCTGATCGCGGTTTCGAAGAACCAAGTCAATTTCCTGAACTAGGGAGCTGCTAAGGGTGTATGGAAGAAGAACTGACAGTGTTTTTCCATAGATTGCTTCATATGGTGTCCTTTGAGATGTGGTGTTGTACCACCAGAGCGCTGCTAGGAAATCCATAGAAATAGTTGGCCAAAGCTGTGTAGGGATGGCAAGGGTTTGAGCAATCTTGAAAGGAGTGTCGTTTCCCCCTTATTGAATTGGAAAGTATCATCGTCATCCACCATCTATTGAATTGTCATTTTTAGTCCCTGCCCAAAGAAGTTACATTGTTCCCGGTCATACATTTTGCAGAACCCAGAGTGCCCTATTGATGAAGAAGCATGGATTTCATAGAAGAGATGGCCATGTTGAACATATTGCAACCAATTTGGAACAAGTAGAGAAAGAGTTGTAAGACAAACTGGGTCATCAATTGTGTGAGAAGGAGCATCTTCCACCATATTGTCCTTACCCTTCTTGTAAGTGATCACATAGGGATAACCCATGAGTTGGATAACCCATTTCAGGTGTGTTGGAGAGGAGACCCACTATTCCAGAAAATTTTCCAGACTCGGGAGATCAGTCTTGATGCAAAAATAATTCCCTAATAGGTATGGCTGCCACTTCTGTACTGCATGCAAAATAGCCATCATTTCCTACTGAGAGGTAGTTGTGGCTAAATTCTTACCGGAAAGGTCACTTGAAGGCAGCAAGCGCATTGGTTCAGCAAAGATACCTGCATATCTATCCAAGGAAGTAGTGGAGACTGTTGATGGGTGCATCTGAATGGAATTGAGCTAAGCGATGAGACCATGTGAATTCTTCTTAAGGATTTTTTTCAGCCGATGTGAACTGATGATGTAGAGAGACCCTGGTTGTAATCCCATAAATTTGTGTTGTGCCCCATTGACTTTAAACTGCATCCAAAGTTTAGCAAAATCCCATAAGATGGGGCCAAGTGTGCGTAGCCATTGAACGCCCAAAACCACATCACATCTGCCTAAGGGCAAGGAAAACATGTCAGAGCATAGGTTATAATCTTCCATAGAGATACGTACATTGTGACACTTCCCCTTGCAAGGTAAGGTGCCCCCATTGGAAACCATGACTTCAAAGTTGGAGCAAGGATGGACAAAACAATTAGCCTGTTTGGCAATCCGAGGGTCAATGAAGTTATGAGTGCTACCAGAATCAATGAGTATGGTAAGAGGGAGCTTCTTGAAGTATCCCTGAACTGCATTGTTTGTGGGGTGGTGATGCCGGTTATAGTATGGAGAGAGATCTCGGGTGGGTCGTCCTGAGATGGGGTGTCAACAGGCGAGTGTTGAATGTTGACCTGATCATCTATTGTAGCTATAGCTTCTTCACCAAGTTCTAAGGCAGGCGGAGAATCCACATCCAAGAGATAGAGCTTTTGTTGAACACATCTATGTCCCCAAGTGAATTTCTCATCACAATTATAGCAAACCCCTTTTTCTCGGCGTGCCTGCATTTCTATTTCAGACAAATGCTTGATAGGAGTTGGTTGAGGAGCAGGCGTCATGGGAGGTCTTTGGGAACCCATATTTCTGAAGGGAACAAAGGTGGGTTTGGAGCGTTGTTGAGCTGCGATCTCGTCTTCGGCCAGCTTAGCCAACCCTAGGACTTCCATCATTGTGTTGGAACAAAACATTTTGACCTCTGAGCAGATTTCATCCTTGAGACCACTGATAAAACAACTCTTGTAGAGTTCATTAGACAATCCTTCTGTGTGGTTGGCCAATTTCTCAAATTCTGTCTGATACTCTCTCACTGTGCCAATTTAGTGAAGTTTAGTGAGTGCTCCTGTGAAATCATCAAAAGCACTAGGACCAAATCGTGGCAAAATGAGTTGGCAAAAATCTGTCCAGTTTGGCTCGGGATGAGCTTTGATGTACCAACGGTACCATTGAAGGGCTTCCTGTTCCAAATGAAAGGATGCAAGTGGAACTTTCTGGGCATCAAAAGTATTATGTAGACTAAAATATTGTTCTGCTCGATATATCCATCCAGTCGAATCAGTACCATTGAAGCGAGGAAAATCAAGCTTCGGCCCACGAAAATTGCTGGAAGAAGAGAATCCGGTGGCTGCAAAAGATTCTGGTTGTCTGGTATTGTTCATGGTTGAATGCTGAAGATGGAGGCTGAGAAATTTTTCATCCAGATCTTGGAGTTTGGTTTGGATGGCTGCAAGTGCTTCCTCCATGGTGTGTGCTCCTGCACGAGTGACAACCATAACCAGGTTTTTTTTTTTGGGGTGGAATGGGTAGAAAAACACAAACAAAAGCTGATTTAGTAAAGGGAAATTTGGATTGGGGAAACAATCTAATGGGTAATTGGGGTTTGACTAGATTTTGGACACTGTCGAAAGGACAAGAAAGAAAAAAGGGGGATTTCAGAAGCGGGGTGATAGAATGAGAAAATTTGGTAGAGAGGGACAAATAAGCAGAATTCATAAAGGAACTCTGTGGTAAAATTTGAATGTGATTGGGTGAAATCTGAGGAAGTTATGGCAAACCCTAAAAATAGACAAATGTGGGATTTCGGGCTTTGGGAAAGGGAATTGGGGATAGGGTCCTCAGGAATGAAAGATGCAGAATGGGATGACAGGGGTTCCTCGAAAATTTCAAGGGAAATAGAGTGAAAACAAGGGAGATATGGAGAAAAAACTGAATTTTATACTTTTTTTTTTTCAGAAATGGATTGGCAACAGCGGCGCAATGGTGCGGAAGGGATTGAAAACTGCTGGATCTGGAACGACTTTCAGAATAGATCTGAAATGGCTGGATCTGGAGCGGAAGTGATCAACAACATTTCAACTGAAAATAGATATGGACCCCAGGTATGTATGGCTTCCTAACAGTTCAGGTGTTTCACTTGGCCACCAATGCTATCGGATGGCTTGCATATTGGGGCAGTACCCCTCACTCCACGGTTTAGGTAAAACTGATAACTGTTTTGCCACAAACGACAGCTCTTGGTTTACCTCACGGATGGGAACTAGTCAATCAGGTAGGGGTTGTTTCCCTTTTTGCTGGCAGGTCCTCTTAATGGGCCAGCTAGTTTGGGGTTCCTGTGGTACTCCTCATAATGAGTTTTAGGGCTTATGCCCAAGTAATTCCCACAGTTAAGCAGATAGGGATTATTCCCAAATCCAAAGCTGCAACAGATGTAAAAAAAAATTTGGCAAAAATTCCACCTAACGAGCCCAAGAAAGTGCTCTGATACCAGATGTGATGAACCTGCAATAATTAATTAATGCAAATACACGAGATATCAGAAATAATAGAACATAATCACTTTTATATTGATCATGGGCCACTTCGAGGGGGCAACCTCCTTTGAGCAAGCTCAATACAATTAACTTCACGATGCTTTCAATGACCTCAACACACACTTATATACTAAGTCTATGCCCAATACTATGAGTCAAAACCATGGGACATAGAATACTACGGGACGACTTACAAAGCATATGCATCCAATACTATGGGTCAATCCTATGGGCTAATATAAACTACAGATCAACAAATACTACGGGACGACTTACAAAGCATATGCGTCCAACAACAATATACTAACATAGTAAAGAGAAGGGTTGACATAGGTTCCTAACAGATTTCTCTTAAATTTCGTTTGTATGATCTGATGCCTTTGCTTATGGTTTGTACAGTAATCATTTTTCATTTGAAAATTTTTTATTTTTTGGGTTGATTTTCTTGCCTTGCGGAAAGCTTTCATTTTCTTTCCACAAATCCAAAACCTGAGATCCCGAAACCCGCAATTGTGAATTGTGGGAATTGTTTGTTCTTTCTTTTGGAATTTCGTTAACCCGAAACCCGCAACCCGAAATTGCGAGTTGTGGAAAGATTGTGTTAATATTTTCAAAAATTTCGATTCCACAACCCGAAACCCGAAACCCGTAAATACCGGATTTCGGATTGCCGGAAGTCATTATATTAATAAATCACGTTCTGCATTCTCGAAACCCGAAACCCGTAAATTACGGATTTCGGATTGCGGGAAGCATTATTTTAATTTTAAATGTTGTTTTCGTTTCTGAAACCTAAAACCCGCAATTGCAGATTGCAGATTTTGGAAACACGTTTGTTCGTTGTTTTGCAATTTGTGAACCTGCAATCCGCAAATTGTGGATTGCGGATTGCGGGAATTTTGAATAAAGTTTGAAAATAGAACTTGTGGACCCGATCCCTCATCTTGCATGTAATGTCCCCTCCTATCATACCAACATGATAGAGAGGATCGTGACGCTAAAACTGGGAAACTAGCCCCATGAACGTTTAACTAAGCATTCACATAATATAAAAGACATATGGAATGTATAATTTATAAGAAAAAAAACACAGTGGAAATAATATCAATAACACATCCATCATACATTCAAGATATTCAGCAAATAATAATTGCAAAGTTAATACAAGAGAATACTTATCTTAACAAAGTAGTCCCAAGCAACCAGCTATGCATCTGCAACATTCCACCCAACCATAGGCCAGTTGTGCTTATCAACCTCTTGATACAACTGCCACCCCCGAGCTGGGCATGATTTCAACAAGGAACCAGGAAACAACAGACTCACTCATAGGCAAGTATACACCAAGATGAGCCAAGCCAATATATAATTGCGTTTATCAGGCTTCTAGGAAATGGAAATGGAGAATTGCTAAGCTAGTGATCTCAAGCATAGAACTAGGGATACCTCTACAAGATCTATCTAGCTTGGCACCCACAATACCAACACACCCAGCACAAGGAAGTATTCTTTTCACTGCTGTACAGTCCCTCAAGCCATACCTTCCCCATCTAGTGCTCTTAGGATGTGCATAGAAGAGTAGCCAAAGCCCTCTTGATCTTCTTGAGAAGTTATCTCCCCCCACTAGGTTTATCAAGCCAAGTCTGTCCACTACCACTCCAAATTTCTTGCTCACAGATTCAAACCAAAACAGGGATGCACATAACAACAAAAGTATAAGTGCTGGGCATGAAGAAATTTTTTTACAGTGAGGTGCCCAAAGATGGGGTTTTCATTAGCTTCAGAAAAACGTGGGAAACCCAAAAATGAAACTGGAAGATGGGGAACAACCCTGGAAAGCCAAATCCGTTTTCAGAAAAACATCCATGGACATTCTAGGGAAAAAACGGCCTCCATAACAGTCCCAAATCGTGGTCCACCTCTCCCAGCCACTGTGTAACACAAAAACGAGCTCCCAACCATGGAAAAATGCAGAAAAATGATGAAAAACATGATGGGGAAAGACCCAGTAGTTCAGACTGCGTGAGAGAGGAAAGACTATGGGTTTAGAATGGCTTTGGGCACCATTTCGTGGGTGTTTTCTTGCCCAAGAAGCAAAAATACGAATTCCCAGATTGATGGCTTTCCCATGCATGAAATTGGCTTCCATACCTCTTCATTCCCAAGGCATTAACTGCCTCAACCAATTTCTGGAAGAATTAAATGATTAGGTCCATAACCCAAAATGGGTAGTTGAGGGTTTATGGGTTTTCTCATTGACATATGGATTAACATCATTGGCTCAAGGGTTTGAATAATTTCCCTCCCTATTCCTTGTAGAATCATGCCCCCATCTCTTTGTTGCATTGCATAGCTAGTTGTGGGTATTTTCATTAAAATTCGTATTTACATGATGTTTTATTTACATTGTGCCTATCTAGCACAAGAACCATAGGCATCTATTTCTTTAATTGCCGATACATAAAACGCTAAATCAATGGTGGGGCCTTGGCCTTGAACTCCTCACCATGATTAAATAACAATATTTACATCATTTACGATTTAATGCAAAGGGGGTCAAAATGGGGACATTACATTGCAGGGGGTAATCTCAGCTGCCCTTTTCTTTTAATCCCACGGTCCAGATTTTATCCAACTAGAAATTACTAAATACATGATTTTCCCTATTTTTATTTATTATTTTCACTGTCAGAATTTACGCTGCTACGTGGATTTTACTGTGAATTTCCTACCAGGGTCATTCTCATGAGTTTTCAGTTATTTTCAGGTTGGTTTATTGTCATTTTTGCATTTGCTATTTATGGTTTTACTCTTTATGGTTTAGTTTTGATTTTGTTTTATTTATTTACTAGAAATTCCAAGCTTTACCAAGATGTCGTGGAACACTCAGTCTAAGACAGCCTACAAGGATTTGCTATCTAAGGACCCAAATTTTGGTATCTTCTCAGATACCAGTGAGAGGGTTACTGAAACGTACCAAATGGACTGGGCCAAGATATATTCAATTTTTGATAATGATGATCTTTTTGACATCAAGGAAGACCAACCTGCATATGAGAAGGTTAGGGCTTCTCAAATCCATGCCATTGCTGCTCGGCTCGCTGTCCTACCTTACATAGACCTAGTTAAATGGATTGTGGAAAATGCTTACCCTAAGGACCGATCATTCAATGACAGTACCGAGTCGCAATTGAAAACCTTTCATCCTAAAGTCTTTATTAGGGCTTCTGCTCTTAAGCCAACTGCACAAACCCTTAGCCTTGAATTCATAACATCCTCTAAAACCAAGTACAATTTTGATGAAATGATGAAACCTAGCACTTTTGTGCCAAAGGCTGATAACCTCTACTCGATTATTCGTTTAGGGAGACTTACTCTTTACTGGAAGCCATGCTCTGTAGGCTCTTTGGCCTTCCCAACTGTTTAGTCTTCAAAGCTGAATGGGTTCCAATAGCTCATCATGTGTTAACAACAGAAGAATCCTTCCCTTGGGCATCTATCCTATCATCAGAACTGAAAACAACAATTCAAGATTATCAAAAGGCACCTACCCTGAGAAATCCACATTTCTTCTTGTCAGCCTTTATCATTGATATCTTTTGATCTGAGTTCCAATATCCTAATTTAGGATGGCATTAGACACCTTCAGATCCACCAGTTCACATCTATCATTCAGCACCGTGGGAAAGCAATTTTGTACCATTACTTTTTGACATTTGTGACCATTTCATGGGCACCATTTACTTCAAGATATTAAAGCAGGAGGCACCTCCCTTCACAGATGATTCCAGAGCCTTCATCAATATAATTGGTGATTGGTATGTCTATGAGTTCTTTTCATATATCAGAGTCCAAGGAAGTGACACTATTTATCTTCTGCCTAGAATAGTGCCTGATAGATTGGTCATTTAAGAAGTCTCCTATCAGACTGTTACTAATGGTTTCTACAGGAAACTTACTAGCCCCAAGAAGAAATGATGGCATAAATTTTCTTTGAACCTTGGGCCATTGGTCATCCCAACCTCAAATTGGGATACAGTGCTTGGTGACCAGGTGGCTCCTCTAAAATTAGGTTTAGCTCCCAAAAGGAAGCATGATCCTAAGAAGTTCCTTGATGCACACTTCAAACTATATCATATTGTAGTACCCCTAGACTACTATGGACATTGAGGGGCACTTACTGAGTGACCCGATTGTTTGAAACATTAATAAAATAACCCTATCATTTTATTTTGAGTATATTTATGATTACGATTGATTGATATATGTGCATTTGGGTAGTTATTGTGAATGGATGATTTCATGTTGTTTAACGATTAACTTTGATATGAAAACTGTACATATGAATGATGCTTAAAAACTAGCTGTGCAATTGATTATGTGATTAGAGGAATGAGTAATGATTGTACGTTTGTGAGAAATGTGTGTAGTGACAAGTGAAACAGTTCACCGATGGACACACAAAGGAATATGAAGGGTCATAGAGTATGGATAAATCACACATAGGTAGAGCGACGACGATGTCGACTTCCGATGGAATACCACACTTGAGCAGATAAGCACTGATATGCTTGCTCAAGAGGAAAGCGTGAGGGCATACGAGGTGGGCCACAACGGAGCTGGTCACATATGAGTTGGGGGGCGCGCAGTGAGAACAGACTCACTCCTCAGCGCCATTAGTCCCTCATAGCGTGTAGACGGATGATGGAAGGTAACGGCTCCTAAAATCCCTACATGAAGTTCCCGAAAGTCAAAACAAAAGGATGACAGCAGAAGGGCCCGACAGTGTGGTACCCTGCCGAGAACGGAAAGAGTGGACACAAGGACTCAACAATGTGGTACCTTGCCGAGGAATGGAAACTACAGATGACTGGACCCAACGAAGTGGTGCCATGTCGCGGAAATGAAATTAAGGAATGGGGTGGCCCAATGGCGTGACACTGAGATCCTAGTGAAAATGATTGTTAAACTTAACTGCATAAAAACATATAAGTTTGCACCCAGATCATTACTTAGAATGCATTTTAGTACTTTAGACATTTGCACATAAATTATTACTTTGGAATTTAAATAATATTAAGTGTTATTTAGGCATTTGCACATGAAATGATATTTCTGATTATTTAAAAATATTTATTTAGGAGCAAAATGGAATCCTAAGCATGGACACCTAGTCAACCCCACCTACAGTACATATCTAGCAGTTAAGTGAAATATCTGGGGGACAAATATGAACAAACTTAGGAATGTTGGTGCATCTCCTGGAAAAGATGACACTTGGATGGGTGAGTTGTGTTTATTTGGAGTTTAAATAAAATAAATAATTATGCATGAAGCGACATGTGTCGCATGAGATTTTCCTTTATAAGGAAGGCATTGGAAATGGGTAAAGGACCCAGACCCTGTATGACTATCGTAATTTTGAGTTACCTCATGACTTGCTGCTATTGAGGGTTTGGATGGAAATCTTGGTAGAGGGGAATCCCAAGCTGGGTTTCTTGATTATTGTGTGTGAGTTATATGACCCAAAGCTCGGGGGAGGCCATGCGACTGAAAGCATGAGCCTATGGTTGAGTGGAGAAGCTAACGGTTGCTTCGCCAATGGTTAAACGAGCTTTACTGGAGGGATCCTACGGAAGACGCGGACGGCAGTGGACAAGATGATATCAGAGACAGGCTATGGTTTGTTTTAATTTGCTAAGTTATTCATTTATTTAGTTTATTTATCTAGTCATTATGATTTCTAATCTCTTTTGTATCAAGTGGTTGAGTTTCAGGTTAAGCAGGAAAGACCCTACAGGAGAGGCCCTACATTTGGTATCAGAGCCGGTCGAGCCTTGAGGATGAATGAAGACGGGATTACCGCTGCAATTTCATGGGTTACACCTTCGATTGAGCTAATTCTACAGGTCCTATCACTCTTTAGCTCTCATATGTAATTTATGTTTTAATAAGGGTTATGGATCTTGAACTTGTGTGAAATATTAGATCTCTGTTACTTTCTGAAATTTTGTTGTTTGAACTTCGCTGGAATATTAGAGAATCAGGGATACATCTACTACTATGTGATCTCAAAACCCTATCGTAAATTTTTTTATTGCAATCTGAAATTATTCATATTCTAAACTCTGTACACAGATCTCAAAACCCTGTCGTAATTTTAATTGCACCTGAAATTATCCATATTCTAAAACTCTGTTGTGAATCTTTTAGGAGTTCGATTACACATTTCAGGTTATCGGGTAAATCATATCTCTGTGTATTTTGTTTAGGGCTCTATATAATACTCTGTATCAAATCTCTATTTGAAAATTTATGGACAGCCCAGGCGCATAAATGAAATCAGCCTCCATAGATCCTTTTGTGTTAAATCTATGTTTGTAAACCTGGACAGCCAAGTGTTATAGCCTGAAGTGGACTTCTGCATCTTTTCTTTATCTCCATATCTGCGCTTATGTTTTTCTAATTATTTTATTTCAAATTTTTTATTTCTGATCTTTTCCATCAGGAAAGCGTAGACCTTGCGTTAGGAATAATCTGAAGAAACCGGATGTTGCATCTCTATTTACTTAAAAGTCTGGTTTGAATGGGGAAACTTTGCTCCATTACCAAGCCAAAATATTATACTATGCATCTGGTTCTTCTACAATTCTTCAACAATTCTTCAACAATTCAGGGATCGAAAGTTGACTATGTATATTAATTACAGTGTTCAATCGTCATACACAGATCGACTTCTTGACACTGTTCTCTTGTGTTTAGAATCAACGTTCAGGATTGACTCCGTACTTAAAATATAGAGCTCAATCACGATACACAGATCGATTCGAAAGGTTTCCTTCTCATGATTAAATCTAGATGCTCGGATCTACTTCCTACCTCGAATTTCTGAAATCAATGTTAATCTTCAGATTGTATCCTTATCATTTAGTTTCAGAACACAATATTAAAATCAGATCTTGTTACTGTCATATGGTTCCTGAATCAATTTTGAAATCTGGATCGTGTTACTTCCATACAGCTTCAGAGATCAATGTTAAATTTGGATCGTATTACTGTCATTTAGTTTCAGAAATCGATTTTAACCTAGAATTTGAACCCCTATCTTATAGTTTCCGGAATCGATTTATTTTTCGTCATACTCAGTTAGTGCTACTGTTTTATGGTTACAAAAATCTATTTTATTATCTAGATCGTATTATGGTCGTATAGTTTCAGGGGTTATTTTTTTAAATGAACCCATCGACTACCGCCGTTCGAAATTCAGTGATCCATTGTTATTGGATCGCCTCCCTGTTATTCTAATGAATCTCAGTTTATGCGCCAATCTAAAGATTTCATTTCTGTTAATGTCACATCCCTGCCAACACCCAGATCTGAGATAGACGGACATGTAGTGTACCTCAATAAACACCTTGATATCAGTTTGTTGAGATCTCTATCACTATGTTAAACCCCGTTGTTTCAGAACGCCCCACGTTGCCTCATTTTAATCCTGACCTAAAAGATATGAGTAATCTAAGTAAACTTTGGAGTCCACGACTTCCCTTTATCTCCATGACATGCCGGAGGTTGCGATTATCCAGCGAAGGAATTGGACGAAACATTCCCAATCAATTGATTTTCTGTTGAATTAATATCATTACAGTTGGTAAAGATCACTTTCTATATTTACGAATTATATCTCGCCTGACTAATTACTTGGGACCTCGATCAATGAGATCTCTATCCGCAAATCTTGTTTTCATAATTACTCATTCTAGTGGCAGAACATATAGATCTGTAATCTTCAAATCATAAATTGTAGCTATGGGTGTGAGCGTGAGTCTCCCATTTGGATAAACACCCTTGGAACCTGAATTTTATCTCAGCCTTAGGATCAATTTTATTCGACCACCGGTTTATCATCATGGTTAAACATTTCCAACTAAAGTCATAAATGGAGAACCTCTACATCGTAATTATTCGATGCACTCAATCCAACCTCTGTCGAAAGTCTAAATTGAAATTATGTTTTAGCCAACTGCCATACCCTTATGAGCTGGTGTTATAGCTAGGGTTTGGTCTTACCAAGAACTCTGATACTTATCCTTTACTCCCTGCGTGATTGTACTAATGGCGAAGGAGCAGGATATCACGGGATGGTGGACAGTAATGGACAACGGTTAGCGCATTAATGAACACTCACATCGAATTCTGTCCCGTTGTTTTTATTTATTATGATCGTGCTCTGAGCATCCAGATTATGTCCCAATATTTTAGTTAATTATGGTGACGCTTTGAACATCCAGATCGAACTTTGTTCCATTACTTTTGTTCATGGTGATGATACCCTGAGTTTCCAGATCGGACCCTGTCTTATCTTTGGTTTAATTCATTGAGATAACGCTCTGAGTCCGCGTCCAACTCATGAAACCGATCTCTATTTTTTATTTTGTTTTTATTTTTTTTACACTTAAATTCTAGATCTCTGTTATGCCATCGGGTAATGGATGCGTTCTTTCTAGGTTAGATAATGAAATCGGTCTCTGCTGTACTTCTTTTAATTTATGGATCTTGTATTATTGGATGAATGCAAATTTTAGGTGTTAAAATATGGTCCTCTTTTGTTTGAAAGATTTACCATTGTTAAGCAATTTCCACTGTCATTCAAACTCTTTTACCCTACCTTCTTAAATGATGAACCGTATTTCAGACTCTTCGAATGCCTCACGCCTTACCCTGTTCGTATTTGTTGAACCTCTGTCTTAAACTCTGTGTAAATCCCTGTGGCCATGCATTTTGTTGTGTCATTTATGACTGTCCAGAACCGGTAAACTATCTCTGCTGAGACGGTGATGCTCCATTCCAAATCCGAATGAACTTACCTTTTTACTAGTCGACTTCCAGTTGTGACTGTTGAAGGAATGAACACTAGCTACGGCCAAGGGTTTAGTATTTCTCTGTTATGATGAGTCGAAATATTGAAACATCAAAACATATCTATTTAAAATCCGATTTGTATTGGCACTTATTTTCTTTGGTCCTTAGCGAACAATATAACTTACTCTGTATTTATTAGTTTAATTTGCTTAAAGTTTTATGCACATACCGAATGGTCTTGAGCGAACAATCTAGTTACTCTTTAAATTTTGTTTAAATTGCAAAAATGAATTTTAACTCAGACTGCCCGATCGATAGAAAAACATTGAAATTCTGTTTATTTGTTTATCTTGAATAGAATGGATCGGAACTTATGTTGCACGGAAACCGTTTACCTCTGTTTTCCGCGAAGAAGAAGTTCATGTAGTTCATGTTTCAACCGTGCGTAAATGTTAACTGAATTCTCAACACTCTCTCTGTGTATAGGAGTATCTCTTATTTCGGTCATTACCAAAATTTCATAAATTATAAATTATGTGATGTCACGTTGAATCTTAGAGTTAAATTAGTTGACCCATTGCTATTTAAACCTTTGATTTAAATCCCGAATCTATCAATTTCTTTATTGTATTACATATGGAATGGACACGACTACTCTAACTTCCATTCTTTTTATCTAACTTGTCTTCTATATTGGGGGTAGTCATACATTTGTAGAATGAGTACTAAATAGTCTGCTTACCGTTAGTTATAATTATCACAATTAATCATTGTATAAACTACATATTTGATTATTAGAATGAACGTGTAAGTTAGGATTCTATGTCTCATTTTAAAGATGATAATTTTGCTTTTCAATATAAAAATTTCATATTGTTGAATGAATCTGACGGTTCTATTTAATATGTTTTCATATATATTTTAATTGTTTCTTAAATATACAAAAAACTATATCATCATGGAAGAATTGGAATATGATTTCTGATTTAAATCGAGTTAGGGTTGGTTGGTTAAAATATAAAAGGTTATATTCAAAAGGTTAATTCATGCTTAAATCGTTTTTAAATATGACAATGAGGATTATACTAATGCATGATAAAAAAGTGAATTATACTCTAAAAGATTTATCTCTTAGTGGTAAACCCTTTCTATTGTTATATGTGGATAAGAAGGAATTAAGATATTGAATATAAAAGATACATGTTATGGGTTGAATAAAAAGTTATTGTAATTGGGTATTAAATATTTAGTTCTTTTATTTGATTACTTATAAAAAATATATATATACATGTTATGTGTTGAATAGAAGAGATTGTATTGGAATAATTAATTTTTATTTATTTATTTTTTTAAATTTATAGAAGTTATATTCATGTATTGTAAAGAGGAGAGATTGTGATGGATATACTAAATTCTGATTTGTATGAGATCATTTTAAGATGAAGGTAAATTATGTCTTATAAAGGATGGGAAGTTGGATATTCCATTCATTATTTGTTTTGTTTAAGATTATTTTTTTAAGATATGAAGTTTAGGTATAGTTAGGATTAATAAAAAGAGGTTGGAGATATAGTTACATTTGTAGATTTTAAATAATGGAAAATACTTTTGGATAAGTTGTATATATATATATATTCTCATTTAAACCCTCGACGAGTTTGATGGGTTGTACCTTGGGATGAGATCGTACATTTGGGTCAAGAGAGTGAATCATACAGGAAATTTGGAGGACAATATATCAATGCTACTAGCATGTGCAATGGATCCCCTCAATAGAGGCATGATGTTATTGGCGAAAATGAATGAAAGGATGAAATTATATAAATAGACTACATCACTAACTCGTGACACCTAGAAGAGTGTTGGAAACCAAAGTCATTTCTGAAAATGATTGGGCAGAATATTATGACAAGTACAGTACATAAAGTTACTAATGAAATTCGGAGATGACAATAAAAGACATGGATGTGAAAAGAAAGTGAAACTCACTATGGATGTACTATAAGACTTAACTTCGAGACAAAGTTCTCTTCAAGAGGGGGTGTATGTAATGCCCCTAAAATAACTGTGGACCTTAAGGGCACCTGTCGAGTGACCCAGCCGAACAACTTTGATAAAGTGGTTTCTTGAGCCTGGTTATGTCTTAAAAGATTGAGGAAAACCTGAAGATGTGAATGACAACAATAATTGATAAATGAATCAAGGAATTAAATTATATGTGTGGAGTGGGATAACTAATTGATTGCATCTTGCTTAATGATTAGCCTTGATTGATCAAGTCAAAGTGCAGTAGGACAGTTACAGTCCTAGCTCTGTGACTTGGGAGGACGCAACTGAGATGAGTCATAGCTTTCCATTTTTATTCTGAACTTCGGGATGAATTTCTAAATAAGTAGGGGTGTATGTAGTGCCCCTAGACTACTATAGACATTGAGGGGCACCTGCTGAGTGACCCAACTGTTTGAAACATTAATAAAATAACCCTATGATTTTATTTTGATTATATTTATGGTTACGATTGATTGATATATGTGCATTTGGGTAGTTATTGTGAATGGACAGTTTCATGTTGTTTAACGATTAACTTTGATATGAAAACTGTACATATGAATGATGCTTAATGACTAGCTATGCAATTGATTATGTGATTAGATGAATGAGTAATGATTGTACATTTGTGAGAAATGTGTGTAGCGACAGGTGAAACGGTTCACCGACGAACACACAAAGGAATATGAAGGGTCGTAGAGTATGGGTAAATCACAAACAAGGAGAGCGACAGCGATGTCGACTTTCGATGGAATACCACGCTTGAGAAGATAAGCACTGATCCACTTGCTTAAGAGGAAAGCATTAGGGCGTACAAGGTGGGCCACGATGGAGCTGGTCACGTACGAGTTGGGGGGTGCGTAGTGAGAATAGACTCACTCCTCAGCGCCATTAGTCCCTAATAGCATGTAGACTGAGAATGGAAGGTAACGGCCCCTGAAATCCCTACATGAAGTTTCCACAAGTCAAAACGAAAGGATGACAACAGAAGGGCCCGACGGTGCGGTACCCTGGTGAGAACGGAAAGAGTGGATGCAAGGACCCAACAATGTGCTACCTTGCCGAGGAATGGAAACTATGGATGACTGGACCCGATGAAGTGGTGCCATGTCAGAGAAATGAAATTAAGGAACGGGGTGGCCCAACGGCGCGGCACCGAGATCCTAGTGAAAATGATTGTTAAACTTAAGTGCATAAAAACATATAAGTTTGCACCTAGAACATTACTTAGAAATGCATTTGAGTACTTTAGGCATTTGCACATAAATTATTACTTTGGAATTTAAATAATATTAAGTGTTATTTAGGCATTTGCACATAAAAGGATATTTCTGATTATTTAAAAATATTAAAAATATTTATTTAGGAGCAAAATGGAATATTAGGCATGGACACCTAGTCAACCCCACCTACACCACATATCTAGGAGTTAAGTGAAATATCTCGGGGACAAATATAAGCAAACTTAGGAATATTAGTGCATCTCCTAGAAAGGATGACACTTAGATGGGTGAGTTGTTTTTATTTAGAGCTTAAATAAAATAAATAATTATGCATGAAGTGACGTGTTGCATGAGATTTTCCTTTATAAGGAAGGCATTGGGAATGGGTAAAGGACCCAGACCATGGATGACTATCATAATTTTGAGTTACCTTATGACTTCCTGCTATTGAGGGTTTGGTTGAAAATCTTGGTGGAGGGGAATCCCAAGCTAGGTTTCTTGATTATTGTGTGTGAGCTCTATGACCCATAGCTCGGGGGAGGCCATGCGACTGAAAGCATGAGCCTATGGTTGGGTGGCGAAGCTAACGGTTACTTCACCAATGGTTAAACGAGCTTTGCTAGAGGTATCCTACGGAAGACGCGGACGACAGTGGAAAAGATGGTATCAGAGACATGTAATGGTTTGTTTTAATTTGCTAAGTTATTCATTTATTTAGTTTATTTATCTAGTCATTATGATTCCTAATCTCTTTTGTATCAAGTGGCTGAGTTTCAAGTTAAGCAGGAAAGACCCTACAGGAGGGGCCCTACACATATGAAGATGGATTATCTTCATGAAGAAGTCCCATATGATTCTATCTACCAGGGAGTGAATAAATTTTCTAAGGTCCTGGCTAGGGCCAAGTGTCAAGAAGAATAGCATCAGATTATGGCAGATCAGAGAGAAATTAAAACTAAATTCTACAGGAAAAGACCTATGGAGATGAATCTGATTGAGCAGGTTAGAAGAGATAAAGAACAAAAGCAGATTGAATGGGATAATGCCCCTTTAATGCTCACTTATCCAGATGGAGATAAAGGTAAATCTCCCATGGAGAATCCTCCTCAGGTGAAAACAACTGAACAATTTAAAGCATTGTTGCAGACCTCTCATGATTTCCAGCAAGAGTTTGCAAAGTTTACTTCAGCATTGGACACTCAAACAGTTGAACCTCCTAAGCTTACTATGGATGTTCAAGTGACTATTGCATCTATACAGGTAGTCGATGATTTGATAATAGCTGAGGTCAACCCAGCTAAAATATATAAAATCCAGATCCCTACATCGTAGGTCCCTATTGTTGACCTCATTGATAGTGATGTTGATGATGGACCCAATCCTCTAGTATCAGTGAAGGAGTACCTCAAGAAGTGATTGAGAAAGTGACTGAACAGGTAACTAAAGATTCACAAGCAGTTACAAATTTGCTAGATACTATTGAGATAGATCATTTTTTTTCAGACCAATAGGTATTGGAGGCCACTACTTCCCCTGACATCACAAATTCATCATTTTTGTTGTCATCTATTCATGATCTTACTACTTTATCCCTAAGGGTTATCCCACCATTTTCTATATGACAACTTTTTCATACTTTGACTTCCAGAGCCACCCCATTTTCAGATAAATTTGTCCCTTTTTTCATTCCGTCATCTATTTTTGCAGAAGTCCAGTCTTCGACTGTCCCTCAGCAAGTACCCATACCTACTTTATCATCACCCACCACTGAAGAGCCATCCACAGCTCTTCCTCCATCATCACCTACTACTAATGATCATGTCCCACTTTATGAGGCCTTCACTTCAATCCCTTCTCAAACCCCTATCCCATCAGTTCCTATGATTATCTCTACCCCTTTGACTACTCCTCAATTTACTATACCTATACCCAATCCCACGATCTCTCAAACATCTTCATTGATCTCAACAGAGAATGTTATTTCAATTACTGCCGAAATAATAACTGAATATGAAGATGATGTTGTAGTCCCTCTCGGACATTATTTCTACAGCAAGGAAAATAAAGCAATGGTGAAAAGGGGTAAGAAGAGGAGCAGGGATCAAGGTGCATTAGAGGTATCTGTGCCTAATCAAATAATATCGGCTCAGCAAGCAAATGACCCTCAAACAGGAGCAATTGAGACAACCATAGCCTTAGGATCATTTGTTGGTGCAAACCTTGATTCAGTCCAGATACTGAATAGAGAGATTGATCAGAAGAAGGAAGAATTGGAAAGGATGGAAGACGAGTGGGTAAAGACGAAGGAGGAACTTGAAATTTATGTTGTTGATCTTAGGAGGTTATGGGAAGACAGGTTAGAATATTTGGAGTGAAGCAATACCTCCCTGCAGGCTGAGCTTTGTAATGTACACGCTGAGAATTCTGCCAATACATAAAAGATAACCTTACTAGAAAAAAGATGTGAGGATGCAATTGCAAGTGCAACCTCTTGTAGTGTCTCTAAGTTCTCATCTCAGGAATTTAAGGACTTAGCCCTCTAAGTTAATAAAGAACATCATAAGTTACTAGAGAAGCTATTTTGTACCCTAGATGAGATTAGGGAAACTCACATGACCTTTGGTAAGATGTATGGTGCCCTTGAAGGGAAGAAATCCAAAAGGATGCACGATTCTCAGGCCAGTCAAAACATTGGTGAGTGGCAGACGTATATCAAGGAAATACCACAAGACATCCCTATTCTCAACAGTTTTCAATTCAAGAAGATCAGAGCTGCATTGAATACTTGGCTTGAACTTAATGAGTTAGTGGAAGACATTCTCAAGAAAGCATAGGCTATGTGCAGCAGGCGGTGGTATGCAACAGATAACATCTTGGAATTGGTACATTTCTCACCCTTGGAGCTCATTGAATATTCTTTCCCGCATAATTTTATGGTTGAGCAAGTCGGACGCAGGTGTGAGGAGGCTAAGGAGAAAATTCAACGCCTTGAGGAAGTCAAGATTGATGATGTGGAGCAATTAATTAGGAATCCAGTTACCTTGGAAGGAAAAATCCATTTCTACATCCTTATTTGGCATAATTTTGCTAAGAATGAGATGGAGACATTCAAATGTAATGCCCAGCTGGGGCTTGAGTCAGCTAACTATTCGAATGTGGATGAGTTGTTAGGGATTTGGGACAAATGGAAAGCTTTTCTAAGCCATTAGTTTAGTTTAGTATTGTGATCCTGGTTTGTGGGAATTTATTCCTTGTATTATTATTTTGTAACTCTTATTTAAAAGAGATAATCTCTTGTAGAGAGGGATGATGGAATTTGGAGGACAAAATCTGCAGGAGAGACTGAAAATGCCTTGTTTTGATACAAGCTTGTAATTTCTTATAGTCCGTCATTAAATACAGTAAAGTTAATTTTAAGATCTACTTTTGTTTATTTGTCAAGTTTATTTGATGAATGTGATTTTACTCTGAATTGCTTATCTAATACTGTTTCAATCTTTTTGCATTTTATAAAGCATAGTGATAGATAGTTCAGGTTTTTCTTTGCTAATGATCTGTGTGTTCATGAATTTTTAAGATATTTTATTCAATTAAAACTTTTATCTATTGCAAATGTTTTTTACAATGAAAATATAATCGATGTTAATTTTCAATTAACATATCAGTTATAGGTCAAATCTTGAATGCATACAACCCTCAATTTGCCATTAGTTAATTTTTATTAAGTAATTGTACCTTGAGCAGTTAAGTCATTGATCTCTTTCACATTTTTGTTTAATTAATGAATGTTCTTACCTATTTACATATCAAGATGATCTGCACCTATTTCAAAACACTTCCTTAGGATAGATCTAACCTAGTTTAGATTCTTTTAAGTAGATTTGTGTTTACATACCTCTTACACTTTGTTTTCTTTGTTAGAAAACTAATCCTTTAGATCAGAACTAACCAAAATCATAGAGTTCCAGCGGAGGACAAATATCTGTGGGAGATCACTATACCAAACAGGTTGGGGATAGAACTGTCCTTGCGTAGGGTTTTTTGAAGCGTTTCAGTCTGGGTTTTCCCCCTCTGTTGAGAGCCTATGAACCCATTCCAGCACTTTGCACACCCTGCACATCCGAGGCCTCAACAAATGGCACTAGAAAAAGGGCCTGAAACAAAATATTCCTAAACAAATTATCAGTAAACCTCCTTCAGCAAGAATACCGATTGTCAGCCATAGCCACACGCAAGCATCTACTTCTATTGAGCAACTGGTGTAACATCCTAATACTATCCCTGCAACTCCTACAGCTCACCGAGATCCTAGAACATGAGATATCATCATTATATCACCCACTAGAGGACCTATCTCACTTAACCAGATACTCAAAATTTCCAATGATAGTGATGCCAGGTTACAACAGAGGATCTCTATAGAAAGAAATCAAGAATTAGCATCAATCCACCAACAAAATACTAATCCACGGGCAAATATTCAAGATAATCAAGGTAATCAAATTCAGTTGGGAAGAATACTGAGCAAACTAATTCATCAAACCAACAACAATTCCTTGAATTTGATCTTGATTTATTATTCAGTGAAATAGAACAAGTCTCACACACTACTACTTCAGGGGGACCACCACCCTCTCCTCCTTCGTCATCATCCTCCTCATCTGAAAGTGATTATTCTTCTAGCTCTTCATTTGAAGAAGAAGAAGAACAACCTATGGTTGGGGAAGGCCAGAACAGACCTTGGATTGACAAAGATCTTGTATTGATACTTGGGGATCAACATAGATTACCTAAAAACCATAAGAAGTGGCTTCCTAAGTTCAACCTTGATGATAAGTCACCTGCAGTAGATCATATCAAGACTTTTATGCAGGCCATTAGACTCAGGAGTGTTGTTCATGAAGATGTGTTTTGTAGACTCTTCCCTTACACATTTGAAGGGAAGGCATCCACATGGTATTTTTCCTTAGAAGATAGAACTTTAACTTCATGGGATGAATTTGAAAAATTGTTTATCCAAGAGTTTGGGGATGATAAAACACCACAAGATTTAGTTTTGGAGTTATCTTCCATGAAAATGAAAGGTAAAGAAAGGGTTAAAGATTACAATCAGAGATTTTCTTATCTAAAGAATAGAATCCCTGCCACTGTTCTTCCTGCAGAACAACTTTTGGTTGCCTATTATGAAAAAGGCCTATTTGTACCTATTGCAATGTGGGTCAAAAGGGCACACAAAGAGAACTTGTTTGAAGCTTATGCTGAAGCCATTCAAGTCGAAAAGGATATCTATTGTCTGAAAGATAATCCTAATGCTGTAGAAGATCAACCTTCTACATCTAGAAAGAAAACCGATAATGCTCCCAAGCCCACTACCCAAAACAAAGATCCCTTTGAAATGACTGATATTAAGAAGTTTATCCAGAAGATGTCAACTGAGATGGTTGATCTAAAAAAGAATAATAATGAGAATCAAAATAACAATAGAGGTTTTGTAAGGCCACCTTTTAGGAGACCTTATCAACCTCCCCAAAATCCAACACCTCCTAATCCTAATGAAGGATTGACTTCTGAAGAGATCTATTCCATTTTCAAAGCCCTTTCCACTGAATCACAAAATGTCCTTGAACCTTCTGATGATCAAACAGACCAAGATCCACATTTACCAAAAGGAGGAGATGAAAAAGAGGATCCATAGATTAATACTGTTAGCTATTTCTCTGAACTACCAATGAATGAAGAAGAAGAAGAACCCGAGAAAATATTCAATGTTCAACATCCTTACAACACTAGATCAAGACCACAACCTTCTCAGGAACCTTCATCTTCAACAGTACCTCCCAACCAAAGAAAAACTATTCCTCAAAAGGATACAGTTATTCCTGAATTGGAATACAGTTTGGCTAAAGATTTGAAAAGAGTTAAAGCAAATATCTCCTTGTTTGAACTTCTGAAAATCCCTTCTATGAGGGATTCTTTACCCAAAAGTATGATAATCAAACAACCAAGAGAGTCACAAAACAATAAATTAGACTCTTTTACTAAACCAAAAGACCAGAAATATGCAAGCAAGAGGACACCTCATTTCTTGCTTACATTTGAAATCTTTAACATAAATGTACACAATTGCATGATAGATTTGAGTGCCTCTTCCAATGTGATGCCCATGTCTGTTTGCAGGAAACTTAATGCCACTTGGGAACCCTGTCCTACTCAGATTGTCCAGCTTGACAGATCTAACGTAAGAGTAGTGGGGAGATTGAGAAATGTGTTGTTGACATTATCTGCTAATCCTCGAATTCACCAGACCATTGAACTTGTTGTAGCTGACATCCCTGAAGCCTATGGAATGTGGCTGAGCAGAGATTGGTCAAAGAAGCTCAAGGGATACTTTTCCACTGATTGGTCTCACCTATGGTTACCCTACAATGGACAATAGAATAAGATTAAGATCAGTAAGGAACCATTTATGAAGCAAACAGTCACTGATCTGAATGATTCGAGTGAGCTTGCTTGTTATTTCAGCTGACATATTGAGCATTTTACATTTGAAACCTTTTTTCGGGATTTGCCAGCTGATTCTTCACCAGAGAATATGCAAAGTGAATCTCAGATTGCCAATGTTACTACTATACCATTCTATGGAACTATCGTACATAATGTGTATAATGTTAATACAAATTTTAAGATTGATCCTATTGTATGGACTCTATTCTTTGATGGCTCCAGATCCAACGATGGAGATGGTGCAGGTTGTGTCCTTATTGACACAAAAGGGACTAAAACCACGATTGCTTGTAGACTTGAATTTGAATGTACAAATAATGTAGTTGAATATGAGGCCCTAGTGCAGGGACTCAAAAAGGCTATTAATATGGGTGCACAAGTAATAGAATGTTTTGGTGATTCTCAAATCATAGTTAAACAGGTAAGGAACAAGATACACTATCTGTCTCCTCGTTTAACTAATTATCAAAAGATGGTAAGAGAACTCACCAATTCTTTCACTGCATTCAACATCAAGTCTGTCCCTAAGTCATAGAACTTTGATGCCAACCTTTTAGCAAATATTGCATCTAGGCTGATTCCACCAGAAGGCTTGTCAATTAAAAAAAATTCAGTAGAACACATGTACAGGCCTTCCATCCTTGATAATGTAACAAGCTGGAAAGTGTTAGATGATGATCAGCAGATCCTAGACTTTCTCTTAGCTCAAGATACCTTTCAAGATATGGCGATAGATGAATCTGAGCATGAAAAATCTTTGTTTGATCCCTCCAACATTATTCCAAAATCAGTGATCAACCTAGAAAATTTCTATGACTTGCAAGAAAATTTTAAACACAAGACCAATTGTAAGACACAGAGTTCATATTTAAACTATGAGCCAGTCAATCTTGGTACTGAACAAAATCCTCGATTTATTAACGTTGGAATTGAATGCTATGTTGAAGCTAGAAGAGATTTCATCAGATTGTGTAAGGAGTACAAGGAAGCTTTTGCATGGACCTATGATGAATTGAAAACCTTTGATACTAGCATCATGCATCATAACATACCCATGAAGCCAGAAGTGAAACCTTACCAATAGAAACTAAGGAAAATGCATCATAGTTTGGAACCCTCTATAAAGAAAGAACTTGAAAAGATACTGACAGCCCAAATCATATTCCCTGTCAGACACACACAATGGATAGCAAATTTAGTACCTGTTCGGAAAAAGAATGGTGAAACCAGACTTTGTGTCGATTTCAGGAATTTTAACAGAGCTTCCAAAAAGGATAACTACCATGTTCCTCCCATGGAACAAATTCTACAAAAGGTAGCTGTGTCAGAGATGTTCTCTCTCCTAGATGGTTTTTCAAGGTACAACCAAGTCATGGTTTCCCCCGATGACCAATTGAAAACAACTTTCAGAACCCCTTGGGGTACCTTCACCTACAGGTGAATGCCCTTTGGACTGATAAATGCAGGAGCCACATTTCAGAGAGCTATGGATATAGCTTTCAGAGGTTTGATGCATAATTTTGTCGTAGTATATCTAGATGACATCACTATCTATTCGAAGAAATGACATGAACATTTATTTCCTTTGAAACAGGTTTTTGAACGCTGCAGGAAGTACGGAATCGCTCTGAACCCCAAGAAGTCCATATTTGCAGTAACGAAACGTAAGCTCATGGGTTTCACTGTTTCCAAGGAAGGTATGATAATTGATCTTGAACGCACTTATGCTATTTCAAAGATCGGTTTTACTAGTTCCCACAAAGCCATGCAATCATTCCTCGGTAAGATCAATTTTGTACGTAGGTTTGTTCCCAAGTTTGCACAGATTGTTAAACCTTTGCAGCAGTTAGTTAAAAAATATGTACAGTTTCGTTGGTCACAAGAACAGAAAGATGCATTCGTTGAAATTCGAAGGGCCATTGTAGAACCTTCTGCTCTGATGTCCCCAGATTTCAACAAGGATTTTATTCTATATACTTTCGCTACTGAATTTTCTTATGCAGCTATTTTGACACAAAATCATGACAGTGATACTAAGATTCCAATTTCATTCATGAGCTCAACATTTAAGGGAGCAGAGCTTAACTACTCCCAAATAGATAAGCAGGCTTATGCAGTTTACAAATCTGTGAAGCATTGCAGGCCCTACTTATTGAAATCTAAAACAAAGATGATTGTGCCATACACTGCCATAAAAAATGTGCTAGTCCAGAAAGAACTAGGCAAGAAAAGAGCCCATTGGATGACAGCTTTGTATGAATATGACCTAGAAATTAGGCCAACGAAGATCATAAAAGGGCAAGGTTTGTGTGTGCTTACTGCCCATTTGAATGATCCCGTTCAGCAATAGACTGAGTTGGACCAGGAAGAAGATGTTCCTATAGGTTTTTTTAATGCCATAGATGCTCTAACATGTGACTGGTATGATCATATCAAGTTTTTTCTAAACCATGGGTTCGCTCCTGAAACCCTTGACTTTAAGAAATGCAGATCTTTGAGATTAAATTTTGCTCCCTATCAATTTATTTATGGAGTTCTATTTAGAAAAAATTATGATGGAGTTTTCCTTAGGTGTTTGGAGAAAAATGAGACTGGTGACATTCTTTTTCAATTTCATGCAGGACCTGTTGGAGGCCATTTTTCAAGTGAAACCATAGCACACAAGATTCTTAGAGCTGGATATTATTGGCCTACTCTCTTTAACGATGCCTATGCTCATTTTAGAAGGTGTGAACCATGTCAAAAGTGTGCAGGGAAATTCAAAAAACCTGCTTTTCCTTTGCAGCCAGTAACAATTCAGTTTCCATTTCAGAAATTGGGACTGGATTTTGTTGGATCAATTAATCCCATCTCCTCCCTTCAACATAGGTATATGCTTACAACAACTGACTACTTTACCAGATGGGTAGAGGAAGTCCCCCTTAGGCAGTGTAACACAAACCAAGTAATTTCTTTCCTTGGCAGCCAGATAGTTACAAGGTTTGGTGCTCCAGAGTATCTTGTATTTGATAATGCATCCTAATTTTCCTCGATTGATTTGACACAGTATGCCCTCGAAAGAGGGATCAAACTAAAATTTTTTGCCAATTATTATCCACAGGGTAATGGGCTTGCTGAATCTTCTAACAAGAACTTGATTAATATTTTGAAGAAGGCAATCATCCTCTCATCACAAAGATTGGCACACACAGCTTTATAATGATATTTGGGCAGATCGAATTACCCCAAAGGAAGCTATTGGAAAGTCTCCCTATTGTCTAGTCTATGGAAAGGAAGCCATCCTACCATCTAACCTTACCATTCCCTCAGTACAGTTGGCCCAATCCATTTACGAAGATGATTCCTCCCCTCTTTAGCAGAGAATTGATACCTTGCTTAAGTTAGAGGAAGACAGGGAAATGGATAAAAATAAATTATATCATCAGCAATAGAGGGTTCGATGAGAAATGCTCTTTTGACAGGGAATTTTCAGTAGGATATTTGGTATTGAGATGGGATAAGCAACATAAGGATAAAAATGATTATACCAAGTTTCAGTGCCTTTGGCTAGGACCTTTCATTATTACAGAAAAGATTGGTCCTAGTACTATTTGGATACAGACATTGGAAGGGGTCATTGGCACCTATCCAGTGAATGTTTCTCTGCTAAAAAAGTATTTTGTTTGAACTACCTGATGCACTTTGTACATAGGTTTGGTGTGCTTTGCATTTTTCTTTGTTTTCATTGGTTTTCTTTTGTTGGTTTTTCTTTTAATAAACTCCACACATTTGGTAATGGTTGATGGTCAGCTTGTCTCGAGAATGGTCTGAACTGAAGTTTTGGAATGCTCTATCAATATTGGCTTTTCTCAACCTAGGTCATAATTTGTTTTGCAAAGAATAAACAGTCATTAATTGAAGAATTTTGATTGTTACCTTTCCACCTTGGTCATTATCTTATATATGCTTTACTTGTTTAATTGAGGTTGTGGAAACTGACTGGCTTTCATGTCTTATGTTTCATTAGTGTAGCACACCATATCTCTATAACTTGGTCAACCTTTATATGCTCTTGATCCTATCACAGTCACCTTGAAAATGATATTATTCAATAATTATGGATGACAAGATGGGGGGTCTTATTACAAGCCAATCCATTAGGTTCATAGATGTAAGTGGAATGACATCTTCACATCAAGCCACCAAACTTGGAAGATGAATTTTAGTTTACTGAACGGTGGAAGATCATATCACAGGTCGGTCCATTCATGATCTGCAAAGCATTAGTGAGTAATGCCACTATCATATGGTCACCAAGCCATGGTGGTGTCCTGTAATTCACACCCCAATAAAGTTCCCTTTTTACCTTTTCCTTATAAGATAGTGTTGCATGTAAGGACAGGGGGGTCTTATCACAAGCCAACCCTGCCACGATCATGGGTTTGATTTTGGACTGAAATTATCTTCATGTGGTCACCAAGCCATGATAGTACCTTTCAGTGTTACAAATGGAAGACAAGGAGTCTCATTACTGAGCTAGCTTGTTCAGTTTTCAGGTCAAGTTTGTGAATGGCATTGCCAAAATCTGATCACCAAGTCAGGATAGTGGTCTTATGTGAACAACATCTTATGCACAGATTTTATGTTTGTTCTAAGAAAAAAATAAAAAAAAATAAAAAGAAGAATAAGAAAATGAATAGATTGGTAATAATGTATCTATATGTAAATAAAGCATTTAACAAGTCAAGATGATTAATGATTTGGATATCCAGAGTATTGTGAAGCTTGTTTCCAAATTCATCAAAAATTGTCTTCCTATGATTACATATTGGCAAAAGGTTCATGTCATTTCTTATATCTCCTTATCAGATTTGCATTATCTTTAAATTGATCATGGATCGGAGTATATCGATCTTATGTTTAGTTCTGCTTATTGATTGTCCTTTTAGAAGCATTTTCTAAAACTTCAGGTTGTAAACTAGTTGGCTGACATACTTTCCTTGACAGAGGTTTTGTTTGCATAGATAACTGGTTCTTCCCAGCCAGTCGCCATTTGTTGCAGGTACAATAGATCCCATGCTTCATTTGATCATGGGAGCCCCGAATTTTTGTAAATACAAAGGTATTTGGGTAAGCTTCTTATCCAAATGAGATTTCTCTTAAATTTCCTTTGTATGATCTCATACCTTTGCTTATGGTTTGTACAATAATCATTTTTCCTTTGAAAATTTTTGAGTTTTTGGGTTGATTTTCTTGCCTTGTGGAAAGCTTTCATTTTGTTTCAAAGTGTCATTTTTTTCCGCAAATCTGAAACCTAAAATCCTGAAATCCCGAAATCCCGAAACCCCGAAACCCACAATTGCGGATTGCAGGAATTGTTTGTTCTTTCTTTTGGAATTTCGTCAACCCAAAACCCGCAACCCAAAATTGTGGGTTGCAGAAAGTTTGTGTTAATATTTTTAGAAATTTCGATTCTGCAACCCGAGACCTGCAAATTCCATATTTCGGATGGTGGGAAGTCGTTATGTTAATAAATCACATTCTACGTTCCCAAAACCCGAAACCCACAAAGTCTGAATTTCAGATTGCGGGAAGCGTTATTTTAATTTTAAACATTGTTTTCCTTTTTGAAACCCGAAACCTGCAATTGCAGATTGCGGATTTCGGAAACACGTTTGTTCGTTGTTTTGCAATTTGGTTAACCCGCAACATGCAAATTGTGGATTGCGGGAATTTTCAATAAAGTTTTGAAAATAAAACTTGTGGACCCGATCCCGCATCCCGCGGGGGGTAATATCAGTCATTCTTTTCTTTTAATCCCACGGTCCAAATTTGATCCGACTAGAAATTGATAAATACATGATTTTTCCTATTTTTCTTCATCATTTTCACTGTTATAATTTACGCTACTACATGGATTTTACTGTGAATTTCTTACTAGGGTCATTCTCATGAGTTTTTAGTTATTTTTAGGTTGGTTTGTTGTCGTTTTTTCATTTGTTGTTTACGGTTTTTTTGTTTATGGTTTAGTTTTGATTTTGTTTTATTTATTTACCAGAAATTCCAAGCTTTGCCAAGATGTCACAGAACTGTCACGTCCCCATTTTGACCCCCTTCGCATTAAATCGTAAAAGATGTAAATATTGTTACTTAATCATGGTGAGGAGCTCAAGGCCAAGGCCCCACCATTGATTTAGCGTTTTATGTATCGACAATTAAAGAAATAGATGCCTGTGGTTCTTGTGCTAGATGGGCACGATGTAAATAAGACATCATGTAAATACAAATTTTAATGAAAAATACCCACAACTAGCTATGCAATGCAACAAAGAGATGGGGGCATGATTCTACAAGGAATAGGGAGGGAAATTATTTAAACCCTTGAGCCAATGGTGTTAATCCATGTGTCAATGAGGAAAACCATAAACCACCAACTACCCATTTTGGGTTATGGACCCAATCATTTAACTCTTCCAAGAGTTGGTTGAGGCAGCTAATGCCTTGGGAATGAAGAGGTATGGCAGCCAATTTTGGGTATGGGCAAGCCATCAACCTGGAAAATCGTGTTTTGTCTCCTTGGGAAAGAAAACACCCACGAAATGGTGCCCAAAGCTATTCTGAACAGTCAGTCTTTCATCTCTCACGCAGTTGGAGCTAGCTGGGTCTTTCCCTACATGTTTTTCATCCATTCTTTGCATTTTTCCATGCCTGGGAGTTTGTTTTTGCATATACAGTAGATGGGAGAGAAGGGCCACAATTTGGGGACTGTTATGGAGGTTGTTTTTGCCCCAGAATGTCCATGGGCGTTTTTCTAAAAAACGGATTTGGCTTCCCAGTGTTGTTCCCCATCTTCCAGTTTCATTTTTGGGTTTCCCACGTTTTCTTGAAGCTAATGAAAACCCCATCTTTGAGTATCTCACTATAAAAACGTTTTACCATGCCCAATAAGTGTGGTTCTATTGTGATGTACATCCTGGTTTTGATTTGAACCTGTGAGCAAGAACCTTGGACTGGTAGTGGACAGAATTGGCTTGATAAACCTAGTAGACGGAGTAACCTCTCAAGAAGATCAAGAGGGCTTTGGCTACTTTTCTATGCACACCCTGAGAGCACTAGAAAGGAAGGTATGGCTTGAGGGACTGTGTGGCAGTGAAGAGAATACTTCCTTGTGTTGGGTGTGTAGGCATTGTGAGTGCCAAGCTGAATAGATCTGGGAGGGGTATCCATAGCTCTGTGGTTGAGCATACTAGCTTAGCAATTCTTCCCTTCCATGTCCTAGCAACCTGATAAACCCAATTGCAGATTGGCTTGGCTCATCTTGGTGTATGCTTAGCTATGTGTGAGTCTGTTGTTCCCTGGTTCCTTGTAGAGATCATGCCCAACTCGGGGGTGGAAGTTGTATCAAGAGGTTGATAAGCACAACTGGCCTATGGTTGGGTGGAATGTTGCAGTTGCATAGCCAGTTGCTTGGGACTACCTTGTCAAGATAAGTATTCTATTGTGTTTTAACTTTGCAATTATTTCTTTGATGA
This sequence comes from Larix kaempferi, assembly GCA_027924585.1. Taxonomy (NCBI): domain Eukaryota; kingdom Viridiplantae; phylum Streptophyta; class Pinopsida; order Pinales; family Pinaceae; genus Larix; species Larix kaempferi. The sequence continues at coordinate 16,193,478 of BSBM01000519.1, forward strand.
ATATCTTAATTGTATTATGGATGTGCTAATGAAATTAATTCCGCTGTGTATTCTTATAATTGTACACTTCCATATGTATTTTATGTGAGTGCTTAGATAGAAGTTCATGGGGCTAATTGCCCGGTTTTAGCACCACATCCTCTCCATCATGCTGGTATGATGGGAGGGGACGTGACAAAAACACTCGGTCTAAGACAGTCCATAGGGATTTGCTGACTAAGGACCCAAATTTTGGTATCTTCTCAGATACCAGTGAGAGGGTTACTGAAACGTACCAAATGGACTGGGCCAAGATATATTCAATTTTTAATAATGATGATCTTTTTGGAATCAAGGAAGACTGACCTGCATATGAGAAGATTAGGGCTTCTCAAATCCATGCCATTGCTACCCAGCCCGCTGTCCCACCTTACACAGACGCAGTTAAATGGATTGTGGAAAATGCTAACCCTAAAGACCAATCATTAAATGACAGTGCCAGGTTGCAATTGAAAACCTTTCGTCTTGAAGTGTTTATTAGGGCTTTTTCTCTTAATATGGATGCATAAACCCTTATCCCTAAATTCATAACATCGTCTAAAACTAGGTACAATTTTGATGAAATAATTAAATCATGGATGATCAAACCTAGCAGTTTTTTGCCGAAGGCTGATAACCTCTACCCGATTATTTGGTTTAGGGAGATTTACTCTTTAATGGTAGCCATGCTCTGCAGGCTCTTTGGCCTTCCCAATTGTTCAGTCGTCAAATCTGAATGGGCTCCAATAGCTCATTATGTGTTAACAATAGGAGAGTCCTTCCCTTGGGCATCTATCCTGTCATCAGAAGTGAAAACAACAATTCAATATTATCAAAAGGCACATGCCCTAAGAAAGCCACATTTCTTCTTGTCATCCTTTATCATTGATGTGTTTTGCTCTGAGTTTCAATATCCTAATTTAGGATGGCATTGGACCCCTTCAAATCCACCAGTTCATATCTATCATTCAACATTGTGGGAAAGCAATTTTGTACCATTACTTTATGACATTTGTGACCATTTCATGGACACCATTTACGTCAAGATATTAAAATAGGAGGCACCTGCCTTCTTAGATGATGCCATAGCCTTCATCAATACAATTGGTGATTGGTATGTCTATGAGTTTTTTTCACATATCAGAGTATGGGGAAGTGACATTGTTCATCCTCTACCTAGAATAGTGCCTGATAGATTGGTCATTCAAGAAGTCTCCTATCATATTGTTACTAATGGTGTCTACAGGAAACTCACTGGCCCCAAGAAGAAAGGATGGCGTAAATTTTCTTTGAACCTTGGGCCATTGGTCATCCCAACCTCAAATTGGGCTGCAATGCTTGGTGACCAGGTGCCTCCTCTAAAATTGGGTTTTGCTCCCAAAAGGAAGCATGATCCTAAGAAGTTCCTTAATGCACACTTCAAACAATATCATATGAAGATGGATTATCTTCATGAAAAAGTCCCAGATGATTCTATCTACCAGGGAGTGAATAGATGTTCTAAGGTCCTGACTAGGGCCAAGTGTCAAGAAGAACAACATTAGATTATGGCATATTAGAGAGAAATTAAAACTAAATTCTACAGGAAAAGAACTATGGAGATGAATCTGATTGAGAAGGTGAGAAGAGATAAAGAACAAAAGCAGATCCAATAGGCTAATGCCCCTTTAATGTCACTTATCTAGATGGAGATAAAGGTAAAGCTCCCATGGAAAATCCTCCTCATGTGAAAACAATTGAACAAGTTAAAGCATTGTTGCATACCTCTCATCATTTCCAGCAAGAGTTCGCAAAGTTGAATTCAGTATTGGACACTCGAACAATTGAACCTCCTAAGCTTACTGTGGATGTTCAGGTGACTGCTGCAGCTATACAGGTAGCTGATGATTTGATAATAGCTGAGGTCAACTTAGCTAAAAGATAGAAAATCCAGATCCCTACATCACAGGTCCCTAATGTTGATCTCATTAACAGTGATGTTGATGATGGACCCAGTCCCCCAGTATCAGTGACTGAAGGAGTAACTCAAGAAATGATTGAGAAAGTGACTGAATAGGTAACTGAAGATTCACAAGCAGTTACAAATTTGCTAGATACTATTGAGATGGATCATTCTTTTTCAGACTAAAAGGTATTGCAGGTCACTACTACCCCTGACATCACAACTTCATCACTTTTGTTGTCATCTATTCATGATCTTACTTCTTTGTCCCCAGGGTTTATCCCACCATTTTCTATATCACAACTTTTTCGTACTCTGACATCTAGAGCCACCCCATTTTTAGATAACTCTGTCCCTTTTTCCATTCCCTCCTCTATTTTTGCATAGGTCCAGTCTTTGATTTTCCGTCGGCAAGTACTGATACCTAATTTATCACCACCCACCACTGATGATCCATCCACAACTCTTCCTCCATCATCACCTGCTACCAATGATCATGTCCCACTTTCTGAGGCCTTCACTTCAATCCCTTCTCCAACCCCTGTTCCATCAGTTCCTTTGATTATTTCTACCCCTTTGACTACTCCTCAAGTTACTATACCTATACCCAATCCCACTATCACTCAAACATTGTCCTTATGATGAAATCCCATGTATATACATATATATAAATAATATTTTATGTTATATATATGTTTATTTGATATGAAAACTTTTATTTTTCTTCAAAGTTATCAATTATATACTTATATAGTTATTTCTTATGATAGTTGTCAACTATTAATAAAACCCAAGGGTTATGCCTTGAGTTTAACCATATTACTTTTTTTGCATTTAACTCCAAGTATTCTCAAATAAAACGAAAGAGTTCATATAATGTATTGTTTGAAAGATGTTACTTCTACTAAGTAATATCTTATAATAGAAATGGATTATATATATATATATATATATATATATACTTATATGTTATATTCTTAAAGGTACTAAGTATCTATCCTTGAGGCGTTTACCCTCACAAAAAGAAAATAAAAGAGATTACTTGATTTCTTCTTAATATAAAATGGTTAGTTTGTGGTGATTACTAGATAGTGGGTTTTAACCATATAAAACACTAGGCATCCTATCACTACAACAAAATAGCCCTTTAGGGGCAGCTTTGTCTTGCGGGAGTCTCGGTAAACCCCCCCCTTAAAAAAAATTTCAGACCTTTGGAGGCGGTCTTTTAAAACCGCCCCTAAAAGTCATGGAAATTGGACTTTTGGGGCTGGTTTTTTAAATCCGCCCCCAAAAGTCCTAAAATTTGACTTTTGGGGGCGGTTTTTGGAAACCCCCCCTAAAAGCCCAATTCTCATAACTTTTGGGTGCAGTTTGTCAACCCCCCCCCTAAAATCCGAATTCTCATAACTTTTGGGGGAGGTTTGTCAAAACCCCCCCTAAAAGTCATGAGAATTGAACTTTGGGAGGCGGCTTGTTTGGAACCCCCCTTAAAAGTCATGAGAATTGAACTTTGGAAGGCGGTTGTTTGAAAACCCCCCTAAAAGCCCAATTCTCATAACTTTTGGGGGCGGTTTGTCAACCCCCCCCTAAAAGTCATGAGAATTGAACTTTGGGAGGCAGTTTGTTTGGAACCCCCCTTAAAAGTCACGGGAATTGAACTTTTGGAGACAGTTATTTCAAAAGCCCCCCTAAAAGCCCAATTCTCATAATTTGTTGGGGTGGTTTGTCAAAACCCCCACTAAAAGTTATGAGAATTGAACTTTTGGAGACAGTTTTTTTGGAACCCCCCTTAAAACTCATGGGAATTGAGCTTTTGGAGACATTTTTTTGGAACCCCCCTTAAAAGTCATGAGAATGGAGCTTTTGGAGGTGGTTTGTTGGAGCCCCCCCCTAAAATTCATGAGAATTGAACTTTTGGAGGCAGTTATTTGGAACCCCCCTTAAAAGTCATGAGAATTGAACTTTTGGAGGTAGTTTGTTGAACTCTCCCCCTAAAAGTCATGCAAATTAAAAATTTGGTGGTACTTGTTTAAACCCCCCCCTTAAAAGTCATGATAATTAAACGTTTGGAGGTGGTTTTGTGAAACACCCCTTAAAAGAAATGAGAATTGAACTTTTGGAGGTGGTTTATTGAACCCCCCTAAAAGCCATGTGACTTGAAATTTTCGACAACGTTTTTTGAAAAGCCCCTAAAAGTCATTTATGTACGTGGGTTAGGTGTGTCACATGGGTTCAACAATGCATCTCGTCAAAACATTGGAGCTAAGCTAACACAAGCTATTGTAGTGTTAGGAAGGGTGTGCATCATCATTCAATACCATATCCCATTAGAGCTCTACAATTGAGGCAATCATGCTAGGTTTTTCACATCAAAGATGGTTCTCACACTCCAACTTTCCATGATCCATGGTCAAAATACAAACTTGTGTGCCATAACATTATCCTTTATGGCTTATGGACCATGTGTAGGGCCCTAATCACCACATGATTCCTACACAAGGAATATTTAGCTTGCAAGTGGGCATGGTGGCCGTTTCAATATTTACAACATCATGGATGGTTCTTCAAGCCTAATCCATGGTTTCCATGGTGTTAGATCAAAATCTAGTTCATAATGACTGGCAGTTACCTCAAGGTCTTGTGACCTATGGGAGTTTCTCTATACCATCACATAGGCCAAAGGAAAGGAATCTTTAGCTTTTGAGTAAAACATTGTCATTTTTTTAGTGTTTTCATGTCGTGGATGGTTCTAGGAGCCTATGTTATGGTCTAGGGACAAACTGTAGGTTCTTGTGCAATAAAACTTTATTTTGAGACCCATGGGCCATGCATAGAAACTTGAGTCATCATACATACCCTAGATAGGGAATATTTTGTTTATAGTCTAAGTTCTTGTGTTTATTTTTGCACCAATTTTGGTTTGATAAAATCCCATACAGTGATCATTCAAACCTTGATGTCAAAGTCTTTGATCTAAAACCTTGGTTATAAATAACCCAAGGTCAAAGTTTATTTTGTTAGTGTGTTGATTTTGTGCATTAGGCATGTTAGTGATTGGATTAGGGGGTAGCGGGTTAGGGTTAGAGGGACACTAGCTTAAGGGGATATTTTCTACAATTTCATAATGTGGTAGGCTTTGGGGAGTTTTGGATTAGAAGCGAGGCACCTAAGGGATTAATGGGTTATTAGGAAAGGGGTTTTGGTTTTGTTGGTACAAGTGGTTAAGTGGTTTATAAATTATCATGTTATTCGATTTGGGTCTAGATGTTAAGGTTAGGTATGAGGTGAGGGGGTTAGAGGTTGAAGCTTCCTAGGTGCATGAATTCATTGCATGGATCAAGTGTGCCAAGTGCATGAATCATTTACATGGGTTGGTTGTGTTAGGTGAGTATCTAATTAGTGCCATTATTTATGGTGTCCATTTCAATATTTGTAACACAAATGATGGTTCTCATGGCCTGGACTATGGCATGTGAACTAAATTTAGGGTCTAATGCCATATTAATTTTCCATGGGGTTGATGGTTCATACATGCTAACCTAGATTACCACATAAGAATCTCTAGCCTACATGTGAGATCGTCCCGATCATCATTGTCACCATCGTCAATGTCATTGTTGTTGTTGGTTTGTCCATGGTTATGTAAACCAATAAACCAACCATGGTTTAATATTTATAGGTTATGTAAACCAATAGTGGTTCTCATAACCTAAATAATGGTCCATGGTTAATAAAGTTACTATATTATTCATGGTCCATGTGTAGGGCCCTACACATAATTACTTTACCTTATAAGTGAGATATTGTGGCCATTTCAATATTTGTAACATTGATGATGGTTCTCGTGGCCTATACCATGGCCTATAAACTAATTTTAGGTCCTAATACTATATTAATTTGCTATGGGGTTGATGGTCCACGCATGTTAACCTAGATTGCCACATATGACCTACGTATGGAATATATAGCCTATATTTAATTAGAATTCCTTTTGTTTCTCACGAGTGATGCTTAAGGCCTTGAAACATCACATAATCTCTATAGAGGGAATATTTCAAATACAAGTGGGATATCATGTTGGTAATTTTGAGATCTGTAACACCAAAAATTAAATTTTTCCTTCCAATTTCAACATCCTAGTTATTGTCATTCCATCACCCTTTCTTCTCATTGTTTTCCCCTTTATGTGAAGGGTGACTCAAGTGGCTTCCATTGGACAACATTGGCAACAATAAATCATAACATAACAAAATGCCAATATCTAAGGCCTCGAATATATTGCAAACTAATGAGTTGGGTGAATTCAAGATGCAATTACAATAATTATTAGACAGAGGGTTCATATGACCAAATGCATCACCTTGGGTAGCACACATATTGATAGTCGATAAGAAGGATGGAACCTTTTGGATGTGCATTGGTTATAGAATGTTGAATAAAGTTACAATTAAGAACAAGTACGTCTACCCAAATTGATGATCCTCTTAATTAAATCATATGGGATTTTTTTTTTAAAAGTTCGACTCAAGTTTTGAGTATCATCATATGAGAGTGGAATAAATTAGCATACCAAAGACTTCTTTTAAACTATATATGGGCATTATGAGTTCCTAGTTTTCCCCTTTGCATTGAAAAATTCTCCATACTTTTCATTTAATTAACAAATGATGTGTTCCAAAAGCATTTAGACAAGTGTGTTTTGGTATTCATTGATGACATCCTAATATATTCTCAAAATGAGGAGGAATGTAACACTTATCGCATTTATTCCTATTGTTGTAGAAGCTATGTGAATACCATCTATATGCTAAGTAAAGAAAATGAAAATTCTTTAAGAAGGAGATTAAATATATCAGGCTTGTCATATCTAAAGAAGGATTAAAGATACACCCTAATAAGATCGAAGCTATGTCTAGTTGTCCAACCCCCAAAAATGAGACCAAAGTAAGAAGCTTCTTGGAATTAGTGGGATATTATCAAAGAGTTGTCAAAGGATTCTAAAAAATCATAAGATCCTTGCTGAAGTTAGAAGATAAAGGTGTCAAATTTATGTGGAAAACCATACATGAAGAAAGATGCCGAGAACTTAAAGAGAATTATCATGACAACACCTATATTATTGATACTTCCTTGCTTTGATAAGGATTTCATGGTATGCATAAATGTGAGTGGTGAGAGAATTTAGGGATTGCTCATGAAGGAAGGAAAAGTGGTGGAATATGAGTCTAGGCAGTTAAACATTCACAAGCAAAAGTAAGCAAATCATGACAACTTGGATATCTTAGTAACATTATATTCCCATGTCCTAAATGCATGGAAATATTACTTAATTGATAGAAAGTTTGAATAGATCATGAGATCTTGAGATACTTGTAGACTCACCCACCATTGAATGCTAGGTACTAGTGATGGTTGACGTATTTGGCCAACTATGATTACAAGTTATTTCACATAAAAGGGGAAGAGAATCAAGTGACATATGCCTTGAGTTGAAGATGCCATATATATGCAATCTCCCAAGCTTAATCAAATTTAAGAAAAATGATAGGAGGCGATCCAATGATGACAAATGTTACCAAGAGATGTGTGAAGCTCTATTAAGAAATGAGAGTTGGATGGAGAAGGAAGTCAAAAATATGAAGATTAACATTTAGTTGAAGTGAAGTACTACTGTGAAGAAATCAAATGTATGTGCCCAAGTTAAGAGGGTCAGTGTTCCACGAGGCCCACGATGCTTGAATTCACTAGGGTACTCAGGATATCAAAAGACCTACCTAACTCTAAAGATAATCAGGATTAAAGGCATACACCATAGATTTTTCTATGGAGAAATTAGATTTATGTGCCGAATTAGTCAAATTGAGAATGTTAGTGTTCCATGAGTCCCATGGTGCCCCTTATTTCTTCTAGAATAGTCTTCATGTAGCAACAAGTTATGGAGGAGGAGCTTTGGAGAATTTAACGGGAGGCCACTAAGCCTTGGGTAGCAATAGGAGGTCCTTGAGCCTTAGGTTTTTTACATGGAGGATTGTGATTGAATTGAGGATGCTTGGGTTGAGGAGAATTTATAGAGGTGTGGTGGACTCAGAGGAGCACACGAATGAGGAGGTAGTGTTGGAGCATTGGATACATTTGGATGAGAATGTTGTACCTTTTTCTTGTGAGTACTCACCATGGGACCCTTGCTTAATATGCATGCCTACCTCAAAGCTTGAGATATGTCATGTTAGAGTTGGAGCACTACACATTTGACTTAACTAATGATTAGTTAGGTTTCTTAAGATAGATGTAAATTGTGTACCTTGTCCACTTTACTATTGTTGGCTTCCCTCACCTATTCTATATAAAGGAAGGAGATAATCTTTATTTGAATGCAATCATTTACATCATATTGCTTAGGCATCCATTAAGTCATTTTGTATCTTGAAAATGAACTTTTCAAGAGTCTTTATGCTTATTTTTATGCAAGGGAGGAATGAGATAGGGTTTATGAGAGGAAATTCCTAGACGAGGGTTGAAGTGCTTGGGTTTGATTCCTTATGTGAGAAGAACCTAGGGTTTGTGGAAAAAACCCTAGTGAAGACTTGGAGCACTTTTCTTTGATATTTATGTGGAGTGAGTTTGGTAAAATATCAAGGGTGGACTTGTTGGTGTTGATGCTAGCTTTTTGTGAAGCCTTTGATGTGGTTGGATAACTTGGTGGGACACCTTTCTAGGCCTTTGTATTGTTGGTTGGGGTTTTGTATCGATGATGAATGATATAGATAGGGATTGAAAATTACTAGAGAGTCCCAACTTGTAATAAGCTTGAAGAACTATCTTGTACTAACTTGTGATAAGTTGTTGGTATGTATGTACTTGTAATTTCATTCTTATGTATATATGAAGAGTACTTTGTTGTCTAAATGTTGTGTACTTGTAGGTATGATTTTCAAATTATAATCTCATGGTGAATGAGTAGTTTCTAAGGTTATTTATTATGTAGATTTATCATGAATAGCTAGCAGAGTTTGTTGAGTGATTTGACAAAAATATAGAATCTATGTTGATAGATTTATGACTAGAATAAATCTATTGTAATTAAGTAATTTTTAGATCGGTTATATGTTGGGATTTGTGCCCTAAGGGATGACAACATATTTACTTTTAAGTACATTTTTTAATGTTGATTTTCTTAGGCTAACTTGTGTATGTGGTTCGACAGAAGTGAATATTTTACTACTATAATTTACATTTTAGATTCATCCCTAAGGCTAAAATTTCAGAGGAAGTAGATTCAGGGATCCTCAAGTTTGTGGTGAAGCTTTTGAATTTGCATTAAGCAGTGTTTTCTTAAATTTTCCACACCCCATCCATTATTAATATCACCCAATTTCCTATGAAATCCACCACCTAGGCTTGGGCATAAAATTTCCCAAGCCACTACTTGTACAAATGTCAAATTGGGCTCTCTCCATGGTATGCCAGTAAAGGTTGCCTCGGAAGGGCCTTTATTTTGGACTTATGGAATCCAAACACTTAGCAATGGCATATGTCGAGGAATCCTAGATGTTTCCAAAAGAAAAAATATGTGGACAACATTTTTCTCGTCAATCTTGGTTATAAGGATTCCATAGAGTTGTTTATATAAAATGTAAATGCAAGGGAATGTCCTACATTTTAGGGATTGGAGATGACAAAGTAGGTATCCTATTCATACCTATGATATAAAGGACATTTATGAGTGGGTGTGACACTTCTCTAACAAGGTGCTAGGATTAAATAATAATAATAATAATTTTTCTAAATACCTATCTAGTTGCCTTTTCCTCCTGGGCCCTATTCCCTGAATCCTTGCCCCCTTTTGAATCCCATTAAATAAAAAAGAGGGAATACCAAAATCTAAAATATATAACAACAAAAATAAAAGGACTATTTTTAAAATTAGAAGGATTGGGAGGTGGAGGAATCTCTTCTTATTACTCAATTGAGTGATCAAATTTGGACTTAGGCTCAACATTTTTTTTACTCTTAGAAAACATTTTGGTCTACGGAGATAATGATCTGGCATACATGAACCTAGTAATACATCCTTGTAATGTCCCCATTTTGACCCCCTTTGTATTAAATCGTAAATGATGTAAATATTGTAATTTAATCATGGTGAGGAGCTCAAGGCCAAGACCCCACCATTGATTTAGCGTTTGATGTATCGAAAATTAAAGGAATAGATGCCTATGGTTCTTGTGCTAGATAGGCACAATGTAAATAAGACATCATGTAAATACAAATTTTTAAAGAAAAATACCCACAACTAGCTATGCAATGCAACAAAGAGATGGGGCATGATTCTACAAGGAATAGGGAGGGAAATTATTCAAACCCTTGAGCCAATGGTGTTAATCCATGTGTCAATGAGAAAACCCATAAACCACCAACTACCCATTTTGGGTTATGGACCCAATCATTTAATTCTTCCATAAATTGGTTGAGGTAGTTAATGCCGTGGGAATGAAGAGGTATGGCAGCCAATTTCGTGCATGGGCAAGCCATCAACCTCGAAATTCGTGTTTTTGCTTCTTGGGCAAGAAAACACCCACAAAATGGTGCCCAAAGCCATTGGGAACATACAGTCTTTCCTCTCTCACGCAGTCTGAACTACTGGGCCTTTTCCCATCACGTTTTTACCAATTTCCTGCATTTTACCATGGCTGGGAGCTCGTTTTTGTGTTACATAGTGGCTGGGAGAAAGGGAGTCACGTTTTGGGGGTTTATAGAGGTCATTTTTGCCCCAGAATGTCCATGGACATTTTTCTAAAAACGGATTTGGCTTCCCAGGGTTGTTCCCCATCTTCCAGTTTTGTTTTTGGGTTTCCCACGTTTTTCTGAAGCTACTGAAAACCCCATCTTTGGGTATCTCATTGTAAAAAAAAATGTTTTATCATGCCCAATAAGTGTGGGCTCTACTGTTATGTGCATCCCGGTTTTGATTTGAACCTGTGAGCAAGAAACTTGGACTAGTAGTGGATAGAATTGGCTTGATAAACCTAGTGGAGGGAGTAACCCCTCAAGAAGATCAAGAGGGCTTTGGCTACTTTTCTATGCACACCCTGAGAGCACTAGAAAGGAAGGTATGGCTTGAGGGACTGTGTGCAGTGAAGAGAATACTTCCTTGTGTTGGGTGTGTAGGCATTGTGAGTGCCAAGATGAATAGATCTTGTCGAGGTATCCATAGCTCTGTGGTTGAGCTCACTAGCTTAGCAATTCTTCCTTTCCATCTCCTAGCAGCCTGAGAAACCCAACTGTAGTTTGGCTTGGCTGATTTGGTGTATCTTTGGGGTATGTGTGAGTCTGTTGTTCCCTAATTCCTTGTAGAGATCATGCCCAGCTCGGGGGTGGCAGTGTGTGGAGATATTGATGACCACAACTGGCCTATGGTTGGGTGGAACGTTGCAGTTGCATAGCCAGTTGCTTGGGACTACTTGGTTAAGATAAGTATTCTCTTGTGTTAATTTTGCAATTATTATTTGATGAATATTTGAATGAATGATGGATGTGTTAATGAATTTACTTCCGTTGTGTTTTCAAATGTTTATGCATTTGCATATATCCATCTTCATTTTAAATTGAATGATTGTTTATTAAGTATGGGACTAGATGCCCAGTGTTTAGCATCACGATCCTCTCTATCATGTTGGTATGATAGGAGGGGGCGTTACAATCCTACTACTGTAGTGTAAGAATACTAGGGTTAGTTTTAAAATTAATATTAATACAAAATTTAATTACTTATTAAAATTTTCAACCTAATAGCTATTAAAGCTTATTATTTAAAAATATAGTATTCCTACTATGATTTAGGGAAGCTAAAACATGGATCTAGGGGATATCCTAAAAATACTAAAGAAGATCCTAAATTACATTACCACTAAACCAAGAGAATTATTTTTTAAAGAACATATTAACTATAGAGTATTAATGTTATCAAAACTATGGGGATTATAAACCTTAACCTAGAGCAAGCCACGGTCCACTAATAACTAGGGAAATGAAAGATTCTAAATTCATTCTAATACTAAGGTCTCCTATCACAATAAAATACCTACCAAGGGAAGTGAATAATTATTGATAAATCTCCTATAGAAGCTACAATGATAGAAAGGGAAGATACATTCTAAGCTTAAAACCAGGACTAGGAAATGCAAATTATAAAGATGATTGATTATTGTTAATGACTAGGGATTAATTTGTTAGAGAGGTCAATTTGTGTCGTGAGATTTAGTATGATTAGAGTAGTCTATATTACTCTTGTTAGTTGTATCCATACTATTGAATTTATTTCTAAGGAAGTGAATGACACGCTGCGAGCATTCCCCAATTTTCAATCCATCATCCCTATTTAGGTTTATGGGATGCTTCTCAATTTCAATAGTATCCCGTATTTTTCCTCTTCATAGTGATCCTACTCTCACTACCAACTTGGAATCCTCAATACAAATGTGTTGTTTTGAGGTGCGGGTGTGTTCAACTCACACATATTTCTTATGTTTTTCATGTATTATGTCAGCACCATGATGTTAAGATTTAATATGCTAAGACAGAAAATAGCAGCATTACATTCCATTTCACAATAATAGCATATACAGGATCACTGAAGAAACAACAAGCATAGCATAAACACAAGAGACAGAGATTTATCCTGGGAAACCCTCATGGGGTAGAAAACCCAGCAAAGCTTCCTTAGATGACCAACAATATACAAAGATGAAACCATATAGTCACTAAGCCATGGTGGTGTCCTATAATTCACACCCTAATAATGTTTCCTTTTTACCTTTTCCTTATAATATAGTGTTGCATGTAAGCACAGAGGGGGTCTTATCACAAGCCATCCCTGCCACGATCATGGGTTTGATTTTGGACTGAAATTATCTTCATGTGGTCACCAAGCCATGATAGTTCCTTTCAGTGTTACAACTGGAAGACAAGGAGTCTCATTACTGAGCTAGCTTGCTTATTTTTCAGGTCAAGTTTGTGAATGGCATTTCCAAAATATGATCACCAAGTCAGGATAGTGGTCTTATGTGAACAAGATCTTATGCACATATTTTATGTTTGTTCTAAAACAAAAATAAAAATAAAAATAAAAAGAGGAATAAGAAAATGAATAGATTGGTAATAATGTATCTATATGTAAATAAAGCATTTAATAAGTCAAGGTCATTAATGATTTGTATATCTCGAGTTTTGTGAAGCTTGTTCCCAAATTCATCAAAAGCTGTCTTCCTATGATTACATATTGGTAAAAGGTTCATGTCATTTCTTAAATCTCCTTATCAGATTTGCATTATCTTTAAATTGATCATGGATCAGAGTATAACGATCTTATGTTTAGTTCTACTTATTGATTGTCCTTTTATAAGCATTTTCTAAAACTTCAGGTCGTAAATCAGTTGGCTGACATACTTTCCTTGATCGAGGTTTTGTCTGCAAAGATAAATGGTTCTTCCCAGCTAGTCGCCATTTGTTGTAGGTACAACAAATCCCATGCTTCATTTTATCATGGGAGCCCCAAATTTTTTTAAATACAAAGGTATTTGGGTAAGGTTCTTATCCAAATGAGATTTCTCTTAAATTTCGTTTGTATGATCTCATACCTTTGCTTATGGTTTGTACAATAATCATTTTTCCTTTGAAAATTTCTGAGTTTTTGGGTTGATTTTCTTGCCTTGTGGAAAGCTTTCATTTTTTTTCAAAGTGTCATTTTTTTCCGCAAATCCGAAACCTAAAATCCTGAAATCCTAAAACCCGCAATTGTGGATTGTGGGAATTGTTTGTTCTTTCTTTTGGAATTTTGTCAACCCGAAACCCACAACCCGAAATTGCGGGTTGCAGAAAGACTGTGTTAATATTTTCAGAAATTTTGATTCTGCAACCCGAAACCCGCAAATTCTGGATTTCAGATGGCGGGAAGTTGTTATGTTAATAAATCACGTTCTTCGTTCCCGAAACTTGAAACCCGCAAATTCTAGATTTCAGATTGCGGGAAGAGTTTTTTCAATTTTAAACATTGTTTTCATTTCCGAAACCCGAAACTTGCAATTGCGGATTGCGGATTTTGGAAACACGTTTGTTTGTTGTTTTGCAATTTGTAAACCCGCAACCCACAACCCACAAATTGTGGATTGTGGATTGCAGGAATTTTGAATAAAGTTTTGAAAATAAAACTTGTGGACCCGATCCCGCATCCCGCAGGGGGTAATATCAACCGCTCTTTTCTTTTAATCTCACGGTCCAGATTTGATCCGACCAGAAATTGATAAATACATGATTTGTCCTATTTTTCTTCATCATTTTCACTATCATAATTTACGCTGCTACGTGGATTTTACTGTGAATTTCTTACCACGGTCATTCTCACGAGTTTTTTGTTATTTTTAGGTTGGTTTGTTGTCATTTTTTCATTTGTTGTTTATGGTTTTCCTGTTTATGGTTTAGTTTTGATTTTGTTTTATTTATTTACCAGAAATTCCAAGCTTTGCCAAGATGTCACCGAACACTCAGTCTAAGACAGTCCACAGGGATTCGCTGACTAAGGACCCAAATTTTGGTATCTTCTTAGATACCAGTGAGAGGGTTACTGAAACATACCAAATGGATTGGCCAAGATATATTTAATTTTTGATAATGATGATCTTTTTGGCATCAAGGAAGACCGGCCTGCATATGAGAAGATTAGGGCTTCTCAAATCCATGCCATTGTTGCCCGACCCACTGTCCTACCTTACACATACCCAGTTAAATGGATTGTGGAAAATGCTAACCCTAAAGACCAATCATTAAATGATAGTGTCGGGTCGCAATTGAAAACCTTTCGTCTTGAAGTCTTTATCAGGGCTTTTTCTCTTAAGCCAACTACACAAACCGTTAGCCCTAAATTCATAACATCATCTAAAACCAGGTACAATTTTGATGAAATAATGAAATCATGGATGATCAAACCTAGAAGTTTTTTTGCCGAAGGTTGATAACCTCTACCCAATTATTTTGTTTAGGGAGATTTACTCTTTACTGGAAGCCATGCTTTGTAGGCTCTTTGGCCTTCCCAACTGTTCAGTCTTCAAATCTGAATGGGCTCCAATAACTCATTATGTGTTAACAACAGGAGAGTCTTTCCATTGGGCATCTATCCTGTCATCAAAAGTGAAAACAACAATTCAATATTATCAAAAGGCACTTGCCCTGAGAAATCCACATTTCTTCTTGTCAAACCTTTATCATTGATGTCTTTTGCTCTGAGTTCCAATATCCTAATTTAGGATGGCATTGGACCCCTTCAGATCCAGCAGTTCACATCTATCATTCAACACTGTGGGAAAGCAATTTTGTACCATTACATTATGACATTTGTGATGACACTCTATTGATCTTATGATCACTCTGAGAGGCTAATTCGAATTGCCACCTTAGGCATTTGAATTACTCTATTCATAATCTTACTACTTTGTCCCCAGGGGTTATCCCACCATTTTCTATATCACAAGTTTTTTGTACTCTGACATCCAGAGCCACCCCATTTTAAGATAACTCTGTCCCTTTTTCCATTCCCTCCTCTATTTTTGCATAGGTCTAGTCTTCGACTGTCCGTCGGCCAGTACCGATACCTACTTTATCATCACCCACCACTGATGAGCCATCCACAACTCTTCCTCCATCATCACCTGCTACTAATGATCATGTCCCACTTTCTGAGGCGTTCACTTCAATCCCTTCTCCATCCCCTGTCCCATCAGTTCCTTTGATTATCTCTACCCCTTTGACTACTCAAGTTACTATAACTATACCCAATCCGATTATCACTCAAACGCCTTCATTGATCTCAACAGAGAATGTTATTTCAATTACTTCCGAAATAATAATTGAATATGAAGATGATATTGTAGTCCCTCTTGGACATTATTTGTATAGCAAGGAAAATAAAGCAGTGGTGAAAAGGGGTAAGAAGAAGAGTAGGGATCAAGGTGCATTAGAGGTATCTGTGCCTAATAAAATAATATGGTCTCAACAAAAAAATGACCCCCAGACAAGAGCAATTGAGACAACCACAGCCTTAGGATCATTTGCTGGTGCAAACCTTGATTCAGTCCAGATACTAAATAGAGAGATTGATCGGAAGAAGGAAGAGTTGGAAAGGCTGGAAAAAGAGTTGGTAAAGACTAAGAAGGAACATGAAATTTATTTTGTTGATCTCAAGAGGTTATGGGAAGACAAGTTAGAAGATTTGGAGCGAAGCAATACCTGCCTGCAGACTGAGCTTCGTAATGTACAAGCTGAGAATTCTGCCGATACACAAAAGATAGCCTTACTGGAAAAAAGATGTGAGGATGCAACTGCAAGTGCAGCCTCTTCTAGTTTCTCTAAGTTCTCATCTCGGGAATTTAAGGACTTGGCCCTCCAAGTTAATGAAGAACATCATAAGTTATTGGAGAAGCTATTCTGTACCCCAGATGAGATTAGGGAAACTCACATGACCTTTGGTAATATGGATGGTTCCCTTGAAGGGAAGAAAGCCAAAAGGTTGTAGGATTCTCAGGCCAGTCAAAACATTGGTGAGTGGTAGAGGTATATCAAGGACATACCACAAGAAATCCCTATTCTCAATAGTTTTCAATTCAAGAAGATCAGAGTTGCATTGAATACTTGGGTTGAACTTAATGAGTCCGTGTAACACATTCACAAGAAAGCACAAGCTATGTGCAGCAGGTGGTGGTATGCAGCAGATAACATCTTGGAATTGCTACATTTCTTAGCCTTGGAGCTCATTGAAGATGCTTTCCCACCTAAGTTGAGGGTTGAGCAAGTAGAAAGCAGGTGTGAGGAGGCTAAGGATAAAATTCAGCACCTTGAGGAAGTCAAGATTGAGATGTGGAGCAATTAATCAGGAATCCAGTTAAATTGGAAGGAAAAATCCATATCTACATCCGTATTTGGCATAAGTTCTAAGAATGAGATGGAGACATTCGAATGTAATGCCCAGTTGGGGCTTGAGTGAGCTAACTATCAGAATGTGGATGAGTTGTTAGGGAATTGGGACAAATGCAAAGCTTTTCTAGGCCATTAGTTTAGTTTTGATTTGGTGATCCTGGTTTGTGGGAATTTATTCCTTGTATTATTATTTTGTACCTCTTATTTAAAAGAGATAATATCTCGTCGAGAGGGATGATGGAATTTGGAGGACAAAATTTGCAGGAGAGACTGGAGATGCCCTGTTTTGATACAAGCTTGTAATTTCTTACAGACTATCATTAAATATAGTAAAGTTAATTTTCAGATCTACTTTTGTTTATTTGTCAAGTTTATTTGATGAATGTGATTTTACTCTGAATTGCTTATCTAATTCTATTTCAATCTTTTTGCAATTTATAAAGCACGATGATATATAGTTCAAGTTTTTCTTTGCTAATGATTTGTGTGTTCATGAAGTTTTAAGAGAGTTTATTCAATTAACAATTTTATCGATTTCTGCAAATCATTTTTACTGTGAAAATATAATTGATGTTAATTTTTCAATTAACATATCAGTTATAGGTCAAATCTTGAATGCATACAACCCTCAATTTGCCATTAGTTATTTTTTATTAAGTAATTGTAACTTGAGTAGTTAAGTCATTGATCTCTTTCATATTTATGTTTAATTGATGAATGTTCTTACCTATTTACATATCAAGCTGATCTGTACCTATTTCAAAACACTTCCTTAGTTTAGATCTAACCTAGTTTAGATTCTTTTAAGTAGAGTTGTGTTTGAAGACCTCTTACACTTTGTTTTCTTTCTTATAAAACTTATCCTTTGGATCAAAACTCACAAACTCATAGAGTGCCAGCAGAGGCCGAATATCCATGGGAGATCACTATACCAAATAGGTTGGGGATAGAACTGTCCTTGCGTAGGGCCTTTTGAATCATTTCAGTCTGGGTTTTTCCCATTTGTTGAGAGCCTAGGAACCCATTCTAGCACTTTGTACACCGTGCACATCTGAGGCCTCCACACACAGATAACCCTTTCGGGATTCGCGATGGCGCAGAACCAGAAAGGAAGTTTTGCATAGATGACGCACTGTCCACATGGACATTCTGCGCCGGTGCAAACCACCAAATTAAACTCAAAACTTAGCCAAAATAATTTTTTTTTAAAGGTTGGACAAAGTTCTAAAAGTGTTAAAATGTCTTTCTTGATAGGTATGGGGTGAGCACAATGGTTCTTGGGTGGCAGAAACACGAGCATGAGCTTGAAGATATGCAAGTTGAAAATCATCCACAAAGTGTTGCATAATCGAGGAACTGTGGGCTACTCAAGTATTTTTGAGCGCTGGGGATGATATCACAAGTACCACTATTGAGATACCTGGTCCAATGTTGGGACCCTATTCAGCAGCACTTCCATATAGGTGAGCACACGCTTACCATGGATGTCGAGGGCATCTAATTTTTATAGGGTTATCCCGGCGAGGGAGCCCTATGTCCTTGACCGGATCACGAGGTGGTGGTCGTTAGGTAGAGGAAATGATAGATCAGTTGTGTACTCCGGGTACTACGATGTTCGGTGGAAAAATTCCCATCAAGGATGTCCGGGACAGGGCTCTTCGACCAATACTCTTTACCATTGTTGGAGTTGTTTGCAGTCAATCTGATCACTTAGCGAGAAAAATGAAAATGATGTATGCCGAGGAGTGCATGACTCCTACTATGTTTAACTGGTGCGAGGGGCTTCTCACCAGCCTCTGAGATCAGTTGTGTCACATACCCATAATTTGTAAAAATTTAAAATTTTTCTAAGTGGTCTTATTCCCCGTCCAAATGGTTTACTTGCCATTAAAATGCTTTGCGGAATTATAAATACATAATCAGTATCTAAATTTCTACTTAATAAATGCGACATGTAATGCTTCATAAAATTTATCATTGATTATTTATGCAAGGGTGTTAGTACATACTTACAACAGGTTGAAAATACCTTTTTATCTTAAGTGATTCTTATGCACTACAATGGTTCTCGTATGAAACCTTTGTATGTAAAGGGTCAAAGTGATTGTATACTATGCTTGCAAAAATATAACTTCAACCATAGATATCTTTCAAGCATTGATAACACACTAACACATATTTAAATACTACCATCCCAAAATGAAGATTTACAAACTTGAACCAAAATAATACTTACATCTTTATAGTCCTCATTTTGAACACATGTTATGTCCTTTAAACAACCTTTAACATGAAATGTCTTTTAACAGCTTTTAACATGAAATATCTTTTAAAATAACTTTTACATAAAATACCCCTTTCCAAGATGCATTCAAAAAATGTGTTATAAACATCAACTTATTAAGATGACTCATACGAGAGAAAAATTATACAATAGTTAAGAAGGGACATACACATATAATAAAAGACATAGACAATAAACGAGGCCAAAGATAACATGGTTCACCCGTACACGGGCTAGTCCACAAAGGTGTGTGTGTCTTTTATTATTAGGAAAAAATAAAAGGATTACAACTAGCAACATGGTTGCTGCAACAAGAGTCCTTCTCCTTCCGTCGGACCTCTATTACATAGAGTTTTTCAATAATTAAACTAAGGACCTCTTTTAAATCATAAATTGAGAAATATACAAATCCTTTCATTATTTATAATAAGAAACAACTTACCATACTTTAACATATATTTAAAATTAAGAATACAAATATATGTATGCTTCCTAATAATTAAAATAAGTATATCTCTCCTTTTTTAAGAATGTACGTAAACCCTTTTCACTATCGAAACTACACGGCAATTCTCCTTTCTTATATTAAGAATATATATATATTAAAGAACATCTCTTCATACATCCATTAAGAATATTTATTACATTTTTCAATATTATAACTAGAGGGTATCTCTTCCTTTATACATTAAGAATATATATCATATTGTAAACACACCTTGTATGTATAGTGCAAACGTTTAAGCGTTGGATTTTTAAGAACCCAACAATATTCAAATTCAACTATATGGATTTTATTCTTAAAAAAAAATTAATATTTACAAGCTTTTTCCTGATAACCTAAATCCTAATAAATATACACTTTTCCAATATTAGTAGAAATGTAGAAACTTGGGCATTATAACAATTTATCCTAGCGAAATTCCCTCGCAACGATGGTAGAACTCACTCTATTGTAAGAGCATATAAATTAGATTTTAGTATTTTACACAACACTTACACCTTCATGCAATAAGACAGAGTTCAAGGCCTTTAACGAATCTGTTGATTTCTTAATAACATATAAATTTAGACGTGGAAAACAAGCGTTAAGCCCTCCTATTCCCACCGACTCAAGAATGCAACCTATTCAAAAATAACTAAAATATCTCCGAATTATGCAAAGGTTGTTTTCTTTACTCAGATCTCTGACTTTAACGAATGGTAAGGTGGAACGAAAAAGGTGATCATCACGTTTTCTAAGTTATTTCTCGTGTATATAAACTATACTCGTTTAAGGTTTACTTGAAATTTTAAAACGTTTTTATGAGATCCTTCAACTGAACTAAAATAGATAATTGAACTGAGTTTTGCCAGAACTTACGCTGTGGTGTTTCTAGTTAGGATCCCCGAGTCCGCGGCCTATAAAATCGCAGGGCCAGAGCTTGTGTGCTCTTATCCACCGGCTGTAGGATCGGTGTTCCTCTGCCGAGCTTTTCCAATGTAGAGACCACATGTTAGCCCTTCTTACTATGCTCTTCCCATGCATAAAGATCCTCCTTATTCCCCAACGCAGAGATGTGATTTATTGTGACAAACTTCATAACTTTTGACTCGGAGTTAGACCCGCTTATTTCCCGCGATGCACAGGGTAAATACAGAGATCAATTTTTAACTAGTATGTGCAGATGGTCGACAAACTAGAAAAATAGGCTATCCTCAAACAGACATAAATGCTAACTAAATGCGCAGAGATCTAACCAAGATCATATAACAAGATTTTAGTGCATGCTGCCGCAGAAATCTAACTCGTCGGCAGTGATTAACATCAAACTGTAAATTTATTATCAACCCTATGCGGTCACTAAGATCTACCTACAACAGAGATTAATACAAAAAAGGGAGCGATATGGTTACCGCAGGAATCTACCCCCAATCCAGACGGAGGGTTGCTTATCATATTTAAATCGCATGCAGTTTCTACCAGGGTGGCCTTTCCTTTCCCCTGACTCTCTTACTGCAACTCCACATGTTTTTTTTTTCCTTTTCCCTCACTCTTCACACAGATCTTTTTAAAAGAGTTCAGCCGTTCAATATCTCCTTCGTTAACAACGCCGAGATCCACCTCCCGATCGATGATTGTCCACTTCCCAGTATCCCTTTTCTACATGCAGCAACATAATAAAATCGGGTAACACCTTCACCAATCTTTCCCCATCGCCCAGCTCACCGCTCTCCTTTTCTGCTCTTAATCGTTTGCTAAGAGAAATTCTCCTCTCATTCCCCCCCTACTAGAAGTGAAGTGTGAATTCTATATACGAGACAAATGGCGGTGTGAAGGGAACTTGGGCCACATGGAAACTTCGACCAGAACGGTTATCTTAACATTAAGGCAAACAAAATCCTAAAATATCTTGGCTTAAGCCATTTGTCTAAGCCTTCCGAGATAGTGGTAGGTAAAAAGGGAGTAGGGGAGCCGCCCTTGTTGTATGAAGTAACTTTATCTTATGCATAAAACATATAACATGACACCCTCTTAAAGTCTAACCATTTCTTATATATATAAATACACACCTATATATATAAATATGTATTTATTTTAAAACTCAAATCGTAAACTAAAAACTTATAATATAACTTATTAATTCAACCAATAAAGTATATTGACAAGTGTATATTTTTATTATTTGTTGCAATCATACTATTATAGCACTTCATACCCTTCTCTATTCCACTATGTAGTTATTTCTTGCATTATCCTTATAATGAAATCCCATGTATATACATATATATATAAATAATATTTTATGTGACATATATGTTTATATTGATATGAAAACCTTTATTTTTCTTCAAAGTTATCAATTATATAGTTATGTAGTTATTTCTTACAATTAATAAAACCCAAGGGTTATGCCCTTAGTTTAACCATATTACTTATTTTTGCATTTAACTCCAAGTATTCTCAAATAAAATGAAAGAGTTCATATAATGTATTGTTTGGAAGATGTTACTTCTACTAAGTAATATCTTCTAATAGAAATGGCTTATATATATATATATATTCTTAAAGGTACTAAGTATCTGTCCTTGAGGCGTTTACCCTCACCAAAAGAAAATAAAAGAGATTACTTGATCTCTTATTAATATAAAATGGTTAGTTTGTAGTGATTACTAGATAGTGGGTTTTAACCATGTAAAACCCTAGGCATCCTATCACTACAACAAAATAGCCCTTTAGGGGCAGTTTTGTCTTGCGGGGGTCTCGGTAAACCCCCCCCAAAAAAAAAATTTCAGACCTTTGGAGGCGGTCTTTTAAAACCACCCCTAAAAGTCATGCAAATTTGACTTTTGGGGGCGGTTTTTTTAAATCCGCCCCCAAAAGTCCTAAAATTTGACTTTTGGGGGCGATTTTTGGAACCCCCCCCCCCCCCCCTAAAAACCCAATTCTCATAACTTTTGGGTGCAGTTTGTCAACCCCCCCCTAAACGTCATGAGAAATAAACTTTTGGAGGTGGTTTTATTGGAACCCCTCTTAAAAGTCATGAGAATGGAACTTTTAGAGGCTGTTGTTTGAAAACCCCCCCTAAAATCCCAATTCTCATAACTTTTGGGGGAGGTTTGTCAAAACCCCCCCTAAAAGTCATGAGAATTGAACTTTGGGAGGCGGCTTGTTTGGAACCCCCCTTAAAAGTCGTGAGAATTGATCTTTTGGAGGCGGTTGTTTGAAAACCCCCCCAAAAGCCCAATTCTCATAACTTTTGGGGGCGGTTTGTCAACCCCCCTCCTAAAAGTCATGATAATTGAACTTTGGGAGGGTGTTTGTTTCGAACCTCCCTTAAAAGTTACGAGAATTGAACTTTTGGAGACGGTTGTTTCAAAAACCCCCTAAAACCCCAATTCTCATAACTTGTGGGGGTGGTTTGTCAAAACCCCCAGTAAAAGTCATGAGAATTGAACTTTTGGAGGAAGTTTTTTTGGAACCCCCCTTAAAACTCATGAGAATTGAACTTTTGGAAGCGTTTTTTTGGAACCCCCCTTAAAAGTCATGAGAATTGAGCTTTTGGAGGCGGTTTGTGGGAGCCCCCCCTAAAAGTCATGAGAATTGAACTTTTGGAGGCAGTTATTTGGAACCCCCCTTAAAAGTCATGAGAATTGAACTTTTGGAGGTAGTTTGTTGAACTCTCCCCCTAAAAGTCATGCAAATTAAAAATTTGGAGGTAGTTGTTTAAACCCCCCCCCTTTAAAAGTCATGATAATTGAACGTTTGGAGGCGGTTTTGTGAAACACCCCTTAAAAGAAATGAGAATTGAACTTTTGGAGGTGGTTTATTGAACCCCCCCTAAAAGTCATGCAACTTGAAATTTTCGAGGAAGTTTTTTGAAAAGCCCCTAAAAGTCATTTATGTACATGGGTTAGTTGTGTCACATGGGTTCAACAATGCATCTCATCAAAACATTGGAGCTAAGCGGACACAAGCTATTGTCGTGTTAGGAAGGGTGTGCATCATCATTCAATACCATATCCCATTAGAGCTCTATAATTGAGGCAATCATGCTAGGTTTTTCACATCAAAGATGGTTCTCACACTCCAACTTTCCCTGATCCATGGTCAAAATACAAACTTGTGTGCCATAACATTATCCTTTATGGCTTATGGTCCATGTGTAGGGCCCTAATCACCACATGATTCCTACACAAGGAATATTTAGCTTGCAAGTGGGTATGGTGGCCGCTTCAATATTTACAACATCATGGATGGTTCTTGAAGCCTAATCCATGGTTTCCATTGTGTTAGATCAAAATCTAGTTTATAATGACTGGCAGTTACCTCAAGGTCTTGTGACCTATGGGCGTTTCTCTATACCACCACATAGGCCATAGGAAAGGAATCTTTAGCTTTTGAGTAACACATTGTCAATTTTTTAGTGTTTTCATGTCGTGGATGGTTCTAGGAGCCTATGTTATGGTCTAGGGCCAAACTGTAGGTTCTTGGGAAATAAAACTTTATTTTGAGACTCATGGGCCATGCATAGAAACTTGAGTCATCATACATACCCTAGATAGGGAATATTTTGTTTATAGTATAAGTTCTTGTGTTTATTTTTGCACTAATTTTGGTTTGATAAAATCCCATACAGTGATCATTTAAACCTTGATCTCAAAGTCTTTGATCTAAAACCTTGGTTATAAATAACCCAAGGTCAAAGTTTATTTTGTTAGTGTGTTGATTTGGTGCAGTAAGCATGTTAGTGATTGGGTTAGTGGGTAGCGGGTTAGGGTTAGAGTGACATTGGCTTAAGGGGATATTTTTTACAATTTCATAATGTGGTAGGCTTTGGGGAGTTTTTAGATTAGAAGCGAGGCACCCAATGGATCAGTGGGTTATTGGGAAAGGGGTTTTGGTTTTGTTGGTACAAGTGGTTAAGTGGTTTATAAATTATCATGTTATTCGATTTGGGTCTAGATGTTAAGGTTAGGTATGAGGTGAGGGGGTTCGAGGTTGAAGCTTCCTAGGTGCATGAATTCATTGCATGGATCAAGTGTGCCAAGTGCATGAGTCATTTACATGGGTTGGTTGTGTTAGGTTAGTGTCTAATTAGTGGCATTATTTATGGTGGCCATTTCAATATTTGTAACACAAATGATGGTTCTCATGGCCTGGACTATGGCATGTGAACTAAATTTAGGGTCTAATGCCATATTATTTTTCCATGGGGTTGATGGTCCATGCATGTTAACCTAGATTACCACATAAGAATCTCTAGCCTACATGTGAGATCGTCCTAATCATCATTGTCACCATCGTCAATGTCATTGCTGTTGTTGGTTTGTCCATGGTTATGTAAACTAATAAACCAACCATGGTTTAATATTTATAGGTTATGTAAACCAATAGTGGTTCTCATAACCTAAATAATGGTCCATGGTTAATAAAGTTACTATATGATTCATGGTCCATGTGTAGGGCCCTACACATTATTACTTTACCTTACAAGCGAGATATTGTGGCCATTTCAATATTTGTAACATTGATGATGGTTCTCGTGGCCTATACCGTGGCCTATAAACTAATTTTAGGGCATAATACCATATTAATTTGCTATGGGGTTGATGGTCCACGCATGTTAACCTAGACTGCCACATATGACCTACGTATTGAATATATAGCCTATATGTAATTAGAATTCCCTTTGTTTCTCACGAGTGATGCTTAAGACCTTGAAACATCACATAATCTCTATAGAGGGAATATTTCAAATACAAGTGGGATATCATGTTAGTAATTTTGAGATCTGTAACACCAAAAATTAAATTTTTCCTTCCAATTTCAACATCCTAGTTATTTTCATTCGATCACCCTGTCTTCTCATTGTTTTCCCCTTTATGTGAAGGGTGACTCAAGTGGCTTCCATTGGACAACAATGGCAACAATAAATCATAACATAACACAATGCCAATATCTAAGGCCTAGAATATATTGCAAACTAATGAGTTGGGTGAATTCAAGATGCAATTACAAGAATTATTAGACATAGGGTTCATATGACCAAATGCATCACCTTG
The DNA here is from genome assembly GCA_027924585.1 of Larix kaempferi. Classification (NCBI taxonomy): domain Eukaryota; kingdom Viridiplantae; phylum Streptophyta; class Pinopsida; order Pinales; family Pinaceae; genus Larix; species Larix kaempferi. Next base: position 16,219,232 of record BSBM01000519.1, read on the forward strand.
GGTAGCACACATATTGCTAGTCGATAAGAAGGATGGAACCTTTTGGATGTGCATTGGTTATAGAATGTTGAATAAAGTTACAATTAAGAACAAGTACCTCTACCCAAATTGATGATCCTCTTAATTAAATCAAATGGAATATTTTTTTTCAAAGTTCGACTCAAGTTTTGGGTATCATCATATGAGAGTGGAATAAATTAGCATACCAAAGACTTCTTTTAGAACTATATATGGGCATTATGAGTTCCTAGTTTTCCCCTTTGCATTGAAAAATGCTCCATACTTTTCATTTAATTAACAAATGATGTGTTACAAAAGCATTTGGACAAGTGTGTTTTGGTATTCATTGATGACATCCTAATATATTCTCAAAATGAGGAGGAATGTAACACTTATTGCATTTATTCCTATTGTTGTAGAAGCTACGTGAATACCATCTATATGCTAAGTAAAGAAAATGAAAATTCTTTAAGAAGGAGATTAAATATATCAGGCTTGTCATATCTAAAGAAGGATTAAAGATACACCCTAATAAGATCGAAGCTATGTCTAGTTGTCCAACCCCAAATAATGAGACCAAAGTAAGAAGCTTCTTGGAAATAGTTGGATATTATCAAAGAGTTGTCAAAGGATTCTAAAAAATCATAAGATCCTTGCTGAAGTTAGAAGATAAAGGTGTCAAATTTATGTGGAAAACCATACATGAAGAATGATACCGAGAACTTAAAGAGAATTATCATGACAACACCTATATTATTGATACTTCCTTGCTTTGATAAGGATTTCATGGTATGCATAAATGTGAGTGGTGAGAGAATTTAGGGAGTGCTCATGAAGGAAGGAAAAGTGGTGGAATATGAGTCTAGGCAGTTAAACATTCACAAGCAAAAGTAAGCAGATCATGACAACTTGGATATCTTAGTAACATTATATTCCCATGTCCTAAATGCATGGAAATATTACTTGATTGATAGAAAGTTTGAATTATGAATAGATCATGAGATCTTGAGATACTTGTAGACTCACCCACCATTGAATGCTAGGTACTGGTGATGGTTGAAGTTTTTGGCCAACTATGATTACAAGTTATTTCACATAAAAGGGGAAGAGAATCAAGTGGCATATGCCTTGAATTGAAGATGCCATATATATGCAATCTCCCAAGCTTAATCAAATTTAAGGAAAATGATAGGAGGCGATCCAATGATGACAAATGTTACCAAGAGATGTGTGAAGCTCTATTAAGAAATGAGAGTTGGATGGAGAAGGAAGTAAAAAATATGAAGATTAACATTTAGTTGAAGTGAAGTACTACTGTGAAGAAATCAAATGTATGTGCCCAAGTTAAGAGGGTTAGTGTTCCACGAGGCCCATGATGCTTGTATTCACTAGGGTACTCAGGATATCAAAAGACCTACCTAACTCTAAAGATAATCAGGATTAAAGGCATACACCATAGATTTTTCTATGGAGAAATTAGATTTATGTGCCAAATTAGTCAAAGTTGAGAATGTTAGTGTTCCATGAGTCCCATGGTGCCCCTTATTTCTTCTAGAATAGTCTTCATGTACCGGCAAGTTATGGAGGAGGAGCTTTGGAGGATTTAACGGGAGGCCACTAAGCCTTGGGTAACAATAGAAGGTCCTTCAGCCTTCGGTTTTTTACATGGAGGATTGTGATTGAATTGAGGATGCTTGGGTTGAGGAGCATTTATAGAGGTGTGGTGGACTCAGAGGAGCACACAAATGAGGAGTTAGTGTTGGAGCATTGGATACATTTGGATGAGAATGTTGTACGTTTTTCTTGTGATTACTCACCATGGGACCCTTTCTTAATATGCATGCCTACCTCAATGCTTGAGATATGTCATGTTAGAGTTGGAGCACTACACATTTGACTTAACTAATGATTAGTTAGGTTTCTTGAGATAGATGTAAATTGTGTACCTTGTCCACTTTACTATTGTTGGCTTCCCTCACCTATTCTATATAAAGGAAGGAGATAATCTTTATTTGAATGCAATCATTTACATCATATTGCTTAGGAGTCCATTAAGTCATTTTGTATCTTGAAAATGAACTTTTCTAGAGTCTTTATGCTTATTTTTATGCAAGGGAGGAAGGAGCTACGGTTTGTGAGAGGAAATTCCTAGACGAGGGTTGAAGTGCTTGGGTTTGATTCCTTATGTGAGAAGGACCTAGGGTTTGTGGAAAAAACCCTAGTGAAGACTTGGAGCACTTTTCTTTGATATTTGTGTGGAGTGAGTTTGGTAAAATATCAAGGGTGGACTTGTTGGTGTTGATGCTAGCTTTTTTTGAATCCTTTGATGTGGTTGGATAACTTGGTGGGACACCTTTCTAGGCCTTTGTATTGTTGGTTGGGGTTTTGTATCAATGATGAATGATATAGATAGGGATTGAAAATTACTAGAGAGTCCCAACTTGTAATAAGCTTGAAGAACTATCTTGTACTAACTTGTGATAAGTTGTTGGTATGTATGTACTTGTAATTTCATTCTTATGTATATATGAAGAGTACTTTGTTGTCTAAATGTACTTGTAGGTATGATTTTCAAATTATAATCTCATGGTGAATGAGTAGTTTCCAAGGTTATTTATTATGTAGATTTGTCATGAATAGCTAGCAGAGTTTGTTGAGTGATTTGACAAAAATATAGAATCTATGTTGATAGATTTATGACTAGAATAAATCTGTTGTAATTAAGTAATTTTTAGATCGGTTATATGTTGGGATTTGTGCCCTAAGGGATGACAACATATTTACCTTTAAGTACATTTTTTAATGTTGATTTTCTTAGGCTAACTTGTGTATGTGGTTGGACACAAGTGAATATTTTACTACTATAAGTTACATTTTAGATTCATCCCTAAGGATAAAATTTCAGAGGAAGTAGAATCAAGGATCCTCAAGTTTGTGGTGAAACTTTTGAATTTGCATTAAGCAGTGTTTTCTTAAATTTTCCACACCCCATCCATTATTAATATCACCCAATTTCCTATGAAATCCACCACCTAGGCTTGGGCATCAAATTTCCCAAGCCACCACTTGTACAAAGGTCAAATTGGGCTCTCTCCATGGTATGCCAGTAAAGGTTGCCTCGAAAGGGCCTTTATTTTGGACTTATGGAATCCAAACACTTAGCAATGGCATATGTGGAGGAATCCTAGACGTTTCCAAAAGAAAAAATATGTGGACAACATTTTTCTCGTGAATCTTGGTTATAAGGATTCCATAGAGTTGTTTATATAAAATGTAAATGCAAGGGAATGTCCTACATTTCAGGGATTGGAGATGACAAAGTAGGTATCCTATTTATACCTATGATATAAAGGACATTTATGAGTGGGTGTGACACTCCTCTAACAAGGTGCTAGGATTAAATAATAATAATAATAATTTTTCTAAATACCTATCTAGTTGCCTTTTCCTCCTCGGCCCTATTCCCTGAATCCTTGCCCCCTTTCGAATCCCATTAAATAAAAAAGAGGGAATACCAAAATCTAAAATATATAACAACAAAAATAAAAGGACTATTTTTAAAATTAGAAGGATTGGGAGGTGGAGGAATCTCTTCTTATTACTCAATTGAGTGATCAAATTTGGACTTAGGCTAAACATTTTTTTTACTCTTAGAAAACATTTTGGTCTAAGGAGATAATGATCTGGCATACATGAACCTAGTAAGACATCCTACTACTATAGTTTAAGAATATTAGGGTTAGTTTTAAAATTAATATTAATACAAAATTTAATTACTTATTAAAATTTTCAACCTAATAGCTACTAAAGCTTATTATTTAAAAATATAGTATTCCTACTACGATTTAGGGAAGCTAAAACTTGGATCTAGGGGATATCCTAAAAATACTAAAGAAGATCCTAAATTACATTACCACTAAACCAAGAGAATTATTTTTTAAAGAACATATTAACTATAGAGTATTAATGTTATCAAACTATGGGGATTCTAAACCCAAACCTAGAGCAAGGCACGGTCCACTAATAACTAGGGAAATGAAAGATTCTAAATTCAATCTAATACTAAGGTCTCCTATCATAATAAAATAACTACCAAGGGAAGTGAATAATTATTGATAAAGCTCCTATAGAAGCTACAATGATAGAAAGGGAAGATACATTCTAAGCTTAAAACTAGGACTAGGAAATGCAAATTCTAAAGATGATTGATTATTGTTAATGACTAGGGATTAATTTGTTAGTTGGTCAATTTGTGTCATGAGATTTAGTATGATTAGAGTAGTATATATTACTCTTGTTAGTTGTATCCCTAGTTAATGAGGAAGATGAGATCCGCAAAGAAGACAAGGAAAAAGAGGAAGTGGGAATAGTTGAAACCGTGGAAACAATGATCCCGGATGCAACAAAGGAAGATGTTACAATAGCTATGGAGGAATATGGGGAAGAGGAAGTAGATCGGGGAGAATTAGACCTGGACGAGTTGGAAAGAGAGTGCTAAAAAAAGAAGGGAGAAGGGTATGTCTCCAGGAGACAACTGGAACTCCTCTAGGATGCAATCATCAAGACCAGAGCTAGTCAAAAGTTGGGTATTCGAGCCGAATCCCAAATGGGGAATAAACGAAAATCCCTGGCGGGAGATCTGAAGCAAGGCAGGAAACCCAATAAACAGAGAATAGCAGAGATTGGGGTAAGGCTTATTGAATCTGGGCAGTACCTGTCCATTAAGGCGGCCTTTTCTGCTGTAAACGAAGTTTCCCAATGAAATTTGTATCCTGGAATATAAGGGGCTGTAATCATCCCCGCAAAATCAAAGTGATAGCAAGAAAAGTGAAAATGGAGAAGCCTGATGTTCTTTTTCTTTAGGAAACAAAATGTTCTACTGCTACTCTTGATAAGTTAAGCCAAAGAATGTGGAAAGGGTGTGAGGTTATGGTGGTGGCTGCAGCAGGATTCACAGGTGGTCTGGCTGTTCTATGGCAACCTGGGGTTGTATCTATGAATAATTGGAGGGCAAACCGGTTCTCCCTTTCTTGTGATTTTCTGATCAATAATTCTAATCGTTCTTGTTCTTTGGTTAATCTGTATGGCCCAAGTTCTGCTCCTTTAAAAGACCAATTTCTCTGCTTCCTTTCTTGGATTTGTCTGCAGGCCAAGGTTGGTTCATGCATCATAGGGGGAGATTTTAATCTAATCTCTTCTTTAGAGGAGAAGAAAGGAAGGAGAAGGAGTCTATATAGGTACCAGGAAGATTTCAGGGATCTTCTTAGTCAAGGTCCATTGATCGATGTAGAAACAGGGAATGGATGGTTCACATGGAATAATAAGAGAGGAGGAAATCATTTAGTTGCATCTCATTTGGATAGATTCTTGGCTTCTAAGGATATTGCACATGGGTTTAGTGAAGTCAACGCTAGTGTTCTCCCTGCGGTAGGTTCTGATCATTGGCCAATCTGTTTGGGCTGGGACATGACCAATAGAAATCTTTTCAAACCTTTCCGTTTTGAGCAATTTTGGTTGGAACACAAAGATTTCAAGGATTTGGTGGGACACTGGTGGCACGAAATGGTCCCCCCTGAGGGATCAGGAATGTACCAATTCCAAAAAAAAATGAAGATCCTGAAAGGTAAAATCCAGACATGGAATAAGGAGGATTTTGGTAATATCTTTCAAGATAAAAAGAAGTTAATGGAGGAGCTCGAAATCTTGCAGACAAAGGGAATGGCCAAAGGCTGGAGTGATGACCTTAGAGGGAAGGAACAAGTCTTGATGGAGCAATTAGAGGCTAGAGAGAGGCAAGAGGAAACATATTGGAAGTAGAAATCGCGAGTCCAATGGTTACAGGAGGGTGAAAGGAACTCCAAATTCTTTCACAACACTGTCATTCAAAATCGACATAGATCTAAAATCCTTAAGCTCAGATCAGCTAATGGGGAAATTCTTGACAACAGAGAAAGCATTGCTGATGAACTAGTCCACCACTTTGAACTAATCCTCAAAGAAGATAGACTGGATCATAGCCAGGACATCTCTAGGATAACCAACCTCATTCGTAGGCTGGTCAGTCAGGAGCAGAATGAGATGTTAAAAAAGCCTATATCCCTGCAGGAGGTAGAGGATGCTATGAATCAAATGGCTTTAGGCAAGGATCTGGGACCAGATGGTTTCAACTCCAATTCTTTTCATTCCTTCTAGGATCTTATCAAGTCTGAGGTCCACTTAATTGTGGAAGAATCAAGGCGTTGTGGGGGAGTGCTGAAAGCCTTCAATGCCATGTTCCTTTCACTTATCCCTAAGGAAGATGGTGCAGATACTCCAAGAAAATTTAGACCAATAGCCCTCTGCAATGTGATTTACAAATTAATCACCAAGGTGATTGCCAACAGGCTCAAACCCGTTCTCCCTGCACTGATCAGCTAGGAATAATTAGGCTTTGTGGAAGGGAGACAAATAGTTGATGGTGTCATACTTGTTCAAGAGACTATGCATTCTCTCAAAATCTCTAAGAAACCAGGTATGCTCATCAAGCTCAATATAGCCAAGGCCTATGATAAGGTTTGTTTCCAGTATATGCGGGGAATCCTGGAGGCTTTTGGCTTTTGTAGGGTTTGGGTGGATTGGATCATGAATTTGGTTTCTACCCCTTTCTTCGCTATTCTTCTTAATGGCTCTCCTACCAGAATTCTTCAAGCTTCAAGGGGGATTAGACAAGGGGATCCTCTTTCACCCTTTCTCTTCATTCTAATGGCTGAAGGCCTCAGTAAACTCCTGCAGGCCCAAGTGGCTGATGGGGGGATTCGTGGTCTATAGTTGCATGCCAGTATGGAGAAACAAACACACCAGCAGTTTGTGGATGATACTATGCTCATGGGGCACCCTTCAATCCTAGAATCAAGGACCTTCAAAAACTGCTTCGTTCAGTTTGCGAAGGCTTTAGGTCTAGAAGTCAATCCTGGCAAGTCTCGGGTCTTTTTCCTCAATACTCCAGCTCCAACTCAACGGAACATTCTGAGAATTCTTGGTTTCAATGGGGGATCTTTCCTGACCAAGTATCTTAGTGTTCCTTTAAACGAAGGTATGATTCGACAGGTGTCTTGGAAGGATCTGCTAGATAGGTTGAAGAGGAGACTAAATAGTTCGACTTTACGTCCACTGAACCTCCCTAGTAGGCTGGTGCTTTTCAAAGCTGTTCTCCAAGCGATGTCAGTTTACTTATTCTCCATGCTCTCGGCTCCCAAGACGATTTTGAAGGAGATTCGCAGTATGCAGAGAAGTTTTTTGTGGGGAGGGTGGGATGAGAAATCAAACTTTGTTTTGGTAAACTGCGACACCATTTGTCATCCCAAACTCTAGGGTGGTCTGGGCTTGCGGGATCCAACAATTTTGAGTGAGCTCTATGGAGCCAAAATCTGGTGGAGATGGTGCACTCATGATAGTGAACCATGGGCGCGACTTTGGCATGTTAAGTATGCATGAGACAAAGAGAGAAGTCAGCTTATCAGATTTAATGAGGAAAAGCAAGCTTCCCACATATGGAATAAAGCATATCAGGGGAGAAAGGTGGTCCGGGGTCACAGTTTCTAGGAAATCCAAAATGAGACAGATGCAAAATTTTGGGAAGACTCGTGGAACCAGCGACCCAAATTGGGTGATGACCCCAGATGGCAGTACATAAGGGTCCAAGGTATGGCAGCAAGAAAGATAAAGGTTGGGAATTATTGGGAACCCGAGGCTCAGGAAGGATATCAGAAATGGTAGGATCCAGAACAATGGGATACCACCTCGTCTGTGGAACTGGTCTCATCCTTCAACAGTTTGCTCCAAGAAAAATTCATCAAGCGAAACTAAGGGAATGATAAAATTTGATCTGGCCATTCTCAGAAGGGTATGTTCAGCATTAAGGAGGCTTATGATATCTGTACTCAAACAAATGAAGAAGTGGATAAAATATGGGGGAAAATTTGGACTATGAACATTTGGCCCAAAATCTCTGTGTTTCGTTGGTTAGTTATTCAGGGTAGGATATTAACTTGTGAGAACCTGAGGAAGCGGGGAATCTTGGGACCTTCTCGGCGTCCTCTTTTCCTTATTCATGAAGAAACCATTGGTCACCTTCTTGATTCTTGTCACTTTTCATCTTCGTTATGGGATAGAGGAGCCTCTATTTTCAGACGATGCAATAGAATTAGGGGGCAGCCTGATCAAACCCTTAGATCTTGGGACCTGAAACCTTTCTCAAACCCAATCATTGCAACTATTTGGTTTCTCTTCCCTGGTATGGTTGTATGGGCCTACTGGAAAGAGTGGAATAATCGTATCTTCAGGGATGAGCAGCAGAGGGAGGAGGAAGTTTGGAAGCATCTTGTTCGAAACATGAAGGAAATGATTCAGAGCCAGCAATGAAGTGAGAAAGATAAAGAGTTCAACACGCAAGACATCCGAATTGTTGAAGGATGGGGTCTGACCCAAGTAGATATGACAGGGCTATGAAGGAAAACGATAATGTGCTGCCCAGTTATACCTACAAGATGGTCTCCTCCCAGCTAGTTTGGGTTCAAGATCGATTTCGATGGGGCGTCTCGTGGAAATCCAGGTTCTGCAGGGTTTGGAGGGGTTTGTAGAAACAACGAGGGGGTCATTCAATTTTTTTATTGGATATATAGGTCATGATTCCAACAACTCAGCTGAGCTCGAAGGTATTATTCAGGGTCTTATGTTGATCCACTCGGAGGCTTGGTTCCCTGCTTTCATTGAGGGCGATTCTCAAATTCTGATTCGGATGGCCAAGAAACTCCAACACGGACAAACCCCTGCGAAAGTCTCATCTAGCTAGCGTCTGCTATCTTGGTTGGAGAATCCGAAGGGATTACTTTCCACTCAGAATGCCATATCATTTTCCCATGTTAAAAGGGATTCCAACAAAGTGGCGGACCTTTTAGCCAATCAGGGGATTAATGCTGGCATCTATTTGGCATCTGGCTCTGTGGCAGATTTCTCAAAGGATGACTGGAAAAGAGTCTGCTGCCACCTGGCGGAGTTGGATGTGATGGGCCATAGAGAGCACATGACACAGGTGGCCACCACCTCGGAGAATGAAAGGAGTTCTGATAGCGCTACACGTGGGGAGCCATGCGCCTGGACTCAACATTATTCTGTATGACGTCTATTGTACAAATGGTCAAGTCGGAGTTTAAGGCCGAAGGCATATTTAGGTGAGGTAACTTGAATGAACAAGGTGGTGGGAGATTGGGGAGTACCAGTCCCGGCTTTTCAATGATCTGGGCATCAGTTTTATTAATTATGCTGCAGGACATCCTGTACCTCCCACGGGCTGGCTATCCCTTCACAGATGCTTCAATTATTACGGTTCAAGTCCTTAAATGGAGGAGGTTCTCCAACCAAGGCATCTGCGTCTCTTGCTATAGGATTTTGTGTGGGTGCATTGTGTGTTCTGTGAATTTCTGTAAGTGGGAGCAAGGGCGGTTTACGAGGGCTAGACCACTAGGTTTTAGAACTTCCCCTGTCATGGATCCTCCCCGTTGCCATAAGGGTTGCACTTCGTCAGGTCTAGAAGGTTCGCGAAGTATAATACCCCCAATTCGACCCTTAGGATATATTAGCCTTTAATGTAAATAATGTGTACATGTGATGTATGTTTTCCTAGCGTGGAGCTCAAGGCCAAGGCCCCGCTAGTGAAAGCTCGAAATTGATTTAAAAGGGAAAGCATTGATATTTGATGCCCATGTGCTCTTAATCCAAGGAAATTGTAATAGGATGTAAATAAACATCATGCAATATAAAATACCAAGACTGGCTATGGAGGCAACGAATGAGAAGGGGCCACGTGTATCCACTAGGGAGTGTTGAAGGGGCTAAGGGAGTGAACCATAGGTTGCCATATGTCATTATGAGAACCCATTTGACTTTTCTAGATGACATTTATGCCTGTTGTAAGGAAGTGGTTGAGATATCAGCCCATGGCTTCAATGGAGCATGGGCAGCCCTGAAATTCATATGGGTAGGTATGGGCTCTGTTTTCTTGTACAAGAAGTCACTGAACCTCATGGGGGGTTGCTTCATTCTCATCCCCATTCCATGGTGAAGGAACCCATCATCATTCTCCACCCAAAAACGAGCTCCCAGTAGGGAGAAAACCAGAAATCGTGACTGTGAGAGAACCCACGTTTTGGGAAGCCAAAAACGCCCAGAATGGGTATTGGACAGTGAAATCCAATGGGGGATCCGTTGGTATGAGCCTTGGGGCGAATTTGGGAGCTATGGCTACCCCAAAATCCATGGGAAAACCCAGTTTGGATAGTCCAGAAAATCAGTGACGGATTTGGGGTTATTTGTGACAGAGTTGTGAGAAATCCAAGTGTGGATGTATGAATAGAGGATGGAATTGCTAAGTCCAGCTTGAAGTGTATGTGGCTCTGGGACTGAGCTCAGGGGACGAGCATCCTTCTCCATTTCCCATCGCATGCTTGAAAAATCCAACTGTGTGTTGGCTTAGCATGGCTGTCTGAGTGAAACCATGACTGGGAGTGAGCCATCTAGTTCCTCCTTAGTGGATACACAGTCCAGCTCGGGGGTGATCTATCAACTGAAAGAATACAGGCTGGACAAAGATCTATGGTTGGGTGGAACATTGCTCTCACGTAGCCAGTCGTTGGACATCTACTTTTCAAGATAAGTGTTCTGTGTATTATAAATTATTTGCATTTTGTGTCCTGCAATATGTTAAATTGTCCATGTTTAATGAAATGAATTGATTATCTTAATTTGGAATCCACGCATGGCATTGTAATGAGATTGAGTCCCTATATGCTGAATCATCCTCTGCTGTGATATATATATATATATATATATATATATATATATATATATATATCTATGTTAGGCATTACTGTTTGCGTGCTTACTAGTATGTTTATTCCGCTGTGTTTATATCGAGGTGAATCTGCATATAGAAGTTTTTAATTATTACAGATTTATGAGCAAAAATAATGGGGCTAAGTCTGCCAAAAGCCCGGTGTGTTGTTAATGTTCCTTCCCTACATTTAATGGGAGAAGGGGACATTACACGAAGTCTAGATGTCGGGGACTCCTCTGGGTAGGGAACCGTTAGAGGGGGCAGAGTAACGCGGGCTTCAACTAGAGCTCATCTTCGGGCTTCAGCCTCATTCTTTCGTGGTCGTATTCCTCAGGCTTTCCAAGAGGAAGTTGAGGCAACCGAGCTGGCCCTGTGGAATGTGGCAAGGAACATTCCTCGGGAAGAGCTTATTAAGGAGGCAACAGAGTGGGTGATGGACCCGAGTCATACTACAGGTCGTGCCTCCCTCTATGAGAGGACCCTGATGACTTATTGGGTCACAAAGAACCTTCTGGCTAATGTTCTGATGGAACCTTACAACAAGCACCAGGGGGATGCCGAGCCTGTGGGGTCTTGGAAGGTCCATAATATGGACAATAGAATTGTGAATGCCAAGATTGATGCTATTGCCAAGAAAATTGGCATGGAGTTTGTTGTTAAGAAGAAAGGGAACGAGGAACTAGGAAGTATGGGAGGTGACAGATCCAGAACTCCACCGGATGTTGTTGGGGTGCAAACTGAGATTTTGGGTCAGCCCAACACCTACAAGTAGGAGACGGATATGGCGGGTAGGGGTCTTCCAATTGTCACTATTGATTAAGAATGTCTTGATAATAATGCTCAGATCACCAGGTTTTTTGTTACACAGTCTAGTAGCTTTCAGTATTTTTGATAGGCTGTTTAAAATAGGAATAGAACATCACTGTTTATGTCTAAATTCCTGTTTGGCGAAGTTTATGCCGGGAATAGCCCAGTTCAGTTTTTGCAAACTTATGGTAAGGGATTCCTGTTTGGTTGCTTGCAGCCGGGAATGCTCTGTGGTAGTCTGAAAACTTGGGACAAGCTCTGTAATTTCTTTACAAGCAGTAATATATAGTTGTGTTTATTTACAAAAAAAACGGCATAGTAACATTTAGACTTGTAGAACAATCATTTACCAGAGTTGATGGCATTTCTATGAACAACCTGCCCACTGTCATTAGGGTGACTTGTTTGAAACTTTCCATTGATTTGAACAAAATCCCAGCGAACTGAGCAACAATGAATGTTACGGTAATTGTTATAAGCTGCACATTTCACTAGCCTTAGTTTAAATAAATTTTTTTGCTGGGATTGGATAGTCTTTTCTCACGACATGCTGGGGGTATTTTGAATTCATTCTCCCTCTGTTTGTGGCATACTGTTTATACTCCCTTATGAATCCTCCTATGAATTCCCCTACTCTATTGAGACTCTGGAATAATCCTTCTATATCTGCTGCCTCTTGATGCTCATTGGCTAGCCTCGAATCACAAAGCTATGGAAAGGTAGAAGATCATGGAATTGCACCCAAAAAAAATATTTTTCTTTTTGGAAATGCTTCAAGCAGCATGAGGAATGCACCGCAAAGAGCGGATTTCATCTTAGGTGCCAACTCAAGTATGAGGGGCAGCTACTTTATGAAAACTACTTGGGACTTGCGTCCAACTTCATCCGGTTGAAACTCATGACATACGAGTGAGGCAGACCACAGCAAGAATGGAATCTAGTGGGGATGGTTCAACAATCCATCAACCTCACTAGTGGACCAATACCCCATTGGTAGCTGAGATTACTATGAAAAATAAGACCCTAATATGCCTTAGAAAAAGGAGAATAAGATCAAGTTTCAAGTTTTTCTACATGCCCTTCATGTGAGGCTATCCATAAATCTTCATTTCACATCAAATCCTCGTATCTAGAAGATGGCCATGACATATGTTAATGACGCAAAAGGAAGATGTAATGTAGATTATGATTTGGATGAAGGTAAAAGGTTCAGTTTACGAATTGTGAACATCCTACTTCTTGATTATGGTGATATCCTATGATTTTAAAACGTCAAAAAGGCTTCAACTGTTAATAGGCATCCAATCACGGTTGTTTTGCTACTCCAAAGCTAGACTTTACACTTATCATGGATTGCCGAACTGTTAGACATATCTCAAAAATGACAACTCTGGCTATCAAAATGCAAAACTATTGTAGATGTCAATTAAGTACTTTTCCTACTTTGAGCGTCAATGTATCCAAGACAAGTCAGACTAATCATTTTATTTGTGTGCATTAATGCTCATATACTTGTCAAATATTTTGCTTTATATAGCACAGAACTTCATTTGTTTTATTCGACCTCAATTACTGTGCATGTCAAATGAGTTAGTTGAATGTTTCAGCATGTTTATAGAGATGTCAATTGTGCTTGTTTTATTCAGGTTTCAAAATGACTTGGAAGGGGTCAACTTCAGAGATAATAACAAGGATATCCTGCCAAACTCTAAATTCATTTCGAAGGCCAAGAATCTATCGAGCTTTGATTGTCACAAGGAAAAATCGCATGTACAGGGAATTTTCAAAAAGCCCTCGGGACCTAAAGTTTTATCCCGAATTTTCTCTGAAGATTATGAAAGACTAAACAAGAAGATACTTGACCCCAGAGGTTCATTTGTTCAGCAACGGAACAAAATTTTCTTAGTGGCGTGCTTAGTTTCGTTGTTCGTGGAAACTCTTTTTTTCTATTTGCCAGTTGTTAGTGGTGAAGCTTGTATAAGGAGACAACAACCTCTAGAAAAAATTGACACTATTTTGCGGTCAATCACAGAGACCTTTTATTTATTTCATATTTTCATTCAGTTTCGAACAACTTTCATTGCTCCCTCTTCTCGAGTGTTTGGAAGGGGCGAAGTTGTAATAGACACTACAAAGATTGCTCAACGGTATTTGAAGAAGGACTTTTGATAGAAATAGAAAAAATTGTTTGAGTGGTTGTAGAATATTCAGTTTTGAAATTTTATAACTATATTTTTTTAGTTTTGAAACATTATAACTATATTTTTTTATATTTTTTTTAGATTGAAGGAGGATGAGACAAATGTATTTACCCATCCAATTTTAGCACTGTACTAAGCTGAAAAAAAGATCGTATTGGACTATTCAACCATCAAATTCCAACACTGTGCAAGACTGAAAAAAATAATTAAAAATAATTAAGAAAACGTTTACAATCAGTGGAGCGACATTGCAAAAAAGAAGCAACACAATTTTGTTTACTTCTCTCAACAAATTCAGTATTTTGTTTCAGATAATATCACACACATGGACGTGTATACCAAGAATGGAACTTCTCTCAACAAATTCAGTATTTTGTTTCAGATAATATCACACACATGGACGTGTATACCAAGAATGGAAATTGATGTTGAGTAAAGCATTGCAATAATAATACATACCAAGACTTTTGGTGTCTTAGGAGAGCAGATACGTTGCTTGGTCAAATGATTTTACTGGAAACCAATGGCTTGCATTTTATTTACACGAGAGATAGAGAAAGACATGGAATCAAAACCCACGGGCTCCATTGGTGCGGTTTACTAGGTAAAGTAATAATTCTTTGGGGTTGGTCATTAGTTGTTTCCTGCTTGATTTATTTACGAAGGAAGGAAGGAATGTGAGAAAAGAAGCATATCCTTTCAATTCTGTTTATTCAGATTACTTTTATACACATTCTCGCTCTGGCTCTGGTTCTATCTTGTGTTATTCTGTTTGTCTAATCATTGCAAATCCAAGTCCACAGCAAAATCATTCTTCCCTCAGCATATTATACATATAGTAAGTAAGATATAATGGATGGACTGGAAACTATATTATTATACATATGGTAAGTAAGATATGATGGATGGAATAGAAACTGATAACTTAACAGTTATATGGAGAATGATGAAGCATCTTTTGGTCCATATAGCTGCAAGGACATTGATTCCACGGTCGTGCTTCCATTATAGATGTCACAACATGAGGTGGCTAGAGCTTGACGATCTGTCAGTTTTATCTACTAGCTGTTGCTGTCAATAGCAGGGTAGAGCATTCATCCTCATAATGAATGTAGATATTTGAAACACCTTTCCCAACTGACTTGAGGCTGTTACAACTCGAGGAGGTTTTCTGGAATATAAACAGAAGATCGCTAATATTTGATGACTTATAGTGTTGCTTAACCTTGATCATTTTGCAATCACTTCCATACGTTATATGGCCAGCACAGGAAGGTCAACACCGTAGCTAAGGAACTCTGACTCTGCCACCTTACGTATCATTACAAAAGTCCAATACGGTGCTTCTTAGCTTGGGGAGGCAGGGCTCTGATTATCTCATAATAATTATGATAAGGAATATTTAACCTTTCCCAGATCCTTTCCTTTTCTAACCAGGATTCATTTTCTAGTTCATGAGATCATGATGTCACTTGCAAAATTTGTTTTCTGTTGCAATATGAGGTGAACTAGGATCAAGTGGATAGTCTCCTAACGCTGTCAACAATGCTTGGAGAGTGGAACTGCATAGTGTGATCTTATAGTCCAGTAATATGTTTTTATTATAAATAATGTATGAATGGAGTAGTGAGAAATAGATCCTTGATGACATTTATTTTGTGAAAATGCATCTTTCATGAATGAACAAGAGATGGTACATCATAGAAATTACCTTGGGGTATTCATATTGCTCCTCCCTACATAGGCAAGGGGTGCCAACTTATTCACTTTGGCCCCATTGTCTAGAATCTTCATCTTTTTTGAAGATTCTTGTCGTGCCTGCAATCTGGATTGTTAGATCTGATTTGAAAGCTTTGATTTCCCCAAAGAAGTGGCGTAGGATCACTCCAAGTGCCTCCACAGGAAGGAGGTGCCAGTCAAGGTTATAGTACCCCACTTGTTTCAACTTTCTATTTGCCTGCCTGGATATCCATCTTGGTTCCAATTTCAACCTACTTCGACCTGCTTCCAGTGGAGAGGGTAGAGCGGGTAATTAAGAGAGCATAGTTTTCAGTTGTAATCCAGTTTCAAAGGGTTCTTTCCAGTCTCATAAAATGTGTTTGTTTCTGTTTTCTGTCAAAGCAGCCAACAGCCATTGATAAACCCCATATGATGGAGCCTTTCTTCAATTACTAGGCTGTTTATGAAGACCAGCCACCGAAGCACCCTAGACTTGAAAGACAAGTGGACTTTCCAAATGTCTTAAAACCTTCGAGACCCCTCCAGCATCATTGTCTTGGACACCTCATCTTCTTGTTGAGTTGATCTGCAAGTGAAAATATTGGTCGGGTCTTAGAATAGAGTTTTCTTCTTTTTGTGATTGAAGACGTCGGCTTAATGACATTTTACTTTAAACGAAGCTTCCATTCTCACTGCTCAATGTTTATTTCTGTAGATAGAATATTTGTTTCATTGTTTACAAGCACAGAGATTTGCTTTTTTATGTAGTCATGTCCCGTTCTGATGCTATTCCCCTAAAGGCGATACATAATTCAGGAGACTCAACATTCATATTACATCTGGATAAAGAGGAACCTACATAGAAGATAATTTTTCCAAGTATTTCATTGTATTAACTTTCAGAGGAATGTTTAAGGCTTGACCACATTTTTGGCATTTTTTAGGGCTTTGATAGCAAATTTGGCATTACATATTCTTTTTAGGAAAAATGTCAATATGAATCCTTGTAGTTGCTTGTTGAATAGGTGCTCTATGTATACTTGACATAGTATCCACTGCGGCAACTGCTACTCCAGGTCTTGGAAGATATCCTCCATTCAAGAGAGAGGTAAGTAAAACATGTTTGGAGCAAATTGTAATGGGATCTTGCATTAGCTTATTGGCATTGTTGATTTTAGTGTAAAAATGCCTACATTTTTTACATGAGAGGTTAGCATATAGAATCATAGTAACATTGTTTGAAAAGTTTTTATGCTTGTAAAATGCACTCAGTTTGGTTATCGTAAGAAAAATGGTTCAGTTTTTGAAAATTTCAATTATTTTTGTTGTTTATCTTATATGAAATAATTGCAATGCATTTATATATCAAGGATTGTTTATGGTTTTTATTTGTGTGTTATCTCCAAAAGCTTAGAACAAGTGAAATTGTCTAACGTTTAGACTTCTTCAATGAAAAATTGTTGTGAGGCTCATTCTCATATTGAGGGAGAACGAAGCATACACATAAAATCAGGGCTTATAGATAAAATGTCAAAAATGATTAATATCTGGGCTTCAAATAAAGAATCCATTTGAGTATTCATACTCTGCCTCCTTATGCTCCGCTACCTGTTAATATTCACTAAATTCCAGATTTATTGAGAATATAATCACATTTGATCTCCCAATCACCTTAAATAACAAATGATATGTATTCTCTTCAACAATCATAGCGAGGTAACTATAGAGGATCCCAGGTTTTGAATTTTGTAAATTAGGTGTCTGGGCAGGTGATAGCATAAGGAGGCCTATAGGTATTCCTTGTTTGGCAGAATAGTCTTCCTGTACTAGCAAGTTATGGAAAACAACAGTCCCTCTTTCCAGTAGTAGCAATAGCAATAAGGTCAATTCTGGGTGTTATATAGGATTTAAACAGTGATCTTAATCATTTGAAAATGTCACCCGCAACTGTAGTAACCCTAATCAATGAGATCCGGGTTGTCTCAAGTAGAAATCGGTGTCCTGTGGCTGTAACAACCTCTAGTTAATATTTGTAGAGAGGCTTGAACTTCTATCTCAGTAGCAACCTGCATATTTTGAATACTGGCCTATGTGTACCTACTATTAGCCTCAGGAAAGGAGCATACTGCATCTGTTTTTGTATGTTTGTTTCATCATTTGGAAGATACAAAATGGCACCAAGTGCTATACATAGTAATTATCTCATATTATGAAACAAAATACAATATCAATGAGGCTCTATTATCTAAATAGGCTCCACAATCCAAAAAAAAATCAATGATGAATGATCAATAATCAAACTCATCACCACTACTAGAAATGGGCTGCTTGACATTAACATCTAGCTCAGAATCCTACAGTTTATCACTAGTAATCTACTTTTATGCTCCATTGACTTACCTTATTGGTCTTTTGGGGACATTAATCAAATTATCTTACTTTATCTTGTCTCATCTTAATAGAGTCCACACTCGCCCCTCCAGTGGAAGTAGAAACACTCAGTGACCAGTTGGGATTTTTGGGTGAGTGGTTTGCTACAAAAGTTTATCTCTTTGGTTCTCTCCCTTATATCTTCCATGGAAAAGTATGTTGCTCAAATATGCTAAGTGATCCCACCGGACTCACCTTAGTGCACATTTGTGTAGTGAATACAATCGAGCAATTTAAAATTTCTGACATCAACATGACCAAGAGTACACTATATAGGTGACTATAAATCTTATGAACTCCTTTTTAACATTGCCTTTCCTTTCCTTGCTCTTCATTTCATTGTTGCTTCTCCTTAGTTTTTTATTTTTTTATTTTTTTCATGCATCCTCATGTTCACTATCAATCTCTTCACTTTCAAGTTGAACTTGTTGAGCCCTTTTAGTTGTTGGATTAGGTTCAATGTGAGGTTCATCCTTTGCTACATTCCTAGTTGTCGACATTCAAGTAGGCATAGGTGTTGTTTATGCTAAAGTGAAATCAATCCCTTTTAGTCAATAGCTCACTGCCTTTCTATTTTTTAAGAATGCCTATAGAAATAAGGCCAAGCCCATGTAACCACTGTTCAATGGTGAAATATCTCTAAGTTTCTCTTCAAACATAGGTTGCATTATGTTGATATTTAGAGACTGGTGGAGATTGAAAAGCTTCAACAATATGTCACTGATAAGCCTCACTGACTACCAAGGACCAACTTTAACAGGTCATTAGAAATCTCGAGAGATAACAAGGTGTGCAAACATGGACTGCTAGGATTCAAAGCATTCCAAATGTCTCCCTCTGTAGACAACCATATAAATCTTATGTCTAGATCAGATAACAAAACTAACATAAGACATCTTGAATATTCTGGCAACTTAGAAGTGTGTGCAATCATCAAATCTGTAACTGTATCTTTTACTCTGCCAAGACCAATAAGATATTCATCTTCATCTGATTTTTCTGGAAAATATTGTTCAAGGAACCTATTTGTTAATTCTATGCTATTGTCCCTGTTTGTTCGATGAAGCATTCTTATGTTTACCTTTACCTTTTGTCTTTTCTTCACTTTTGTCAAGGCACAACCCTATGTTTGCAGGCATTACTTTAGCAGCCCTTGAGGGATTAAATAATCTTTTAACTCCATAGCTAATGCTGATAGCCATTACTTTAAAGGAGGCAATTGCTACCTCCAAAATTGGAAAAATCAATGATGGAAGGCAGAGAAGAATAACTCCAGGAATTCCAAGCAAAATTCAATAGGGGTGAATCATAGATGGTTCCTTGATTCTTAAAAATGTTCCACCAAGTTTCTGGTACATGTGGATGCAGGTATGTTGGGACATGTACTTGATATGTTTGCAGAAACCCCCCAAATTTTAGGGATGGCATGGTCTAAAGGACATCAAGGAACCCAAACATAGGGGATGGCATGGCCAGCTAGCTTAGAACATTGTCATCAAATGATCAAAAGAAAAAATATCAACTTTATATTTCAAGGAGACAAATGGTTACATTTCACAAGTGCAACAAGACATGTATACAAAAACCATTTAGCCTGACAGTCATAAACTACTATCATCCATTGTCGAACCATCTGATCCTCCCTGTGTCCTACTAGAACCATGTATTTTTCAGAAGCTTCTAAACCATGATTTGAGAGACTGTTATCCCACATGTTGTGTTCCCTATATTCAGGAGTGAAGGAAATGAATTTAAATCTGCCAATTGGAAGCTTTATCTGATCAAGAACTAATTGAAGATAGATATATACCCATTCAATGATCAACTTTGAATCTCCATATACCCAAAGGCTAATCCTTTCTTCACTGCAATTTTGAACAAAGCTGCCAAGGCCTTCATTTTTGCTTAATTATCATAACCCTTACCATACCCCAACTTTGAAAGAGAAAAAAATGGAATGTGAAATAAATGATGCACTTCCAGCTCTACACCTCCCGGGATTTCCTTGAATTGTTATGTCAAAGAAACATCTTGAACTAGATATGTCAATCTGTGATGTCCCTATTTGTCTCAGGTTTATTTTTAGGAGTCTTCCTAATGTCATTATAGATATATTTGATGAAAGAGAAACTTCCAATGGAAAGTGAGCTTTATCCTTGAAAAGAGTGGCACTCGAGTAATCTAGAAGCTCAAGTAACTGTAGAGGGAACAGTCTATGTTTTGCTACAGCTATGTTTTCCATCTGGTTCTTCAAACCTTCAATCAACTTTGCACCTTCCCATTTGACTTTGCCTCCAATTAGGGACAAATTTTCCTTCCATACCTCTTTGATACAAGAGAATCCTTCTTCTTATGCCCAACAGACTTGCACAGTCCAACCCTTGAATTGTCTATAGGTTTGACTCCTGAAGGTTCTATCTTCTTTCTCTTTTGTTCACTTAGTTTGTGCCACCATATGCCTACCTCCTACAAGTATTGAATGCTCACTCAACATATGCTATTTCTCCTTACTGTGCCAACCCATGAACTTAGCATTATTGCAAAGGTCTTTGAGCACTTGTGTGAATGACCAAAGATGAATTCTTGATTTCCTTAGAACATTTGAGGTGTCCTTTTATTATTTATATGAGATTGGCCTTGCATTTGCACGCCTAAGTTAATGTGCAAGCCCCTCCAAGTCAAAGTGGACACAAGTGCCCAATTGACCAACTTCATCTATGCCTAAAGGTGCATTTTGCCTCTTCTTGACTTGTATGATGATGTTTGTGTCCAATGGTGTTGTGCCATCATCCAACAAATGTGTCCCCACATGTGTACCTAATGAAGTGCACCCAAATGTGTGCCCAAGTACTCTCAACCAATGTGTGCTTGGCAACATGCACTCAAAGAGAGCTCGATAAGGTGCATCCAGCAAGAATGCCCATTCCATGTGCCCAACTAAGACCATGAGGTCATCTATAAGCCAGTCAAATTGTTTTTCCATTTTGTTTTGCATGTATAATACATGTTTGTGGAAGAGGTCACTTGTAGTCAACCAATATCATTTGCAAGTTGCCCCACTTGTTGCTTGACTATCACTTTCAATTGCTCGACTATTGCTTACAATTTCATTATTGAGTAAATCCTCCAAGAGTTCAAACCTCAGTCTTCGGCTTGTGTTTAACTCCCAACTCTAGTCTCCAACAGCCTTGAAAGGTGACACTGCTTTAGCACTCAAATGGAGTATTGATTCATCAATAAGGATCAATGTTCACTAACTGATATCTGGACAGAGTTGATAGACTGTCACAACCCATTTTCATTAAGCAATGAGGGCATATGCTTGGGAGATTATAAATTATAACTTATCTGGACTGTGCAGTGTGGATAATGGCACTGATATATCATATAACTTCTAGAGTCCAAGGCACAAGCAGATCGCTCCACTATCACGATTATTACTTGTATAATCATATAATCATGATTATTACTCATATATTGATGTTAATTTTTTTAATATGTTACTTTCATTTATGTTCATGTGTGTGCATGTGTGTGTAGGTGAATCTAATGCCAAACCTAAAAAAAATCAAATTTGAACTGAATCAAATGGTTGCTGAACTCAAACTTGAAATAAACCATGTGACTTAGTATGTGTTAACATTCTTGCCTTCCCTTGCAAAGTTCCCTTCCAAGATTCTTTTCCCGACCAACTTATGAATCAACAAAACCAGAACCCCTTGCCCACTTAAGTTTCCAGATAAAGGGTTAGTCCTGATGGTAAAAAATTTGTGACTACATCACCTGATCAATGCATTTGAGTCTTTTGGTTTCCTACATGGAAATTAAGATGAACATGATGAGTCTCGAGGTTGCACAAGATTTGCAAAAGTGATGCCCCATTATGCAAGCTATAATTTTCTTCTTTATACAATGCTCTTGGGTATAGAGATTGTAAATTTGCATAAAAATAAAGTTTCAAGAATCCTTGGTAAGGTAGGAAACAATGAAATATTTTTGTGAATTGATTTATACCAAGGAGGGAGTGGCAGCAAAAAGGTAAAGAGAATGACTGCGGCTACTGCAAATGCCATGGAGAATAGGGGACCATTTGCAGACCCTAATGTCTTATGTTGTGTAATAAAAAAACATCGAATTTATCATTTTCATCCGTAAGGGATTGGCCCAAAGCCTTAGCACGAACTCCAGACTTAACGATAAAGATGCAGCATTAAATGAGTTGGTCCAGAATGGCCCAATCGTTGCAACGGTAGTGAACAGGTGTGCCAAGAAATTATTGGAGTAACCATACCATGGTTGACAACCCATTTTCATTTTCAGTGAATTTTGTAGAATTGCTTTTAATAACAACTTTGAAATCAACACACGAACATGGCATACTTCTATTCAAGTGGGTAGAATTACTTTCAATAAAAACTTTGAAATCATTCTATAGGTGAAGAGTTTTTTCTATAAATTTGTTGTTCAAACAACCAAGCATCAAACTCCCACAAAGTAAGCTCTTGGTAATCCATATGCACTCAACCACCATTATCTCTTGGGGATTGCCTAGATTTTGTTGGGTCTTGAAATAATATTGGAGAATTGTGATTTAGGAATCCAACTTGTCTTTATTAAGAGCCATCGAAATAAGAGATTGTGATCTTGGTGTCTAGCTTCGATGTTGGTTGGGAAATGGTGATGGTTGAATTCACTTGCTATTATTTTTGTTGCATAGCTCTTTAGTATTGTTTTCCTAGGGATTCCTCTTGTTGTTCAACCATCGTTTATAACTTGTCATCACGTCCTACGTCATTTTTCCCTACAATGCAATTTGTCACAACCTTTGCAATGGAAGTTATTTGGCTAAGAACTTATTATACAAATTTTAACTACTCTTGAAATTGTTGAACCAACAGCAACATGATGCTAGCTTCATAAGAAAACTCTAGTTCCTTCAAAGCACTTGAATGTCATGAAGCCATGAAGAACATGAAACTATACATGGAAATTAAATGGCTTTTTTCTTAAAATGGGTGTTCAAAATGGCTCCGAATTTTCGAATCTAACACAAGCCTACCTTATTTTTTTAACTTGATCCATTCCTCGTGATTGAACCACTTTCCAATAACATCACCAACATAGAAACCACATGTGGGGGGACCACTCTCCTCCCAACCAACCCTTAGATGACAGCTGATGCCCCCGAGCCTTGAGTAGATAATACTATGCTAGACAACTAGATAATTCACCACCCAGCCTCAACCCTCCATACATCATGTTCATATCCTTAGCGCTCCCACTTTATTCATAGCCCGCTGATTAAAAAGATAGCCTTAGCGCTCCTACTTTGTATTTAAATCATGTTACCACACAGTCCCATTGACCTACTTCTATGGTCATTTGTTGGACATTAATAAAATTATCTTATCTTATGTTATCTATAGCTATTTTTCTTCGGATTCTCTTGGGATATATCAATGGTTTTAAATCATGCCATGATAGTGCATGCTGGTTCACATTGGTAGGCAATTTGATTCTCAATTCAAAGTCCCATTGTTAGGAGATCAACTAGTGTGAGTAGAAAAATAAAATAAAATATGGCATTTAGACCCTTTTGTAGACCACCTTAAAAGATTGTATAATTGTTTAAGATATTTTGTTGCCTTCTTATGGTAGATTTTTGTGCTTATCAGTGTGTTTTGAAAAATAAATTGGATTTGAAGCATGGTTGTCTTTGGATATTATTGTCTTTTCTTAGAATCACAAATGATGCAATCTAGATGTTCATATTGCTCCTCTCCCCAATTCTTAAAGGGTGCTAGCTCAATGGAAGAGCGCTTGCCTTACAAGCAGGAGGTTGGTGGTTCGATTCCTCCGTGCCCTATTGATATTGCAATATTGATATTTTTAATCAAATATATTTTATTATGATATATTATGGCTATAGAGGGGGTTTCAAACCACCTTTGTATGTTTCTACGAGGTGGGTTCTAAACCACCTTCATATGTCACTATGAGGGGGGTTCAAAATTGCCCTTGTATGTTACAATGAGGGGGGTTTAGAACCTCCCTTGTAGGTACCTGCGAGGGGGGTTTGTAACTGCCCCCAAAGGTTTGTAATAAGGACATTTAGGGGGGGTTTTGAACCCACCCCATAGGTGTCTACGAGGGGGGTTTAGAATGGCTCCTATAGGGGTCCCAAACCGCCCCTATAGAGGTTTCAAACTACCTCTATAGGCCTCTACGAGGGGGGTTCTAAACTGCCCCTATAGGCCTCTATAAGGGGGGTTCCAAACCACCCCTATAGCACTATACAAGGGGGGTTCACAACCGCCCCTATAGTCCTCTACGAGGGGGGTTTGAAACCACCCCTATAGTTATCTACGAGGGGGGTTCCAAACAACCCCTGTAGGTTTGTATGAGGGGGCTTATGAGGGGGGTTCACAACTTCCCTCGTAGGTCTCTATGAAGGGGGTTAAAAACTGCCCCTATAGGTCTCTATGAAGTGGTCTATGAGGGGGGTTTAAAACCACCTCCGTAGACCTCTACGAGGGGGGTCACAAACCACCCCTAAAAGTCACTTTTAGGGGTGGTTCCAATCTCGTCAAAAACCACCCTTAAAGAGAAAAACTTTTAACATCGGTGCCTTTAGGGGTAGTTTTTCCAAAACCGACCCAAAACCAAAACCCCCCCAATAGGTCACTTTTGGGGGTGCAAGACAACCCCTCCTAAAGGCCAAAAATGTAGTAGTGAAAGTAGCTCGTACAACCATCGATTGCAAGATAAAGGAGATGGGTTTCAAAACAGAAGCAACCTTAAACAATTATCGCCACCACATCATTTCCAACAGGAGGAAGGAAAGCAACAGGAAGGCTTTTGTGCATTTCAAAATTCCAGGCATGGAAGAAGCTGCAAATTTATTGGAATGTCCTAGCAGGACCCAGATGGAAATAGACACACTTGAGAGCTCCTCCCTGCTAACACAAGGGAACACACCCACAATGCCTGGCTCTTCTAGCCTAGTCCTATCAGTGCCAGCAGCCATTCCTATGGCCATCAACTTAATATACTCTAGCAATGAAGCTGACAGTGTCCCTATGGACACAGAAGGGGAAGCTGAGAGAGCTCCAAAGAGGCAGAAAACTGACAAATTGAGCAACAGCTAGTACTAGTGGGGACTCATAAAGGAAAAAAGAAACAAGTGGATAAACTACCATCATTTGAGATCAAAGAGTATGTGTTTAGCCCAGCAGCCACTCAGCCTGCTGCCTTAAGCAAGAGTAGAGATGAGTTGATAGATGAATACAAGGTGGACTCACGGGAAACCTCAGAGGAGTCCAAGTTATATACTGAACTAAGGAAAATTTAAAGCAAAGAAGTGTCACTAGTGACTAGCAGGAGCCTCACTCAGAACACCTTGAGTTTCGCCTTGGCTACCAAGAGCGAGGCCACTGAGCTAAGGATGAATTTAGAGGACATCCCTGTCCCAGATGTAATAAACTTGCACAAAGAAATCGAGGATGTTATTTATACTAAACTGTTGAGGACAACTTTTGAGCTATCAAAGGTATAGGTCAGTAAGAGTAAGGTTTCCAACCATCTCAAGCAGGAAAAGATGGAAAATAAATCTCATAAGGAAAAGATCAAGAAATTGCTGGGTGACATAGTGGCCACTAAGGGCCAGCCTAATAAAAGAGCCATTATTCAAAACCTACTCAACGAAAAAGACAACATCATCGAATCTTTAAAAAAGGGGCTAAAAATTGTGAAGAACCTGAAATAATTAATTAATGAAAACACACGAGATAACAGAAATAACATAACTCATAATCACTTTTATATTGATCACAGGCCACTTCGAGGGGGCAACCTCCTTTGAGCAAGCTCAATACAAATAACTTCACGGCACCTTCATTGGTCTCAAAAAAAACTTATATTCTAAGTCTAGGCACCAATACCATGGGTCAATACCGTGTGTCAATACAAACCATGGGCCAATACAAAATATGGATCAACAATTACTACAGGATGACTTAAAAAGCATATGCATCCAACAACAATAATACAAACTATGGATCAACAAATACTACGGGATGACTTACAAAGCATATGCGTCCAACAACAATATACTAACAAAGTAAATAGAAGGGTTGACATGGGTTTCTAACATCCCCTCTCCCTTAGAAAAAGCTTTGTCCTCAAAGCTTTATATGTGGAAATTGATGCAGAATCTGAGGGAGTGCTTTCACTATAGCATCCTCGGGTTGCATTCCGGCTCACTGATTCCTTTTGAGTTTCAGGGAGGATTGTTTGGAAAGATGTAGACGAAGAGGGACCATATCAGCTACGTGAAAAGTGCGCTCAGAACGGTGTCGATCGACTTGTTGTTTCAATCTAATTCTTGCTATGTGAATATTGTCCTGCAGAATGAGAAGAATCTAATCACGGTTTCAAAGAACCGAGTCAATTGCCTGAACTGGGGAGCTGCTAAGCATGTATGGAAGAAGAACCGGTGGTGCCTATCCATAAACTGCTTCATATGGTGTCCTTTTAGATGTGGTATTGTACCACTGGAGTGCTTCTAGGAAATCCAGAGAAATAGTTGTCCACATCTATGTAGGGATGGAAAGGGTTTGAGTAGTCTCGAAAGGAGTGTTGTTTCACCCTTGTTGACTTGGAAAGTATCACAGTTAGCCACCATCTGTTGAATTGTCATTTTCAGTCCCTGCCAAAAAAAGTTACAATGTTCCCGGTCATACATTTTGAGGAACCCAGAGTGCCTTGCTGATGAAGAAGCATGGAGTTCATAGAAGAGATAGCCTTGTTGAACATATTGTGACCAATTTGGAACAAGCAGAGAAATAACTGTAAGAGAAGCTGGGTCATCAAATGTGCGAGAAGGAGCATCTATCACCATATTGTCCTTACCCTTCTTGTAAGTGACCACATAGGCATAACCCATGAGTTGGATAACCCATTTCAGGTGTGCTGGGGAGGAGACCCATTGTTCCAGAAAATTTTCCAGACTTTGGAGATCAGTCTTGATGCAGAAATAATTCTGTAATAAGTATGGCTTCCACTTCTGTACTACATGCAAAATAGCCATCATTTCTTGCTAAGGTGTAGATGCGGCTAAATTCATACCGAAAAGGTCTCCTGAAGGAGACAAGCCCATTGGTTCAACAAGGACACCTACATATCTATCCTAGGAAGTAGGGGAGATTGTTAATGGGTGCATCTGAATGGAATGGAGTTGAGCAATGACACCATGTGAATTCTTCTTAAGGATCTTTTCCAGGCGATGTAAATTGATGATGCGGAGAGACCCTTCTTGTAAGCATTTAAATTTGTGTTGTTTCCCATTGACTGAAAACTGCATCCAAAGTTCAGCAAAATCCCATAAGGTGGGGCCAAGTGTGCATAACCATTGAATTCCCAAAACCACATCACATCTGCCTAGGGATAAGGCAAACATGTCAGAGCGTAGGTTATAATCTTCTAGAGAGATAAGCACATTGTGACACTTCCCCTTGCAAGGTAACGTGCCTCCATTGGAAACCATGACTTCAATGTTGGAGCACGGATGGACAAAACAATCATCATGTTTGGCGATCTGAGGGTCAATGAAGTTATCAGTGCTACCAGAATCAATGAGTATTGTAAGAGGAAGCTTCTTGAAGTAACCCTCGACCCGCATTATTTGGGGGGTGGTGATGCCATATAAAGCATGGAGAGATATCTCTGGTTGTTCATCCTGTGATGGGGGGTCAATAGGTGGCTCCTGAATGTCGACCTGATCATCCATTGTATCTGGAGTTTCTTGACCAATTGTAGAGGTAGGCAGAGAATCCATATCCAAGAGATAGAGATTTTATTCAACACATCTATGTGCCTGAGTGAATTTCTCATCACAATTATAACAAAGCCCTTTTTCTCTGCATGTTTGCATCTTTGTTTCAGACAAATGCTTGATAGGAGTTGGTCGAGGAGTTGGCGGGATGGGAGGTCGTTGAGAACCCATATTTCGGAAGGGAACAAAAGTGGGGTTGGAGCGCTACTGGGCTACAATATTGTTTTCTTCCAACTTAGCCAACCCTAGGACTTCCATCATTGTGTTGGGACATAACATTTTAACCTCTGACCAGATTTCATCCTTAAGACCACTGATAAAACAACTCCTGTAGAATTCATCAGACAATCCTTCTGTGTGATTGGCTAGTTTCTCAAATTCAGTTTGATACTCTCTCACAGTGCCACTTTGACGAAGTTTAGTGAGTGCTCCGATGAAGTCATCAAAAGCAATAGGACCAAATCGTTGCAAAAGGAGTTCGCAAAAATCTGTCCATTTTGGCTCATCTTGAGCCTTGATGTACCAATGGTACCATTGAAGGGCTTTCTGTTCCAAATGAAAGGATGCAAGTGGAAATTTTTGGAAATCAAAAGTATTATGTAGACTGAAATACTGTTCTGCACGATAGATCCATCCAGTTGGATTAGTACCATTAAATCAAGGAAATTCAAATTTCAGACCACGGAAATTGCTCGAAGAAGAGAACCCATTGGCTATTGAATATTTGTGCTGTTGGCTATTGTTCATGGCTGAATGATGAAGATGGAGAATGAGAAATTTTTCATCCAGATCTTGGAGTTTGGTTTGGATGGCTGCAAGTGCTTCCTCCATGGTTGTTGCTCCTACGTGTGTGACAACCATAACCAGGAGTTTTTTTTTTTTGGTGTAGCTAGGGTTTTCACCCTAGCTTGTGCAAATGAGCACCTACTAAGGAGAAGGGACTCCTTAGTAGCAGTTCAGAAAAACAGTAAATAAAAGACAGTACAGTAAAATAGTAACTACTCTAAACATGTGCATAAAACAGAAAAGACAAGATAATAAAAATGGCTTTTGTATTGATTATACCTCCAATGTGAAGGTGGGTGAAGCCTTTGCAGTAGTCCAAGAGGGTTGCTTCCAAGCTTCCCGTTTTGCTCCTTTCTCTTTCTCCAAAGGGGCACTCCAATGTGAAAGTAGCTCAAGGGTGAGCTAGGGTTTCATGAGTGATTTTGGCAGAGTAAAGGTGTGTTTGACTGTGGATGTGAAATGAGGGGCCTCCTTCACCTATTTACAGGTTTTTAGTGGTGGAGTGCTGGCCCATGGTTTTGGGCACCATATGGTTTAGGTCCGCTGTATAGGGTTTTTGCTTCTGTTTTCCCTCTTTTTCCTCTTTTTTGTATTTTTTATTCCCTTTTTAGAGGGTTTTTGCTATTTTGGAGGAATTTTGGATTATTTTGGGGGGAAAAGGGGGTTTTTTGGCCTTTTGGAGGCTTTTTTAATGGTTTTGTGGCCTTTTGAAGGCTTTTTTGGCCTTTTGGAAGCTTTTTAATGGGATTTTAAGGTATTGGAGGCAAATATGGTAGGGAATATGGACAAATGAGTCATGTAATAGGGTAGATGAGGTAGTGAGCACTTTTTGGGTGTTAACACTTGGGGAAGACCACTCTCCTCACCCCAAATGGCCTCCCATGGTGGAATAAAAGAGAGATGATGGAGTGATAGATCCTATAAAGTTGTTGCTCAACCTCACGCGACAGAGAAACGAGATAATGGATAATTTTTCCCAGATCCTTCGACACATGCCGACGACAATAGATACACCTTCAACAAGCACCTGTTTCGAAGATGGGACTCCCTTCAAGGTACAAGTTAACTTTGATATCCCTTTATTTGAAGGCCAGATCGATGCGGATGCCATAGATAAATGGTTGAATCTACTAGAAGGGTATTTCTCTTTCCACAATTTTTTCGATAGGGAAAATATCGTCTTTGCGCTCCTCAAGGCCATCCCGCTTGTCAAAAATTGGTGGGAAACTTATTGTGAGCAAAACTCATCAAACGAGTTTGGATTGTTTGAATATTCCAATTCCACTTGGGCCTCTTTTATAGATTTCATCAAGGAACAATATTACCCTGTTGGAAACTATGATGACCAATACACAAAATGGGCCATTCTGCATCAAGAGAGGGACCAAATGGTGTCGGAGAAGACCAACAAATTTCATACCTTGTGCACAAAGCTAGGTATCAAGGATTCCGAGCGACACCTAGTACTGAAATATTTTAGTGGCCTACACTGGTACATACGAACAAAGATGGATTTCCTGGAAATCTATTCACTTGGATCTACCTATCGATATCCTATCAAAATTGAGCATAAATTTTAGGAAACGAACAAGCATGACTTTGGACCTGCGCAGAAGCAGGGCAAGGGAAACTTTGGCTCGCAGAACACGAGCCAGGGAAATGACAACCAGTCCCAACCACAAGCGAAGAAGGGTAATGAAAAGACAAAAAAGGACATTGGGAAGTGGTGTGAGTTCCACAAAAGCCCCTGAGACAACACTGATGAATGCCGCTCAAAACAGTCATTGGTGGCTAAGATCAAATCTTCATAATCAGATCCCAGTTCCGATTCTGACTTAGAACCTAGTTTCACAGCCGTCTGAAAAGGGAAGCAGATAATTGATGCAGAACCCAGTGCCATTGTTGCCACCACACAAATTCAACCAGAGGAACGTTAAGAGTCAGAGGCAGAGGAGCGCCTTTTCCACTCAAAGATGTGGGTGAAAGGAATTCCCCTACACTTTGTTGTCGACAACGGCAGCCATAAGAACCTTATCTCAACATAATTCATTAAGATATTGGAGCTACCAATAATAGCACACCCACAACCATACACCATTGGATGGCTAAGCCAGGGACGAAGGATCCACGTCAGTCACAAATGTCGCCTACCATATGGCATCAAGTCCTTCAAAGATGAGGTATTGTGTGATGTGGCGCCACTTGAAGTATGTGATGTTCTTTTAGGATAGCCATATATGTAGAAGTGTCATGCTGTATATGAATCACGACCTCACATTGTCATTGTCACTTTGGGAGGAAAACTCTATCGGATACCAGAGATAGCTGCACCTACCCCAACCCAGCAGGAAAGGAAGACAATCTCCCACACTAAGAAAATTTTCCTATTCACAATTTCCAATAGAGGTGAACATCAGATCGCAGAGACATCCACAACATTTGCACATTATCCCTCTACTTAGCAGAAACAGGAAAAACACAAAGTCAATGCAGCATTGCCTATTTGGGTACCTCTATAGTGCAAGGCCACGCATTCAAGGTGCTCCTCCAAAAAGAAACCATCCACATTGGTGTCGACCAATGATACCACGGAAACCAAAACTATTGAACAGTTCCAGTGCCTCCATCAATTACAACCCTCTCCAGATGTCAAAGTAAGGCAGCCTTTTCACTTCCGCAAATGCCGCACGAGGAGCTCAACTCAGTGCATAGTCCAACATATGATAACGGATTTGACGCAATGGAGACCATTACTTCCTAAGGATGGAGTATTGATCCAGGTGGATATCGGTTGCGACCCACCTCTTTCAACTGGCTCAAAACAGTCTTCTAGCAATTTTGGCAATTTACTATTTTTAGCAGTTTTTCGGGTCTTGAACTTTCGGAGCCATTTTGAGGCCCTAACCACGTTTTTTCGGTGTCGAATTCTCAAACAAATATGGGCACTATTCTCCTGTCATTTCCATGTTCTAGTATTGATATTTGCGATATCTTTTTGTAGTCATTGAATAAATCTTTCCAACGAGCTATTGTACGCCCCAAATGAAGATCGCATGGGAGAGTTACGACCTCGGGAAGTTGATGTACTAACTTACCCAAACGGGGCCCATGTGACTTTTGGCGCTTCATCTTCCAGGGTTAGGTTTTTGGGATTCCTTCCCTCATGCTTATGATAAATAGGCCCTTTTGGCCTCTCTTTGGAATCATCTTGGCACGAATGAGCTTAGCAGCCACATCTCTTCTCAGAGATAGCTACCACCATTCCAGCTATTGTATTTTATAGTCTGTTCTATTTCTGCCATTTAATAGAATGTGTGTTTACTGTATCACTATGTTCTTTGCAATATATCTCTGTATATGATTCTATATATGCTATCTTATTTCATTACTACATAAATCCAGATCAGTGGCATCAGAGCGGTCTGCTCTTTGATTGTTTCTCAGTCCATGTCCCCGACGAGGTCAGGATACAGAGAGTTGGGACTCGAACTAGTTTCACTTCGGGAGGAACACTCTCACTATCCCAAACGGCCTCCCATGGCAGAAGAAAAGAGAGACGACAGAGTAGTAGATCCTATCAAGTTGTTGCTCGAGGAATCCTTCACACGACAGAGGAACGAGATGATGGATAATTTCACCCAGATCCTTCGACGCATGTTGATGGCAACAGATAAACCTTCAACAAGTAGCCATTCTGGAGATGCAACTCCCTTCAAGGTACAAGTTAGCTTTGATATCCCTTTATTTGAAGGCCAGATCGATGTGGATGCCATAGATAAATGGTTGAATCTACTAGAAGGGTATTTCTTTGTCCATAATTTTTTTAACAGGGAAAAGATCGTCTTTGCGCTCATCAAGGCCATCCCCCATGTCAAAAATTGGTGGGAAACTTATTGTGAGCAAAACTCATCAGACGAGTCTGGATTGTTTGAATATTCCAATCCCACTTGGGCCTCTTTTATAGATGTCATCAAGGAACAATATTACCCTGTTGGAAACTATGATGACAAGTAAACAAAATGGGCCATTCTGCACCAAGAGAGGGACCAAATGCTGTCGGAATACACCAACAAATTTCATACCTTGCGCACAAAGCTAGGTATCAAGGACTCCGAGCGACACCTAGTACTGAAATATCACAGTGGCCTACACCCATACATACGAACAGATATGGATTTCCTTGAAATCTCTTCACTCGGATCCACCTGTCGATATGCTATCAAAATTGAGTAGAAATTTCAGCAAAAGAACAAGCGTGACTTCTGACCTGCGCAGAAGCAGGGAAAGGGAAACTCTGGCTCGCAGAACATGGGGTAGGGAAAGGACAACTAGTCCCAACCACAAGCGAAGAAGGGTAACAAAAATACAAAGAAACACACTGGGAAGTGGTGCGAGTTCCACAAAATCCCCTGGCACAACACTGATGAATGTCGCCCAAAACAGTCATTGGTGGCTAAGATCAAAGCTTCAGAATCAGATCCCAGTTCCGATTTTGACTCAGAACCTAGTTTGACAGCCGCCTGAAAAGGGAAGCAGATCATTGATGCAGAACCCAGTGCCATTGTTGCCACCACACAAATTGAACTAGAGAAACCTGAAGAGTCAGAGGCAGACGAGCACCTTTTCCACTCAAAGATGTGGGTGAAAGGAATTCCCCTACACTTTGTTGTGGACAACGGCAGCTAGAAGAACCTTATCTTAGCAGAAGTCATCAAGAGATTGGAGATCCCAATAACAGCACACCGAAAACCATACACCATTTGATGGCTAAGCCAGGGATGAAGGATCCATGTCGGTCACAAATGTCGCCTACCATACGGCATCAAGCCCTTCGAAGATGAGGTATTGTGTGATGTGGCCCCAATTGAAGTATGTGATGTTCTTTTATGACACCCATATATGTGGAAGTGTCATGCTGTATATGAATCACGACCTCGTAGTGTCATTGACACTTTGGGAGGAAAACTCTATTGAGTACCAGAGATAGTTGCACCTACCCCAACCCAGCGGGGCAGGAGGATAATCTGCCACACTGGGAAATTCTCCCTATTCACAATTTCTACTAGAGGTGAACATCAGATTGTAGAGACATCCAATAACCTTTGCACATTATCCCTCTACTTAGCAGAAACATGAAAAACACATAGTCAGTGCAACATTGCCTATTCGGGCACCTCTACAGTGGAAGGCCGCGCATTCAAGGTGCTCCTCCAAAAAGAAACCATCCGCACCGGTGTTGACCAACGATACCATGGAAACAAGAATTGTTGAACCATTCTAGCACCTCCAACGATTACAACCCTTTGCAGATGTCAAAGTAAGGCATCCTTTTCACTTCCACAAATGCCGCACCAGGAGCTCAGCTCAATGCACAGTGCGACATATGATAATGGATTTGACGCAATGGAGACCATTGCTTCCTGAGGATGGAGGATTGATCCAAGTGGATATCGGTGGTGACCCACCTCTTCCGACTGACTCAAAATAGTCTTCTGGAAATTTTGGGAATTTACTATATTTAGCAGTTTTGGGGGTCTTGAACGTCCGGAGCCATTTTGAGGCCCTAAATGACATTTTTTTGGCGTCAAATTCTCAAGAAAATACATGTACTATGCGCCTAACATCTCCATGTGCCAAATTCGATATTTGTGATATCGTTTTGTAGTCATTGAATAATATTTCCAACAAGCTATTGTATGCCCCAAATGGAGATCGCATGTGAGAGTTACGACCCTGGGAAGTTGATGTACTAACTTACCCAAACAGGGCCCACATGACTTTTGGTGCTTCATCTTCTAGGGTTAGGTTTTTGGGATTCCTTCCCTCATGCTTATGATAAATAGGCCCTTTCGGCCTCTCTTTGGAATCATCTTGGCACTAATGAGCTTATCGGCCATATCTCTTCTCAAAGATAGCTACCACCATTCTAGCTATTGTATTTTACAGTCTGTTCTATTTCTGCTATTTAATAGAATGTGTGTTTACTGTATCACTGTGTTCTTCGCAATATATCTCTGTATATAATTCTATATATGCTTTCTTATTTCATTCCTGCATAAATCTGGATCAGTGGTATAAGAGCGTACTGCTCTTTGATTGTTTCTCGGGGCATGTCCCCGACGAGGTCAGGATACAGAGAGTTGGGCCTCGAACTAGTTTCACTTGGGGAAGACCACTCTCGCCGCCCCAAAAGGCCTCCCATGGAAGAAGAAAAGAGACATGATGGAGCAGTAGATCCTATCAATTTGTTGCTCAAGGAAGCCCCCACGTGACAGAGGAAGGAGATGATGGATAATTTCTCCCAGATCCTGCGACGCACCGCGACGGAAACATATACACTTTTGACAAGCAGTCGTTCTGGAGATGCGACTCCCTTCAAGGTATAGGTTAACTTTGATATCCCTTTATTTGAAGGCTAGATCGATGCATATGCCATAGATAAATGGTTGAATATACTAGAAGGGTATTTCTCTGTGCACAATTTTTCTGACAAGGAAAATATCGTCTTTGCGCTGCTCAAGGTCGTCCCCCATGTCAAAAATTGGTGGGAAACTTATTGTGAGCAAAACTCATCAGACGAGTGTGGATTGTTTGAATATTCCAATCCCACTTGGGCCTATTTTATAGATGTCGTCAAGGAACAATATTACCCTGTTGGAAACTATGATGACCAGTGCACAAAATGGGCCATTCTGCACCAAGAGAGGGACCAAACCATGTCGGAGTACACCAACAAATTTCATACCTTGCGCACAAAGCTACGTATCAAGGACTCCGAGCGACACCTAGTACTGAAATATCGCAGTGGCCTACACCCGTACATACGAACAGAGATGGATTTCCTCGAAATATCTTCACTCAGATCCACCTGTCGATATGCTATCAAAATTGAGTAGAAATTTCAGCAAAAGAACAAGCGTGACTTCGGACCTGCGCAGAAGCAGGGAAAGGGAAACTCTGGCTCGCAGAAAATGGGGCAGGGAAAGGACAACTAGTCCCAACCACAAGTGAAGAAGGGTAACAAAAATACAAAGGACACTGGGAAGTGGTGTGAGTTCCACAAAATCCCCTAGCACAACACTGATGAATGTCGCTCAAAACAGTCATTGGTGGCTGAGATCAAAGCTTCAAAATCATATCCCAGTTTTGATTCTGACTCAGAACCTAGTTTCACAACTGTGCGAAAAGGGAAGCAAATCATTGATGCAGAACCCAGTGCCGTTGGTGCCACCACAAAAATTCAACCAGAGGAACCTGAAGAGTCGGAGGTAATGGAGCGCCTTTTCCACTCAAAGATGTGGGTGAAGGGAATTCACCTACACTTTGCTGTGGACAGCGGTAGCCAGAAGAACCTTATCTCAGCAGAAGTCATCAAGATATTGGAGCTACCAATAAAACCACACCCACAACCATACACCATTGGATGGCTAAGCCAGGGATGAAGGATCCGCGTCAATCACCAATGTTGCCTGCCATACGGCATCAATCCCTTCAAAGATGAGGTATTGTGTGATGTGGCCCCACTTGAAGTATCTGATGTTCTTTTAGGACAGCCATATATGTGGAAGTGTCATACTGTATATGAATCAGGACCTCATAGTTTCATTGTCACTTTGGGAGGAAAACTCTATCAGATACCAGAGATAGTTGCACCTACCCCAACCCAGCGGGGCAGGAAGATAATCGGCCACACTAGGAAATTTTTCCTATTCACAATTACCACTAGAGGTGAACATCAAATCGCAGAGACATCCACAACCTCTGCACATTATCCCTCTACTCAGCAGAAACAAGAAAAACACAATGTGAGTGCAGCATCGCCTATTTTGGGTACCTCTATAGTGCAAATCCATACATTCAACGTGCTCCTCCAAAAAGAAACCATCCACACCAGTGTCGACCAACGCTACCACAGAAACTAGAACTGTTGAACAATTCCAGTGCCTCCAACAATTACAACCCTTTGCAGATGTCAAAGTAAGGCAACCTTTTCACTTCTGCAAACACCGCACCAAGAGCTCAACTCAGCACATAGTGCAACATATGATAATGGATTTGATGCAATGGAGACCATTGCTTCTTAAGGATTGAGGATTGATCCAGGTGGATATCGATGGCGACCCACCTCTTCCGACTGGATCAAAACAGTCTTCTGGCAATTTTGGGAATTTACTATTTTTAGTAGTTTTTCGGGTCTTGAACTTTCGGAGACATTTTGAGGCCCTAAATGACATTTTTTCGGCATCGAATTCTCGGGCGAATGTGGGTACTACGCGCCAGTTAGTGTGGCATGCTGGAATCAAGATATGCGATATCTTTTTGTAGTCATTGAATAAATATTTCAAACGAGCTATTGTACGCCCCAAACGGAGATCGCACGCGAGAGTTACAACCCCGGGAAGTTGATGTACTAACTTAACCATACGGGTCCCACATGACTTTTGGCGTTTCATCATCTAGGGTTAGGTTTTTCAGATTCCTTCCCTCATGCTTATCATAAATAGGCCCTTTCAGCCTCTCTTTGGTATCATCTTGGCGCGAATGAGCTTAGTGGCCACATCTCTTCTCAGAGATAGCTACCACCAT
Organism: Larix kaempferi; assembly: GCA_027924585.1. NCBI lineage: Eukaryota > Viridiplantae > Streptophyta > Pinopsida > Pinales > Pinaceae > Larix > Larix kaempferi. The sequence continues at coordinate 16,256,463 of BSBM01000519.1, forward strand.
TCCAACTATTGTATTTTACAGTCTGTTCTATTTCCGCTATTTAATAGAATGTGTGTTTACTGTATCATTGTGTTCTTTGCAATATATCCCTGTATATGATTCTATATATGCTATCTTATTTCATTACTGCATATATCTGGATCGATGGTATCAGAGTGGTCTTCTCTATGATTGTTTCTCGGTGCATGTCCCCGATGAGGTTCGGATACAGAGAGTTGGGCCTCAAACTAGTTTCACTTGGGGAAGACCACTCTAGCCACCCCAAACGGACTCCAATGACGGAAGAAAAGAGCTATGATGGAGCAGTAGATCCTATCAAGTTGTTGCTCGAGGAATCCCTCATGCAACAGAGGAACGAGATGATGGATAATTTCTCCCAGATCTTGCGAATCATCGCGACGGAAATAGATACACCTTTGACAAGCAGCCGTTCTGGAGATGCGACTCCCTTCAAGGTACAGGTTAACTTTGATATCCCTTTATTTGAAGGCCAGATCGATGCAGATGCCATAGATAAATGGTTGACTCTAATAGAAGGGTATTTCTCTGTGCACAATTTTTTCGACAGGGAAAAGATCGTCTCTGGACTCCTCACGACCATCCCCCATGTCAAAAATTTGTGGGAAACTTATTGTGAGCAAAACTCATCAGACGAGTCTAGATTGTTTGAATATTCCAATCTCACTTGGGCCTCTTTTATAGATGCCGTCACGGAAAAATATTACCCTGTTGGAAACTATGATCACCAGTACACAAAATGGTCCATTCTGCACCAAGAGAGGGACCAAACCGTGTCGGAGTACACCAACAAATTTCATACCTTGTGCACAAAGCTAGGTATCAAGGATTCCGAGCGACACCTATTACTGAAATATCGCAGTGGGATACATCGGTACATACGAACAGAGATGGATTTCCTTGAAATCTCTTCACTCGGATCCGCCTATCGATATGCTATCAAAATTGAGCAGAAATTTTTGCAAAAGAACAAGCGCGACTTCGGACCTACGGAGAAGTAGGGCAAGGGAAACTCTGGCTCGCAGAACACGGGGCAGGGAAAGGACAACTAGTCCTAACCACAAGTAAAGAAGGGTAACAGAAAGACAAAGAAGGACATCGGGAAGTGTGTGAGATCCATAAAATCCCTTCGCACAACACTGATGAATGTGTCTCAAAATAGTCATTGGTGGCTAAGATCAAAGCTTTAGAATCAGATCCCAGTTCCGATTCTTAGTCAGAACCTAGTTTCACAGCCGCATGAAAAGGGAAGCATATCATTGATACAAAACCCAATGCTGTTGTTGCCACCACAGAAATTCAACTAGAGGAACCTGAAGAGTCAGAGGTAGAGGATCACCTTTTTCTCTCAAAGATGTGGGTGAAGGGAATTCCCCTACACTTTGTTGTGGACAGCAGTAGCAAAAAGAACCTTATCTCAGCAGAAGTCATCAAAAGATCGGAGCTACCAATAACACAACACCCACAACCATACACCATTGGATGGATAAGCTAGGGATGAAAGATCTGCGTTAGTCACCAATGTCGCCTACCATAGGTCATCAAGCCCTTCGAAGATGAGTTATTGTGTGATGTGGCCCCACTTGAAGTATGTGATGTTATTTTAGGACAACCATATATGTGGAAGTGTCATGCTGTATATGAGTCATGACCTTGCAGTGTCATTGTCACTTTGGGAGTAAAACTCTATCGGATAACAGAGATAGTAGCACCTACTCCAATCCAGTGGGGCAGGAAGATAATCTCCCACACCGGGAAATTTTCCCTATTCACAATTGCCACTAGAGGTGAACATCAGATCGCAGAGACATCCACAACCTCTGCACATTATCCCTCTACTCAGCAGAAACAAGAAAAGCACAAATTCAATGCAGCATTGCCTATTTGGGTACCTCTACAGTGCAATGCCACACATTCAAGGTGCTCCTCCAAAAAGAAACCATCCACACCGGTGTCGACAAACGATACCAGAGAAATCAAAACTGTTGAACAGTTCGAGCGCCTCCAACAATTACAAACTTCCGCAAATGCCGCACCAGGAGCTCAACTTAGCGCACAGTGCGACATATGATAAGGGATTTAATGCAATGGAGACCATTACTTCCTAAGGATGGAGGATTGATCCAGGTGGATATCGATGGAGACCCACTTCTTCGGGTCCTAAACTTCTGGAGCCATTTTGAGTCCCTGAATGACATTTTTTCGGAGTCGAATTCTTGAGAAAATATGAGCACTATGAACTTGCCACTTTTGCATGTTGAAATCAATATTTGCAATATATTTTTGTATTCATTGAATAAATCTTTCCAACGAGCTACTGTACGCCCCAAACGGAGATCGCATGCAAGAGTTACGACCCCGGGAAGTTGATGTACTAACTTACCCAAACGTGGCCCACATCACTTTTGGCGCTTCATCTTCTAGGGTTAGGTTTTTGGGATTCCTTCCCTCATGATTATGATAAATATGCCGTTTCGGCCTCTCTTTGGAATCATCTTAGCACGAATGAGCTTAGCGGCCACATCTCTTCTCAGAGATAGCTACCACCATTCCAGCTATTGTATTTTGCAGTCTATTTTATTTCCGCTATTTAATAGAATGTGTGTTTACTGTATAACTGTGTTCTTTGAAATATATCTCTGTATATGATTGTTGATGTATATGTAACTTCCGAATGTATTTCATATATGTATATTGTATTCCTATAGAGATGTTATTATTCCTCTATACGGAAGTGTCATCATTTATATTGTAAGTGTCGTAACTTATACTTGATGGGTTATTAGACCAGCTTGTTGGGGTCGGCCCTGTAGAAGTCATGTGGGTTAAAGGGTTACTAGACCACCCTATTAGGGGTCATCCCAGTCAACATTACGTTATGTGATTAATTTAAGGCCGACCTCATAAAGGTTATTAGGAAAGTCAAGTCAAGTATAAATAGAGTGTGGGAGACACTCTATTTCATCATTCACTTTGTCACTCATACTCTCATTGGAGAGTGGCACACTTGTGGAGGAGGAGAAGTTGCTACTAGGAGGACTATCTCTTATGCTTGGGTTGTATCAGTGCTCTATCTATCTCTAAGGAAGTTGTGGTGTTTTTTACCTTCTTGGTTTTCCCCAGTGAAACTCTGTGTCTCTTGTGTGCTTGCATTATTGTGTCCATGATTGATATGTTGTAGATATGTTGTACATGTTATTCTCTCAGATAAGATCCTAGATCAGATTGAAATTTCTGAAAAACTAACATGGTATCAGAGCTAGCCTGAAAGAAGGCATGGTATGGCATTTATGACACTTGTTGCACTTGCGAAGCTAGGGCTTGATATAGCAAAAACCAATCATCGTAGAACTTTCTCTATAAATCCATTTTGGCAAGGTTTCAGTATTGGAAACTCTTATAGGTTAAATATAAGATCGCCATGTACCTTGTGTCTGAAGCACAACTTCTAACTAATTGTACTTTGTGTTTTATGATCTATACAATCTAGGGTTTTTACCTCTTCCAGATCTCAGACATTAACAGGTGACCTATAAAAAAAGGTCACAACTTGGGCTAGAAAGCTCCAAATGAAATTTAATAAAAATTGATAGGTAGGGAATGGAATGCAGTTTCTCATGTAAGTTTTTCAGAGGCTGAAGTTGAACCAGTGACATGTGGCACGCCGTACAAGTTTGCTCTCCTGTTTTATCCCATAAACAGGTCACGTTGTGACACTTTGGATAACTCTCTCTCAAAGAATCCAATTGAGGTCAGACCTATGGGGTTGGAAAGATGACAGGTCGAGATACCACAAGTCGAAGTTTCAGACCTTGTGGATACGTAATTTCGGAGTTACACCAAAAACAATTAGGTGCATATTTCTGTCAAAACAGAATTGGATTTTGAGCACCTTTATTCATGGCTCCGAGAATTAAGGTTTCGGAGAAAGTTGGAATTTTGGTAATCGAAGACCATGGCTGAATGCTACTCATCAAAATCAAAATTTAGAGACCAAGATCAAATTTTTTGGTTGGGCAAAAGGCCGAGCTTGATCAAACCCCAGTTCGGGACTTTGATAAAAAAGGTGAAAAATTAGGGCTTCTGCAAAAATGGGAATTTTTGAAATTTGTGACCATAGCTGGAAGCTCCTTGGAAAAATTGAAGTTTAGAGCTTTGGATCAAACTATTTGGTTGGGTGAAGCTCTGGGAAACTCAAACCCTAATTCAAGGTCCTCCCCAGTGAATCCAAAAGATTGAAAAGAAAATTTGGGGGGTGAAACTTACAGTTTTCAAGTTCTGAGTATATGAGGTTGATCGGCTCATCAAGGCTCATATTTCTATCCTTTCAGAAGTTTTAAATTCAAAGTTTGAATTTTTAGGGTTTCTCTGACAAAACCTAATCCAGCTCAAGATCTAGTTTTCGTAAATCAAGTGGATTGGGTTAATCCCAGAAGAGAATGGATTAGTTACCTGCATAAGTAAAGAAGTTCTTGTTTCAGAGGGAGATGAGACTAAGGCCTTACATAAGAATATTACAAGGAATATTGACATCTATGACTTATCCAGGTATGTTTCAAGATCTATTCATGATTAAGTTTATGGTATGTTTGTCATCATTAAGTTTAGTACAATCTTGATTAACTTTAGACTTGTCTTATCACCTTAATAAAATATGAATGCATGATAGAAGATATTCATTGATTAGGGTTTTGACACTTATGATTGTACTAATGCATTGTGGTGTTGTATGAGGTTGATGTTGTCCACTAACATGAAAGGTACATCATGAAAGACAAATCATGTTCTAGTTCAAGAAAATATGACCATGGTGACATGAAGACAAAGATTCATCCATTGTCATGGATCACATAGAAGATCTACTTATGATGTATGTATAACTTGGTTCTATAATGCTTAACCCATGAGATATGTAAGTTACTAGCACAAGTCATTGAAGAGAACAAGAAGACATTGCTAGACATAACTAACAAATATGATAACCAGGTATGTTTTTCCTATATCAAGTTAGAATGTTACCTTGTGTTAGGATCTTATACTGTTGTATGGCTGATAATGATTATTCATGAAGTTAGAAATGTAAGTAATCAAGGGTTTATGCATTGTTGATGTATATGTAACTTCGGAATGTATTTCAGATATATGTATATTGTATTCCTATAGAGATGTTATTATTCCTCTATACGGAAGTGTCGTCATTTATATTGTAAGTGTCATAACTTGTCTTATCACCTTAATAAAATATGAATGCATGATAGAAGATATTCATTGATTAGGGTTTTGACACTTATGATTGTACTAATGCATTGTGATGTTGTATGAGGTTTATGTTGTTCGCTAACATAAAAGGTACACCAAGAAAGACAAATCATGTTCTACTTCAAGAACATATGATCATGGTGACATGAAGACAAAGATTCATCCATTGTCATGGATCACATAGAAGATCTACTTTCGAGGTATGTATAACTTGGTCCTACAATGGTTAACCTATGAGTTATGCAGGTTACTAGCACAAGTCACTGAAGAGAACCAGAATAAATTATGCGGGTATGTTAGACATAACTAGCTAGCATGCTAATCCAGGTATGTTTTTACTATATCAAGCTAGAATCCTACCGTGTGTTAGGATCTTATACTGTTGTGTTGTTGATAGTGTTTATTCATGAAGTCATATGTTTGAATAGTCATGGTTGTATGCATATTATGTTTCTTACCATAACTGATGATATGACTAACCAGAAGAATCATGAAGGTATAGGTTTGAATAATCATGGATTTTATGCATATTATATCTCTTATCTTGATTGATGATTCAACTAACCAGAAGTGTCCTATGATCAAATAAGAATATGTGTGAGTAAAAGAAGACTTCCCTAAAACCTTGAATACTAATGCTTATTATTTCTGTTTGAAATGATCATGACTATACATGCTTAAGATTATTGTGTTTTGATAGTATTGAGAATATACTAATGAATGTATGAGATTACCAGGATAACACAATGATGATACTAATAAGCATGCATAGTGATTAAGGATGGATGTAAGTTCAAGGACAGGTAATCCAGGAAGCAAAGATCAAGAGGGAGCACACTCTAGTTGTTCCTGCAAGAAAGCAAAGGAGCACACTTCAGTATTTTCTGCAAGGATGTAGATATTCAGAGGGAGTTGACCACTTCTCACAATCCACATCAGAATGGAGTTGCAAAGATTCAGAGGGATTCCACCCAGCAACCATACAAAGATAAGTATTTGGATTGTCATTTCTTACATAATGTTATTCAATGATGTATATGCTTATGTTCCTAGAATTAGGTTGTGTATTATGCATATTAGAATAGTTACATTGATGAACAATATACTACTAATATACATGGGTAAGTGGCCTATGGCACTGTACAACATTCCATTACTACTTATCTAGAATGAAACCTCTTTGCTGACATGTTAGGAGTTGTACACACTCTTAACAATGTTCTGGTAGAGATTGGAAGGCATCTAGAAAGTTACGGAATATGGATAAATATTGTATTGAAGCATTGACTAAGATAATTGCATGACTGTATGACATATTTCTTTATGTGTAAGAATTTGTTCTAAAAACTATGAGATATTTTCTAATCATGCAATTTAACTTGTTGTGTAGGAAAGATCGTATACCATCACCTACAAAAGAAGGAATACAACATTTGTTTAGCAACAAAGTTATCTATTGAAAATATTGAAGATATTGAAGTTCCCAGGATCTGGGAAGAATGCCATGATTGAGGAGTACCAGTCGATCACGAAGATGTTTGGGATGCAGTCCCAAGACCTAAAGGGGAGTCTGTAGTGACTTCCAAGAGAAGCTACGATATCAAGCATGCTGCAGGTGGTAGCATAGATACTTTTGCTTCTGTAGCCAGATACACTTCCATTAGATCAGTACTTGCTTCGGATGCAGTGATGATAGGGAAGATACACCATATGGATTTCAAGATAGCTTTCTATAGTTGAAGAAGAAGTGTATGTGGAGCAACCACTTGGTTGTGAGACACATGACAGGGAGTCATATATGTGCAGAACTTGGTATGGTAGGATAGACAACTTTCTATCCAGTTTGGGCTTTACCAAGAGTAAAGCGGATTCCAACCTTTACTACAAGGTTGAGGAAGGAAATCCAGTGACACTACTTTTGTATGAGGATGACCTGTTTATCATAGGTGAAGATAGATTGATTGCCAACATGCAGCGGAAGCTTGCTGCCGAGTTCAAGTTGAAGAACTTGGGGATGATGCACTATTTGTTTTTGGCATGGAGGTGTGGCAGAGTGCAGATGGAATCTTCCTTGGACAAGGGAAGTATGCAGTAGAGATCCTGAAGAGGTTCGGGATGATGGACTGCAAGGCCATGGCCACACCTATGGCATCGAACCTGAAGTTTCTATGTGATGCTTCATCTGATCCGGTTGATGTCACTATGTATCGTCAGATGATTGGGTCCTTAATGTACCTAACGAACAAGAGACCATATATTTGCTTTGTGGTGAACACATTGAGCCAGTTCCTGACGGATCCAAGGAGAGTTCACCTGGTTGCTGTAAAGCATGTTCTGAGGTACCTGAAGGGTATAGTGGATTATGGGCTCAAGTATGTGCTACGAACATAAAATAAGATAATAATTAAATAATTAATAATTAGGTTAACTAAAGTTAGGTTATGAAATGAGGCGTCTCCTCAAACATTAAATGCCCAAGCTATATTTAAGGCAGGGCCATCATTGTAACATATCATATTTTATCCTATCATCTAATATATTATTCTTACTTATTATCCAATATGAGAGTCGGATTCGACTATTAACTTAGTGAACGGGTACGTTCACTACATTTGGTATTAGAGCTCGGATTCGGCTCCTTCGACCTGAGCTCAGATTCAGGCTCGGATTTGGATCCTACACTCAGAGCTCAGTTTTGGCTCTCCCTTTAGAGCTCGTTTTCGGCTCTCCCTTCAAGTCTAACCGGAGATGGTTACTGCTCGAAATTATCAAGTTTCTTGAGTTACCGGTCCTTGACCGAAACTAGGCTTTTGGCCATTTATTTCAGAGCTTCTCTGACACACCTTCATCATGAGGCTTTTATCCTCCTCCCAAACTCCATCTCTCCCATCGCACTCCCTCCCTGTGTGGATTCCCATATCCCACGTCCACTCCACACCTGCGCTGAGTTTTTTTCGCACCTCCAATCCATCCACCTGCATACTCACACACCCACCGAAGCTGATCCACAACCATACTACACTCCCTCCCCTTCTTCCTTACGCCATCCCATGCACAATCCCTCCTCTCCCGCATACATCCCCCACCTCTCCTCCACGCTTCCCCCACGTCCACGCTCCCTTCTCTGCGTCTGCACATGCTGTCTCCACCCACTCCACACCCCCGCGTCTTCTCCCTCCCTCCATCTTCCATCACCTCCACGTCATCTCCGGCCAGCTCCCTCTCCACCATCCACGCCACCATCTCACAACTCCCACGCCAAGCTCCTGCATCCATATCCGTCGCCCTAGCCGCCACCTCCACCTGCCCTCCACTCATACGCTTCTTTCCCAACTCTCCCACCCTCCTACAGACCCCACGCCTCTCTCCTCCGCGCACCACCATTCTGCACAGCCCTTGCTGCTCCCCTGTAGCCGCCACCCTAACTCATCCAACACCACCCTCTCGACCAGCCACCATGCCCACCTCTCGTCCAGCTCTCCCCACCTGCCCTCTCACTGTGCCTGCCTCACTCGACCACCACCATCAACCACCACCTCGACCGCATTCCCCTACCATCCATCTCCTATTCGAAACCCTAAATTTTATTTTTGAAATTAAATATTAAACATATAATAATATTATTATATGGTTAATATTTTAATTTGTGGAAAAGAAAAACTATATATTAAACTATATATAGAGTTTATAAAAAAACATTAATAATAATAATATTATTAATTAGTGAATTAATAATAATTATTATAAAACAAATAATAATTATTTTGGGAAAAAAATTATTATTTTATTAAAATAATAATTATTTTTGAAAAAAAAAAAGAGAGATAAGAAGTATTAAAGAAGACAAAATCGAGAAAAAGCCAAAGAAGACAAATCGAACAAAAAAAGACAAGAAGTGAAGATCTAGCAGAGACTATCCATCGTTGGATAAGTCAAGTTAAAGGAAGATGACCAAGTTTAAGAAAGACTCAACAAAGAAATCAAAGAAGATCATCCCACCGTCAAAGAAATCAGAAACCTTGGCAGCCAATTTGCGAGAAAAATTAGAAGCCACATTAAAACGTTATCGAAAAGACAATGAAGAATTGCATGACATAAATAACAGTTCAGAAATAAGAATCGCATTACAAGAAAGGTACAATGAAATAAAAATCTTTGACCAGGAAAGGCGTATAGAAAAATTGTATGCGCAAATTGATGAATTAAAAGCCAAAAATGAATTCAATCAGAGGTTAGGAAATCAAGATATAAAGAAGGAAATAAATAATTACGAAGCAGAAATAATACACTTGAACAAAATCGTTAGCAACAAGGATGAAGAACTAATGCAGTTACGACATAAATTAAAAAGTCAAGAATCAGAGGTCAGCTAGTGTTGACAATAGATAAAAGTTCTTCAACAACAAAATTATGACTCTAAAAAGACACATAAGTCAGAGATCGGGAAGAGTAATAAAGCATTATCCAACAATGCCGAAGAAATTTTTAGACTAAGAAGTCATAACAAGATACTAGTCACAAAAATTAAGAATTTGAAAAATAGTCGGAAGATAGAACAATCTATGGACGACATTGAAGGGAAACTTCTACACAAGCAGGAAGAAAATAGTTGTATCAAAAGTCATAATGAAGATCTTAAGGAACAACTTAAGACATCTGAAGATGACATAAAATTGCAAGTTGAATTGATTAAGAAGTTTCAAAATGATAACAGGCAGTTAGAAAACAAGTTGGAAAATATACAGAACAAAAACTTAAATCCTCAAGAGACGAAAATACAACTTCCAACTCAGATCAATGCTCTAAAGGTGACATTCGTAAACGAAAATGATATCGTGAAAGTTCCTTATCGACACCCCAACCATAAAAACCGATATTTTAAAAAGTGGGAAATGTCGAAAGATAATGGTACTAATGTGATCAAATCTCCTGACGACACATCAGTAGGGAATCCCATCAGTCCACAACAAATCAATTTGGGATGGATTGATCCGTTAACATATCAGAAGTTATGTTCGACTCTTAGCAATTCGTATTGACATGTTTCGTCATCTACGACACCACATAAAATGATCCAGAAACATTATAAGGCTTTGAGGACAACACCTTTCTAAGAGAGTGGCAATGCTACGAACATAAAATAAGATAATAATTAAATAATTAATAATTAGGTTAACTAAAGTTAGGTTATGAAATGAGGCATCTCCTCAAACATTAAATGACCGAGCCATATTTAAGGCAGGTCCATCATTGTAACATATCATCTTTTATCCTATCATCTAATATATTATTCTTACTTATTATCCAATATGAGAGTCAGATTCAACTATTAACTTAGTGAACGGGTACGTTCACTATAGTATGAAGCGAATCAAAAGTTTAACCTACAAGGTTATGTTGATTCAGATTGGGCTAGCAGTACTGCAGATAGGAAGAGCACATCTGGATGCTGCTTTAGTATGGGATCAGGTGTGATCTCTTGGTTTAGCAGGAAGCAGTCCTGCATAGCACTAAGTACAGCTGAGGCAGAGTATGTTGCAACCTATTTAGCTAGTTGTGAGGTAGTATGGCTACGGAAGCTACTATTTGAGTTATTTGATCTCCCATTGGATGCTACTAGTATCTTTTGTGATAACCAGAGTTGTGTGAAGCTGTCCGAGAACCCAGTGTTTCATGATAGATCGAAACACATAGAGATCAAATATCACTATATCAGGGATATGGTGTAGAGAGGAGTTGCGAAGCTCCTGTACATTGCGATGGACGAGCAGATTGCAGATGTACTGATGAAGCCACTAACTAGGGTGAAGTTTGAGTACTTCAGGGAGAGGCTTGGTGTTCTTCAGATTGATGACACTTCGAGGAAGATGTGATGGACACATTTGCAGAAGACATTCCAAGCATGTTGGAAGGAGGATCCTTCACATGGCTATGGATATAAGCGTTGGATGATGAGCATCAGGACGATGCTCCAGTTATTGCTCTGTATATGAATCATGTTGGATGTTGGATATGATCAGTTGGATCATTTATATGTATATGTATGTATGCATCATGTTGGATGCTTGGACCATGTATCTGTATATGTATTAGGTGGATACATTGTATGATCAGGTGGATCATGTATGGTGATATGTATCATGTATTTGTATTTGTATCAGGTGGATACACTGTATGATCAAGTGGATCATGTATGACGATATGTATCAGGTAGATACTTGGTATGCATCAGGTAGATGCATTGTATGATCAAGATGATCATGGATGGCGAGCTTCAGGATGTTGCTCCAGATGACATGTAGTAGGATGTTGCAGTGATGATGATCAGGATGATCATGGGCATCAGGATGATTCCTTGCGCAATGATGATCCGTTGGATCATGAGTATTAGGTTGATACTTGGAGGTCAGAGATGATATGTGGCAAGTTGTGCAAATAGCATGTAATCAGTCCTGGGAGATCTTGCTAGTCATGCTATGGCACATAAATGTTCCTGGGGTACTCTTTTCGGTATTGCTATGTAGTATGTAATCAGTCCTCATATATCTGATAGGTTGAGCTGTGTGCTCGTAATCAGTCCTTGGATGAGGTATTACTATGGAGACATGTAATCAGTCCTGGAGATCCGAGAGGTTGAGCTGTGTGCTCGTAATTAGTCCTGTGATGCTCTTTAGAGATCTTGCCGATCGTGCTACGGCACATAAATGTTCCTGGGATGCTCTTTAAAGGTTTTGTCTATCCACATGTAATTAGTTTTGGAGATCCAAGAGGTTGAGTTGTGTGCTCGTAATAAGTCCTGGGATGCTCTTTAGAGATCTTTCCGGTCATGTTGCGACACATAAATGTTCCTGGGATGCTCTTTAAAGGTATTGTGGAGGAGATGCATGTAATCAGTCCTTGGAGATCTTGCCAGTCGTGCTTAGGCACATAAATGTTCTTGGGATACTCTTTCTAGTATTGCATCTGCACATAAAATTAGTCCTGAGAGGCCACCTCTATCAGACCGTTCACACAGATGATGAAGACCTGCAGGTGGTGGGCCTACATCCAGTATGAAAAAGGACTGGCTCTGTAGAACTTCCTATGACGAGTAGATTCATAGATTGATTGAGATAGCAACAGCAGTGATGATGATGATGACTCGATGACGATTATCCAATGACGATGATCTAGAGAAGAAGACTTGTGCTAGAAGACCTGTGTCGAGAAATACCTTCCTAGTTAAGAGGGAGTGTTGATGTATATGTAACTTCGGAATGTATTTCAGATATATGTATATTGTATTCCTATAGAGATGTTATTATTCCTCTATACGGAAGTGGCTGTATTCCTATAGAGATGTTATTATTCCTCTATACAGAAGTGTTGTCATTTATATTGTAAGTGTCGTAACTTATACTTGATGGGTTATTAGACCACCTTGTTGGGGTTGGCCCTGTATAAGTCATGTGGGTCAAAGGGTTATTAGACCACCCTATTGGGGGTCGACCATGTGGGTCAAAGGGTTATTATACCACCCTAGTGCGGGTCGACCCAGTCAACATTATGTTAAGTGGTTAAGTTGAGGCCGACCTAGTTGAGTAAATGTCAAGTCAAGTTAGTGTATAAATAGAGAGTGTGTCTCTCTCATTTTACACATTCTATTCTCTCAATCACACTTGGGAGAGTGGCACACTTGTGAAGGAGGAGGCTCTGCTGCTAGGAGAAGACTATCTCTTGTATTCTGGTTGTATCATTGCTCTATCTATCTCTGAGGAAGTTATTGGGGTTTTTCACCTTTATGGTTTTCCCCAAGTAAACTTTGTGTCTCTTGTGTGCTTTCATTATTGTGTCCATGATTGATATGCTGTACATGTTGTTCTCTCAGTTAAGATCCCAGATCAAATTGAAGTAAATTCTGAAAATTTAACAGGCATATTATGTCTCTTACCTTGATTGATGATATGACTAACCAGAAGAGTCCTATGGTCAAATAAGAATATGCATGAGTAAAAGAAGTATTCCCTGAAACCTTGAATACTAATGTTTATTATCTGTGTTTGAAATGATCATGACTATACATGTTTAAGATTATTTTGTTTTGATAGTACTGAGACTATACTAATGAATGTATGATTGTGTATGAGACCTCGAGGATAACACAATGATGATACTATTAAGTATGCATAAGTGATCAAGGATGGATATAAGTTCAAGGATAGGTAATCCAAGAAGCAAAGATCAAGAAGGAGCTCACTCCAGTAGTTTCTGCAAAGAAGCAAATATTGAGAGGGAGTCCATGCTACAACCAAACAACGATAAGTATTTGAATTGTCATTTCTTGCATAGTTGTTTGTTTAAATAATATTGTTCAATGATGTATACACTTATGTTCCTAGACTTAGGTTGTGTACTATGCATACAAGAATAATTGCATTAATGAATAGTATACTACTAATATGCATGTGATGGGTAAGTGGCCTATGGAACTGTACAACATTTCATTGCTACTTATCTAGAATGAAACCTCTTTGCCGACATGTTGGGAGTTGTGCACACTCGTAACAATGTTCTGGTAGAGATTGGAAGGCATCTAGAAAGTTACGGGATAAGGATAAATGTTGTATTGAAGCATTGGCTAAAATAATTGCATGACTGTATGACATATTTCTTTATGTGTAAAAATTTGTTTTGAAAACTATGAGATGTTTCTAATCATGCAATTTAACTTGTTTTGTAGGAAAGATCATATACCATCACCTACAAAAGAAGGACTACAACATTTGTTCCAACAACAAAGTTCAGACTATCTATTGAAGATATTTAACAATATGAAGTTCCCAGGATACAGGATGCAGTAATAGAAGAATGCCATGATCGAGGAGTACCAGTAGATCATGAAGAATGATATTTGGGATGTGGTCCCAAGACCAGAAGGGAAGTTTGTTGTGACTTCCAAGTGGATCTATAAGATCAAACATGCTGCAGATGGTAGCATAGAAAAATATAAAGTGAGGTTTATAGCTTGTGGCTTCTCCCAGAAAGAAGTATTGATTATGAAGAGACTTTTTGCACCTGTAGTGAGATACACTTCCATCATGACAGTACTTGGTCTGGCTGCAGTGATAAAATAGAAGGTACACCAGATGGATGTCAAGACATCTTTCTTGAATGGTGTAGTTGAAGAGGAAGTGCATGTGGAGCAGCCACTCAGGTTTGAGACACATGATCAAGAGTCACATGTGTGCAATCTGAAGAAAGCCCTGTATGGTTTGAAACAAGCAACCAAGACCTAGTATGGCAGGATAGATGGCTTCCTATCTAGTTTGGTATTTACCAAGAGTAAAGCGGATTCCAACCTTTACTACAAGGTTGAGGAAGGCAATCCAGTGACACTACTATTGTATGTGGATGACCTGTTTGTAATAGGTGAGGATAGATTGATTTCCGATACGAAGAGGAGGCTTCCTATCGAGTTCGAGATGAAGGACTTGGGGATGATGCACTATTTTCTAGGCATGGAGGTGTGGCAGAGTGCAGATGGAATCTTCCTTGAACAAGGGAAGTATGTAGTAGAGATCCTAAAGAGGTTCGGGATGATGGACTACAAGGCCATGGCCACACCTATGGCATCGAACCTGAAGCTTCTGTGTGATGCTTCATCTAATTTGGTTGATGTCATTACGTATTGGCAAATGATTGGGTCCTTGATGTACCTTACGAACACAAGACCATACATTTGCTTTGTGGTGAAGACATTGAGATAGTTCCTGATTGATCCCAGAGGTGTTCACCTGGTTGCTGTAAAGCATATTCTGAGGTACCTAAAGGGTACAATTGATTATGGGCTCAGGTATGATGCGAATCAAAATTTTAACCTACAAGGTTATGTTGATTCAGACTGGGCAAGCAGTGGTGCAGATAGGAAGAGCACCTCCAGGTGCTGCTTTAGTATGGGATCAGGTGTGATCTCTTGGTTTAGCAAGAAGTAGTCCTGCGTAGCACTGAGTATAGCTGAAGTAGATTATGTTGTAGCTTGTTCGGCAAGTTGTGAGGCAATATGGCTGAGGAAGCTATTGTCTGAGCTATTTGATCTCCCATTGGATGCTACTGGTATCTTTTGTGACAATCAGAGTTGTGTGAAACTATCTGAGAACCCGGTGTTCCACGACAGGTCGAAACACATTGAGATCAAATTTCACTATATCAGGGATATGGTGCAGAGAGGTGTAGTGAAGCTCCTGTATGTTGCAACAGATGAGCATGTTGCAGATGTGCTGATGAAGCCACTAGCCAGAGTGAAGTTTGAGTAATTCAGAGAGAGGCATGGTGTTCTTCAGATTGACGACAGTTCGAGGAAGAAGTGATGGACACATTTGCAGGATCCATTCCAAGCATGGTGAGAGGAGGATCCTTCCCATGGCTGTGGATGTAAGCACTGGATGATGAGCATCAGGACGATGCTCTAGTTACTGCTATGTATATGAATCATGTTGGATGCTTGGACCATGTATCTATATATGTATCAGGTGGATACGATTGTATGATCAGGTAGATCATATATGTTGATATATATCAGGTGGATACATTGTATGATCAAGTGGATCATGTATCTGTGTATGTATCAGGTGGATACATTGTATGATCAGATGGATCACGTATGATGATATGTATCAGGTAGATACTTGGTATGCATCAGGTGGATGCATTTGATGATCAGGATGATCATAGATGATGAGCTTCAGGATGTTTCTCTAGATGACATGCATCAGGACGATGCAATGATGATGATCAAGATGATCATGTACATCAGGACGATGTATGGTGAGTATCAGGTTGATACTTTGTGGCCATGGACAGGTTGTGCAAGGGTAGCATGTAACAAGTCCTAGAGATCTGGATAGGATGAAAAAGGCCTCAGATGCTCTTTAGAGATCTTGCTTGGCAAAACACTATTTTAAGGTTTTGCTACACCACATGTAATAAGTCCTGCAGATTTGGACAATATGAAAAAGGGCTCAGATGCTCTTTAGAGATCTTGCTTGGAAGCACACTCTTTTAAGGTATTGTGGGGACCACATGTAATAAGTCCTGGAGATATGGACAGGATGAAAAAGGCCTCAGATGCTCTTTAGAGATCTTTCTTGGCAAGATACTCTTTTAAGGTTTTGTTGTAGGGGTCACATGTAATAAGTCCTGGAGATCTGGACATGATGAAAAAGGCCTCAGATGCTCTCTAGAGATCTTGCCTCGCAAGACACTCTTTTAAGGTTTTGTGACAATCACATGTAAAAGATCATGGGAGATCCGATAGGTTGAGCTGTGTGCTCGTAAAATGCCTGGGATGCTCTTTCGATGTTTTGTTGACACACGTAATCAGTCCTGAGGATTTCACAATATGGCCAGTGATGAATACTTGCAGGTGGTGGGCCTACATCCATAATGAAAAAGGACTGGCTCTGTAGAACTTCCTATGACAAGTAGATCAAAGATTGATTGAGATAGTAGCAACAGTGACAATGACAATGACTCGATGACGAAGATCCAGTGACGATGATCCAAAGAAGAAGACTTGTGCTAGCAGATCTGTGTCGAGAAATACCTAGTTAAGAGGGAGTGTTGATGTATATGTAACTTCGGAATGTATTTCATATATGTATATTGTATTCCTATAGAGATGTTATTATTCCTCTATACGGAAGTGTCGTCATTTATATTGTAAGTGTCGTAACTTCTACTTGATGGGTTATTAGACCACTTTGTTGGGGTCGGCCCTGTAGAAGTCATGTGGGTTAAAGGGTTATTAGAACACCCTATTGGAGGTCATCCCTGTTAGCATTATGTTATGTGGTTAAGTTAAGGCCGACCTAGTAAAGGTTATTAGGCAAGTCAAGTCAAGTATAAATAGAGTGCAGGAGACACTCTATTTCATCATTCACTTTCTCACTCATACTCTCATTGGAGAGTGGCGCTCTTGTGGAGGAGGATAAGTTGCTACTAGGAGGACTATCTCTTATGGTTGGGTTGTATCATTTCTCTATCTATCTTTGAGGAAGTTGCTAGGTTTTTCACCTTCTTGGTTTTCCCCGGTGAAACTCTATGTCTCTTGTGTGCTTGTATTATTGTGTCCATGATTGATATGCTATAGATATGTTGTAGATATGATGTACATGTTATTCTCCCAGTTAAGATCCTAGATCAGATTGAATATTCTGAAAAACTAACAATGATTCTGTATATGCTATCTCATTTCGTTCTTGCATAAATCCGGATCATATTATTTGCAATTGTGGCCAATATTTATCATCTGCACATAGTAGATAGTTGCAACCAACTCCAAAACTAGAAATCGTCAAATGGGAAAAAGCTTGTAACACAAAATTCCGGTTTTGCAGGCATTTTGTAGTATATGTTGCTTCAAATATTATTTTAATATCGCTAACAAAATATATTTGTGTAAGACATTGGATATATAACTGTTAATGTGAAAGTATATATAGTTGTGTAAGACATTGGATATACAGTTGTGAAACACTGAACAAAAAGTCATATAGAATTAAGCATGCATAATAAGATTCATTGTAAATGAATTGGTAAGACAATTTTAATTCTTTATATTAAGTTACTTTGTTGAATTTTAAAAAACATATTATGATATGGCTAGAACTGTTCAAGAAGAACAAGTGTACTACCAGGCATGCAC
Organism: Larix kaempferi; assembly: GCA_027924585.1. Taxonomy (NCBI): domain Eukaryota; kingdom Viridiplantae; phylum Streptophyta; class Pinopsida; order Pinales; family Pinaceae; genus Larix; species Larix kaempferi. Next base: position 16,274,422 of record BSBM01000519.1, read on the forward strand.
AAGATTGATGGAAAGAACTATGCATCTCGGAATTCAAAGTTAAAAGGATATCAGTAATAAGAAAAATATTGAATATTGTTGATGGAAAGTAACAAAGACCCAAAAGTGAAGGTGAACAAGAAACCTATGGTGACAAAGATAGAGAATTTTTCTTGAGCATCATAATTTCAATCTGGAATGACATAATTCCTCATCTGTAAGAAGTAGACATCTCAAGAATCTTACATGCATAGGACGCCTTGTACAAAACTTCAAATGTTTCAGAAATCCGTTGTATATTCTTAGTCCATCCACAAGAACTGAACTATTAACTTTTGATGAACTAGGATGGTTACTTTTGCTGAAGGATCAAGAAAGAAACTCTATGATGAAGATGCCAATTCTAAACATACTTTTGCAGTAAAGCAAAAGGGAAAAGAATGATAGAGATTTGACCAACAAGGAGACAAAAGAAAAAATCAAAGATGAGACAACACCAAGCATCAAGATTCAAATAAGGGCAACTCAAGCTGAAGTAACAAAGTCCAGCATTTTTACTGTGGATACTTGGCCATTTGGAGAAAGATTGTAGGAAAATGAAGTTTGATGTTTTACAATTCAGGAAAAAAGGCATTCTAGTAATTATATTCAAGAAAAACAAGAGAGAAATGGTGAATAAGTTAGCAAATATAAAATCTTATACATTCCGTAAGAGAACAAGTGCACATAAAAATATGTACTATGCCACATTAGATGACAATAAAAGTCAAGGAGAGAAAATTGAATTAGGAAATGACAGGACATACATGGTCAGATCAATGAAATGTCCTTACGAAGATACCTGATGGAAGAAGCAAATAAGTACATAATGTGATGTACTGATATTGAAGAAGCACCTGCTTTTGGTAAGCCAGATTGAAAAAAAACACTTCGAGGTTGAATTATATAAAGACAAGTGCCTCATAAATACAAACAAAACCATTAAATGGTTGTAACAAGTTTGAGTGAGGTGGTCTCCATAGAATTACAACTATAGTAGTAGGATAACAAGTATTTTTAGTTGAGGACAACTCCACAAAGAAAATATGTCACCAAAGGTTTGGACATCTTAACTACCAAAGGACTTGTAATTTTAAAGAAACTAAATATGGTTTAGAATATGTCACTTGTACATAAGGATACAAATGTTTTTGAAGCTTATATTTTAGACAAGCAACATAAAGAAAAATTTGCAAAGGAGGTGACAGCAAAAGCAAGCAATTAGAGTTGGTGCATGGTGATCTCTGTGGTCCAAACAGAGCATCATCAATGGCAGGGTCAAAGTAATCCATGGTGTTTGTCGACACTTTTTCAAGAAAACTTTGGGTAGAAGATTAGGATTCTCAAAAAAAATGATGGGGGATAATACAAGACCAGATACTTCTACAAATATGGCAAAGATCATGACACTTGCAAGTAACGTGTTGATGTACTTCTTAACGAAAATGATGTTATAAAGAGAAAGAATGTAACCATTTTGGAGATGGAAAGGAGAATGCTTAAGAGAAATAATATTTCAAACAATTTCTAGGATGAAGTAATCCATATCAATGTTATCATACTCAGACTTGGAATGGATTCTCAGGAAAAATGATGGGAGAGAATACAAGTCGAGAGACTTCTACGAATATGGCAAAGATCATGACACTTGCAAGCAACGTGTTGGTATACTTCTTAGTAAAAATAAAAAATGATGTTACAAAGAGAAATAAAATAACTATTTTGGATATATCAAGGAGAATGCTCAAGGGAAATCAGCTCTCGAACAATTTCTAGAATGAAACAATCCATATCAATGTCATCATAATCAGACTCAGATTGAATTTGGTTTGTCCCAAAATTACAACTCGTCTTTGACTTGGATCGGAACAAGTCATTGAATCAATAAACAACTCAACCAAATAAAAATACAAAATATTCAAATTTCATCTATATATGTGTATACATCAATGTAAATCAAATCAATTAGACACCATGTATGCATGGTTTTCTTATTGATATTGCATTAAGGATGCAAATAGGCAAAACTTCAAAACTTCATCAAGATACATAAAATATAAGTTGGGAGATACATAAAATTAAATTTCTAATAGAGAACACATAAACAATGCGGCTCTAAATGGCCTCTAGAGTCCAAAAATCATAATTACATAAAATATATGAGTCAAAACATAGGTAAGTGGTCAACTCAAAAACAAAAATTGACATCCTTCATAAAAGAATAGCAATTGTTCATTGTTCCTTCAGAACAAAATGACCTGAATTAGTCAAGCAACAACCAATAGAATGTGCTTTACAGACACTTTGGAAGATCGACCAAGGAAGTGGCAGACTGACTTGCCAATGTAGCACTGGATAAAAGACAAGACATAGAATTGTTGGAGGTTGGGGAGGAATTTAAGGAAGTTAGGTAAGAAAGATAAGATAATTTTATTAATGTCAAACAAAGGACCACAAAAGAAGAAAGATATACCACTCCACCTAATTATCTCCTAGCTAACCTAATGTCCCCTAAGTTTTTGACCCCTCCTCTCTCCCTTTCTTTATCGAAATAATGAAGGAAGTTATTGCCCAACTTAATGGGAGGCTTTATGGAAAATCTACAAGATTGATCCGGACAAGCCTGGAAACCCAATCCCATCGGCCACCCTATAGACACATCTCATATTTCATTGTTTCTTAAGGGTTGCATCAGAGAAAGAGCAGGTCATATCCCCTTGACCAAACTTTATGTGGTATTATTCCTTCCCTGTATGAATTGCTGGTAAGTATGAGAAGAGCGATGGAGTAAGGATCCCAACCCCACAATCATGGTTGAAGGTAGAACACACTGGACCAGCTAAAAGAAGAGAGCTGAATAATCTAGGGAAATATAGGACCCAAAATGGAAGTTGTTGAGAGGTTATTGGAAGAGAATGAAGATTCTATTAATTATGGCATGGAGTTGGTATAGGATAAGATTCAATAGGTGCTTCTTCTCCTCTAAAATCTAGATTTAAAATTTGAACTCCAAGGGAAGACGTTGAGGACAACTCTGGGGCTTCTAATAAGCAGATTCAAGAGTTCAGCAACAATGTTAAGAATGAAACCCTGCTCATAAACAATAGGTTGCAGAAACTTTCCACTGATAAAGGGATATAGTAGTATATTAGGTGATTCCATGGGAGATTAGCATCTCTAAAATCCATTCTCAAATGATGGCTGGCTCACTCAGTCCAGGAAACTCCCCTTGCCTCTAACACTCAACATTTCAATCGCAGAAAAGCTCAGTGAACATACAACAAAAAAGCAGTAACCTACAACTTCCAGATAAGAATGCTCTGTTGTCTGCAAAAGGTCAATTTCATTTTCTTGATGTTATTAGTCTTGTTTCGTATGGCCCTATACTATTCATTCAAGCAAGGATGGAACCAGTATCAACAAGTCGTTCATGTTTTTTCAACAAGTTAGACAAACTGATAGTTAAGTTAGTAGGAATACCATGGCTCTATTTGTCATCTAATTCATACGTTACTCATTTAAGCCAAAGAAGAATACTAATGTAAATATTTGGGTCTGTAGATATTTGCAATTGATGTGAATGATTTGTTGTCTAAACAGACAATGCTTGCTGGAGAATATTGCTCCAGGCCCGTCTCTACATATTTTCATTGTCAATCATCTTTGGTATATTTTTTAATCTCCTTTCCTGTAGCTCCTTTGATTGATCCGAGGTTGGCTGGAAATGAGTCAGAACATACCTCCAAAGGGTAGAATGATGTTGCAGACCCGTCTCTACATATTTGCTATGTCAATCATCTTTGGTATATTTTTTAATCTTCTTTACTGTAGCTCCCTTGATTGATCTGAGGTTGGTTGAGGTTGGTTAAATGATCCAGAACAGACCTCCAAATGGAAAAACAATGCTCAGAAAATTCATGTAATAGGGCTTTAGATGAAGGAATTCTTCCTCTAAAAGGATCTGTTGTTTAAGTCCTCAAGAGAGTTGCATTCCTTGGGAAAAATAAAAACCCTTCTATGCAAGATGCCCTTGGAGAAACCATCCCACCATTACAATTACCATTTTGTACCTGCAATCAAAATCCATCATGAATAAGACCTCAATGAATCCTTTTAGACAAAAAATTAACCATAGACGGATGACACCCGACAGTGTGGAGTTCAAAAATTGAGGCACGTACCTCAACTTTCCTTATTATAGTCCCTTCAAGGATCAATATATGAGTTCGCACTGGTGTATGGAGTTTGTATGGAGATTCTTTCATATTCTGTAATTGCACTACTTCTGCTTCTTTTTGTGCCAACGCCTTCTTCAAACTGTCTACCTGCAAGTAAGGAAAAATCATAGATGTTGAAATCCATGTAAACTGCCCATGTAAATTCGTACTTTTACACATTAAAAGCAATTCTATTAAAAAAGATCTCTTTAAAATTTGAAAACAACATACATGTTCTTTAAGCTGTCGAACTTCTCCACTTTCTTTATTCAAACGAGCAACACCAAGTTCAATAGAGGCCACCCTTTCAGCAAACTTAAGGGTGCTTATTGTCTCTCCATATGAATCTGGTTCATGACTTACGTGCACAAAAATCAGGGTCTTTTCCTTGCCCCTTGGTGTATTGATTTGCATAATTCACAATGTCAGATGATAAATTTGAATGAACAATCAAACATAAAGGAGAAAGTAGCAATCGTTATATATTTGGTAAGCTTCATAACAACCTAAGGAATCTTGAAGCAATTGAGTCAATTTGTTATTTTGATATGGAACATGGGGACTCCTTTGTTCCAATGCTGCAATAACATCTCCTAGAAATGAAAATGGACTTGTTGATGTATTGTGCTTCCTTCAAACGATCTCCAGTCACTTCAGAATTATCTACCCTCTCACTTCCAAGAAGATCTACCAAATTAAGGCAGCTATGAAGGTTATACCCAGAAACATGATCTGTACCTCACACATGCACAATCAATACACTGCAAAGAAGACTCTTAGCAATGTAGTAATCTACACCTTCAAACAAATTATTAAAAATGAAGATGTTATCGGATATCTTAGATGCTCTATTAATGGTTTTAAGTTCTCAAACCTTTTTGAAAGGCTGTTGTGGTCATTCAGTGCAGTATAGATAATAGTTCGATTCTTTTGGCCAAAATCCATCAAATCCAAAACATCAGAGGTTTCTTTAACTGCCATAAGTATGGCATCTTATACATTAAATCCATTATGACCATTATTTCGAATATCTAATTTGCATGGAATTAAGGAATTACTCACATAGCATGAATTTCTATACTAAAATATCATGAACATCATCAATATAATGAAAAACATCAATAAAAACAAAAACACGACAAAAAAGGATATTTCTTGTTTGAGGCATATGATCCTAGAAGATCCCTCACTTGTTCATTGTATATCTCTATCATTTGAATAGAAATATCATACATCATTAAATCTTTCCTCTTTTGAGACAACTCGAAGAGGTCACTGAGTGCTTGATAGTTCACTCCCATATCCATTTCAGAAGCACATGTTGGACCACAATGAATTTTAAAAAGTCAAAAAGTCAAATTAGGTTACCTTGAGAGACCTAAAAAATCAAGATATTAATTTATAACCAAAAGCTGCTCTCCTCTATTCCATTTTAGATATATATTTTTGGCAAATCACTTACTGTTTAGAAAAAAATCATTAGAAGAAAGACGTTGACCATGGTGTGGGTCTTTCCAGATCCTATTTGACCATATGCAAAAATGCAGACATTGTAACCATCCATTATAGATTGTATCAATGGATGTGTATCCATGTAAATATCCTCTGCCATTTCATCAACAATAACAATTTAGTAATTGTGTGGAAATCATTTCAAAAGATGACTTCAAAAGTCTCTTTAATCGGTACCTTGTGTAGTAGATGGCCCAAAAACCATATTAAAATTGAATATCCTTTGTACATCTTTGCCCATTTTCGATGTATTGACAATGAGGCATCCATCTTCCCCAATAAATTCCACTGTGCTTTGGGCGTCATATTGACCTCCAAATTGTGGTCTGATTCTGCAATATACCCTTATGCTTCTTGAGCTACCAGAAAACAATAGAGATAATTAGTGATAATATCCTAATTGTAATAATATAACTATGGAATCCATTCTGACAAGGATTGTAGGAAGGATACCTTTGAGGTCTTGAATATTATTGTAAAGGATATTGTTTTCTTCCTGAACTCTGTGATAACCACTAGCAGCACTAGACATTCCTCTGATCTGGTTATCTGTAAAAATAATGTTTTGAAACGAAGAAGTCACAGCGTGATCTACAATTTCTTATAGTAACTTACAATACTGGCAATGCATAACAAATGTATAGATTACAATGTTCAAACATTAAATAAAGTAATTATCCCTGATCATTGCTATCTGGGTGTAGAATTGTCTGCCTATAACTTACCTAACAATTCAAAATGCCTTCGCCACTCAAATTGTAGCACATGTACATCCTCTCGTGCTCTATGTAATAAGTCTCTTATGTCCTAAAAATCGCATCAAATGTTTAATCATTCATAACAATTTGTTTACATTTCTAAATTGTCTCCACAGAATAAAAATTTCACTATGTTCAGTGAAAATATCACTCACCGTGACTTCTTTTCTTTGTGCTTCCAAACGCATCTGATGTTTCTCAGTGGTACCCAAAGGTAAACAGTAACCATTTTTATGGTCTGGACAATCTAAGAAGAGCTGATTGTCGTGTTCCTGGCTTTTCTGAATCTTGAATGCAAATTAGAGTTAACAAGATGAGAATTTCCATTAAACTGGAGATTAGAACTTCCTACTCTATTTGCAGAACAATAATAAATAAAATATTGTGCAAAATAAATACAAGCACATCTAATAGACTACATGTGTGAAAATAATGCATTTTATTATTTAGCACTCTTTTTAAGTCATTTTCCCTGTGAACGGTCTAGGTAATATATATTACTGATGAATGCTGGGAAATATTGTGCAACATGATAATTTATAGTTAATTTTTCATAAAGAACAATAGAGGATCACCAAAGAGAATTTATCTTGTTTATTCTCTGCAATAATTGCAAGGACAAGATTCATGAGTGTTTGTGTCGAGCCATGCTGCACAACAACAAGAAGTAATTAAAAGGATGACCTAAAAAAATTACAAAATCAAAACTTGATACAATTTCTGTAATTTTGCAGTGTTGGAACTTGGGAGTCGGTTTTTCTAATCACATCAACTGTCAATTAATATCCTACACCATTTCTAGCCTTTAAGCTTTACAAATAGTCCAATATCATTGAAAAACTAAATTGCATGCAGTGTTGGAATGTTAATATCCTGCACCATATATTGCATGTAGTGTTAGAATGTTTTGTGCTTACTCAACTAGGACTAATGAAAAGGAAAAGGTATGATATTTGCATACCAGTGTAGCAGTTTGTATAGCTTCAACAATGTTCTGGTCAACATTTTCCTTTTCACGTGTAATTTCTATAGCAACCCGCTTTAACCAAGCTCCTATTCCCTCCTAAGTGATTCATTCAACAAGTAGTATAGAGGGATAACAGATGCTAGATATTAAGGTGGTAAAAGATAAGAAGATGGGTAGTAGGCAGATCCATCTGGTTTAAAGAACTTGAGTTTGTCCTTAGTAAAATTGCTTTCGCGTCAACATTTCACAGTGAGTAAACTTCCTTCCATCTGATCCAACACTGTCAGTTTGGAGCATAAGTGAGGCTCGATAGAGGTGGGTTGGTGAAGCAGACGGATCAGTGGTAAAAGTTAATTCAAGGTTAAGTAGGCTGCTGGGGCGTAGCGGTAAATAGTAAACTAAATGCCGTACCCTATAAGCATTCATCGGGGAAAGTGGTTGGTTGGTAAGCCTATTAATTCCTATACTAAGTTCAAGTGCCCAACATAGAATAGTATATGCTTATAAATATAATACGACTGGTCGCCCAAGCACAAACATCTTTGTAGCTGATCAATACAAAAAAGCAATTCTTTGAGTTTGATGGCATCCTTCCCTGAACTGTCATAGAACAAGAAAATGTAATCCACAAATAAAAAATGAGTTAAGTTAATTGATCCAACTTTAATTCCTTTTATTGACCCTGTTCTCATGGCATTCAACAGTTTCCTACTTAATCCCTCAGCCACAATGAGGAATAGAAGGGGCGATAGCAGACAACCTTGAAACAATTCTCTACTGGATATAAAAAACCAATACTCGAGCCATTTAATAGTATTGTGAAAGATACAAATGAAACACACTTCATGACCCAATATAAAAAGGGAAAACCAAAGCCCAAATTTAGTATCATCAATCTCAAATAGTTCCAGTTCACCCTATTGTAAGCTCTTAAGAGATCAATTTTAAGAACCATTGCTATCATCTTTTTGCTTTTGATCGAATGTGACACATATTGCCTCATGAAACTACCGTCCCAAAATTAAGCCAAACTGTTCATCAAAAATAGACTTAGAAACAATGCTTTTAACCCTTAAATAAATAACCTTGGCTATGATCTTATATATGGAGTTACATAAGGAGATTGGCTTATATTCTTCTAAGGATTGAGGATTATCTGATTTAGGAATAAGGCTATGAATGTTGTATTGAAGGCAACCAATATTATCCTACTTATCCTTGAATCCTCTATGACCCTTAATAAATAATCCCTAATTAAATCAAAGAAACCAATGAAGAAAACAACCGGCCATCCATAAGAGAAACTAGAAATCAACTCAATAAACTGCACATAAACTAATCAGACCTTTAGATTGAAAGATGTCATCGAGTCTTTTCTCTCTGTCATCCATGTTTCTAACTGATGGGTTTGGCAGATTTTCAAATTCTTTTATAGGAACAAAAAGAGTTGATTGTTGAAGGAAATTTACCAGTATAAAAGAGACAATAAAAGAGGGATAACCCATAAACCCAAAACCTGCAATCTTTTGATTTCTATTTTTTAAATATCCCACTAACCCCAATAATATATGATTGTAAAATATCCCAATAAATCCTATTAATATATGATAAAAAAGAATAACATTATTAAAAACTCACAGTAAAAGCAAACATTCGGCACCTGAAGTGCATTGATCAGCCGACTACTCTCAAGACCTGAATAAAAAATCAGCCAAATTATTAGCAGAATCTCACAAATATGGCATCGATCCACATAATAAAACCATCCAAAAACCGATCACACAGACAAATCTAGAGATCAGCCCACTTAGAAAACATGATCCTTAAACCGATTTGCTCACCTATATGGAGAGTTTCACGTAACCCTCCAAGTACTGAAAAAATCCATGAGCCGACGTTTTTCTCTGGCTCATGGAAAAGTCCCTTCCACCTCTCCTCACGCCAAAATTCCAAATCTATTGGTGTGTTTTGGTATAAAATGAAATTTGTTTTGTGTTTGTTTAATATGGTTATGTTGAATTTATTTTTAATATACTAAATTTATTTGTTCTAAATTTTTAAATTTATTTATTTTGTTTTGTTTTTGTTTAATTTATTTATTCTATACTATAAATTTATCGGTATATAATGTCTCAACTAAGTTAATATAAGTCTAGAACATGTATTATTTGTTTGTTCTTTCTATTATATACAAAATTAACATAAATCTAGAGATTTACAAAATAAAAAGATGCATATCATAGGATCAAAATGATATACTGGAGATTCTGTAGCATCTCTATATGCATAAAGTTTGAGCTACCAAACTGGAAATTGCATCTTTAAACCTTCCTTTGATGAACAACCTCAATCCATATAAAAGGTGAGGAGAAAAGATTTAAAATTTTACTATTTAGGGAATAGAATTTTAGAAGGGGTAAATAAAGATGGGAATTTTAATATAAACGGGGTTTATTTATTTATTTTTAATGGGTGATATATGTTTTTTTTTTGCTCCAGGGAAACACCAACGTGACATTTTTAACAATCTAGACATAGAATTGATGAGTTGGCATCCATATATAAGATCAAAAAATTAACAGGGAGGCACAAAATAGGAGGATTTCAACTTATGAGATGCAAAAGACTCTTACTTGCCGAAACTTCAACCGAGTGTCGAAAGGGTCAAACGGTGACGATTTTTCCAAACAAAATATGAATGCGATCAATGTGTTAAGTTGAACACAATGGTATAGAATTAAAGACATGGTGATGCAACTTGAATAAGAAATGACCAATCTCGGATACATGACATTAACTAGACTATGACGATGTAAAATATGCAACTTGGCAAGTTTGTCAAAGGGGTCATATAGAATCTTAAATGAGAAATGAGATAGAGATGTGATAATAATATTACCCTAGCTGAAAAGAAGACTATATATGTACAAGGTCGTTAATGTAAGGGGTGCAAATTTGATTTATGCATTAATGCTGATCTATGACACATGAGGGGGTCTACAATTTACTAAATTTTAACAGTGCTGATGGATTCATATGGGGTCTCTGAATCCATCGGAAATGTTAAAATTTAGTAAATTGTACAAATTCATTGTCAAAATTATAATTTTCCATTGTCGAAGTGACACAACTAAAAATGACCAATTGTTATGTGGTCATTCTTAGTTTAGTTTTTATCCTGTGACCAAATTAGTCATTTATCTTGGTCATTTGTAGTTAGCTCACTTAAAATTTCTCACTTTTGGTCATTTGTCCCTAAAAAAAACTATGGTGACCAAATTTTTTGGTCGGATGGTCACTTATCTCTCATTTTGTACTAGTGCACTGCAACATCATCAACATCTTTCTCAGAGACAAAGGTCTACGGATCCTTTTAGGACATGTGTCCAAGGATGATACAATCCTACAGTAACATTATCATCAACATCTTTCTTGGAGACAAGGGTCTACAGATCCTTTTAGGACATGTGTCCAGGGATGATACAATCCCACTGCAACATCATCATCAACATCAATATTGCTCTCCCTTTTGAGGAAGGTCTTTTCGAACCACACCAAGCTTGTCTCATAAATACTCAAACTTTACTCGAGAGAGAGGCTTAGACAACACATTAGCAACTTGCTCATCAGTGCTCACATACTGGAGCTTTCTAGCTCCCTTCTGTACCATATCTCATATATAAAAATACCATATTTCTATGTGCTTTGACTTGTCATGGAACACTAGGTTCTCTGTCATCTTTATACAACTCTAGTTGTCACATAGAATCACCATGGTATCCAAATCTAGATCAAATAGACCTGACATCAAATTCCAGAGCCATATGCCTTCGCAACTAGTAGAACAAGCTGCTATATACTTTGCTTCAGCTGTGCTAAGAGCCACACTAGACTGCTTCCTGTTGAACCATGAGATCATGGCAGATCCCAGAAAATAACATCCACCTGAGGTGATTTTCTCGTCTGAGATACTTCCAGCCCAATCTGCATCTATATAACCTTACAGTCTATAGTCATGATCTCCATCATAGTATAGACCAAAGTCTATCGTAACTTTTAGGTACCTCATCACATGCTTTGCAGCTACCAAGTGAACACGTCTAGTATCAACTAGATACTGAATCAGGGTGTTCACAAAAAAGCATATATTTGGCTTGGTATTCTTTAGATACATCAATGACCCAATGATATGTATATACTGAGTCACATCCACTAACTATGATGATTCATCAGCTAACAACTTTAGGTTGGTATCCATGGGTGTGGCCATGGATTTACATTCCAACATATCAAATCTCTTTAGGATTTCCACATCATACTTTCCCTGGTTAAGAAATATTCCCTCTGGATCTGCCATACTTCCATACCTACAAAATAGTGCATCAATCCAAGGTCTTTCATCTTAAATTCTTCAGCGAGCTTCTTCTTGCACTCTACAATCTGTTTCTCATTTCCTGTCAGAAATAGATCATCCACATACAACAATAATATGACAAGTTCATCATCCATAACCTTAAAGTAAAGTTTAGTGTCAACTTTACTTTTCATAAATCCCAAGCTCTTTAAGAAACTATTAATCCTTCCATACCAGGATCTGGGAGCTTGCTTCAATCCATACAAAGTCTTCTTCAGCTTGCATACGTGATTCTTTTTGTTTTCAACTTGAAATCCTTGTGGCTTCTCTATGTACACCTCTTCCCCAATCACAACATTTAGAAATGTTTTCTTCACATCCATCTAGTGTAAACTTCACTTCATCATGGATGCAAGTGCCATGATGGTTCTAATGGAGGTGTACCTTGCTACTGGTGGAAATGTCTCTTCATAATCAATTCCCTGTTTCTGAGAAAATTTTGGCCACAAACCTTTCCTTGTATTTCTCAATACTTCCATCAGCTACATGTTTTATCTCGTATATCCATTTGGAAGATGCCACACTTTTTCCTTCTGGTTTGGGAACTATATCCCAAACATCATTCTTCATTATTGATTGGTATTCTTCCGTCATTGCTTCTATCCATTCTTTCTTTTGTGTAGCTTCTTCATAACTAGTGGGTTCTTGATCTACAAGATCACACATCAAAACCACATAATTGGAAAATGGCTTTGGCTTCTTGGTTACTCTTGTCGATTCTTCCAAAGCTCCATACTTCTATGCTTCTTATATGATTTCTCTTTCCCAAGTAGGCTTCCTTTTTCTTGATATATCCATAGTAGGAGGTTCTTGAGGTTCTACAATATCATCGTCTTCTAGTGTTTCATTTTCATGGGAGGGTGCAACTTCAACATTTCTGGGAGGTATATCTTCTCCATATACTTCTTCATACTTACACTTTATGGATCTCTTGAGAGTTGCTTCTTCATCAAATGTCACATCTCTACTAATCTCCATGTGATGGAATCCAGGAATGTATATCCTGAAGGATTTGGATTCTTCACAATATCCAACAAATATTCCCTTCTTTCCCGAAGGGTCCAACTTGGTTCTCTTTTCTTTTGGGATGTGAACATATACTGGGAAACCAAATATCTTGAGGTGGCTTACCTCAGGCTTCTTCCATGTGAACATCTCTTCTGGAGTCTTGAATCCAAGAACACTATGGGATAATCTCTTTTGTACATAAACTGTCATCCTTGTTGCTTCATCCCATAGATGGATTGGAAGATCTTGATCATGTATCACTGACTTCACTGCTTCAATAATGGTTCTGTTCTTTCTTTCCCCAACACCATTATGTTGAGTATTGTAGGGAGTGGTTAGTTCCCTCTTGATTCCAGCTTCCTTACAAAAGGCTTCAAAATATTTTGAAGTATATTCTCCACCAATGTCAGTTTTGAGTGTCTTGATTTTTCTTCCTGAATGATTCTCTATCAAGGCTTTGAATTCCTTGAATTTTCCAAATACTTAGTCCTTTGATTTCAAGAAATATATCCATTTCTTTCTTGAATAGTCATCAATAAATGTAACATAACATTCATAACCACTCAAAGAAGTGGAGGGCATTATACCACATACATCTGAATGGATTAATTCCAACGTACCTTTAGTTTCTGTCTCACTTTTTGGAAATGGATTCTTGATATTCTTTCCTTTTGCACATCCTTTGCAAATTCCTTCATGATCAATATTCAAATATGGTAATCCTATCACTACTTTGCTCACATGAGGAAGTGCTTTGTAGTTGATGTGATGTGGTCTCATGAACAAGGGTTGCTTCTGAATGTCCCTTGAGTTTGTATAAGCCTCCTTCATCTTCACCAATGACTACTGCATATTCAATTGATTTTCCTTTGGGCCACATAAGTACTTGTCCATCTATGAATGCAACCCTATATCCTTTCTTATCTAATGTTGAGATATAAAGTAAATTATTCTTTAAAACGGGTACATATAAGACTTCTTTCATTTTCACGGGGGTTCCAAAATCAAGCTTGTACCTTGCTTCACCAATTCTTGTGATAGGATATTGATAGTCATCTCCTAATGATATTTTTTTAGGAGAGTTATTTTCTTCAAGTTTTGATAGAGTTTTCTTTTGTCCCATCATGTGATTTGAAGCACCACTATGAATAAGCCATGTATGTTCTCCAAATGTTATAGACCCAGAGAGTGCAGAGAATAATACATATTCTGTTGCATCTTCTTCTCTTGTTTGTTTTCTTCGAGGTCCTTCTTCTTCTTCTTCTTATTCATCCTCATCTTTAGCTAGGTGTGCATGATGTCTTTTGAGATTGTTCCATTTCTTGTATTCTTCCTTATTGAATGGACAACTTCTAGCAATGTGCTCTATATTGTTACAATTAAAACATTGGAAATAAGAGTAGTCTCTTCTTGAATTGTTTCCTCTTCTCCTTTGTAACTTCCTGGGAGGTTAAGACTCCTTGTGGCTTTCCTTCTTAAAGTTAGATTGGATTCTTCTTCTCTTGGTATGGGTGGATAGGGCTTGATCATCTTATTTAAGTAGAGATTCTATATTGGCTACTCTAGCCTCTTCTTAGATGCAATCTTCCCATACAATGTCAAACTTCATGATTTCCTTTCTGGCACACAGGGTCTGGATGAATGAATCCCAAGGTCTAGTGAGACATTGAAAGTAGCCATAACTAGTTCATATTCATCAAGGGAGTCTCAAATGGCTTCTAGTTGCTCCTTGAACTGGGATACCCTTGTGAAGTAGTCTTGGATAGATTCTCCTTGGATCATCTTGGTTCTCTTCAATTGATTTGTCAAATTAATATTCTTATTGATGTTTCTTCCTTCATACATTCTGGCTAGGGAATCATACATTTTATTTGGGGTCTTCTTGGATGACACTTGAGGGATCAACTGGTCTTTGATCGAATCAACAATGGTTCTCTTTTCCCTAATCAGGTCCTTTTTGTGCTTCTCCTTAGCTTCATCTTCTTCGGGTTCTACAACTTCATCCTTGATGTATTTGGAAAGATCATTCTCTTCAATAATGAGGCCAATCCTATATTTCCATGCTTGAAAATTCTCTATGCCTTCTATCTTATCCTCAAGCTTAGTGCTTCAGGCCATCTTATCCAAGAAGTCACCAAAATAATGAAATTCTCAAAATGAAAAACTAACCTTACCAGGAGATGTGCTTGATTAAGGTGAGTTGATTGGTACACTTGGTTTCTGGAAATCCAAAATTTTCACCTCTCAAACTTGACCTACGAAATTCGGATCTACAACAGTTTTGTGGTTCATTGGTTTACTGGTTTCCTGGTTTTTTGTTTTTTTTGGTCCAAATGTCAAACTAGGGTTTGACTTATATCGGGGTTCTACCCACTCAAAAAACTTTGATCTTGTGTAATATCATGATTTTGACCCTATTGCATTAAAATTGTAAATGATGTAAATATTGTTATTAATCATGGTGAGGAGCTCAAGGCCAAGGCCCCACCATCGATTTAGCGTTTCATGTATTGGCAATTAAAATAGATGCATATGGTTCTTGTGTTGGGCATGCACAATGTAAATTAATACATCATGTAAATACGAATTTTAATGAAATACCCACAACTAGCTATGCAATGCAACAAAGAGATGGGGGCATGATTTCACAAGGAATAGGGAGGGAAATTATTCAAACCCTTGAGCCAATGGTGCTAACCCATGTGTCAATGAGAAAAACCATAAACCCTCAACTACCCATGTTGGCTTATGCACCCAATCATTAAATTCTTCCAAGAGTTGGTTGAGGCAGTTAATGCCTTGGGATTGGAGAGGTATGGCAGCCAATTTCGTGCATGGGCAAGCCATCAACCTGGGAAATCGAAATTTGTCTCCTTGGGCAAGAAAACACCCATGAATTGCCTCCCCAAGCCATGATTCAGGATCAGACTTTGCTCTCTCACCCAGTCGGAGCTAGCTGGGTTTTCCCCATCACGTTTTTCATCATTTTCCTACATTTTTCCATGCCTCGAAGCTCGTTCTGTATTGCACAGTGGTTGGGAGGAAGAGAGACACGATTTTTTGGGGTTATGGAGGCCGTTTCTACCCACGAAATGCGCATAAATGTTTTCTGAGGCCATTTCTACCCAAAAAATGCCCATAATCATTTTTTGAAAATGATTATGCTCTCCTAGGGTTGACTTCCCATTTTTCCATTTCATTTTGGTTGCCCATGTTTTTCTGAACCAGTAGAAACCCCATATTTGGGCATCTCACTGTAAAAACGTTTCTTCATGCCCAACACTTACACTTTTGCTGCCAGATGTATCCTTATTTTGGTTTGAGCCTATGAGCAAGAAATTTGGAGTGGTAGAGGACAAAATTGGCTTGATAAATCTAATGGGGAAAATAACCTCTCAATAAGATCAAGAGAGATGGCTACTCTTCTATGCACACCTTGGACACTCTAGATTGGAAGGTATGGCCCGAGGGACTGTGTATTGGTGAAGAGGATAATTCCTTGAGTGGGGTGTGTAGGCATTGTGGGTGCCAAGCTAGATAGATCTTGTAGAGGTATCCATGGCTCTTTGCTTGAGCTCACTAGCTTAGCAATTCTTCCTTTCCATTTTCTAGCAACCTGATAAACCCAATTGCAGATTGGCTTAGCTCATTTTGGTGTGTGTTTGGCTATGTGTGAGTCGGTTGTTCCCTGGTTCCTTGTAGAAATCATGCCCAGTTTGGGGGGTGGCAGTTGTATCAAGGGATTTATAAGCACAACTGGCCTATGGTTGGGTGGAATGTTACAGATGCATACCTGGTTGCTCAGAAACTACTTTGTTTTAAGATAAGTACTCTCATGTGCTAATTCTGTATTGTTTTAATTGATGAATGACATGAATATCTTGAATGTATGATGGATGTGTAATAGATTTTAATTCTGCTGTGTTTTCAAATATTTATGCATTTTCATATGTCCATCTTCACTTTATATGAATGTTTGTTTTACTTAATGGATATGGGGCTAGATGCCCAGATTTAGTGTCACATTCTCTCCCTAGCTCGGTCTGATGGGAGGGGACGTTACATCTTGGGCTCAACATTTTGCTTTTGGAGAGGCCCACCTTTCTATGCAATCAGATTCTAAAAATTCCAACTTTGACAGAAACCCTAATTTCTCACCGGAGGAAGAAGAGAGAGATTTTTACCTTGTGAAAGATGTCCTATTTAGGATAGCTCTGATACCATGTTAATTTTAGATCAAATTGACAACACGATCATAATAAGGATCAGTGAAAGAAACAAAATCACAAGATAGACACAGATTTATCATGGGAAACCCTCATGGGGTAGAAAACCAAGCAAAACGTCCTCAATATAGATGATCAAAAAGTACAAAGCTGAAATCCCCAAACAAGAGCTCCTTCTCCTTCGCAGATATCTCTCTCTCTTTCCTATGCACAATCCACAAGTGAGTGTATGTTCAAATGAGGAACACAACACCTCTATTTATACTTTATCTTTCACTTGACTTTCTCCCTAACTAGATCGGCCCCAGCAAATCTACCCTAATGCTGATTGGGCTGACTTCTCTAGGGGACTTAAATACCCCATTACAAATGACTCAAAGGGGATCTATTTCCATGACTTACAACGGAGTATTTACCTCAATGAATTTACATAATTACATCACAATGGAGGAATAAAAAATCTCTGGATAAACAATAAAATACAAATAGAATATTCGTCGAAGTTACAATATTTCAACACATCCTAATCCATGTGAAAGGTAGAACAAAGCTACCTTAAACTCACAAAAGCTCGATAAAATCAAAATAAATCAAGTAAGGCTCTCTAGATCATAAAATAATAGTACAAGCTTGGAAATAAATCAAATGAGGGAACTATAATGGATAAAGTTGACTTAGGTGGGCCAAGCAAGCACTAGGTGAACAACTAACATAGTCTAAGACACTAGGAGGCATAAAAATGCATAAAACTAATGTATAGATGGTTAATTATTCTAACATGTACTTGTTATCATCCCAAATAGGGTAGGTAGTGAAAAGATAAATGTAGTTGTATTCCATAATGGCTAAAGCATAGGGAAGAAAGAAATGTTATGAAAATAAAAATAGTAAGTGAAAAAATAGTTCAACATACCCCCATGCTGATCACTAGGAACCACCCAATAGTTTCTCCCTCTCCACATCACATTCTTTCATGTATAACAAAATTGATTGTCATCATGGTATAGTTTAACAACAAAACAATCAAGTGAAAGAGCATAGTAATGAATTGCACTTAAAGAAATCAAATTCCAAACTAACTCATTTGGGAAAAATACGAAAGCAAAGGAAATAACCAAATTGAAACTAGCTAGTTAAATGAAATGCTACACTATGAAATGAAAGAATACTAACCGATATGATAAAATAGAAGCAAATGCATAATTAGAAAAAAAATCGCTACGAGTAAATGAAATCCTACTCCTACTTCTAGGAAATAAGAAAATAAATCATGTGGGATGGCCTTTGTTATATAAGATTACATCTTTTGTATTACAACCATGACTAATTTCATCGTTGTTACCAAAATTTTATACTGTATGCCTAAAAATCAAGATAGATATGATTGTGAATCTCAAGAAAGAGAAGTTAGTCCTACTTGAATCAAATAAAAAGAGTTAGTACTAACATGAATGAAAAATCAACTAACCCATGAATCAAAAACATAATCCTTGAAAATAAATCCAAAGTATTCGATCTACATTTGATTGACTGTGTCAAATTGATTCATATTAAAGCATTTAGGATCATCAACAATCATTGAATTTTCATGGATTAAAGCCTCATTTATTTATTCACTATTATTTTCCATGAATTCACATCACTCATTGTTGATTGATTGAGGAAAATACAAAACCACGCAACTTCCTCAGTGATAGAATGAGCACAAATACAAAACCCCAAAACAAGAGACAGGCTCCTAGCAGCCTCTCCTCCTCCACTTGTGCGCACTCCTCCTCTCTCTCACTAATGAGAAGTGAGTGAGTGAATGAATGGATAAATAGAGAGGTGCTCCTCTCTATTTATACTTTACCTTCACTTTCCTTTTACTCTAACTTGGACGACCTCCCTTAGGAGAGTCTAACAACCCATTACAACTTGTCATTGGGCTGACCCTAGTAGGGTGCTCTAATAACCCTTTAACTCATACTGGGATGACCCCTCTAAGGTGGTCTAATAACCCATTAAATATAAGTTACAACACTTACAATATAACTTTCGACACTTGCAAATACAAATGACGACACTTCAATTGGAGGAATAATACATCTCTATTGGGGATACAATAAAGTACAAATGTAACACATACAATATATAATTGAATATCTTCCGAGGTTACAAATATATCACGAGTCCCTCTTAAATAGGAAGCTATTCTCTTGACACAGGTCATCAATACATATAAGCACAAGTCTTCAATACTGGAGCTTGATCATTGTCACTGGATCACAGAGCATCATCGTCACTACTACTGTACTCGTCATCTCGATCACTGGTGCTATCTCTCAATTATTCTCATCATAGGAAGTTATACAGAGCCAACCCTTTTTCATGTTGGATGTAGGCCTAGCCTCCATGTAGGTCTTCATCATCTTTGCGCATGGCAACTGGTGGAATCTCAGGACTGATTATGTGCATCTTTGCAAAACCTGACAAGAGCATCCAAAGATCCTTTATGTGCCCAGCACGACCGACAAGATCTCCCAGGACTGATTATATGCAAACTCACAAAACCTTAAAAGAGAATATCAGGATCCTTTACGTGCCCAACATGACTGGAAAGATCTCTAAAGAGCATCCCAGGACTCATTACGTGCCCAGCACAACCTATAGGATCTCCAAGACTGATTACATGTGAACAGGAAAAACCTTAAAAGAGTATCTTTCGACCGGCAAGATCTCTAAAGAGCATCCCAGGACTCATTACGTTCCCAACACAACCTATGGGATCTCCAAGATGGATTACATGCCTACAGAAAAGACATCGCAAAAGCATCACGAGACTTATTACGTGCATGTCACAACCTATGGGATCTCCCAGGATCCATTACATGTCTAACCAGCACAACCTGCAACATATCCACGACCATGGAGCATCATTTAGATGCTCATGATCATACAGATCACCACTAATCATGATCATATGGATCATCATCATCTAGAACATCGTACAGATGTTCATCATGCAGCACTTATATCCTCATCCATGGGAGGACTCGCCTGCCACCATGCTAGGAATGGATACAGCATATGTGTCCCGTCACTTCCTCTTGGAAGTATCCTGAATATGTAGGACACCAAGCCTTTCTCTGAATTACTCAAACTTCACTCTAGCTAGTGGCTTGGTCAGCACATCTACTATATGCTCGTCTTTTGCAACATACAGGAGCTTCATTGCTCCTCTCTGCACCATATCCCAGATATAGTGATATTTAATCTTGATATGCTTCGACTTGTCATGGAACACTGGGTTCTTTGACAACTTCACACAAATCTAGTTGTCACAATAGATACAAGTAGCATCCAACTGGAGATCAAATAAATCTGAAAGTAGCTTCCTAATCCATACTACCTCACAACTGGCCAAACAAGCTGCGACATACTCTGCTTCGGATATACTTAGTGCTACGTAGGATTGCTTCCTGCTAAAGCAAGAGATCACCCCTGATCCCATACTGAAGCAGCACCTCGAAGTGCTCTTCCTATCTATAGTACTTCCTGCCCAATCTGGATCAACATAACCCTCCAGGTTAACCTTTTGATTCCCATCATACTTGATCCCATAATCAACCGTAACCTTGAGGTACCTCATAATATGATTTACAATAATCAGTTGAACATGTCTAGGATCCATCAGGAACTAGTTCAATGTGTTCACCGCAAATCAAATATCTGGTCTTGTTTTCATCAGGTACGTCAAGGACCCAATCATCTAATGATACATTGTGGAATCAACTGACTCTGATGAAGCATCACTCAATAGCTTCAGGTTCGATGCCATGGGTTTTTCCATGGCCTTGTAGTCCATCATCTCGATCCTCTTCAGAATCTCTACTGTGTACTTACCTTGTCCATGGAAGATTCCATCTGCACTCTTCCACACCTCCATCCCTAGAAAATAATGCATCATACCCAAGTCCTTCATCTCAAACTCAGAATCAAGCTTCCTCTTCATGTCGGAAATCAACCTATCCTCACCTGTCACAAACAGGTCATCCACATATAGTAGGAGTATCACTGGATTTCCTTCCTCAACCTTGTAGTAAAGGTCTGAATCTGCTTTACTCTTAGTAAATCCCAAGCTGGACAGGAAGCTGTCTATCCTGTCGTACCATGTCCTGGGTGCATGTTTCAAACCGTAAATGGCCTTCTTCAATTTGAACACATATGACTCCCTGTCATGTGTCTCCAACCAAGTGGCTGCTCCACATACACATCCTCTTCGACTACACCATTACAGAAAGTTGTCTTGACATCAATCTGGTGTATCTTCCACTTTAATACTGCAGCCATAGCAAGTACTACTCTAATGGAAGTGTATCTAGATATAGATGCAAATGTTTCTTCATAATCTATCCCTTCTTTCTGGGATAAGCCATGATTCACAAACCTTGCCTTGTAGTTCTCTATGCTACCATCTACAGCATGCTTGATCTTGTAGATCCATTTGGAAGTCACAACAGACTTCCCTTTTGGTCTTAGGACCACATCCCAAACATCATTCTTCCTGATCGACTTGTATTCCTCGATCATGGCATCCTTCCATTACTGCATCCCTGATCCTGGGAACTTCAAATTCTTCAATATATTCAATAGGTAGTTTTCTTGAGCTTCGTCGCTGGAAAAAATGTCGTTGTCCTTCTTTTGTAGGTGATTGTACACGATATTTCCTACAAGTCAAATTCAATTGCATGATTAGAACTTTCTCATAGTTTTCAGAAAAAAAAATCTTACACATAAGGACGTATGTCATATAGTCATGCAATTAGCTTAGCCAATGCTTCAATACAACATTCATCCATATCTCGTATTCATAGGGTAACTTTCTAGATGCCTTCCATCTCTACCAGAACATTGTTAAGAGTGTGCACTACTCCAACATGTCAACAAAGAGGTTTCATTTTAGATAAGTAGCAATGGAATATTGTACAGTACCATAGGCCACTTACCCATTACTTGCATATTAGTAGTATCTTGTTCATTAATGCAACTTTTCTAAAATGCATAATATACATCCTAAATCTAGGAACATAAGTATGTACATGCCTGAACATCATCATTTAAGTAATCATATATACAAGAAATGGCAATTCAAATACTTATCTTTGTTTGCTTATTGGGTGGACTCCCTCTCAATCTTTGCTTCCTTACAGGAATTACTGAAGTGTGCTCCCTCTTGATCTTTGCTTCCAGGATTATTTTCCTTTGAACTTATATTCAACCTCAACCACTATGCATGCTTAAGTGTGCACTAGTGTCATCATTGTGTCATCCTCAATATCTCATACATAATCATACATTCATTAGTATAATCTTAATACTATCAAAACATTATGATTCTAAATAATCTTAAACATGTATGGTCATGATTATTTCATATACAGGTAATTTATCACTAGCATTAGTATTCAAGGTTTCAAGGAGCACTTTTATTAATATTCTTATATGACCATTGGACTCTTCTAGTTTGTCATATGATTAATCAAAGTAAGAAGCATAATATGCATAAACCCATGACTATTCAAACCTATAACTTCATGAGTAATCATTGTCAATCATACAAAAGTATACTTATATGAGATCCTCACACAAGGTAGGATTCTAACTTGATATAGGAAAAACATACCTAGATTATAATGTTTGCAAGTTATGTCTAACATACCCAAACAATGTCTTCTTTGTTCTATTCAATGATTTAGAGACCTTGTCCAAGTAACCTGCATATATCATAATTTAAGCATTGTAGAACCAAATTATACATACCTCATAAGTAGAGATTCTATGTGATCAATGGCTATGGATGAGTCTTTGTCTTCATGTCACCCTGGTCATATGTTCTCGATCTAGAACTTGATTTGTCTTTCATGATGTACCTTTCATGTTAGCGGACAACATCATCCTCATATAACACCACAGTGCATTAGTATGATCATAAGTGTCATAACCCTAAACAATGAATGTCTTCTATCATTCACATGCATTCATACTTTTACTAAGGTGATAAGACAAGTCTAAAATTAATCAATATTGTACAAACCTCAATAATATGAAGACAAACTTAATTGTGAACAGATTTCAAAACATACCTGTATCTCCTCAAGTGATACCTGTTGGGATTGCTTGTAGTCTTCTTTTGTAAGGCCTTAGCCTCATCTCACTCTGGAACTGAAACTTCTTCATTTATGTAGGTTTCCAAATCATACTCTTCTAGGATTAACTTAATCCACTTTGATTTGTGAAACTGGATTCAGAGCTGGCTAGGGTTTGGCACACAAACCCTAAAAATCCAAACTTGGAATTTCAAACTTCTGTCTTGATAGGAAAATGCATTGGACTAAGGAGAGAAAATTGGTGTGCTCAGATTTTGAAAACTTCAAAAATTGACCTATGAATTTTGGAACTGTCAAAATCTGGTTTTTTGGTTTTCTGGTCCAAAACTAGAACTAGGGTTTGATAGATCCCGGGGTTATACCCAACCAAAAAATTTGATCTTGGTCTCTAAATTTCTATTTCGCTTAGGAGAGAAATCATGTGCTGAGAGCACTCCAAAATTCCACTTCTTTCAAAAGCCCTAATTTCACGCTGTAGTGAGAAACCAAAAATGAAGGTGCTCACAATCCAATTATTTTTTGACAGAAATATATGCCATATTATTTCTGATGTATCTCTGAAATTTAGGATCCTCATTTTCTTAAAATTCGACCTGTGGTATACTAACCTATTATCTTTCCAACCCCATGGATTTGATCTCCAATGGATTCTCCATGCGAGCTATATGCTAAGTGTCGCAATATTACCTGTTTATGGGATGAAACAACATAGCGAACTTGTACGGAGTTCCACATGTCCCTTTTTCAACTTCGGCCTCTGAAAATTAGACCTCTAAAACTACAGTCCGTACCCTAACTACCACTTTTTACAGAATTCCATTTGGAGCTTCCTAGCCTGAGATATGACCTTTGTGCTTAGGTCACCTATTTAGGGCTGCATTCTAGAAGAGGCAGAAACCCTAACTTGTACGAATCATATCTCACAAATTACAGTGAACTTAAGGCTGAATGTTTTGCACATGGTACATATGTGTCTGATATTTGGCTTGTAACAATTCAGACCCTGAAACTTCACCAAAACTGATTTATAGCGAAAGTGCCACGATGACTAGTTTTTACTATATCAATCCCTAGCTTCCAATTTGTCGCAAGTGCAACAAGTGTCATAAATGCTATACGATTCCTTCCTTCAAGCTAGCTCTAATACCATGTTAGTTTTTCATAATTTAATTCAATATGATCTAGGATCTTAACTGAGAGAACAACATGTACACCATATCAAACACAAGAGATAAAAGACACAAAGCATTTCACTAGGGAAAACCAAGAAGGTGAAAAACCCCACAACTTCCTCAGAGATAGAATGAGCACCAATACAAAACCCCGAAACAAGAGATGGTCTCCTAGAAGCTTCTCCTCATCCACTTGTGTGCACTCCTCCTCTCTCTCACTAATGTTAAGTGAGTGAGTGAATGAATGGATAGATAGAGAGGCGCTCCTCTCTATTTATACTTTACCTTTACTTTCCTTTTACTCTAACTAGGCCGACCTCCCATAGGAGAGTCTAATAACCCATTACCACTTGTCACTAGGCCGACCCCACTAGGGTGGTCTAATAACCCTTTAAATCATACTAGTTCGACCCCTCTAAGGTGGTCTAATAACCCATCAAATATAGGTTACGACACTTACAATATAACTTGCAACACTTGCAAATACAAATGACGACACTTCCAATTGGAGGAATAATACATCTCCGTTGGGGATACAATAAAGTACAAATGTAACACATACAATATACAAGTGAATATCTTCCAAAGTTTCAAATACATCAGTAAATGAGAAATCAGTCTCAATAATTTGATTATTCATATTAGGGGCCTCAGTAATCCGAGGTTCTTTATTGAATTGGTACATGTCGTCAATAAGAGTATAGAAAAAATATTGACGAATAGGATGAGGGATGTCTTCCAAGACATATGACATCAGATCAAAGATAGGATCGTGAAAAGAATTTTTATTACCCACAATAGGAAAATATGGATCATATTCATTAGCTGAATCATGAATGAATGGAGTAAGGAAAGATGTATCAATATAATCAATTGGAATGTGATCTGATAATGGAGTTTTCTAATGAAAAAGAGGATGGCATAAATTAATTGGATCTTGAGTGATTACCTCATTGTAAGGATGAATTTCTTCTCTTTGATAATCATCAAAAGGGAAATTTTCAAAAGAGGATTCATTAACAAATGAGGGATCATCTTGAAAATTACACAATTAATCATGGATATTGATATTTTCATGCAAACCATGGGAATAGTGTTGAACTTTGGTGTTTTCATTGATGTCATAGAAGATGGATAATGTCAAAGAGGTTGTTGTACTTGGTTTCTATGTTCCAATTTGAACAAGTATATAAAAATAGGTGTGCAAGTCCTTAATCCAACCTAGTAATGGTACTCCAATGGGAAAGTCGCACTAAGCCAATGAACTGGTGTGTGCAAAGACCCACAAAGTCATGATACTTGATTCCTGCAAGATAAAACACGTGGAAGATGCTTGGATAAGCTTGAATGTAAAGAAAGGAAGAAGGGGTGTTACCACTTAGAGAAGCCCCAACTTGTTGATAGATTGTTTGAACAAGTTGACTATAAATATCAGTGAAGTTGATGAATCAGAAGTAAGGTTAAAAAACAAATGAATTAATATTCTAAATTTGAAAGCTTCGGTCAAATGAAATGCTTATGGGAATCAAAGGAAATATGATTTGAATAAGTGTGTGAGGTTACAAGAAATGATGAGAAACAAGGAGCAGTCATGGAGACAAAAGGAGCATTTGTGAGAAAGGTGCAAGAAGCATGTGAATGTATATGTGTGTATAATTGGTATTGTAGAACGGAACTCTATCATAATAGAGTGTAAGATAAACAATGATCAAATTTGAACTGAAATACATCCAAGTAAGTATGGAATCCTATGTAAGTATGCTTACTTGAAGTAGAAGATGAATTATTGGGGCTTAATTGGAAAGGATCATTCCTACTACATGCACACATCTGAGTGCGCAGTAAATGTGCATATAATGTCAACTCTCACTCTTATCATATATATCATTATTTTAATTTATAAATGAGATAATGATCAAACTAGAATGGAAACAATATGCTACACACAAATTTCATTCGATCCTCATTACTTTCGGTCACAAAATTTTAGCGGGTAGAGCGATGTGTTGATCAAATTCAAATAGAAACTATTTTTCAGAATCTCGCCGTCAAACAAAAAAATGTGGTCAGATTGAAAATTCAAATCCAAAAACCATTTAAATTGATACACACACAACTATCATTCCCGTTCCAAAATAAAAACATCAAGACTTCACCATAGCATTATTTCTTTCCTACTCCCAAATGCTTCCTTTTAGTATAGTTCAGTAATAGTTTTGATCGCATGCATTCCTCTGACCTAAACGTTGAAGCTCTAAGATCTCCTCCTCTTTGCATGGCTTATCCTCCTCAATGGTTGAGAAATTACTTGGCACTTATGAATCTATGTAAGTGCTCTCAAATGGCATCATTTACAAAAATATAGATACAATCATCAAATGTTGTGATTCGGGGGGGGGGGGGGCGCTTCCTATGAGGGTAAAGATCTCCTTGTTTAGCCTAGAGATCAATTCCAACAACAAGATTTGGTTTCCTTTCTTGAATAATATACTGCAAAATGCTTAGCGTAGATCAAATTAACACATAAGAATTTTCTTATTGCTTCCACTTGCACGCCTTTTAGCATTAACATAAATGCATAAGGATGGTTCAAATCTAATTTCGAAGAAAGGAAGATTGTGAAAAAGGATAACTATTTCTTGTATGTTTGATTTCCAATTCACAACAAAATCCCTAATTTTTGCAAAAATAAATTGCCAATCAACAATGGAAGCCATTCATGGGTAAACCCCAAAGTTCAAGACAAGTTCAAATAATAGTAATCGCTTGCATAAAATAATATGGATAGATTATGGCACTTGCCAAGCCAATCCTCTCCGCAGAATGTGATGTCATTGCATAGCCACCCCTTGGAAGGGAAAAATGAGGATGATCTCAACGTCCTGCAACCAATTAGAATTAGAAAATTTTTTTTTAATAATTTGATTTAATATATTTTTTTTCAAACTATAGACAAACTATAGCGAGAATGTAATATCCCGAGATATGGAGCACATGGATTACTTTATTATGTGTTGACCGTAATCTTTGGAGCACATGGATGACTTTTACTATGTGTTGGGAATAAGCTCTGGAGAACATGGATTACTTTATTATGTGTTGAGCGTAAGCTCTCGAGCACATGGATGACTTTTATTATGTGTTGGGCATAAGCCTTGGATCACATGGATTACTTTATTATGTGTTGTAAGATGTGGATGACATGGCTTACTTTATTATGTGTTGAGTGTAAGCTCTAGAGCACATGGATGAATTTTTATATGTGTTGGGCATAAGCCCTTGAGCACATGAACTATTATATAGGTGTTGAGCATAAGCTCTGGAGCACCTAGACTTTGATCATTCTCTCTAGGTGTGGATTTTATGACACCTATCCTAATTTTGATCATAAGCTTTGGAATAGCACTAGAGTAACTCTACTTAAAGTGTTGATCATAAGCTCTGAATAGGACTAGAGTTACTTCACTTAAAGTGTTGATCATAAATCTCTGAATAGCACTAAAAATCATCTTATTACTGACGTTGAGCTAAAAAATCCAGAGCATTAGTAATCATATTTTCCTATTGTTTAAATCAATTATATTTTCTTTATTTTAAGACTGACTGGTACTGCCACTCAAAGAGGGCTTGAGCATGCAAGGGATTAGAATGATCGAATAGTTGAAAAACTAAATCAACTAGATTATAGGATAATTAAAAGAAATCCTATGATAAGACACTAAGAGTCTAAATATATATATTTTATTATTAAAAGATAAAAAACTAAGAGTTTAAAACAATAAATTTTATTGAAAGATAAATAAAACACTGAGATTTTAAATATATATATTTTATTATTAAAAGATAAAAACATTAAGAGTTTAAAAGAATAAATTTTATTGAAAGATAAATAAAACACTGAGAGTTTAAAAGTATATTTTTCATTATTAAAAGATATAATAAAGACACTGAGAGTTTTAAATAGTTAAATAGAGATAAGATAAATAAAACAAATTGTCAAGTAACTGAACTAAGTGATCTAAAAATTCAAAGCCCTAGGATCATTCTTCTCATTTGAAATACTTATAAATAGGAGGAAAGTACAAAGGAAAGGGTGTCAAAAAGATGATTGGGAGGATCCAAGTCATACATCCTTGAGTACGGATTGAGTCCTTAGTAAGAAAGATAACATAGTTTTCCCTAGGCCTTTAAGTCTCTTGGCATGCTCAACTCCGCTCAGGGGTGATCTGTCAAACGAACTAGGAACAGTTCGAGATATACGGTTGGGAGGAACGTGGAAGCTCTCAAGCCAGTCAGATAAATCAAGAAAGGACATATAAGTATTTTCGTTATGTTCATTAATGATAAACTAGTGTCATGTTCTGAATTGATCTTATCTATACTTCCATCTCATCTAGAATATGTGGGTAGTGTTTTTCCTTTTTATTCATGAAGAAACTGCTTTAGAAATATAGATAAAATTATTATGGTAGAATTCATGCATGATCCCATTATGTAGTTTTTATTATTAGGATGCATAAAATATTTATTTTATTCTAGATATGATCATCGACAAAATTGTTAGTCATGACATATGGGGTCTTATAAAATAAAATTTCATTCTGCTTTAGAAATCTAGGATTATCACAAACCCTCCCTTCAAACCTAAACTAGTTGATTTACGACACAAATTATATACAGAAACTGACAAAATTTTATACACAAAAAGGGCTATAAAAATTTCCATGATAGAATTTCATTATGCCAACAAAACACATCTAGCGCATTTAGGATTTAAACGTTTCCCTTCGCAACGAAACCCCAGCTAGACTTTCGCTGCAAAACTCAAACACGCCGAGTCATCGAGATACCCTAGGAAGAGCACGATCATGATTTTTGTGACTAGACAACCAAAAATAGAGTTAAACCTCAGAGTGGGAATTTAAAAATAGATGCTATCATTCCCAAAACAAAACATTACTAACCCATCACTTTCAACAAAATATTTTACTGAAGTTGTAGTTGACTTAGGGCATTCTTGGAAAGTGAAGAACATCCATCCACGTAGTAATATACCAAAGATTACATTTCAACCGGCTAGGGATCGAATCCGGTGAAGGATTCGCAATTGGTAGTAGGTTTCGATACTACCATAGCCAATTTATGCTCTGATAGGAAAAAGCGATACGGAAGAAGTTTAAAGTTGAAAATGCCTAAGAAGATCAAATCCTGAAACCATAGAGTTTCAAGCCAAAAAATCATACTCATTTTTAAAAGAACAGAGCACCCGGAGTGATATTTAAAACAATAGAGATCCTACAGTACAACATCTATGCACACAAGGATAAACAAAGTAATACATTTTGACAGAGCAATTTTAAACACCCATTTACAATAGATATCCAACCATTAAAAATATAGTATGAAAACACAGAACCAAATGTTTATTCAAACCCCAAGGGAAATAAAAGAGTGTTTGTGCTCTTTTACTCTCATTACAGTCCTACACATCAAAACAATTCAATTACAAAAATTGCATCAACATGCTTAGGATTTGGGATAGTCGTATGATAAAAAGGGACAACAAAACCCTCAGACAATACATTCACATTGTTTTTATTAACAACGAGAGTCCTTCCAATGAGTAAGGAAAACTCTATAAAAACACCAACGCAATGCCCAAACCCTTTCCTCTCCACCAGAGGTGAAAACCAAAAATCCCAACTTCCCTTAAACCAAACCAAGGAACCATAGAGGCACTCCTCCATCAGAGAAAATGAATACCTTAGAGAGAACGAGCTTATCGTGGAATAGATCTAGGCCTGGAACACACAATATAGCTCCAATTTCTCAGCCCCTTGTACCTACATAGACCACCAATAAGGAAAAACATAAGATAACAACAAAATAATTAGGATAAAGGGAATGCAATAGACATAGGAAATGATTTTTATTACATCAAACATCATGTAATTATTAACGATGGCACCTTCAGCAAGAGAAAGCGGCCTCCATCAAACCAAGTAAGCACTTCCCATCCATAGCTCTACTCAGATGTCCTGCGGAGAAAACATAGAGGGAAATACCTTGGTTTCCCTCCCTCCCAAATAAAAAAAAATACAACTAGGAATGACTCCAAAGGGAAGAACTACTAAAGTAAAAAAAAGAAAATCGGTGTAGCACACATAGACCATCTATTCATTCCCTTTCGTTCGTTACATGGGATGCCATTAAATTCTTCACCAAACCTCCAAACCAACGCTTCATTTATCAAACCTTCACTTAGCATACAGTGTAGTATAGTTAAAAATGTAGGTGTTTTAAGGTTTAACACTATAGGAATATCATGGTATTTACTTACCAGCTTCCTTAGGACCCTTCTAACTTTCAAGAAGCATAGCTCCGGTCATACCCCTTTACCTAGTACTTAAGACTTGCACGCTCTAGAATGAGTCATGCAAATAAAAACTGCAAAGAGTTAAAAATAGAATGCATTATCTCTTATAAATAAGTAAGCTAGGCTCATCCAAAGACCAGGTTTTCAATCATAAACAAAAGTATATCACCATGAATAAAAACATATGCCTCAACATTTCTTAATTAAAAACAAACTAGTCTTTAAATCATCAAATAACTACTAAAACCAAAAGAGGATTATATTTGTCACCACAAACAACAAGGAAATACAAAGGACTAGATTACTTACGACAAGAAAAACATCGATAATAGGTAGATCGTAAGCCAGAAGAATTCACCCACTAACTTATTAGTATTGAAGTTAATTTCAAGAACCATTTTGACCGTTGTGAATGAACAAAAATCCATACCAAAAAAATTAGAGTGTTTTTTTTAGGGACATTACAATTTGTATAAAAGCCCATATTCAAACACTCCAGACCTTTTGAGCTTACTACTTAAAAGAAATCTACTATAGAAAAATATTTTTTCCAAATTTTATAAAATTAATAAGATCTTGTTTATTACACATTTCCTAAATCGAGGACTAAAATAGAAATGAATCATGAACACTGTAAGAAATAGCAGTCGACATGAAAACTTGGATTCACCAACCTGAGAAGAAGAACTAGTGGTAGAATTAAATGATAGACTCGGGACAACCAAGCCGTCTGAACTAATGAAAACAATACAGATCCTGCAAGTAGAATTTCATAGTTGTAAAGATGAAAACCTCAATGAAAGACGAGAGAAACATGCAGTAAATGAGGCAATACTCTAGAATTTGATGGGAGAAAAACCCGAAGGAAATACTACTCACTCAGTAAAAAAATCAAGTGATGACTATCACCACAAAAGAAGGACCAGCAGTCTGAGACTTAAGAAACAAGAAGAAAAATCACCTGATACCATGGAAGATGAGTATGGGATATCTTCCAATGACTATTCATCATCCCCTTGTAGAAAGAAACAGAAAGGTGATGATAGCATACAAGGAGAATTTGGAAATATCAAAGCCCCAATGTATGATGGAGAGATGGACATGGGAGAGAAAGTTGAATAGTGGATTTTAGGGATGACTAATTACTTCCAGGTACATAACTATTCTAGCGATATGGAATCTCGTCTATAGATCTATAATTTAAATGGAAAAGCATCCAGATGGTGATGAGATCTGAAACACACTAAGAAACATAAGGTGAAGAATATCAGATGGAGTACCTTTAGAAGACTGTTTTAAGAAAAGTATATGTCCGAGATATTTTTAGACAAGAATATAAAAGAGTTCCACAAGCTAAAAATTGGTTCCCTAACCATGGATACTTTCATCAACAGATTGTTAGAATTGTTACATTATGTTCCTTGTATTAAGGAAGAGAAGGTAAAGATACAACCGTTTTTGGGTTTCCTTCCTCCCACTTTACGAGAGAGAATTGAACTTGATATGCCCAAAAATTTGGATATAACATTGTACAAGGAAAGGTTATGCTACAATCATGGTCGACAAAGGATCGATAGCATGAACATAAATAGAGAAAATTTCATGACCTTTTTAGACAACCGGAGGAGAGGGTTTAGACCAACTCCTTACAGAAAGAAAAATAACATTTTTCTGCCTAACCAAAATTTCAATAGGTCTGGAACATAACCAAATATACCAGCACCCGGTAGCAATAAACCAACAATGGATAGAGGATCTAGGGTTGCTCCACTACCAATTAAGTGTTGGAAATGTCATGGATCCCACTACTATACAGAAGGTCAAAAAAATGGCTGGAGTCTTGAACAACTTACAAGAAGAAGCAACTGTGGAGGATATGGAAAGGAAACCTAGGATTTATGTTGTTCTTGATAGATGACATGAAGACCATCAATATACCATGGTCAAGATAGAATGTAAAATCTCAAACATGCCAATTTAAATTTTGATCAATCCAGGAGCTTGTCGCAGTTATGTTTCCCACAAAATTGTCGACATTTGTAAATTGAACAAAGAGAAGCATAATAAAATGTGGCTGGTACAATTAGCCACGGGCATAAAGAGAAATATTTATGAACTTGTTAAGTATTTCCAGATAGATATGAATGATTTCAAGACAGAAGAAGATTTAAATATCCTACCTTTAGGATAATATGACTTATTTATAGTGTAATATTTTAGAGCTAGGATCACTCAATAGTAGCCAACCTCACTAGAATTTACTCATGTAGTGCAGAAAGAAGAAGAAGAAATGTTGAATCAATAATCACTCATTACATAAAAAATGGAGAAGAACTATTGTATCATACATCAGTTGTAAGCTGACACTCTGTAAAATGAATAATAACTGAATAGAATCAAAATAATACGAATGCCACTAAGGTCATTCGAATCATCCTCAATGGTTGGATTGGATAGCATTGAAGACATCACCCAAACCAGTGGCAGTGGTCACAAAAGCCAAATAGTCAGTCAAATGAGTCTAACTGAGTGCATGTGCATTGATGTAGGGAAGGAGACTCCAATGTGGGTGCATGAGGAGATGTGAGTAGTTAGTAGAGCTCAAACTAGTCTCTATAGGTGCCTATCTAAGTGCTTCAGTCAGTTAACTGATCAATCATCCCATGAATCAAGGAACTGAGTCATCAAACAACCAACTAAATGAAGTAACCCCTAAATAGGTGTAAGAAGGTGCACTTTCTCTCTAGTGATGAAAACAAGGGCTCATCAGCGGCTAGGAGGGATAAAACTGAGCAGAAACAGGCTCCTATGGGCTGCAAAATAAGGACTAGGTGCTCGGAGACTCTCATACTAATGACTGGATGCATGCAATTGCATGCAGATGACTGGATGCATGCATAATTGCATGCAGGCATGCAAAATACAAAAATGATGGTCGAAATATTCAAACAGATAGGCATGGATTGGCAAGAACAACACCATGTCATGCTTGTTTGTTTTAACAAATATTTCATATGCATGGTTAAGAAAGTAAATCAAAGAAAGATACAATGAATAGCTAAGAAGGTCTTTGTCAAAAAAATATGATCCTTACAGGAAAAGAAGTGCATAAGGAAAGGCTGCGAAATTTATGCAGTTAACATTCACAATTTGGAAGAAGAGAAGGAACATAAAATTGAGTATTTTCTGGTTCTATTAGATTTTAAGGATGTATTCCTAGAGGAAATACTAGGGTTACCACCAAAGAGGGACTTAGACTTATCCATAGAATTAATACCAGGCTCGGTACCAGCTTCAAAATCCCCCTACCGCATGAGTTCCCTGGAGTTAATGGAACTAAAAATTCAATTGCAAGAACTGATAGAGAAGGGATACATAAGACCCAATGTGTCTCCATGGGGAGCACCTATACTTTTTGTGAAGAAGAAAGACGATACAATGTGGATGTGAATTAACTACCAACAACTCAACAAACTAACCATAAAGAACATATATCCACTCACTAGAATAGATGACCTATTTGACCAAGTTGGGGGAGAAAAAATCTTTTCAAAAATCAACTTACAATCCAGATACCATCAAGTGAAGATACGAGATGAAGACATAAACAAAACTGCCTTTAGGACCCGGTATGGTCATTATGATTTTGTGGTAATTCCCTTTTGGATAACCAATGCACCAACAAATTTCATGTGCATGATGAACAACATTTTCAATAAATACTTGGATAAATTCGTATTAGTATTCATAGATGATATATTAATCTAGTATAAGAGTGAGAAGGAACATGAAGAACATCTTAGGATCATATTAAAAGTCTTACGGGAACATTAGCTATATGCTAAGTTTAGTACGTGTGACTTCTATAAACCTCAAATACTGTATCTAGGTCACATCATCTTAGAGAAGTGAATAGTTGTCGACCGATAAAAGATCAAAGAAATTGAAGAATTGCCTACACCCACTTGTGTCACATACATAAGATCATTTAAGGATTAACAGGATATTACAAGGAATTTTATTGAGAACTTCTCCCAGATTGCTTGTCCCATGACATATTTGCATAAAAGGAAACAAATTTCCTATGGACAACGAAATGTGAAGAAAGATTTCAAAAGCTAAAATAGTTATTAACTAGTGCACCAATACTAAGGATCGCGGACCCCGATGGGGATTTTGTTGTTTGCATGGATGAAAGAAAGGAAGTGATTGGGCGATTCTTTATGCAGAATGATTTTGTTATCCATTACAAATCACAAAATTTGAAAGAACGTGAAAAAAATTATCCAACACATGATCTTGAGTTAGCTTCCATCATCCACACCTTGAAAATGTTGAGGCACTACCTCATGGGAAATAAATTTCTCCCGTTGACAGACAATATGAGCCTAAAATACATTTTTGATCAGCCAGACCTGAATGCTAGGAAATCCAGATGGTTGGATTTCCTCAGCGAGTACCACTTCGAGTTAAAACACATAAAAGGAAAGGAGAACAAAATTGATGATTCTTTACGTCGCAGAGTTCATGTGTTGTATGAGGTGACTGTAAGTCAAACAAACTCTAACAATCATAACAAAATTAGAACAACAAGTGAATATGATTGTTTCTATGTTGAAATCCTTAACAAAATACAAGAGAATAGGTTGTTTCAACAATAGAAGGAGTATAAGATTGACGAATAAGGGTTGTTATGGTATAAAGAGAGACTTTATGTTACAGACAGTGGGGGCATTAGATATAACATTTTAACTGAGTTCCACCAAACACCCTATTCTGGATATCCATGGTATCAGAAAATGATACTGGAAGTAAAGAAACACTTCTTTTGTCCTAAGTTAAAAATAGACATACCATTATTTATTGCCAAATGGCAGGAATGTCAGCTAGTTAAAGTTAAGCATGAACATCTTCAGGATTACTTCATCCTCTACCCATTCTGGAATGGAAGTGGGAGGTTATTAGAATGGACTTCATCACGGGTTTTGTGACATCCCCAAAATTTCGTAAAAATTTAAAATTTTTTTAAGCGGTATATTCGTCATTAAATGCTATGCAGATGAATAAAGTGTAGCTTCCGTATCTATAATTACTGCTTAATAAATGTGAAATTTATTATCTTTAAATAATTTAATTGTCTTATTGACAATTAAATATATAAGCATTCCTATGACTGTAATTAATATCATAATACTAAAATATATAGTCATTAGTTTTGCGGAATTGTTCATGTCTAAAGGACTTGTGACTTTGACAATGCTATATCTATAATCATGAATTTGTCAGCTTTTAACATTCAGATAAGATAGTAGAATTATGAGCTTTCTATACAGTTGCGAGCACTTTATGACTCAACCGTAACGAAGTGTTATGATCCAATGACCCCTTGGTTAATACTTACAATAATTTTTATATGGTTGATAATGTACAATTCATAATTTATGTATTACGTAATTGATATCTATCTTGCCATAATTATCTTTAATATGGGTAATTTTAGCATGATAGGTTGTGTTTAATCTTTTTCGTTGAAAAATGAAAGCTGGTATAAACCTAAAGCTTACTTAAGTTAATCTAATGCATAATACCCTTTATTTTGTACAAGTAACAGGTTTGGTTTTAACCCAACAAAAGTTTTATAACTTACATGTTTATGTTTAAACCTCCATGGCAAGGAATTATACCAAAAGTTATTATATTTAAAGTTTGGTAAGGAGTTAGGGTCGGTGGTGGAATAGTTTACAAGGTCCTAAACTATATGATTGTGGTGGCTTAAACCAAACAAATGTCATGGTTATGAAATATGATAAGCTATTTCATGCACAAACTATAGGTTATGCAAAGTGGTGAATCGTAATTCAAACTAAAACTATAGGTTATGCATGTGGTGGAACGTATCCAAACTAAAGTCAAGGTTATTAATTACAAGGAGCAAGTTGCAAAGTGAACTATAGACTGTGGGTTTAAATCTTGGGTTGGTTGATGATAAGGAAAGATATTAATGCAATCATGTGAATGACATTAATGCAGTCTCAGGTTGTCAAACCCTATCGCGATGTTTGGTCTTTTCGTTAGTGTTGTGTTGCTCTTCATGGTGATGGCGAGCTGATCTCCTCTCGGCTTCCATGATTGTTGGGTACCAGTCCTTGAGGTGGTTGTAAGTGTATGAGATCTAGTCGTGGGTCTTTATGGTGTTCCTCATCGTGCACTGGACTTCTTGCCGCCTAGATTCTCTTCTTGGCTCAGGTTTGAGTCTTGAAAGGTAATGTTTCTCAAAACCCAGGTTCTTTAAATGTTACAGTTGTGATTTGGTTTTGATAGCTAATGCGTTCAACGATTTAATCCAGTTTCAGTTGTAAATGTAGGGACAGGTTTCGATCGTCGGTGATGGAACTTTGAGAGAAGAACTAGTTCCAGAGGTTGTGATCCCATGGTAAGTCTCGGGCTCATCAGATGATACCTCTTTCAACACTTTAAGGGATTGTTTGTTGTCTCACTGCTCTTCCAGTGTTTATTTGTTTGTAATGTGGATATTAAGTCATGTAGAGCAGCATTGCTACCGTCGATAAAAATTTTGGCAACGAGTCTGGGTTTGGGTTTGGGTTCTCGAAGTTAGGGTGTTGACAAATGGAGAAACTTGGCTCACTAAGCATTAGTACTGTGATTTTAATGTTTCTCTATAAAGAATAAAATACAATGGTTCACTCGTTTTTCAAACTTTATTTCCTGTGTTGAATAATGTCGAGGATTTTCTCTCGACTCATGTCATTTTATCACAGTAACTTAAGTCTACTTCTTTATTTTGTTGGCTCAATGTTGAATGCTATAGGGTTTGAACCCTAATCTCTCTCTCAATACTGTATTTAAGTTTTTCCTATGTAGACATGTTTGTAATTTGTATTAAAAATATATATAATTTGGTTTGGGTTTTAAAACCCGACCTCATAGCTTCGTTTATTACAAGAATGTGTCACAAGTTTAAAAGATTGCTTTCCTTTACAAGGTTAACTATATCCCTGTCACGATATTAGTTCTTCTTTGTAATTTGTGTGTTGCAAAAACCCTTCCTGGGCGTATTCTCTCTTGAGACTCGAACCCGTGGCATTTATTTTTTTGTCCTGTGTATTAATTAAGAGATACGATGCAAGGATGCCTTCGAGCTTACCATAGAAGTAATCTATGTTCCTATTTACACAAAGAAAAAATAGTTTAAACATTACTTCCATTCCTTAGTTCGCTACGGTGTTTTTATAGTTCTTTTATTTAACTGGTAATCATTTAATGACAATGAAACCTACAGGGTTTCGTCCCTGTCCACCAAATGTATTATTAGGGGATCTAACCCTGATGGTTCCTAAATCTTGTATAAGTTTATTTGAATAAAAATTTCAAGGATTAAATCCTCTATATAGATGAATGTGAACCCAAATTTCTTACTTTGATTCGAAAAACAGAGCTTTTTGAACATGGTTTAACCCTCAATTCATTCAATACTGAAATGTCAATGCGTAAAGCTTTTTTTTTTACCTTTAGAGATATTGAGTAGTTTCAATACGAATCCTTAGTATATTTTATCAGTTTGAAACTATTATTTATATGATGTGTTTCTCCATAGATGTAACTCGATTTGGCATATATATATATATATATATATATATATATATATATAGGAAAATTACTTGTGTTAATATTGTTGGTACATAACGATGATATGATAGTGTTTAACCACTAAGATACAATGTTTACGTTTCTAGGGTTTGTCTCAATTTATGAGCAAAGACTTAATTTGTTTTGATTATAAGATGCATTCCAAGTTTATGCATGTATAG
Organism: Larix kaempferi; assembly: GCA_027924585.1. NCBI lineage: Eukaryota > Viridiplantae > Streptophyta > Pinopsida > Pinales > Pinaceae > Larix > Larix kaempferi. Next base: position 16,313,068 of record BSBM01000519.1, read on the forward strand.
GTAAATATCTAAATAGTTAATGAGTAGACATGAGTTTTGTATAATGACTTGGTATATTTTACAGTTGATTCAGTAATGAGTTGTTTTGGCACTATGTACAATGCTAGTATATTTACTCTACAAGTTCTATATTGATCCGATAGTACTTGTATGCTATGAATGTAATATCTAGGGTTTATGTTCGTGTTGTAGTGTAAACCCTAATTGATCTTACTAATTAATTAGTAATGAACTAGTATATAATTTATACTATAGAGGACATTAATAATGAAATCTGAAAAACTGATATAATATACAATATGAAATTTCTGTTTTAGAAAAAGAGTAATGCGTATAAAATTCATTCCTATTTGAAGTGTAGAGTACTGCTATTTCAGATCATTTTACCCATGTTTATTAAATTCCTCGTGTACTAGAGTACATCGTCTATGACGAAAGGAAAAATATAGGAAGACATTTATTCATTCATTTATGTCATCTACTCATTCAATCAATTTATAGAAATAATTTATTAGTTCATAAAATAAATAATTTAGAAAAAGCTAGCTGTTATCTAGGAAAACAATGGAAAACTATGATAACCTTTATACAATTTTCAGAACAAGAATTTATATTCTAAACTAAATAATGTGGAAAACAAGTAGAACCTAATAACCTAATAGGGTGGAAAAACACCCAAAGAGGCATGTTCTCCCAACCTTCTCCATAAAAGAAGCAGAGTCACTTTCTCTTTGGACCCCCGGGCATGTTCACTGAACCACTAGGATGAAGTCTCTGTGTAGAATCAAGGCACTCAAGTTGTATATCCGCAATCAATGGAGACTTGCATACAAATCACTACCTCTGCACTCAGCAGGAATACCTTTGCACTCAGCAGGAATACCTCTTCACTCAGCAGGAATAAGACAGTCTTGCTCTACAACTCAAAATATAGCTTCCCCTCATCAAATCTCTTGTGTGCAATTTCTAGCAAAACCACAAGGAATAATTTCCATCTCCTTTGAGAATGTGTGAGCCTCTGTTGAAATTTGATGGCTATAAAAAAGATTGCCTAGGTCGTTTGGTTGTAAGTTTTGCATTCAATGAGCCATCAGCTCCAGTTCCACATCCTTGGGAACATGACCATAATTTAAGGGAGTTGTCCCATAGAAACAGCTAGTTACTGAGTTCAGATGCTGCCACTTGTCCATTGCCTTTGTCATGTCCCAAATTTGGAATTGGGTCACAATGGCCTAATCACATTAGCCATATTCATTAGAGTTTGCAAAGTTGATGTTAAGGGTCAAATAATTGCCAAGGAGGAAAATTACTAGTTTCCTAGGTTTGGGGTGGAAGCTTTGGGATTTGGAATAATGGGGATAATAAATGATGTTTGAACATTAGAATTGCATAAATATTTAATAAAGGAGCTAAATAGATATATACAAGTGAAAATCAAAGTGGCATTTCATCATGAAGACACATGGAGGAAGTGGGACCCACATATGGCTAGATTTCCCCACTACATTTGGCATCATTCTCTCACCAATTCGAATTCAAGGTGAATGGTAACATACTTGGGGAATTCAAAAAGGTATTATTCATGGCATAACTCATCCAAGGTCGAAATATAGAGGAAGAATAACTCCCATGGAAGAGGAAGAGGCAATTTGGAGCTAGTGAGACACTTGGGCTAGATTCCCTAGCTCTATGACAACAATGATGAAGATGCTATGACACCTATGACACAAATCAGACCTGAAGGCTGACATATGACATATATGACATGTCAGGGCTAAAAATAGACTCCAAGAGGGCGCTCAAGGGTGTTAGGGCAGCTAATATGCTTCCACATGTGATTTGGTGGAAGTGGGAGACTAGGAATTGTTGTACAAGTGGCGTTCTTTGGAATCTCTTCCCAACTTGAGTTGGCATGAGTCTCTTGGAAGGAATTCGACCCATGGAGGCCATTAGAACTTTATAAATGTCAATAACAAAGAATGAAACCAGCTTTTGATCAGTTGTAGAATTTGCAATTGCATTTGTGAAGAGGGAGAGCTAGTGGATGACTAGTTTCTTGCCTTAGCCAATTTCGAGGGTGAAAGATTCCCATCCAAGTTGGTAATTGGAAAGGCCATTCAGACCTTTCATTTGTAGATTTAATGGAGTCTTTATTTGCAGGTGTAAGCTACAGGGCAGCTCATGGTTTCTTCTATTGCAGCTCACTCCTTCAACCATTTCCAGTTTTGATGTCATATTCTTGATCCTTGAGGGAGGGCGTTTTTGGTGAGCTATTGTACTCTTTGGGAAAGCTTTTAATGCCCCATTTATTTTGTAATATGAATTAAATACTCTGTTCTTCATCTCCAAAAATTTTCAGGTCGAAATTCCAAGTAGAAATGTATAAATCTCATTTTTAATGGAAGAACAATGCCATTTCCCCACTACCTTGTTGTGAGCCAATGTATTGATGATGATTTCGAATGAATGGATGATTCTATGATATATTTGTGATGAATATACTGCCATGGATGTCTTATACAAGTTTCATGTACTGTACTTGAGCATTTGAAGCATTTTTACTCAGTTTAGTTGTATTGGGAGGTGAAATAGTGCCATTTCCCCAAGGGTCGAATTGGGGATTTTTGCAGTTGAATGGGAGAGGGTTGGAACAGTTGTAATAATCCATTAATGGTGCATATGAGACTTTAATAAAATACTTAACACATTACATACCTCTGTTCATAAATTTCAGTGGGTTTGGAGGCATTTGGGAAGCCATTTTCAGTACTTACCCCAGGGGGATTTGAACCCCAAATTACTAGTAAAATTGCATAATTGGTCCAGAATCTTAAGAGAGTTTGCAGAGGTATTTTGGTGGACATATTTCATCCATAAAAATCATATTCAAGTTCTAATATCATTCATACACCTTCCTTGAAGATTTGAAAGCATTTGGAGTCAATTTGAGACCTAGAGACCAATACTAGTAAAAGGAAAATCACTAGTAAAGTTACCAACATTGATCAGAATTGAAAGAGGATTTGAAGAAGTATTTTAAAGGTCCAAAGGAATCCATGAAACACATATTTATGTTTTGAATATCATTCATATACCTTCTCAGAAGATTTGGGATCATTTGGAGCAAATTTGGGATCTAGAGATCAAAACTAGTCCAAGGTCTATCTAGGGAAAAAAGTGAAAAATTGCAATTTTAATAAAATTTTCTAATAAGGGACATTACAGTGGTATCAGAGCATGGTCCTTGGACCTGTGTATTAGGTACATACATTCAAGAATAATTGGCAGCCATGTCTTACTATTATGATGAATCCTATGAGTACAATTCTTATGATGAATATGCAGATGCTTATGAGCAATATGAAGCAGAATGTGAATGGTATGAGGAAAGGTGCCATCATGCAACACTTCTTACAATTTCAAGAGAAATGAAGATTATTCTTATGACTTTAAATCTGATGAATATGAATGTGTCACACCAACCAAGGATAATTCTATGAGTGAGTTCCAAAGATGGAGAGCAAATTATAAAACCTTGCCCCAGCAATATCAAAAATATCAAGAATATCTTGCTTCGAGCAAAAATACACAAAATGCCATGTCTTTTGAGTACTATGCTGAACAATGTTTTTGAAAATAGGCCCAAAAATGAAGATGTGGAGTTAGTGAAGAAAGGTTTATGCCCTTCTTGTAAGAACCCTTGGAGCGAGTATCATATATGTGTGCATGAAATGATGTCCTCTTTGATGAGAGCTTTTGAGATTTATTCAAGAAGGGATTCCACATATACCGATCCTAAGGAAAACAAGGGGGAAAAATGAATCAGCTTGCTTGAAGGAGAAAAATGAAGAGACATCACAAGAGCATGATGAAGATTCTATTGAAAATATGGAAGATCATTTCGAGACACCTTCTAGCTTAGACATGAACCAAAGAGCATCTACTGATGGATGCTTAAACTATGAAGGAGGTACCTACTGATGGGTGCTCACACCTCTATGTTGGTGACATAGAGATCACTTTTGAAAGTGTTGCTGCAAGCCCAAGTTCCATTAAGCATGATAATGAAGACCTTGTAGCAGTTGAAGAAGAACCAAGATCAACTTCCCCATCACCACTTGAGCTTCATGAAGTTGGTCCAAGCAAAAATGAAGAAGATGAGGAGGTTCATTTGCAAGAGCCTCATTTTCTTGAAGGGTCCTTAAAGATGAATGAAAAGAAGATCCAAGAGTCCCTCAGCATTCTCCATGAGACTCAAGCATTGGTGTCAAATTCTTGTTGGAGAGCTACTTCATTGGAGGAAACATCCTTCCTTGAAGATATGGAGAAGATTCAAAGAGCAATGTGCCACATCAAAGGTAATTTCATGTCTTTGCTTTTTGATAGAAACCATTTGTTTGAGCTTAATGAATTGTTACATGATGCATACTTGAAGAATAATGAGGATATTCATAAGCTCACAATTCAAAATGAGCAACTTCTTGAAAAGTTGCAAGATACTTGTTTTTCCTCCTATGTTTCAGATTGTCAAATGGTAGATTGTTTGGAGGATTCTCATGACATGGTGGATCATGAGAAATGTGAAAATTTGAAAGTTCTTGATGTGTTTGGAGATGAACTTGAAGAGATCCAAACACTTGATGTGGTGGAAGAAGAATTTGAATTGCCTCTTGATGAAGGTTGTGCAATTTTTAAAGAAGAGCATGATTCATCTACATTGGAACCAAACTATGACAAAGAGTTCACACTTTTGAAGGAGCTGCATGATACTACCCATATGGATCCTCCCCATGATGAAACTTCTGTACTTTTTGATCATTTGGGTGATTTGGTTCATTCTCCTACATCCTACAATTCCATGTTTTGCAACATTAGTCTCAATGAAGTATGGGTGAAAGGGTTCTTTTTGATGGTGCCACATGAGGAGTATGATATGGTTGGAGCACATTCTTATTCACATTTTCAGCAGCATACTTTATTACTTTATGATGATGCACATCTACATGGATGCACCTATGATATGCATTTGAGTCACTTGAAGACTCATGGTTTTTCTTGCTCAACACTTGATTCATTTGATGTTGGAGGAACTTCATCCAACACTTGGGTGAATAGATTTATGATTGGAGAACATTTTTGTTGGAAGCCACATACTTTGTTATATATTTATGATAATCACATTCAGGGATGTATGGGTGAGACTTCTTTGAGTCATTTGAAGTCTCCTTGTTTTTCCTGCTCATTATTTGGTTACGATTTTAGTGGAGATTCTTCATTCACTTCTTGGATGAAAGAATACATGGCTGAATATTTTGATGCATATCAAATCCTTTTGGAGCAGCTTTATAGGACATGGGATCCTCACCTATGTCATTGGAGCAGATTTGATTGGTCACTTGAAGCTTGTATGCACTTGGAAAACGGTGGTCTACTTGCTTGGAGGTATAAGCACTTTCATGATTCTTTGATGAAGCACCTCCTTGATATTAATTTTCATTATGTAGTTATGTACTTTGATGATATATATTTTGTACTCATGATGTTTGGAATAATGCATACAAGAAAATGGGATCCAGGAATCCTCTTATATGATGGTATGGGTTGGAGAGCACTCTTAATTGTTCGGGTGCAATACAAGCAATGGGACCCCGGAATAATTTTTATCTCATTGGTTTCAATTTTTTGGGGGAAACAAGAAGTATGGGAGATGGATTTCCCCACTTAATAAAGTGATTTTTATCAGAGTAGTGCAGCAGCAAGCATGTTGGTTCCTCTCTAAAATATTCATGGAAACTCAAAGACTCAAGGTTTGGCAATTCAATGGCAACTTCAAAGAATTATACAGAAAGCAGGTTCTTCAACACCCATGTTTGAAATTGCTTGAGGACAAGCAATATTGGGAATGGAGGATTTGTCATGTCCCAAATTTGGAATTGGGTCACAATGGCCTAATCACATTAGCCATATTCATTAGAGTTTGCAAAGTTGATGTTAAGGGTCAAATAATTGCCAAGGAGGAAAATTACTAGTTTCCTAGGTTTGGGGTGGAAGCTTTGGGATTTGGAATAATGGGGATAATAAATGATGTTTGAACATTAGAATTGCATAAATATTTAATAAAGGAGCTAAATAGATATATACAAGTGAAAATCAAAGTGGCATTTCATCATGAAGACACATGGAGGAAGTGGGACCCACATATGGCTAGATTTCCCCACTACATTTGGCATCATTCTCTCACCAATTCGAATTCAAGGTGAATGGTAACATACTTGGGGAAGTCCAAAAGGTATTATTCATGGCATAACTCATCCAAAGTCGAAATATAGAGGAAGAGTAACTCCCATGGAAGAGGAAGAGGCAATTTGGAGCTAGTGAGACACTTGGGCTAGATTCCCTAGCTCTATGACAACAATGATGAAGATGCTATGACACCTATGACACAAATCAGACCTGAAGGCTGACATATGACATATATGACATGTCAGGGCTAAAAATAGACTCCAAGAGGGCGCTCAAGGGTGTTAGGGCAGCTAATATGCTTCCACATGTGATTTGGTGGAAGTGGGAGACTAGGAATTGTTGTACAAGTGGCGTTCTTTGGAATCTCTTCCCAACTTGAGTTGGCATGAGTCTCTTGGAAGGAATTCGACCCATGGAGGCCATTAGAACTTTATAAATGTCAATAACAAAGAATGAAACCAGCTTTTGATCATTTGTAGAATTTGCAATTGCATTTGTGAAGAGGGAGAGCTAGTGGATGACTAGTTTCTTGCCTTAGCCAATTTCGAGGGTGAAAGATTCCCATCCAAGTTGGTAATTGGAAAGGCCATTCAGACCTTTCATTTGTAGATTTAATGGAGTCTTTATTTGCAGGTGTAAGCTACAGGGCAGCTCATGGTTTCTTCTATTGCAGCTCACTCCTTCAACCATTTCCAGTTTTGATGGCATATTCTTGATCCTTGAGGGAGGGCATTTTTGGTGAGCTATTGTACTCTTTGGGAAAGCTTTTAATGCCACATTTATTTTGTAATATTAATTAAATACTCTGTTCTTCATCTCCAAAAAGTTTCAGGTCGAAATTCCAAGTAGAAATGTATAAATCTCATTTTTAATGGAAGAACAATGCCATTTCCCCACTACCTTGTTGTGAGCCAATGTATTGATGATGATTTCGAATGAATGGATGATTCTATGATATATTTGTGATGAATATACTGCCATGGATGTCTTCTACAAGTTTCATGTACTGTACTTGAGCATTTGAAGCATTTTTACTCAGTTTAGTTGTATTGGGAGGTGAAATAGTGCCATTTCCCCAAGGGTCGAATTGGGGATTTTTGCAGTTGAATGGGAGAGGGTTGGAACCATTGTAATAATCCATTAATGGTGCATATGAGACTTTAATAAAATACTTAACACATTACATACCTCTGTTCATAAATTTCAGTGGGTTTGGAGGCATTTGGGAAGCCATTTTCAGTACTTACCCCAGGGGGATTTGAACCCCAAATTACTAGTAAAATTGCATAATTGGTCCAGAATCTTAAGAGAGTTTGCAGAGGTATTTTGGTGGACATATGTCATCCATAAAAATCATATTCAAGTTCTAATATCATTCATACACCTTCCTTGAAGATTTGAAAGCATTTGGAGTCAATTTGAGACCTAGAGACCAATACTAGTAAAAGGAAAATCACTAGTAAAGTTACCAACATTGATCAGAATTGAAAGAGGATTTGCAGAAGTATTTTAAAGGTCCAAAGGCATCCCTGAAACACATATTTATGTTTGAATATCATTCATATACCTTCTCAGAATATTTGGGATCATTTGGAGCAAATTTGGGATCTAGAGATCAAAACTAGTCAAAGGTCTAACTAGGGAAAAAAGTGAAAAATTGCAATTTTAATAAAATTTCTAATAAGGGACATTACAGCCTTCTACCCCAAATTCCATTCCTCTTAATGGGTCAGTGAACACTCTTTCCACAATCCCTTTGGGTGAGTGTCTCCTATTTTATTTTATTAAATAATAATATTATTCATTTATAGTCATCCTTGACACTTGGTCAAATATAAAACTTTACAATAAAAGTTAAAGTAATGTTTTTCCACAAACATAAAATGTCTCAAGTACTAGGTAGGTTACAAAATCCCCCTCTGAAGTTCAACATTGTCCTCGATGTTGCTTATTCTTTATCAGAGACTCCCTAGAACAGAATTGGATATGTCGCTTGCATTTTACTTTCTAACCACACTATAACAAAATACCCTTTTGGTGGTGGTTTTGGCTTGTGGCAGTTTTGATAACCGCCCCCCCCAAAAAAAAATGTTTTTTTTAGGTCTTTGGGGGCGGTTCTTCAAAACCCCCATCAAAAGTCCCAAAAATTGGTCTTTTGGGGGCGATTTTTAAAAAACACCCCTAAAAAGTCTAATTGTCAGGATTTTTGGGGGCGGTTTTGTAAACCCCTCGCCCAAAGTCCAATTCTTAGTACTTTTGATGGCGGTTGGTTAAAAACCCTCCCGAAAGTCCATTTTTCATTACATTTGGGGGATATTGTGGAAAGCCCCCCCAAAAAAGTCTTGACCCCTAAAAGGGGCTTGTGGCAGTTTGGCTAACCCCCCCTCCCCCAAAAACATTTTTTAAAGGTATTTGGTGGCGGTCGTTAAAAAACCCCCTCAAAAGTCCTTAGAATTTGACTTGTGGGGGGCGGGTCCTTAAGAACCCCCCTCAAAAGTCCTTGGAATTTGACTGTTGGGGGTGATCCTTAATAACACCCCTCAAAACTCCTTAGAATTTGACTGTTGGGGGCAGTTTTTAAAAAAAACCCCCCAAAAGTCCAACAAGACTTTTGGGGGGGGTTTGGAAAGACCCCCCCAAAAGTCTTCTTGGACTTTTGGACTTTTGGGAGGGGGGTTGGAAAGACCCCCCAAAATTCCAATGGGGGGGGGGGGTTTGGAGATCCACAGCCTCAGAATATTTTTATCATCATCCTATGAGCTGTGGCAGGCATTCTCCTAAGGCCAATTAGGAAGATTTTACCATACGTGGACAATTTTTAATGTTCTCCTAGGCTTGGTCTAATTTCCCTAAGCCATTGCTTTGGCAGGTCCATAAATTCTTCTTCAGGGTGATCTCTTTGGACAAACTGAGACCATGGTTGAGTAGACAAAATAGTAGCCTACAATATCCCCATGTGTTGCTGATATTTTCTTCGACACACAATTTGTGCCGGGCATCCTCTCGGGCCTACTTGGACCCCATGCTCATGTTCAAAATTGGTTTCTTGGGGATAGATTCTAATAATGCTACCGAATTAGATCAAGGTCTTCACCAAGGAATATTGCTCGCATGTTAGAAAAGATGGACCCCTCTAATTGTGGAAGGTGATTCCAAGATCATTCTCCACATGGCTACTGAGATGCACCATGGAAAATCAAGCTCCAAAGTGGCATTGTCGTGGCGGTTGGGCGTAGCGCTTTCCTTCTCCCACGTCAAGCTGATCTATTCACATGGATGCTTTCCTTCTCCCACGTCAAGCTGATCTGTTCACGTGGGACGATTTGACAGAAGTAGTTTTTCGCGATAGCTGCAGAGTTATCTAGGACCAAGACATGATGGTTTTTCGTGTGAGAACACATCATGCTGACAATAATCGCGACATGTAACTCTTGTCTGCATCGACCTTTAACTCTTGTCTTTTCATCCTCCTTCGCAGTTCTTCGATGGGGGAAATTAGGGAAGAAAATTAGAGTTATTAAGAGTTATTAATAACTGTACCTCCTTCAATTATTAAGAGTTATTAAGATGTACCTAATTCATCATAATAGTCGGTAGCAGGCAAGAATATATGGAGGCTCAAGGTGGCAATCGTGATCGGCATTGCTAGTTTTCTGCATGCATGCAAGTTTTGGTTATGGAGCAAGCCTCTGGTGAGAGGATGAAGGAGCTGCAAGATACTAACTGTCATCCTGAGGTTGGAGATAATTCCAGTTGCAATAGGAAGAGAGGGCGTGGAGATTCTCCGGGGGAGCCGGGTGGTGGTCTGTCTCGTGCCTCTCAGCAGGTGCGTAGGGAGGCAGCTTCCTTCACTCTTAACATCCCCTTGGAAATTCATAAGGACATCAATGACTATGAATAACAATGGTGGGCTCGTCTGAGTAGGGAAACCCTGCTAGGGGAGCGTAAGAAGTTGGAGAATTGGATCTTGGATCCCGACAACACAGCCGGGCGCCTTAGTCTTTACAAGTGCACTATTGCACTGTTTTGGATGATGAAAAACTTGGTTCGCTATGCCATTCATGATAGGAACCCTCTCATAGATGACAATGCGCAGCTTCTCTTTGAAGAGTCTCACGCAATTCACTGGAAGCTGGATTTCCTTTTGTCTGCCATGGTGCTTCAGCCTCCTCTGTATGCTACTTCTTCTTCCAACTTTCACCATCCTAGGAGTTCTCCAGAAGCTCCTTATATAGTTCACTGATGTCTGGGTGGGTGTTTATTTGGGGGATCTGGGGCTAGCTGGTTATGAAGCATTATGCTCTTTGGCCTATGAGCCTATGGGAAGAAAGTATTTGGTTCTGTGGTTTTTTGTCTGTTTGGGTAGTAGTTTTGTTCAGTTTTGTTCAGACAGATGTGCCACAAGGGTGTGTGTCAATGGGTAAAACAAAGTTGGTCTGTTTTAATGAACAATTCTGAGCTTCGGCCAGATTGCTCCTTTTGTAATTACTCCTTTTAATATAATGAAAAATCTCCTTACTTCCCCCCCCAAAAAAGGCTTCTTGGAATGGTGTTTAGTATTCCCAAAGGATTATTCTTCCATGTCATAGTCATAAGTGTTTTTTTCTTTTAAGTAACTGTAAGTACCGTCTCTGTTTTTAAAAAGTTGATTTTTGTTTTAGGTATTTTTTTGTTCTTTGGGGTTTCTTCTTGATTTAATTTTTCTAATGCACTTTTCTTCACCAATTTGAAAGAGCTGATTCATGGATGAGTAGGCTCAGAAATGTGTAATTATGCCATTCCAGATTTCATACATAGGATGTCAAGTTTGGTCGTAATTAGGATTAATTAATGAAGAACATATGAAGTTGGTTAAAGAGTCTAATCACATTTGAAGACACCCCATTGACAGTCCAAACAAACCATATGACAATTTAAGCAAACCGATTGAGTGCATAATAAGGATCAACATACTAAAAATCCAGTATTGAACTCTTATTGGATGAATTCTGAATGTGACTGTAATCAACCTATAATTTTCCACTAAAGTTTCAGCAATACAAGTGATGCAATTTATGGAATGAAAAGTAAGGAATATAACTGAATGAATGCATGAAATTAGGACACATTCCCTTGCAGCTGATGAATTAGCTTGAGTTCATAAGTAGAGGATTATCGTTCTTACTCAAGTTGATATTACTTGCTATTACTGTTTAGTTATACCCATTTTGTTGGTTGACAAGTCTGCATTATTTATTTAGGGTGATGGATATTTTCCATTCGGAAGATATATATAATTTTCAAGTTTAAATTATAATTAATAATTATATTAATATATTTATTATTAACTTAATATGTTTTCAACAAGTAAAACACATAAGTAACACACATTTGACATTGGTATTGTTGCTTGCACATTAATTCAAATTACATATATGATATTGATATTGATATTGATATGAATCATTTAGGATGTAATCATAAAGCACCAAAGAAGAATTCAATTATCATTTCACTGTTGTAGCTCGCAGTAAAACATCTAATGCAATTCCACACCACACAATAGGAAAGAAATTAAACTACCTACTTAACTCGACGATCTCTGTGAGAAGGCGATCCCTGGCCTTCTAATAGAGATGTCGTGTCCTAACACAAATTAAAACACCAAGATATAAGAAACTCTACTCCTTGTGTTAGAAATAATGAATCACAGTCACAGCTCTCTATTTCAGCTTATACAATTATCAATTCTCCAACCCCAAGATCAGAACAACTCTTTACATTTATACCCTGATGACATGAATCCGTTTCACAAAATATTGGGTAGCCATGAAGATCTACGATCTTCAGGCTGTCGATTTACAATGGAATTGTTACAGCCATAAGTAGTCTTGAATGATTATCTTCTCCTAATTCCAAATCAGGGAATAGTGAGGCAAAACAATGGAAAATGTGTAGATAGGTGTAGGCAAAAAGGGGCTATTCTAGGGCCCATCATCTCCCCCCAGCTATCCAATTGTATTTCCTCATCAAACAACCAACTAATCTGAGTCTTAATCTGGTCCCCATTCATGTTGAAAGGAAACGTTGAAGGGAATGTCGGGATCCTTGCCTGCTTCCAAAAACCCATTGCAAGCAACCCAACAATCCCAACACTGCTTCTCTTTTGCCTTGGTCAGTGTATAATTGTCCCTGTATTGCCCTCCTGGCCACCATATCAGTGGAAATTTGAACTTGAGTCCCAGCCAGTGTAACCCACACGTTCTCATGCAATTGACATACCCTGCTACCTTGGGAAGAGTTTGTTTAAAATTCTTAAGGTAGTAAAGATCCCTTTTCTTCAAAGCTAGAGAAGAAGTCTGCCACCTATGCTTGCTACCCTCTAAGGAAAGATGCTATTGTTTGGAGATCAGGTCAACACAGGTAGAGATAACTTTCTCTTTCATCTTCTTCAGATGACGAGTCTTTGGAGGAGATAAGAAACATCTTCCATGGTTTATGATGAGAGCATGAGGAGATTTGGGTTCACTCCTAATCCATAAATTGGCACTGGCCTCATTCCTAGAGATTGTATGAAAGGCATCTACCCACTGCACATGATTATTAACAAAAGAGGCAAAGGATCTCAACTGAACATCCCCTGCATAGGGAATAGGGTTAGAGCAAGAATCACCAAAACCTCCCATATTGTGCAAATATAATTCACACAACAGGTGTTGCTCAATAAAACTGCTTGACAAAAAGGTCTCTAGAAACTGGGAAGGTATCAGGAACTGATAAGGGCTACCCTCTTGTAAATATTTCAATTTGAATAGGGTCATTTGCTCATACAAGAATACCGAGTAGGAAGGATATGGGGCTCTTGAACTCAGCAGCTCCAGAGAGAGGGCATACATTTGGTATTTTTCCTTTTGCATGGATTTGAATTCCTTCAACTCCTGCAATTCTTTTGCACCTCTTCCAATTGAGATTTTTGAAGAGTTGATTCCTTTGCCCACCTCTCCCTTAATTATTTGATAGTCTTCCTATGTTCAAAGAGAGGGACCATCCTTGCTCGACACTGATCAATGTACTTTTCCCATTTAGCTAACTCCACCTGTAACAAAGAAAGTTGTTTCTCCAATCGTTGAATCCTTCTATCCTCCACATCTTTCTCATCATCAGAGTCTAAAGCAACAAATTCTTGACAAAATTGCATTCCCACCCTGCCACCAGATGTTCCAGCTTCCTCATTTTTGGGTGGCAGTGTAGCAGCTTCCTCATTTTCGGGTGGCAGTGTAGCAGCTTTCTCTTCCATCGGTGTTGCAATGGCCTTTGCTTGTGTTGCAATCTTAGCAGTTAATTTTGATGATGCTGTTTCTTTTGTAATATCATCCTCTTCTTGTACCTCAATAGCCTCAGATTTTGTTGCTGAATCAATTATTAATTTCGAGAACACTGGTCCTTGTGTGACAGCATTCTCTTCCTGGATACCAAACTCAGCAACTTCTACCTGAGTTGTAGTCTCAACAAATACTTTTAGGAATGTTGTTTCTTGTGTGGCAACATCCTTTCTCTTCAATTCAATCTCAGCAACCTCAGTCTGAGTTGCAATTTCAGCAAACATTTTTAAAGACACTGGTTCTTTTGTAACAACGTCTTCCTCTTGTACCTTAATATCAGCAATTGCTATCTGGGTTGAAACTTCACTAAATATTCTCAAGGATGATGGTTCTTGTGTAACAATATCTTGTTTTCCAATTTCTTCATATTGCTGAGGTTGTTCTTGAATTACCTCGATATCTTCTGGATGATGAGACTAGTCCTAGAATAGTTTAGTATTTCCTGTTGGCTGGGGTTGCATCTCCTCATCTTCTCCTAATTCTAAATCATGGATTATGTCTATCTCTGTCTCCTTCCACTCCATCAGCTCCACTGCCAGTGCTTTTTCTCCTTCTTGCTCTTCCTGTGCAGGATTTTGTGCTACCAAACCCAGCACTATGACTCTGTGCCCTGCCGAATTAAATATGTCACCACATTCTCGGCATACCATGTCTCCTTTTTCTTCATTTTCGAAAACAGTAGATGAATTTTTTAATAGATCTGTAGCCTCCACTAATATATTCAAATTCTTCTCTTCCTGTTTTCCACTCACTTCCTTCCATTTCTCCAATTCATTCTGAAGCATTTGCACCTCCTCCTTTAGCAGCTCATTTTCAAAAAGGAGGTTTTCAATTTGGGGTTTTTCCACAGCAGGTTCTTGTGTAACAACCGGTGATTTCGGGTTTAAAATAAGAATTTCTATGCCTACCCCAGTTGCACATGCTGCTTCTGCTATGGGAATTTCACTATTTTCCCCAATTGCACATGTTGTTTCGGCTGCTGCAACAGACCGAGTCCTTCTTTTATTCACAACTCCAGATGGATGGCCTTCACTACATACTGCTGCTGCTACTGTAACCGCTCTAGTTCTTCTCTTCTTTGCTGAGCTAGATTTTTGACCCTTACTCCCTAACCTTTTTCTTCTTTTATGTGACACAGGGATTTCTAAATTTTCAGAAAGAGGGTTCATTTCCTCTTCTTCAATCATGGTTCTCCTTCTTTTAGGGAAGGATTCGACATCCAACACCTCCATATTTCCTCCTTCTACAACCTCTACTTGATGCTCTTTCCCTTGCATTGTAACTCCTGTAGCTACAGCTTCCACCGTCGTAGCTTTAACAACTGCTCCAGTTTAAGCTTCCTCTATTATAGCTTCTAATGACGCCATCCCTACTGCTTTAGATGCCACCCTAACTGCAATTTATATTGGGTCTACTTCTTCCTCTATAGGATTTGCTACTGTTGTAGCTTCCAATATCATTGCCTCATTTGCCAATGGCTCCATCATATCCCCTTCTGTAACAAGGTTCATTGTTATCGTAGCTTCCGCCATATTTACCTCTTCCACTTGGTCTTCCAATGCATCATCCCTCCCCCCAACTTAATTGTAGGAACTCTGGTCCTCATTTACCATCTCAACACCTCCTATTACCACAGTAGGTGCTCGAGGCACCCTTGGCCGAGCAACAAACTCTTCCCATGTCAAATTATGGTGCACAAGGGCCCTTAAGACTAAGATTTTAATCAACCCGTGGTTTGAGAGGGAAGATAAGGCATGTCGAGCACTCTTGACATACCAACCCATAGTTTGCAAATATTGTAAAAGATAAAATGACATATTTAACAATCTACGATGGCATAAATGTGAAAGGAGCAAGAATTCATATATGTAAAC
Source organism: Larix kaempferi (assembly GCA_027924585.1). Lineage (NCBI taxonomy): Eukaryota > Viridiplantae > Streptophyta > Pinopsida > Pinales > Pinaceae > Larix > Larix kaempferi. Next base: position 16,328,546 of record BSBM01000519.1, read on the forward strand.
CACTTCGTACCTACCTTCACAGGAAATGTATTTCTTTATGAAGGTGGCCACCTGATTCCAAGAATTTGGAAAGGATTCCAATGTTATTCCTCAGCCATGCGGCCGAACAACTTCTTTGGCTGCCAAAAATTCTTCTGCTACAATTGGATTATGGCACTTCCGACCAAACCATTGCATCCCGGTTCTAGAAAATCCTATTACCTCTCCCATGATTGCTTCTGAAACATCTATTCAAATACCTCAGACCTTTGAATGAGTACTGGTTAGATTTTGAACAAAATCAAGTGTCGTTTCTACATGAAAATCATTCAAACGCTAGAAATAGTCAATCCAGTCAGCTTCCTAGAAGATAGTAAAAACCTCTATGTTTGCACGTAGAGGCTCTATGATGACAGGCTTGTGTCATACCAAGATACCCATATTGCGAAGATGTCTGTAAATTCTGCTACCAATGGGATGAGTTACAGTCTCAGACGTCGAGCTACTGCATGCAAAACGAACGATGGATATCCAAAGTTCGGTTTGGGTATTTTTGGTAAAAAGTGGTGACAGGTTGTCGAATGGCAGTAAAAAACAAAAAGCGAAGGACGAATCAGATGTAGTTTTCATCTCAGTGGACTGGCTAAGGATAACTGACATGGACTAACGACAAAATATATTCATTATTGATTACTGTAGTTAGTCATTCCTAATGATGTTTATGATTAAGACGTCGTACCTTTAAATGTAATGCCAAACCATCGTGTTGCAAGGTGGCGCCTTTCCACGGTCACATCACTGATGGAGAGCAATGATATCAATGAGAAAATAAATAATCAGTATTCAATGAGGAATTAGTGGAGTCGTAGTTGCCAAAAGTAGGAAAAAAGGAGAAATTTAGGTGTCGTAGCTGCTCGAAATAGGAAAAATAGGCACTTTTGGAGGTGTCGCAGTTGCTTGAAATAGGAAGAATGGACAACTTTAGGTGTTGTAGCTGCTTGAAATAGGAAAAATAGGTACTTTTGGAGCTATCACATCTGCTCGAAATAGGAAAAATAGGAAACTTGGCACTGTTGCAACTGCAGTAAAATAGGAAGGATAAGCAACTTTAGCGGAGTCACAACTGCTAAAGATAGGAATAATGGGCAATTTTAGTGGTGTTGCAGCGACTCGAAATAGGAAAAATAGGCACTTTTGGAGGTGTCGCAGCTGGTTGAAATAGGAAAAATGGACAAATTTAGGTGTTGTAGCTAGCTACGATAAAATAGGAAGGATAAGAAACTTTAGCGGAGTCGCAGCTGCTAAAGATACGAATAATGGGAAATTTTAGTGGTGTTGGAGCTGCTCGAAATAGAAAAAATAGGCACTTTTGGAAGTGTTGCAACTACTAGAAATAGGAAAAATAGACAACTTCAGGTGTTGCAGCTTCTTGAAATAGGAAAAATAGGCACTTTTGGAGGTGTCGGAGCTGCTCGAAATATGAAAAATAGGCAACTTGGTGGTGTTGCAGCTGCGGTAAAAGAGGAAGGATAGGCAACTTTAGCGGAGTCGTAGCTGCTAAAGATAGGAATAATGGGAAATTTTAGCGGTGTTGCAACTACTCGAAATAGGAAAATAGGCACTTTTGGAAGTGTCATAGCTGCTCGAAATAGGAAAAATGGACAAATTTAGGTGTTTGCAGCTGCTTGAAATAGGAAAAATAGGCACTTTTGGAGGTGTTTCAGCTGCTCGAAATAGGAAATATGGGCAACTTGGCGGTGTTGCAGCTGCGTTAAAATAGGAAGGATAGGGTTTCCTAGACTGTGATCTAAAGTCAATTGGATATGCTTATAGCTCCTTGTGTTGAGATCATTAACTTAGAAACCTCCTACCTTGTTTCCCCACTTGCTTTCTAGAGCCAATTGTGTGATGTATGACCCTGATTCACTGTGCCTAAGGCTATGAGTGGACTTGAGTAGTTCATCCTTAGTGGATACATAGCCCCATCTCGGGGGTAGTCTCTGAGTGACATTGAAACAATACAGGTTGGGAAGAGACCTATGGTTGGGTTGGAACGTTGTATTCCATAGCTAGTTGCTTGGATATTTCAATAAAAGGGTAATTGTATTATGCGGTTTATATCATGTGTTTTTATGAATTTGTTCATTGCTGAATAGGGCCAAGTCTTGTTAAGGCCCAAGAGGTTCAGAATGTTCGATCATGACTTTGGGGGAGAAATAGAAAACCCTTATGTGTTCATGTTCCCTCTGTGGGTCAGATGAAGAGAGGAGACATGGTAGAGTGGATCATACTTCTGACTTTCTAAACCCATAGTGCAGATTGCAGATTTCGGAAGTCGGAGGCGTTATTTCTCAGCGTGTTTCATTGAAGTTCCAACTTCAGACTCCCACATCGCTGATTGCGGATCGCCGAAGTTGGAGGCTACATGATTCTGTGAAGCTGAGACCTTTGGAGTTCTGACTTCCTTCCTTAACTATGTAGAGAGCCTCAAGACCCCTAACTACTATTCAAAACCATCTAATGACATAGACATCCCTACTCAAACACTAAAGATACTCTCACGAATCCGTGTTTGTTTGTTCAAGTACGTTGTTCTTCTTGGCGATGGATTCTCAAAAGATTTTTCAGGTATTAAGGCCCAATTTTTCTCCCTCAAGCATGTCTGGGGAACCCAATATCTATACCAGGTTCTCAAAAATTTCTAATGGCACTAATATCCCCACTTATATGAATAATATGCTATTGGGAGGTCATGTTTGGTGATTGTAGGAATTGTTCTTAGCCAAAGATGCCTAGAATTTCCTTTAGGACCTAAGTCCCACTCTTTTCTCCCCAACCATATCCAAGGTGTTCAAACCTATAATTAGTCTTAAAATTCTCACTATTGCACAAAAAACCCACTCATAGGCCAATGATATCGTGGAAAGGTCTATTGTGGTATTTCAACATATCATTCTTGGCTATAGATACCTAGAAGCTTTCTTTAGGTCCTAATTAGGCCCAGTTTCCATTCCTTAACCATGTCTAGAACCCCAAGACCCATACCTAATTCTCAAAAACTTCTTAACGATTCTCATATTCTGACTATAAGGACAAATATCCACTCAAGAGGTTAGCTTTGGTGGTTGGAGACATCATTGTTAGACCTTTAGGCCTAAAATTTATATTCTTGCACTAGTGGAGCACCATATGAAGGAAAATGATTGTGAAGCATGTATTCATACTTACAATCCTTTGATGAATGGATTTCACAAGGAAAATGACTTGATACAAATAAGGAGGTTGAGAGGGTATACCATGGAATCGACCATGTATATTAGCCTATTGTAGTGGATGACATGAAATTAAATCATGTAATAAGCATGGCTTCTAAGGCATTGATTGTGAGGTTTATTTGTAATAGAAGGATGGGGACAGTGATTTTGTTAATTTGAATGGATTCAAGTGCATGACTAGTAATCAATTTTAGCTTACCACATAAGGGATCATGTCATTTTCATTTGAGGTTAGATGTTGAGGTTACATCCAAACATAGCATTATTTCTAGTCGGTATCTACTGCATTTATACCTAGCTAGGTGGATTTATTGGTTACTTGATCAAATTACTTATATATCTTTCAAGGTCCCATGCCAATAAGTAAGGATACCATAAGGTTAAAATAATTGTACTAAATTAGTCTATTTCCATAGACTCTCTTATGATTCTACACAAGATATTTCCTCTTTATGCTATTAATTCTAACTACTGCCATGATATGACTCATTATTGTTTCTTGTAGCCTTACAAAGAGATCTATCATATGCATTCAAACAATTATGAATCATTATGATCTCTCTTCTTATGGAAATAATATGAGCTAAAATTTCTAAGGTGGTATGCCTTACAAATCTACTTTCTTAATTGACATATCAATTAGGTAACTAGGGATATTAGAATAATGAGAAGAGATATACGGTGCTACATTTTCTCTATATGGTCTCCATAAGTTTGACAATTCAATACATTGGTTAAGGTCCTACTTGGAGAAAACCTACAAGAACCTATACAATCCTTTTAATTATTAGGAATTTTTATCATTACCTCTTCCAACCATAAGAAATTCTTATAAAGATAAAGGGAATTTGAACCATTAACCTAGATGTTTTAGACCAGTATTATACCATTGAAACTATTGATCTCCTAATGAAAATCTGATTACTTGCTAAGATATCCCTCTAGTCGATTTTCAATGATTCCTACCTTACATCTACCACATATCATGCAATGCCAATCTATAGCCTCCACCTCATTTATGTATTTGCATTGTTCAATGAACCATTTTAGTGGTGGAAGTGTAGTAGTTTTTACAGATGCCTGCATGGGAATTTCTATTTAGGTCATTGGAGAGTCAACGACAGGTGGCATATGAAATTTTTGAACCAAGTGATCTCTAATAATGTTATGGCCATTACACTGTACCTTTGAGTAATTTACTCACTCCCAAGTGAGATTTATTGATCTCTAAAGGAAATGAAGTTTCCCATACCTTGCAAGCCATTAAATGAGGCGATCGAAGCCAGTTCTAACTCCTCCTAAAAATACATTGATATGTTAAAATGGTGGTGACAACTTTAACATATTAATCTCCTATCATACTAAGAACATACAACATATATTAGTTAGTCTAAAGGTTGGAATATCTCCACATTAGAAACATATGTATATTTAACCCATAGAGCTGCCTCCCTACGATGTAAGTTATAAATATCCTTGACAAGCAATAGAATAAAAGCTAGAAATGATTATGCAATAAGTAAAATAAGAATATATAAGAAACTAGCACTCCCTAGCGCCATCCCCATAGCATATTCTATAATAAGGTTTAGCTCAAGGGTGTCTTCCTATGAGTCTAACAAGTAACAATATTATATTATACCTAGGATTATAGGCTCATGCCGTGGTTATACATACAACAAATTTTCAGGCCCATTTAGATATAAGATGCTATAGATTCATGAATATTCTTTTTTTCGTCTTTTTTGGTTTTTATGTTTTTGAAAAAAAAGGAGTAACAAAGGGGCCTATTTCATCTTGTGGAGTCCGTATTCTTGATTTGTTGGCTGATTTTGGACTGCGTGGGCCGTGACATCATCTTGAGAGGATACAGTCTTGTTTGTGAGGACGATTTACTTTCTGTTGGGCGCATATCCTTACAGTTCCATATCTACAGTGATCCCCACGCTTGATCTGGGATAATATCAAGTGTTGTTACATCCAAAAAGGGAGCTACAATCCATATTGACACCTACAACATTGTTGGGTACTCTCATTTTAGTCTACCTTCTTGTTACGACTGTGCATAACATTTATGGGTAGTGAAGGAGGGTGCTGAACCATAATAAGGGAGTCTGAGAGGAAGACGCTTTGGGTTGTTTTGAGGAGTTGGCTACAGACACCAAAGAAAAATGAAGGCTACAGGTTAGAGTTAAAGTAATTTCAGATTTGTTTGTCCACCTTAGAACTGCTGCTACAGTCATTGTAAACTCAAAGTTATATGAATATGATATTTAGGGTTTATTTTCCTTGTTATTTATGCAAAGCAATCTCTATTGCATTTACTATTCACTGTTAGCACTACAAAAATAAAGATTTGAAACCCTTGATACCCGAAACAAACTCTTTCCGCACTTTCTTCCGCAACGGATTTCTTTCCGAAAGGCGGGAATAGAGTTTTTGCACAACGCTTCTTCCCCATCGTCGATGTTGATCTCGACTGGTTATCTATCAATTTCGTGATGAAATGGATTTCTAGTCGTTCAATCAGTGTCTCCACCAAATCAATGGTGGATTCCAAAATTTATTAAGAGCATTCCATAGAATATCGCACACATAAATTTTTTTTCAAAGCTTGCAACTTCTCTCGGCGATATCACTATAAACCATCGATCTTTTCCCCATGATCGATCCCCACTTGACGATCTTGTTTTATTTGAATGACTGGTTAAGGTTTAACCCTAGGGATACAAAGCTTCACTTAATTGATCACTAATAGGATCAATTCTTCTATGCAATTTGGAAACTATGGCAATCCAAAGCCACAGAGTTTATACACAGGGTTATATGGAGTGAAACCGGGATGAATTCATACTTCTAATCCATCAAAACCACACACAAAGTCTAATCCTTTGTTCTTTATTCAATTCACCGGAAATTCAAATACGCACACCTCTCATTCCTCCATTCACTTATCACTCACTCTTTTGTGAACACACCTCTCATTCCTCCCTCTCAAGCTCTATGAGATAATCCTCAATCCTCTATGAGATAATCAAAGCTTCTTTGATCTATCCTCAAACCAGTATGAGCTATCCTAAGCTCTGTGAGCTAACCTAAGCTTCTGCGAGCCAACAAGCTCTGTAAGCTAACTAAGCTTCTAAGAAAATAACTCAAACTGATTTAAATACAAGAGGATTCTATTTCCAGATCCTATAACAAAGGAGTACAGTCCTTATTGATCTCTTCTAACCCGATGACTCACAACTAACTCAATCCTGACTATTACATGTGGAAAAGGATCTAGATTCCTTATCCATTTTATTCAGCATTCACAAAATAAAGCAAATTACAAATGTACGAGATCCTAGGTCTCTTAAGAGTTCCCTTGACCTTGTGAAGTCATGAATGACTTCGCCATCTTGAGCCTATGCTCCTGCATCAATGTATCAGTAGTTCATTGAATACAAAAACCAACTAATGCTATTTGCAACAGCTTAGTGGTATTTTTGACAAGTGTTTTTACGAAATCCCTTAACCAAATTACATAAGCAAATAAGCCAAAAAAATCAACAGGATTTGATGGGGGTCATTATAGTTTACTATCCAAATCATATCCCCCTTATATAAAAATCGAACCCTCTCACTTCCTTTAGATAAAGCTTTTTCATTGGTCAATGTGTCATCATGTTGAGTGGAGATTAGAACTGTGTGAATGCATAGAGGCACCATGCACCACTGTCATTTTTGTATTCAATGGTTACTTGTGTTTTTCCATCAGGCCTCAACCAGGAGTAGGTTCCATTCTTTCTAACCTATGTGAGCTTTGCTCCCAGCTTGGTAGGCAGCACATGGGTGAGAGGCATAACTCAGGGGTTTCATTAGTTGCACAACCAGTCCAATAAAGGGTAGCAACCCACGTACTAGACCTCACACAAACTTCCATCCATACTAACAGATCATGACCTAGTCAAGCAGTACACAATTAGGCTGCCAACAAATTTACACAAGCTCACAAAACCCTTAGTAACCCACAATAAGTCATGGTACCCTCATACACAGGATTGGGACCCTTAACAGTCCTCAAGGCACTTTCAGCCAGTCATGATAGTCCTAGCAGGCTTAAGACATGTCACAACAGCCCTTAGCAGGCTCAAGATAGGTCATGGTTTTCTCTAGAAAGCATTAGCAGAATTTACACATATGAAAATGATGCAAAGAGGAAACACAAATTAAATATGCACACTATTATGGATCTCAAAAACTCAAAAGAAACACTTTTCATTAACACTTCCAAGAAAATATACAAAGCTACAATCCAAGCACAGAGGCTTAAAAAATGAAAGTCCAACCCTTCCTCCTCCATTGAGGTTACATTTATAGTGCAATTTACACCCAAGATGTATCTCGAAACAGGGCATCAAAATTAGTTACTTTGAGAAAATTAGTTACCACAAGACAACAGACTCTAGCAAAAAGACAAAATGTTCTAGTAACTGCTCCTCCATTCGACCTCTTCCAATATCTTTGACGATTCATGCACTCAGCTTTAGTTTTCCCTTCCCATACTTTAAGATGAGTTTCCATTGCTTAGCTGCTAGTAAATCCAAGGTGACAAGCTCTTTAAGCCACACCATCATTACTGTATGCTCTTTGTATGAATAGCCTACGAGGAGTGTAAGAGATTCTTTAAATGTAGAGACCAACTCATAATCCTTCGTCAGTTTTTCCACCACTGTCTTGCCGGCCAGAGGCTGCTCCATATCTGTAAAGCACTCCTGGTCTAACCTACACTCCCATATCTTGCCATGATATCCCTCCTTTGTCCTCATGGCTCCATCTTCTTCCCAAAGCATAGGAAGACCTTTCTTAAATAATGGATCAAATGCCTCCCTGAACAGCTTCACTCGGTTAGCCAGGACATCTATCCCTACTTGGATAGTGCTCACTTGTTGGTGCTTGAGTATTACCTTCTTAGCGCCGATGATTGTCGCCACTCTGTCCTTTATATTGGCTGCTTCAGCCTACTCTTCAAAAAGACCATCTAAGAACTCTATTGCATTTTGTGCATAATCCTTAGGCTTCTTGTTTAACTTCTCATTTGCCACTGTGACAGCTGACCTTGCTAGTTTGATTACAGCTTCCTGTTAAATTTTCAGAATTTACTTCAATCTGATCTAGGATCTTAACTGAGAGAACAACATGTACAGCATATCTACAACATATCAATCATGGAGACAATAATGCAAGCACGCAAGAGACACAAAGATTTACTTGGGGAAAACCATAAAGGTGAAAAACCCCAATAACTTCCTCAGAGATAGATAGAGCAATGATACAACCCAAACACGAGATAGACATATCCTAGTAGCAGATCCTCCTCCTCCATAAGTGCGCCACTCCTCCTTGAGTGCATGAGTGAGAAGTGAGTGATTAAATAGAGTGCCTCCCGCACTCTATTTATACTTGAATTGACTTTCCTTTTACATAAATCATCTAGGCTCGAACTTAACCACATAACATAATGCTAACTGGGCCGACCCCCAATAGGGTGGTCTAATAACCCTTTGACCCACATGACTCATACAAGGCCGACCCCAACAAGGTCGTCTAATAACCCATCAAGTATAAGTTACGACATTTACAATATAAATGACGACACTTCCGTATAGAGGAATAATACCATCTCTATAGGAGTACATACAACATACATATATGAAATACATTCCGAAGTTACATAAACATCAACACTCCCTCTTAACTAGGAAGGTATTTCTCAGCACAAGTCTTCTAGCACAAGTCATCTTCTCTGGATCATCGTCATTGGATAATCGTCATCGAGTCATCATCATCATCACTGCTACTGCTATCTCAATCAATCTCTGAATCTACTCGTCATAGGAAGTTCTACAGAGGCGGTCCTTTTTCATACTGGATGTAGGCCCGCCACCTGTAGGTCTTTGTCATCAATGGCCATACTGTGGAATTCTCAAGACTTATTACGTGCATCACAAAACCTGGCTGCAGCATCCCAGGCTATTACGAGCACACAGCTCTACCTGTAGGATCTCCCAGGAGCACATTACATGTGACCCATCACAAAACCTGGCTGAAGCATCCAAGGCTGTTACGAGCACACAGCTCTACCTGTCGGATCTCCCAGGAGCACATTACATGTGATCTCACCACAAAACCTGGTTGGAGCATCCCAGGCTATTACGAGCACACAGCTCTACCTGTCGAATCTCGCAGGAGCACATTACATGTGGTCCACCACAAAACCTGGCTGAAGCATCTGAGGCCTTTTTCATCTTGTCCAGATCTCCCAGGAGCAAATTACAAGTGGTCATGGAAAAACCTGGCTGAAGCATCTGAGGCCTTTTTCATCCTGTTCAGATCTCCTAGGAGCAAAATACATGCCATAGGACAAAACCTTGAAAGAGCATCTTCCAGATATCCCAGGGCACCGAATTACATGCCATAGGAAAAACCTCGAAAGACTATCTGCAGATCTCCCAGGGCACAAATTATATGTCCTCCCAAGAAAAACCTTGAAAGAGCATTTTCCAAATGTCCCAGGGCACCGAATTACATGCCATAGGAAAAACCTCGAAAGACCATCTGCAAATCTCCCAGGGCACAAATTACATGCTTACCTGCACAACCTGATCCACGGCCACAAAGTATCATCTGATACTCAGCATACATCATCTTGATATATGCACGATCACCCTAATCATCATCACTGCAACATCCTACTGCATGTCATCTGGAGAAGCTCGTCATCCACGATCATCTTGATCATACAATGCATCCATCTGGTGCATACCACGTATCTACCTGATACATATCATCATACATAGTGTATCCACCTGATACATAGATACATGATCCACACAATGTATCCATCAACATACATGATCTACCTGATCATATCTGATACATATCAATATACATAGTGTATCCACCTAATACATACATACATGATCCACACAATGTATCCATCAACATACATGATCTACCTGATCATACCGGATACATATCAATATACATAGTGTATCCACCTGATACATAAATACATGATCCACACAATGTATCCATCAGCATACATGATCTACCTGATCATACAATGTATCCACCTGATACATATACAGATACATGGTCCAAGCATCCAACATGATGCTTATACAAAATACATACACAAGATCCAACCGATCATATCCAGCATCCAACATGATGCATACATACATATAAAAATGATCCAACTGATCATATCCAAGCAGAAACCAGAACATCATTCTGATGCTCATCATCCAGCGCTTACATCCACATCCATGTGAAGGATCCTCCTTCCAACATGCTTGGAATGGCTTCAGCAAATGTGTCCATCACTTCTTCCTCGAAGTGTCCTCGATATGAAGAATGCCAAGCCTCTCTCTGAAGTACTCAAACTTCACCCTGTCTAGTGGCTTCGTCAGCACATCTGCAATCTACTCATCCGTCGCAACATACAGGAGCTTCACGGCTCCTCTCTGCACCATATCCCTGATATAGTCATATTTGATCTCTATGTGTTTCGACCTGTCATGAAACATTGGGTTCTCAGACAGCTTCACACAACTCTGGTTATCACAGAAAATACCAATAGCATCCAATGGGAGATCAAATAACTCAGACAGTAGCTTCTATAGCCATACTTCCTCACAACTAGTTGAACAGGCTGCAACATACTCTGCCTCAGCTGTACTCAGTGCCACGCAGGATTGCTTCCTGCTAAACCAAGAGATCACACCTGATCCCATGCTGAAGCAGCACCCAGATGTGCTCTTCCTATCTGCAACAATGCCAATCCAATCTGAATCAACATAACCCTGCAGGTTAAACTTTTGATTCACTTCATACTTGAGCCCAAAATCCACTGTACCCTTCAGGTACCTCAGAACATGCTTTACAGCAACCAGGTGAACACTCCTTGGATCTGTCAGGAATTGACTCAATGTGTTCACAGCAAAGAAAATGTCTGGTCTCGTGTTCGTCAGGTACATCAAGGACCCAATCATCTAATGATACATAGAGACATCAATCGGCTCAGATGAAGCATCACAAAGAAGCTTCAGATTCGATGCCATAGGTGTGGCCATGGCCTTGCAATCCATCATCCCAAACCTCTTCAGGATCTCTACTGCATACTTCCCTTGTCCAAGGAAGATTCCATCTGCACTCTGCCACACCTCCATGCCAAAAAAAAATAGTGCATCATCCCCAAGTTCCTCAACTCAAACTTGGCAGCAAGCTTCCGCTATGTGTCGGCAATCAATCTATCCTCATCTGATACAAACCGGTCATCCACATACTAGTATCACTGGATTGCCTTCCTCAACCTTGTAGTAAAGGTTGGAATCCACTTTATTCTTGGTAAATCTCAAACTGGATAGAAAGCTTCCTATCCTACCATACTAATTTCTGCAAATATATGATTTCATGTGTCTCAGAACCAAGTGGCTGCTCCACATACACTTCTTCTTCAACTACACCATTCAAGAAAGCTGTCTTGAAATCCATCTGGTGTATCTTCTATTTCATCACTTTTATATTTCTCTATGCTACCATCTGCAACATGCTTGATCTTGATAGATCCATATGGAAGTCATAACAAAATTTCCTTCAGGTCTTGGGACTACATCCCAAACATCATTCTTCATGATCGACAGATCATGGCATTCCATCTATTCATCCCAGATCCTGGGAACTTCAATATCTTCAATATCTTCAATAAATATCTTTGTTGCTGGAACAAATGTTGTAGTCCTTTTGTAGGTGAAGATATGCGGTCTTTCCTACAAAACAGGTTAAATTGCATGATTAGAAACATCTCATAATTTTCAGAACAAATTCTTACACATAAAGAAATATGTCATACAGTCATGCAATTATCTTAGCCAATGCTTCAATACAACATTTATCCATATCTCGTAACTTTCTAGATGCCTTCCAATCTCTACCAGAACATTGTTAAGAGTGTGCACAACTCCCAACATGTCAGCAAAGAGGTTTCATTCTACATAAGTAGCAATGGAATGTTGTACAGTGCCATAGGCCACTTACCCATGCATATTAGTAGTATACTGTTCATCAATGCAATTATTCTAGTATGCATAATACACAACCTAATTCTAGGAACATCAGCATATACATTATTGAACAGTATTATTTAAGAAATGACAATTCAAATAGTTATCTTTGTTTGTTTGTTGGGTGGACTCCCTCTGAGTCTTTGCTTCCTTCCAGGAGCTACTGGAGTCCTAATCTGAAGTAGCTTCTTCTACACCTTTCTGTTGTGGAATGTAGAGAAATTGTCAACTCCCTCTGAATATCTACATCCTTGCAGAAACCACTGGAGTGTACTCCCTCTTGATCTTTGCTTCCTAGATTACTTGTCCTTTAACTTATATTCATTCTCGATCCCTATGCATGCTTGTTAGTATCATCATTGTGTTATCCTCTAGGTCTCATACGTAATCAAACATTCATTAGTATAATCTTAATATTATCAAAACACAATAATCTCAAGCATGTATAGTCAGGATCATTTCAAACATAGATAATAAACATTAGTATTCAAGGTTTCAAGGAAGTCTTCTTACTCATGCATATTCTTATTTGATCATAGGACTCTTTTGGTTAGTTAAATCATCAATCAAGATAAGAGATATAATATGCATAAAACCCGTGATTACTCAAACCTATACCTTCATGATTCTTTTGGTTAGTCATATCATCAATTATGGTAAGAAACACAATATGCATACAATCATGACTATTCAAACCTATGACTTCATGAATAATCATTATCAACAACACAACAGTATAAGATCCTAACACAAGGTAGGATTCTATCTTGATATAGGAAAAACATACCTGGATTAGCATGCTAGCTAGTTATGTCTAACATACTCACATGATGTATTCTTGTTCTTCTTCAATGACTTGTGCTAGTAACCTGTATATCTCATAGGTTAACCATTATAAAACCAAGTTATACATACCTCGTAAATGGATCTTCTATGAGATCCATGACAATGGATGAATCTTTGTCCTCATGTCATCATGATCATATGTTCTTGAACTAGAACATGATTTGTCTTTCTTGGTGTAGCTTTCATGTTAGTAGACAACATAAACCTCATACAACACCATAATGAATTAGTACAATCATAAGTGTCAACACCCTAATCAATGAATATTTTCTATCGTGCATTCATAATTTTATTAAGGTGATATGACAAGTCTAAAATCAAGATTGTACTAACCATAATATCATGAAGACAAACATACCATAAACTTAATCATGAACAAATCTCAAAACATACCTCGATGACTCATACCTGTCGAGATCGCTTGTAATCTTCTTATGTAAGGCCTTAGCCTCATCTCCCTCTGAAACAGGAACTTCTTCACTTATGCAGGTGACCGATCCATCTTCTTCTAGGATTAATCCAATCCACTTGATTTGCAAGAACTAGATCTGGAGCTGGATTAGGGTTTGTCAGAGAAACCCCAAAAATTCAAACTTTGAATTTCAAACTTCCTAAAGGATAGAAATATGCGCCTTGATGAGCTGATCAAACTGGTATATTTAGAATTTGAAAACTGCAAAGTTTCACTCCTCAATTTTTCCTTTGAAACTTTTGGATTCGCTGGATGTGACCTCGAACTAGGGTTTGATGAAGCCCACTCTTCGTCCCAATCAAAAGGTTTGATCCAAAGCTCTAAGCTTCTATTTTTATGAGGAGCTTCCAGCCGTGGTCACAGATTTCAAAAATTCCCATTTTTGTAGAAGCCCTAATTTTCCACTTTTTTTTATCAAAGTCCCGAACTAGGGTCTGATCAATCCCAACCTTCTGCCCAACCAAAAATTCTGATCTTGGTCTCTAAATTTCTATTTTGATGAGTAACATCCAGCCGTGGTCTCCGATTACAAAAATTCCAACTTTCTCCGAAGCCTTAAATTCTGGAAGCCATGAATGAAGGTACTAAAAAATAATTCTGTTTTGACAGAAATATGTACCTGATTGTTTCTGGTGTAACTCTGAACTTTTCAATCTGCAGGGTATAAAAAATTTTCCTGAGATAGCCCGACCTGTTATCTTTCCATGTTGACAGGTATGACCTCAATTGGATTCTCTGAGAGAAGTTTATGCCAAGTGTCGCAACGTGACCTGTTTATGGGATAATACAGGAGAGTGAACTTGTAAGGCTAGCCACGTGTCACTATTTCAACTTCAACCTCTAAAAACTCTTCCTGTGATATCTTGCCCTGTTATCTTTACATCCTGATAGGTCTAACCTCAATTGGACTCTCTAAGAGAGAGTTATGCCAAATGTCGCAACGTGACCAGTTTATGGGATAATACAGAAGAGTGAACTTGTACGGCATTCCACATGTCACTGGTTAAACTTCGGCCTCTAAAAACATTTCTTGAGATAGTACAGTCTGTGTACTACCTGTCACTTTTTACGAAATTTCATTTGGAGCTTCCTAGCCCAAGTTATGACATTTTTCCCAAGGTCACCGGATTTTGACTCAGATCTGGAAGAGTCCGAAACCCTATATTGTGAAAATCATAAATCACAAAGTACAACGAATTAGAGGTTGTCCTTTGGACACAAGGTACATGGGGATTTAGTCTTCGACTTGTAAATATTTCAGATCCGAAAACTTCGCCAAAGCAAATTTATAGCGAAAGTGCTACGATGACTGGTTTTTGCTATATCAAGCCCTAGCATCGTAAGTGCAACAAGTGTCATACATGCCATATCATGCCTTCTTTCAGGCTAGCTCTGATACCATGTTAAATTTTCAGAATTTACTTCAATCTGATCTAGGATCTTAACTGAGAGAACAACATGTACATCATATCTACACAATATCAATCATGGAGACAATAATGTAAACACGCAAGAGATAAAAAGATTTACTTGGGGAAAACCATAAAGGTGAAAAACCCCAATAACTTCCTCATAGATAGATAGAGCAATGATACAACCCAAACATGAGATAGACATATCCTAGTAGCAGATCCTCCTCCTCCATAAGTGCGCCACTCCTACTTGAATGCATGAGTGAGAAGTGAGTGATCAAATAGAGTGCCTCCTGCACTCTATTTATACTTGAATTGACTTGCCTTTTACATAAATCATGTAGGCTCGAACTTAACCACATAACATAATGCTGACTGGGATGACCCCCAATAGGGTGGTCTAATAACCCTTTGACCCACATGACTCATACGAGGCCAACCCCAACAAGGTGGTCTAATAACCCATCAAGTATAAGTTGCGACATTTACAATATAAATGATGACACTTCCGTATAGAGGAATAATACCATCTCTATAGGAGTACATACAACATACATATATGAAATACATTCCGAAGTTACATATACATCAACACTTCCTTATCTACCATGAAGTGCAAATATGACCTTGGCTCCTCTACCTGTACAATAAAATCATCCTAGATGATCTTCTTTGCCTCCTGCAATGCACTTTTCCCTATAACTTGCTGCTTCAGCTTGTCATAATCACCCTGCATCGCTTGGTACTTGGTTTCCCAAGCTTTCTTGTCTTTCTCTCCAGCCTCTTTGTCCCTTTCGGCATCATCCCACATGGCCTTGATGTTGGCATTCTTCTTTTTCAATCTTACCACTTCTACATCATCCAGACTTGCCTTGGCTATTTTCTCTACAATAGAAAAATCTCCAGCCTCCACCAAGGGTGTGACCATGGCTTCCGTCTCTTGTTCTTTCATGTCTTTCAACTTTTTCTCAAGCCCTTCAACTTTGGCCTTCAAATCTTCCTCACTATCGTTTATCAATTTCATATCTACTTGCCACATTTTCTCTCTTTCTTCAAACTCTACTAGCCTAGATTTACAATCAGTCAACTTACCCTATATCTCTTCTTTTTCCTCTTCCAGTTCTGGAATTTCTGTTGCATTCACCAGTTGGGCAGTTGGAATCTTCAATTTCTTCTTTAGTGATAGAATTTCTTGATCTTTTTCATCTAATAGCTTCTGAATGATATCCCTTTTATCTTTTTGAGTTTCAATGGCCAATAGTGAAGCCTGGAACTTTTTCACTTGTGCCTTCAGGCTCTTGTTCTCCACCTTTTCCAATCCCAACTGCTTTTTGACTTTGGTTTTGCTGGCCTACACTTTTGATAGCTCTATGGAATCCCTCAACAACTTGTTATAGATGACTTCACTTGTCTCCTTCTGCAGATTGATCACATCAGGTTCTGGGATGTCTTCCATATTTACTTTTAGTTCTATGGCCTTACTCTTAGTGGCTAAGGAAAGACTCAAGGTATTTTGGGCAAGTTTCCTGCTTTCCACCAAGGCTACATCCTTCTTGGACATTTTTCTTGCATCAGCATATAGTTTAGCTTCTTCTGAGATTGTATCTAGGCTCTCCTCATATCCCTCTAGTAACTTAGCCTTGCTTAGGCTTGATGTTGTAGCTCTAGTAGGTGTTATGTTGAACACATGTTGCTTAACCTCAAAGGATGGCACTGAGGATATGACTTGCTTTTTCTTCGGTTGCTTTGCTTGTACCTATACTAATTGTTGCTCAGGCTCCTCTACATTTTTCCTCTTCGAAGCTCTCTCAGCATCACTGTCTACATCCATGGGCTCACTACCCCCTTCCTTTATAGATTTTTATGGAGGAATGGTAAGGGACATGGCTACTGATATTGCTAGGGTTTTACCTAGTGAGCAAGGCACTGCTGATGTGCTACTTTGAAAAATGAATGCTAAAGATGAAGAATCTTCTGGTGGGTCTAATTCCAACTTGCCTTTGTCAATGTATTCTAACCAGTTTGCCATCTCAGCTAGACCTGTCAGTTTGAAGTGCTCATATCCTTTCCTGTTACTTTCCTTCCTTCTTTCTGAGATAATCTGGTGAGGATCATAGTTTATGGCCGCTTTGGATGGGAATCCTATATCACCCATCATTCGCTCAATAGCTGGGATAATTGTTTTGTTTTTGAAAATGAAGGATCCCAATGTCCATGGAAATATGATGTCCGAAGACTTCCTGTCATCCAAGAAATGTTCACACTCCACCTTCAATTTTTGTCTTATAAATTCCAAGGTGACTACTCTAGGGGTTAGGAAGGTAGGTAGCACATAGGGGGCATGGAAGTAGCCATAAACTCTAATCACAGTCCCATGCTCTCGTAGGAACCAATCCCCAACCCTCTTCTCCATGGATGGCTGCAGTAGGTCTTTCATATCAGGAAGTACCCTAGGCAGTCTCTTCTGGAAAAAGATGAAATATATCTCTTCCATAAGATCATTCATGAAGGTTATGTAGTCTGAATACATCTCCTTAGTCAACTACAACTTTGGAGGTTGCAAGTTTTCTTCATTAGCTACAAGGAACATTTTTAACAAGTAAGACTGGAACCTGAAAGTTCTTGTCTTAGGGAATTCTATGAGTTGGGAGTGGATGTTGTCTGCCAAGGCTTCATCAAACTTTAGGCATTCAAATTGGGTAAGCAAATTTGGGCCTGCTGACTCGATAGGACTAGTGCTTAGAACAAACATCAAACTTATCAGGGGCTTGGTTATGTATAGGTCATTGTCTAAGCCTAGGAACTGGGCAAGCATGGAGATAACACACTTCGACTCTTCCCTAAAAGGGCTGGCCTCACCAATAAAAGGTGTGCCCTGAGAGGAGGTATTTGGTAGCAGGGAAGCATGATAAAAGCTTTGTTTGAAGTCATTTGGGGCTTGACAGAAATGTTGGATTAGGGTTTCCATTATGTAACTATGGGATTTTTGGCAGAATTCTTCTGTAATGGCCAAAGCTTTCCCAATAGTAGGGGCATCTACATAGCACAGGATTTTAGAGTTTGAGGCATCCATGATTTCTCTTCGGTCTGAGGAGTAATGGCCGGCACACCAATCTACAAATTCAGGGAAACTAGGGGTTTGGCTGGTTGTAAACAAATGGAAAAAGGATTGATAAATCTTATGGACATCCACTTGCCTGGCCCTTATGACCTCCAATATTTCTTTGGCAGTTTATATGGTGTTATTTATCATCATGGGATCGTAAACCTCATAGTCTTTATCCTCTAATAGGTCAATTATCTTTGGAGTCTCAAAGCCTAGGGGTACCATGGGTCTGACCATTTAAATAGTTTAGGTAGGATGGAGGTGGATGGCCTACCTGGTCAGTTGACAACTATGTGGAGCTTCTGGGTCTTTGGTTGGCTGGTCCACTCTGAACAATCCGCTCCTTTCGCTTTCCAATGCATAGAAGTCAATTGGGATGCGAATCTTTGTGCAGACGGGCGTTTTATAATATAAACATGCCATATCACCCTTACATGTATGACAACGATTGAGTCATGTCAGCCGTCTATCCATGCGATCAACTCTCATCCATACATCTCCTTGACCTTTACCTACCACATATCAACTTGAAAACACCTTTAATCTACAAAATCATTTTCAATCGTTGATCTGCTCTCCTCCTGGATCTTTACCGTCCTCGAATGTGCCCTTTACCGAGTTTGCGAATTTTGTGTCTGTTGATTTCACATGCAAGTCATATCCGTGAACTAATACTGAGCCGTCGATCTTCATCTCACTAGATCTTCATCATTGGGAGATGCCGAACTTTATCAAAAGTTCACGGATATGAATCATAACCCTTTTCACACATGTTTAAATCGTGAACAATTTTCTGACCATTGATCTAAGCCTTCCTCCCTCGATCTTCCTTGACCTGCCGACAGGTTAGCACCCCGCCAGCATTTAAAAGACCTTCAAATTTTTCCGTGAAGGAGGCTCATGACCGTTGATCTCCCCCACTTCTGATCTAAACTATCTATATGCGTTAATCAACACTATAGGCACATTCGTTTATACTTAATCCTCCGATCAACATCAAGACTGTAGCTTCCCCAAAATTCTTCTCTTGGCTCCAAGTTAAAACCAAAATATTATGTAATTGATGTTTGGATTTGGTTATTATAAGGTGCAAGCTTGTATGGTGTAATATATGGTTGCTATGTGCTGGTAAAGGCTATTTTGGAAAGCATATGAGTGTACTATAGGAATATTCGTAACCATATATTAGAAGGAAGTTGAGAGGCCAACTCTTGAGGAGCCAATTCGAGAAGTTGGGTTGTTTTATTTTCAAATGGCCAAAAAAAGGGATTGGACAGATTTTAAAATGAGGTATACATCTTAGATTATTACTTGGATTTACCTTTCATGCATATGATTTTTGTTTTTCTAGTGTTTATGCATGGATCTTATCTATTTTATTGTGTTATGTAACTTTCATTTATTTTTACAGTAGATAGATTGGGTGTGTGGAACTGAGAGTGATGTGAGGGAGGGGAGGGGCCATATGAGCTTCAAACTTCATGCGGTTGGCCCTGTTTAGTAGAGAATAAGATATTCTTGAAACAAAGAGAATCTCATTCAGGTATTTTCATT
Organism: Larix kaempferi; assembly: GCA_027924585.1. Lineage (NCBI taxonomy): Eukaryota > Viridiplantae > Streptophyta > Pinopsida > Pinales > Pinaceae > Larix > Larix kaempferi. The sequence continues at coordinate 16,348,300 of BSBM01000519.1, forward strand.
TCGGTTTTTTAGAATTTCATATATGTTATGCATTTTTTTACATACCTATCAATCGCTTATCTCAAAATACCATTTTGTCATGATATATGCAGGTCTTCGCAATGGAAAGCAATATAATGACAATTTGTATCATTCTCTAATGCATATTTGTAACTTATAACCATAACGAATTTGTCAATTAGATATCTTATTGTCATTTCATTGATTATAACGTGTTGATTTCTTCATTTTAAGTACAGTTGTACTTGTCTTTTTTATGAATTAATTTTGTTGCACATTTGTTGAAGGAAAAAAGTTGATTGAGGGATAGCTATTGAGAATGGGAAGGTAATGTAATGAACAAGTTTGAAAGTATTTGATTACAACACATTTATTACAACCATAAGTATACCAAATTGATGGTGTATCAACTAATTTGTGTGAAATATTTGTGTAAAGCATAGAGGATGCCAAGATCATCTGACGTATAGATCCTTATTTCTTTTTTGGAAGTAAGAAGAGATAACTTTATATTAAAAGAGAAAGATTTACAATTGAACCCAAAAAGCTCATAACCTAGTCATCACACTGAGTCACCTGACTGAACAAAATCACCTCTGAAGAGGACTTCGTCTAACCATACATACTACATAGACGAATACTATAGGTACAGCAAAACTAAAACAAAAAATGTGCACGCAGGCCTTTTGACTCCCATTATCACTCCTTTAAACAAAAAAACCTCATGAAATAGAAATGAAAACCATAAGCAACCAATAGCTTAGAAAATAGATGATAAAAAAACACCCAACAAACCAGACACTAAACATCCCCCACACCAGCCTAGAATAGAATGTAGGGGAAATCAAGATAGCGCCCAGGAGGAGGAACCACAGAAGTCGCCTGTTGTGCAGGAGCAGCTTGAAGCTGCATAGCCTGAAGGAGAAAATATAGCTTACGGTGGACGGCCTTGGTTTCCTCCAAAATTCTTCTTTCATAGCTGAGCATCTCATTTACAAACGGATGCTTCATCCTATCCCTGAGAGCATAACCCATAGTATTTTTCATTACCCAATAGAGCAAAATGGTGCACTCATACATGATGAAATGACCCGCGGTGTTTCCTAGGTCCATAACCCAATTTGCAGTCTGACGACGTTCGACATCCAAAGTCACCTTATCAAGCTGGTTCCAAAGTTGTCATTCTATAGTGCAAATCTCTTTCTGGAGATCTGGGGGAACATCCCTAACAAAGGAACTGGATTCCCAACGGGCCTTTTGTTGGGCACGAGAGAAATTCCCACCGGATTCACCCTAAGAAGTCTCGCCCACCCAATAATGACGACGTCCTGCAGTGGAACTGCGTCTATCCGAATTACCATGATCGACCATGCTATCTAACAAGAAAAAAATGGCGGTGCATGAAACTAAATCTCTAAACTCTACATTCATGTCTACCACCTTCCCTGGGTTTAAAAAGAGTTCTGCCACCCACTGTCCATTAATGGAAAATCATACTGCAACTAAAGGTGGTGATCTTTCGCACAGTCCATTAATGGAAAATCATATTGCAACTGAAGGTGGTGACCTTTCGCAATGTCCATTAATGGAAAATCATGCTTCACTTAAATCCTTCCCTCTTGTAATCATGGTAGAAGTACCTTTTCGAGTTAGTGAGAAGACAACAAACTCCATGGGAAAGGGATGAAAATATTGCTCATTGATCATCCTTTAAAAGAACGGCAAAAGAATGAGGGTGGAATGGATCACGTGGTAGTATGATCCTCCTCCTGACGTTGCCCTCCGTCATTAGCATGGTAACTCACCATATCACCAGAAAGAATATCTGAATTCGACAGGTTTTCCCAAGTTTGGGCCCTTAGGTCCAAGTGATTCACCGCCCCAAGGTTAGCGAGCAAGTCCGCCAGCTTGTTCCCATTGCGCTTAACATGGGAGAAAAAAATATCCATCCCTAGAGATAACAGAGACGCTAAATTATCCAGCTTGCCCTCCAACTGCCACGACGTCGCCACCTTTGAGATGCGTTTGGCCATTTGGAGAATAATCCATGCATCACCCTCCACAACAAGGGGAGTACAATTATGGGAGCAATCTAGCTAGATTCCCTGAATATGACCTTCCATCTCAGCTGCATTATTAGTATCATGCCCCAGATGGCCAATTTTGAAGCTGACCATTACCCTTCTGTATCCCTGAGAACACACCTGTAGCCGGCCAGGATAGGATTAAGACATATAGCTCCTTATTATCAATACAATTTCAACATTATTTGGGAGTATCACCTATAGGTTTCCTTTTAGTCATTGGGAGTATCACCTATAGGTTTCCTGAGGCTGCCCTGACCACTATTAAAGAATTTTACGTAATGTAGTTAGAAATCCCATTGACTACTTTGTGTAAATGTCAATACTGAAGACATTTCTTCAGTCAACGTGGTCACAAGATATGATTCAAATGGGAAATTGCGTTCAGAGTGACTTATGAGAATGCTATACATTGGGTATTTTTCCCTGCATTATTAAGATTTGGTAAGCATTAACATTTTGTTGAAATCATGGTTGTGTAATAGTTAATTTATTGACCACCTTACAAATTGGGGTGATACCATATGATATTTGTATAAGATGTACTTTATAATTGTATAAATGGTAACTGAAAGGATATTTCTACTATTTATTTATGCTACAACTTTTAGAATGGGAAACATATTAACTTTGATTTTTACTTTGGGTGCAGAGAAAAATTAGTGGATTATGCTCTTGCCTCTAGAAAAATATACGAGGGAGCAGGGTTTAAATACATTAAGGAGTCCTTTGAAAATGGCTCACTTCATCTCATTAGCCTTTTGAGTGATGGTGGTGTTCATTCGTGATTAGATCAGTTGCAGGTAATCTATATCTATAAATGCATTATTATGAGTTGTTTATCTTAGAAAATCTTATAGATTTATCCATGCTATGCAATTTTTAATCTTTGTATTTCTCCATCCTATAGTTGAATGCTATTTATATCACTAGACTCGATTGAGTTGGGTCTAAATATGTTATAATTGTAGAACCCATTGATCTACTGAGATAAATTTTAAGTGAAGGCTACTCTTACATGGATCCATCAAGCAACCATTATAAAATATGGTCGTTTTTATCCATGAATACTTGAAATTCTAGTTAGATGTTCACTTTATGAGTATGTGTATGAACTTGAATGCCAACTTTGTCCTGCAAAATGTTTATGTATTATTGTTTTCTTTATTGAATCAATGCTTCATATGAAACCTTTCAAGTTCAGCCAACTTATAAGGTTAGAGCCATTCAGACTACTTTCTTAGGTATCTTGAGTCAGAAACAATATTGGGATTATTAGTCTTTTCTTAGAATTACAAATGATGCAATCTTGGTGTTAATATTGCCCCTTTCCCCAATTCTTAAAGGGTTCTAGCTCAATGGTAGAGCGCTTGCTTTACAACCAGGAGGTTGAAGGTTCGATTCCTTAGTGCCCTAATAATATTGCAATATTGATGTTTTAATAAAATATATTTTATTATGATTTATTATGGCTACGAGGGGGGTTCTAAACTGACTTCACATGTCACTACGAGGGGGGTTCATAACCACCCCAAAGGTTTGTAAATAGTTTTAGGGGGGGTTCTGAACCACCTCCATAGGTACCTATGAGGGGGGTTCATAACTGCCCCCAAATATTTGTAAAGAGTTTTAGCAGGGCTTCTGACCTGCCTCCGTAGGAACGTATGAGGGGGGTTTCTAACCACCCCCAAATGTTTGTAAATAGTTGTAGGGGGGGTTTTCAACCACCTCCGGAGGCACCTATGAAGGGGGTTTATAACCTCACCAAATGTTTGTAAAGCGGTTTACGGGAAGTTGTGAACTGCCTCCGAAGGTACCTACGAGCGGGGTTTAAAACCGCCCCCAAAGGGTTTTCATAAAGACTTTTAAGGGTGGTTCGAAACCGCTCCCGTAGGTACCTATGAGGGGGTTTATATCCACCTGTAAAAGTCACTTTTGCGGGGGTTTTGAACTGCTGCCAACAGATACTTTAGCGGTGGTTTTGATCTCTTCCATAACTGCCCCTAGAAGTCAAACCTTTTAGCATCGGTGTTATTAGGGGCGGTGTTCTAAAGACCTCCTCCAAACTGCCCCCAAAAGTAACCTTTGGAGGTGGAAGCAAACCGCCGCCAACATTTCAAAAGTAACTTTTTTGGAGGGGAGGGAGGTAGAACCACCCCCAAAAGCCACGTTTGGGGGTGGTTCTAAACCCCCCCTAAAGTGACTTTTGGCAGCAGTTGTGAACCACCTCCAACAGAGACTTTAGGGGGGGTTTAGAGCCACCCCCAAAAGTGACTTTTGGGGGCAGGTATCAACCGCCGCCAAAACTCACTTTCGGGGGCGGTTTTGATCTCATCCCGAACCGCCCCTAAAAGTGAAAACTTTTAGCATCGGTGCTATTAGGGGCGATTTCGGAAAGACTGCCTCCAAATCCAAAAATGCCCCCAAAAGTTACTTTTGGAGGCGGAAAGGAACCGCCCCTAAATGTCAAATTTGTTGTAGTGCTAGGTAGCTTCATCTGGGCTAAGGTGCTTCCATTACACCTTTACCTGCCCTATGGTGCGATTCCAGAGCAAAGCTTCCCTCCTGTCGAGGATACAATCTAGTTCCACCAAAAAATCTCCTTCGGGCTCCACTTGTATGCCATTCCAATTTATCACATGAGTAGCATCATGCACATACTTTTTAAAAACAAAAATATGGAAAACATTATGTATTTTCATATTAGATGGTTAAGACGACTGATATGCAACTGGTCCAATTCTTGATAGGATTTCAAATGGTCCACAATACCTTGGTGCTAATTTAGCACAACTCCCAAGCTTGAAAGAGCTTTTCTTGGGTTTTACCTTAATGAAAACATGCTCACCTACCTAAAATTATTTCTTAGTTGGTTTCAGATCTGTATAACTCTTTTGTCTGTCTTGTACAATTGTTAAATTTCCTTGTACCTGCTTCATGGTTAGTTCCATTTGTTTTAACAAACCTGGTCCTAACATCAGTCTGCTAGTCGGATTACTCCAAGAGATAGGAGTATTGCATTTTCTACCATACAAGATCTCAAATGGACTTAGTCTAGAAGATGCTTGATAGTGATTGTTATAAGCAAATTCCACTAAGTGTAACTATTCCTCCCACTTAGTTGGCTGATCATTAACATACAACCTTAACATATCTTCTAAAATCTTATTTACCCATTCAGTTTTTCCATCAGTTTGTGGGTGAAAAGATGTGCTAAAATTTAACTTAGTATCTACACCTTTAAACAATGTTGTCCACAAATTTCCGGTAAACTTAGAATATCGATCAGAAATGATTACCTTCGTTATTCCGTGCAAATGAAATACTTGCTTCATAAACACATCAAAAATATTAACATCTTTGAAAGTAGTTTAACAGGTATAAAATGAGTTGCTTTACTAAGCTTATCCACCACTACCATTATTGAATCATTTTGCTTTTTATTTTTAGGTAATCCAGTTATAAAATCAATACTAATAATTTCCCACTTCCACTCTGAAATTGGCAATTGTTGCAATAGGCCAGCTGGATGTTAATGCTCGGCTTTAACTTGCTAACATTCAAACCACCTAGCTATGTATTCAACCACTTCATTTTTCATATTTGGCCAAAAGTAATCCTTTCTCAACATGGTTATCATTTTCTGCTAACGTGGGTGTCCTAAATACGGACTTTTATGTATTCATCTAAAATTAGCAACTTAATTTTTGACACATTAGGCACATAAATTCTATTTTTATACATCATTAGACCTTTTCCATTCATGATGTAATTTGTTATTAAATTTTCAGATACATTTTTAGCAACTTTTGCACGTAATTTCTGATAATTTTCATCTTCTTTAATTCCTTCTTCAAGATGATTTTCCAGATCGGTTTTATAAGTGCTAATTGCTTCCACGAATTTCAATTTCGCATTTATGCTTAAGGCATAAACCTCTTTATTTTATTTACCCTTTATGTGTTGAATCTCGAAATCATATTCGCTAAGGAAAACTAACCACCTAGCTTTCCTTGCGTTCAGATCTGGTTGATCCAACAAGTATTTTAGGCCTTTATTATATGTCATTAATGAAAACTTCCTACCAATCAAGTGATGGCGCCACATATTTAAAGCATGTATCATGGCTACCAACTCTAGATCATAGGTTGTGTAGTTCTTTTCGTGAATTTTTAGCTTCCTTGACTCATACGCTATTACATGACCTTCCTGTGTTAAGACTCTGCCAAGTCCATCATTGCATGCATCTATGCATACAACGAAGTCCTTGTTTGGATCTGCAATTTTTAATATAGGTCTTGTTGTTAATAGTTCTTTCAATTTCTTAAAACTCTCTTCACACTTTTGATCCCAAGCGAATTTCTTTCCCTTTTTCTGCAAAGAGGTTATGAGATTTGCGGTTCTTGAGAATCCTTCAATAATTTTTCTGTAGTGACCTGTGATTCCCATGAATGACCATACATCAGTTACGTCTTTAGGGACAAGCCACTCATTAATTGCTCTTATTTTATCTAGGTCAACTGCAATCCCATCTATAGCTATTACTTGACCTAAGTACTGTATTTTATATTTGTAAAAGTCACATTTATTGAATTTAGCGTAAAGTTGATGCTCTCTTACAACTTGCAGAATTATCTTTAAGTCTTCATCGTGTTTTTCTTTAGTCTTAGAATCAATTAAGACATCATCCATGAAAATACTTACAAACTTATCTGGATACTTATGTAGAACATTATTCATTAAACACATGAAGACTGCTGGAGCATTAGTTAGTCCAAAAGGCATAACTACAAACTCGTAATGCCCATAACGGGTTCTTGAAGCAATTTTAAAAATGTCTTCGTCTTTTATCCTGACTTGGCGATATCCAGATCCTAAGTCTATTTTAGAAAATATCGTTGCTCTGCGTACTTGATCAAATAGATAATCTATGTAGGGCAAAGGATATCAGTTTTTAATAGTCATTTTATTTAGCTAACCGTAGTATATGCATAAATGCAAGGTACCATCCTTCTTTTCAACAAAGATAACAGGTGCTTCTCAAGGAGACACACTTGGCCTTATATATATTTTCTCAATTAGTTCCTTTAACTGTGATTTAAGTTCATTAAGTTCCAGAATGTTCATTCTGTAAGGGGCCTTTGAGTTCGGTACCACACCCGGTACTAACTCAATGGTGAAATCTAGTTCCCTTTTTGGAGGTAGTCCTGGAATTTCTTCCACGAATACATCACAAAATTCCTTTCGAATTAGTATGTCTTCTAGTTTTAACTTATCTTCCTTAGTTGAACATTTTTCATCAATTACATTTACAACAAACATTTTACACCCTTTTCTTACAGCCTTTTTCACTTGCAAAGCATAAATTTGTCTAAAAGAAGTCTTTCTAGGGATTCCTTTTACTGTTTCAGTTTCTCCTTCATTATTCAAGAATGTAAAAGATTTTTCAAAACAATTCAGCACAACCCTATGTTTCTCTAGCCAATCCATTCATATTAAGACATCGTAAGACAATAACGGTAATACATTCAATTTAACTTGCGTCTTTAACTGACTCATAATTAAATCACAATTTTTAAGAAATTCTATTACTTTTCTTTTGGTTCCTGTAGCTAACTGAACCAACCATGATTTATCAAAATTTTCTACTTTTAGCTTACAGCTTCTCACTAAATCAGGTGATACATAACTCAAACTTACACTTGGATCAATTAAAATAGAGATACGTATGTTTTGTAGCATACCTTCGATCTCAACCATTGAAGTTTGATGGTCTGCATGTCGGTTTTCCAGAGTTGCGTTGATTCTGGGCATTTCTCTTGCTAAATCAACAACTGTTGGTTCTTCCTGCACTGTATGAATGTTGTTAGTTGTTCTTCTCCTGTTTGGACAGTTACTTCTAGTATGTGGTCCTTGACAGTCATAACATTTTAAAGGTGCTCTTTGTTCATTATTTCTGGCATTATTATTATTATTATTATTAGGCATGTTTCTTGCAGCTGTGTAATTCTGTGGTGCATTACTTCTAAAATTATTGCCTTTAAATTTCTGTTAGTGAAATTTTGCTTAGTATTTCCATAATTTTGATTAAAAAATTTATTTTTATGCTCAAAATTACTAGGTTTGTTATTCCTCCAGCTAGATATACCTTCTCTTTTTCTATTATGTTCATAACAAAAGTTGGCCTTTTTCGTGGCTTCTTCAAGAGTTGTAGGATTATCATACTCAATTTTGTCTTTTATATTAAAGGGTAAACGGCTCCGAAACCTTTGTAATTTAGATTTTTCATCCACTATGTAAGGTACATACCTTAAGAGACTTAGAAATTTGTTGCTTAACTCCTTCATACTCATAGAACCCAATTTTAAATCATAAAAATCTTTTGTTTTTTCTTCGTAGTATTGTTCAGATAGAAAGTTTTTCTTAAATTATTTCTTTAATACACTCCAAGTTACACTCTTTTCTTTAATGCTTTTAACCCTCTTAATATCCTACCACCAAATATATGCTTTCTCAGTCAGATTGTGAATGGCCATCTTAGCTTTTAACTGATCTGAATAATCGTAAATTTCAAAGTATTTCTTCATACTGGACAACCATGCTTCGGTTGCCTCTCCCTTTTCATTTACACTGTTAAACGTTGGCGGTTTTATCTTCTTGAATTCCCCTGAAATTTTTTCATAAAATTTGTACTTTATTTTCTTAAGACTACAGTCACTATCACTATTGTATCGATCATACTTATGCTTTCTTCGGTATGTTTTATCATTAGATTCGTAAGAAGAGTCACTTTCACTTTTATAGTATTTTACTTTCTTACCTTTGTGTTGGTAGGACATGGTTCCCGATTTAGATTTCATTTCTGTTCTCTTATCCTTTTCATCATTATGATATTTATCCTGTAAAATTTGGTTCAACTTTTCTTGTGCCCTTAAAATCCTTTCATTTTCTTCCTTCATAGTTTTTATCTTAGCTTTTAAATCTTTAACTGTACGTAAAAGTTCAGATGATTGGTCATTTAATTCTGCGTAAATTTATTCATTAACCTATTCATGTTCATTATTATTATTACGTTCACTATGATGACATCTATCCTCTGCAAATTCTTCTGGTCCTTCCATACCTTAAATTTAAATATCAAATTTTTCTGTACAAAAACAAAATAAAACAAAAATTAGTAAACTATGTTTTCTGTTTTCATTTTTTGTTGTGCACGTGAGCCATATTCAGGCCTAGAGTTTGAACTCATGCTCTGATACCACATGTGACATCCCCAAAATTTTGTAGAAAATTAAACATTTTGTAAGTGGTCTATTCATCATTAAATGCTATGAAGAATTATAAAGTGTATGTTTTGTATCTATAATTACTGCTTAATAAATGCAACATTTATTATCTTCAATTAATTTAATTGCCTTATCGACAATTGAATATATAAGCATTCCTATGACTTAATTAATATCGTAATACTAAAATATATAGTTGTCATTTCTGCGGAATCGTTCATGTCTAAAAGACTTGTGACATTGACGATGTTATATCTATAATCATGAATTTTTCGTCTTTTAAAGTTAAGGTAAGATAGTAGGATTATGATCCTTCTATATAGTTGCAAGCACTTTACGACTCAGTCGTAACCTTGTTATGATCCAATGACCTCTTGGTTAATACTTACAATGATTTTTATATGGTTGATAACATACAGTTCATAATTTCTGTATTACGTAATTGATATTTACCTTGCCATAATTATGATAGGTTGTGTTTAACCTTTTTCGTTCACAAGTGAAAGATGGTATAAACCCGAGGCTTACTTAGGTTAAGCTAATGCATAATACCCTTTATTTGTACAGCTTACAGGCTTGGTTTTAACCTAGCAAACGTTTTATAAATTACATGTTTATGTTTAAACCTCCATGGAAAGAAATTATACCAAAAGCTATTATATTTAAAGTTTGGTAAGGATTTAGGGTCGATGGTGGAATAGTTTACAAGGTCCTAAACTATATTGTTGGGCCTGGACCAAGTGGGGCAATTTTGAGCAAGAAGGAGTTTTGGAACTGCGCAGCTAAGCGCAATTCAGTCGAAACATTTTTGTATAATTTTTTGGGATGCTACGAAGTTGCGCGCAATGCAGCGTCAGAAGAGCTACGAAGTACAGTGCTACGAGGAGACAATGCTGCGAAGTGTCCAGTCTATGGAGATCCAACAAGGCAGAGTGTTGGATGGAAGATGGCACATGTTTCGGTTAGACCGTCGACAGTCTATTTTTGGTAAAGATGCTCCAAGAGTGCCAAGCGATGGGTAGGATCAAATCGGGAAGAAAGTGACTGGTCACACACACGAAAGATACCACTACCTGAACCAGTTGCACAATACTGTTACAGGAATAACAGCTCAGTGAAAGTGACCTATTGGCGTGCATGCAACAAGAAGGCCGATATCGACTTGAAGCATGTTTGGAATCCCGCCATGATGGAATATTCGCTACCAGGAGCAAGCAGTCCAATTTTGGGGAAACCGTGACAATTTTGTAGACCTAAGGGTTTTTTCCTGCAGATTGTAAAGACATGACCTACGGGCATGATCTATAAATAAGGAATTTTTGTATGGGAAAGGGTTAGTCTTCATTTTGGTTAATATTTGAATATCGTTGTATCTTTTAAGATTAGTGCTATTGTAAAGGCTTTGCAAGATGAGTGCACAGAGATCTAGTTGAGAGAGAAGAGAGTTTGCAGCTGAGTGCGCAGACAAAGACCTGTTGTACCCTTCCCAAAGACTAATATAACAACAGTTCTTATGGACGTAGCCTCCATATGGGGGGTGAACCACATTAAATAGTGTGTAGTGTGATTGTTGTGTTTCTGCATTTACTTATTTTCTTACAGTGGATGTTTGGATTCTCATTTATCAGTTGTTATATTAATGCTTTTATATTTATTCGCCATAGAAGAGAAATGGGAATGATATGTTAAGTATTGTGTGAATGGATGAATGATGAATGCTTAGTATTCTATTTTGGCAGAAGTAATAGTTTATTTTATAAGAACATATGTATGAAGGGATCAGATCGCATAACCCTTTGATGTGCAACACTGGTTGCGCATAGTATTGTATATTTCGTCTACTTGCAATTGTGATAAGCTACTTAATCTAAGGAAGTAGATGAATGGCTAAGTGTTGAAGTAAAGTCCTTAAAATTGGTTAAGTTCAGAAGAGGAAGTGCATAAGTCAGTTGCGCTATCCTATAGTTTGCATTCCTCCATATAGCGCAGTCCTCAGACGCGCTGGTTGCACAAGTAATCTGTTCATAGAGTCATGGACCACGACGCATTCTATCGTCACACAGTCCTTAGTTCGCAGTGCAAGTCCGATAGTGCGCTGTGTAGTAAGCCTATCTGAACAACTCATCACACCACTGTGGAAACCTAATTCCGTAGTGCACCCATTATCTACACCTCGGGTGAGACCTCAACATGTTCGCAGGTTGCTGCCGAAAGGGCCTGTGAGAAGGGGTTTTGTTGGTTAAGTGAAACTGCGATGAACTTGGGTCTACATTAGAAAACCTCTAGATTAGTTTGTAAGTCAACATATATGATTGTGGCGGCTTAAACTAAACAAATGTCATGGTTATGAAATATGATAAGCTCTTTCGTGCACAAACTATAGGTTATGCAAAGTGGTGAATCGTAATTCAAACTGAAACTATAGGCTATGCATGTGCTGGAATGTATCCAAACTAAAGTCAAGGTTATTAATATACAATGAGCAAGTTGGAACATGAACTATAGACTATGGATTTAAATATTGGGATGGTGGATGGCAAGGAAATATATTAATGCAATCACGTGAATGACATTAATGCAGTCTCAGGTTGTCAAACCCTATCACGAAGCTTCAGGGTTTGGTCTTTTTGTTAGTGTCGTGTTGCTCTACGTGGTTATGGTGAGCCGAGCTCCTCTTGGCTTCCATGGTTGTTGGGTACCACTCATTGAGGTGGTCGTAACTATATGAGAGCTAGTCGTGGGACTTTATGGTGTTCCTCATTGTGTGCTAGAGTTCTTGCTGCTTGGATTCTCTTCTTGGCTCAGGTTCGAGTCCTGAAAGGTAATGTTTCTAAAAACCCTGGTTCTTTAAATGTTGCATTTGTGAGTTGGTTTTGATAGCTAATGCATTCAATGTTTTAATCCGGTTTCAGTTGTAATGGAAGGGACAGGTTTCGATCCTTGGTGATGGCACTTTGAGAGAAGAACTAGTTCCAGAGGTTGTGATCCCACGGTAAGTCTCGGGCTCATCCAGATGATACCTCTGTCAACGGTTTAAGGGATTGTTTGTTGTCTCGTTTCTCTTCTAGTGTTTATTTTTTTGTGATGTGGCTATGAATTCATTTAGAGCAGCATTGCTGTCGTAGATAAGTTTCTTGGCAACGAGTCTGGGTTTGGGTTTTGGTTCTCGAAGCTATGGTTTTGATGAATGGAGAACCTTGGCTCACTAAGCAATAGTACTGCGATTTTAATTTTTCTCTATAAAGAATAAAATACAATGGTTCACTCGTTTTCGAAACTTTATTTCCTATGTTGAATAATTTCGAAGTTTTGATCTCGGCTCTTGTCAGTTTATCATAGTAACTTAAGTCTACTTATTTATGTTGTTGGCTCGGTGTTGAATGCTACAGGGTTTGAACCCTAATCTCTGTCTCGATACTGTATCTACGGTTTTCATGTGTATACATGTTTGTAATTTGTATTAAAAATATATATAATTTGGTTTGGGTTTTAAAACTCGACCTCATAGCTTCGTTTATTACAAGAATATGTCATAAGTTTAAAAGATTGATTTCCTTTACAGGGTTAATTATATCCCTGTTATGATATTAGTTCTTCTTTGTAATTTATGTGTTGTAAAGATCCTACCTAAGCGTGTTCTTTGTTGAGAGTCAAACCTATGGCATTCATTTGTTTCTCCTGTGTATTAATTAAGAGCTACGATGCAGGAATGCCATCGAGCTTACCATAGAAGTAATCTATGTTGCTATTTACACAAAGAAAAAATAGTATAAAAATTACTTTCATTCCTTAGTTTACTACAGAGTTTTTATAGTTCTTTTATTTAACTGGTGATCATTTGATGACAATGAAACCTACATGGTTTTGTCCCTGTCCACCAAATGTATTATTATGGGATTTAACCCTGACGGTTCCTAAATCTTGTATAAGTTTGTTTGAATAAAAAGTTCAAGGATTAAATCCTCTATATAGATGAATGTGAACACGGATTTCTTACTTTGATTCAAAAAACAGAGTTTTACGAACAGGGTTTAACCCTCGACTCATTCAATACTTAAATGTGAATGCGTAAAGCTTATTTTGTTTACCTTTAGAGATATTGAGGAGTTTCATTACGAATCCTAAGTATATTTTATCAATTTTAAAGTATTATTTATATGATGTGTTTCTCTAGAGATGTAACTCGATTTGGCATATATATATATATATATATATATATACTATGTAGGAAAATTACTTGTGTTAATATTGTTAGTACATAATGATGATATGATCGTGTTTAACCACTAAGATATGATGTTTATGTTTCTAGGGTTTGTATTAAGTTCTAAGCAAAGACTTAATTTGTTTTGACTATAAGTTGCGTTCCAAGTTTATGCATGTACAGGTAAATATCTAAATACTTAATGAGTAGACATGAACTCAGTATAATGACTTGGTATATTTTAAAGTTGATTCAGTAATGAGTTGTTTTGGAACTATGTACAATGCTAGTATATTTACTCTACAAGTTCTATATTGATTCGATAGTACTTGTATGCTATGAATGTAAGATCTAGGGTTTCACATCCCCTTCCACAGACCCAATTCGAGGAAGGGAACATGATGCCATTCTCTGGGGATTTTACATAAACTCAGCCAATTCATCAGATTCGTACAAATAAAATCACAAGTGTGCAGATGCAAATCAAGCAAATATGCATAGCGGGATTAAAACATCATCCACACACAATTCATGCTCATCCATCATATCAAAATAATCATCAAATTAAACATTGTAGAAGTAAAACACATAGACAGAGAAACACTTATATTTATGGTGAATTGGTCCCAAGCATCTAGCTATGTTGCTGCAACATTCCACCCAACCATAGGCCAGCTGTGTTCATCAATTCTCTCAACACAACTGCCACCCCTGAGCTGGGCATGATTCTTACAAGGAAAAGGGGACACTCAAACTCATACACAGCCAAGTAATCAATGCATCTAAGCCAAGCTAGTCCAAAGTTGGGTTTATAAGGCTAAATCAAAAGCCTGGATGCTTGCACTCAAGCTCAAGCCAAAATAATGGATTGGGAGAGGGAAAATCGACCACAGGGAAGAAAATGATTTCTCCCACGGATATATGAGAATCCAATAGCCAAAACGGTCTCAATAGAGCCCCCAATTCGATTTCCCTTCTTCCCCACTGGTATATAACAAAAAAGCGCCTTGTTCCCTATTGAGAATCAAAGAAAAGCCATAAAAAATGTGGTTGGAAAACACCCAGGTAGCTCCAAAAACCTGAGGGAGAGAAACTGGTTGATGATTAATGTCTTGGGGAGCAATTCATGGCTCTTTTCTTGCCCAAGAAGCAAAAAGATGATTTTCCATGAAGGGTGGCTTGCCCATACCTGAATTTGGAAAGCCATACCTCCCATTCCCCAAGGCATTAACTACCTCAACCAACTCTTGGAAGAAATGAATGATTGGGTACAAAATTCAACATGGGTAGTTGAGGGTGTTGAGCCCATAATTGGCCCCTTCTAATCATCCTTGATCACCTTTCCTTCCCCTGTCCTACACCATTTATCATGCTAATCAGACCTGTTATCCTCACTTTATTCCCCCAAACTGCCAAGGTATGACTGATCATTGCTTTATCTTATTAATGCTTATGATTATGATAATTAAAGCTGTGTATCTCTCAATTGTGCTAATATGTTATGATTTATGAAGGTAGTTTGAGATAAATGGACTGCAGGAAGGTGGGGCTGAACAAGTCTTGAAAGAAGGGATGTTCGTTGCTTAAAAAGGATCCTCGGGGCTCGGATCGTCAATTAAGGCACATGGTACCAATATAACATCCTAGGTGGAGCTGTGACAGGGCAGCTGTAACAGAATGCGCTATCTTTAGTATGTCACTACTCGAGTATAGTTGTGATATGGAAAGATCGCCACCCCTGGGCCAATCAACAGCTTTCTCGTATTTTTATGTCTCTACTTTGCCACGTATTGTAACAGCTAGTTATTTAGGGTGCCTGAAGATCAGAGATCTTCATGGATGCCCGTTATTAGGATTGGATGTTATGATTTGTATGTATAAATATGGGGAGCTGCCTCGACCCAGGGAGTTGAACGAGGGAGAATTCATTCATTATATTAGCAGTGAGATCAATTTGTGTAATCTTTCTTTCGTTAATACAAAGAGTTTCCTTTGAGTTAAAAGAAGCTTTACGTTGTTCAGCCAGCATCTCTGTGTGAAGACTGGGCCCGTCTTCCACAGAGATTGCTGTGTTAAAATAGGATTTCGAATTTGTTGTTGTGTGATGTTTTATTCATGATATTTCCCTTGTACGCAGCAGTAGTAAGTGTGACGTGGATTTTCAGTATAGGTAAGATTATATTTCCTTGAGATTGGTAAATGGTGTAGAGCAACAGTCGACTGAGTAGGAACTTTCTTTATGCGTTTCATCTGACAGTTGTACACAGCCTTGTTCATCTTACAGTTAAGTTGTGATCCCATGAGCCCTTTACAATTTATTTTTCCTGTTATGATTGTTGATTTTCATTCCTGTAATTCAATTTCTTAGAGTAGCTAAACTCAATCCTTTACAATTGAATTTCTAGATTAATATTCAGTTTCTGCTTATGGTTTTCTAGAGTGATCAGATTGAAGAAGTGAGTTACTTGTTCTAGGATGTGAATAGGATTTCTTTTTATCTGAAATTGTCTTTGAATCTTATTTTATTTCTTGTTGATGCATGGTAGAAAGGAATTGAATTTATAGTATTTAGACAGCAACTGGGATTACACAGATCTTTGGGATGGACATAGTTGTTAGAGGATAACAGTATTCAATTATAATGATTTGGTGTTTGAGAATAGACTGTGCATCTATCCTTTGAAATAAAAGACTTTCTCGGGTTGACAATAAATCTCGTCTGCTCTGTATGTTTGAATAATTCATCTGCATATAGGGTGCTCGACATTTTGGCGCCGTTGCCGGGGAAGGATAAAAATTAAACACTAATCATTAGTTGCATCTGATAATTGTTTTTAGTCAGTCTCTTCTTTGCTGAAATGATTTGCTTCGCATGAATACGAGGAGGGTAAAACATGATCACCTCCCAACTCCCAAAACCCCACAAAATACTAACAGCGCAGGTGGTTCGGGTCGTGGTCGAGGACCACCATTGGGCAAAAGGACATTCATCGACGATCTTGTTGATAGAACTGATTCATCTACCAGGGCTCATCATCAAGAAACTCCTATCAGAAGAAGCCCTGCTGATCCTGGGGCACCAACGTCAGGATCCACGGTGGAGAATACACGAGCAGCCGTGACTCCCTCATATACCCCTGCTAAGGAAGGTACAACTGACACAGCTGTTACAACTGAATCTGTTGTTACAACTGAGGAATACGCAGCTGTTACAACTGAGGAATACGCAGCTGTTACAACTGAGGAAGGTGCAGCTATTACAAACAAGGAAAAGAACGCAGGAATGAACGAAGAAGAGGAAACAGAAGATAACATGAGTAACAAACACGAGACCGATGAGGAAGAGGCAATGGTGGAAAACTATGGCAATGGTGGAAAACTATCATCATGAAGATCATGCCCTGCCTGAGGGAATGACGGATACACTGCAATTTCCGATTTGGCAGCCAGAAGGGACAGCCCCTATGAAAAACATCTCACCATCAGTGTTTCCTCGCTTCTATGGAAGGGCGGCAGAAGATCAAGACGAATTCCTTTTTGAATTTGATATCCTCTGTCGCAGCTATGATTATGTCAGCAATGCCCAAAAGCTAAAACTTTTTCCCGCTACCTTGAAGGACAACGCATTACGCTAGTTCATGAGCCTTGGGGGTGGAACCGTTGCTAATTGGGATAAGATGAAACAAGTGTTCCTGGAGAAATATCAGGAATACTGCAACACCAAGGACAAAAGAGAGGAATTATTCAAAATGGTGCAGAAGGAGGATGAAAGTCTGGAGGATTTTGTATAAAGGCTGTTGTACAATGTGCAAAGAGCTGGGCAAACGAACATGGGGCTAGACGTGCTCAAGATAGTTTTGCTTCGTGGCATCAGGGATGATTGTTTAGATATGTTAAATCTGCTAGGAAAGGGAGACATCTCCAAAGAACCTTTTGGGAAGATTGTGGAACTATGTAAGAGATACTCCAGGGGATCTTCCAGGAACAATAAGCAGGATAAACGGGATAAGCTGGAATGTAATGTCTTCGACAGAACTCAGAAGTCATCCAATGGAGGAGCTACACGTGCAGAAATAGGCAATCTCCTTGAAAATTTTAAAACATAAATGATGAGCTCCATCTCTTTGGAGATTGATGTCCTGAAGGCAAAACAAAAACAGGCAGTGGAGGATCTCACACTAGGTGTGTTCTGTCCCCGATGTAGAAAGAATCATCCACTGAAAGAATGCCCTCTTGACAAAGTAGAAGTATGTCAACTGCGTGAGTTGAACCATGACATAAAGGAATGTCCCACACTTCCCCAAGTGAAGGTTGTTCTGCAGGCATCAACTCCAGAGGTGGAATCAGCCTATTTCATTGCACAAAAGAAACCTTGGCAGCCTCGAAATCAAGGTATGCCTCTGGACTCATTTCCATTTTTGAATAATATGAGCAATTGGAATAATAACATCCAAATGTGAATACACAATTCCCTTCAAATTATGCTCAGTGGAATCCTTCCCAACCTGCAATGCAAAATTATAACTCATGGAGTCCTTGGACACAGCCACCACATCAACCTACGTCGTGGTCTCCTGGATGGAGGAACTTCCATCTTGGGAACCAGTTTCCTCAACCACCTCCACCTCAACAGTCACCATATTCTCCTCCATACCTCCAATTTCCTCAATATCCTCAATACCCACCTCAGCAGTCACAGCTGCAGCTGTAGAATAATCCTGTCCCTAATATACCATTACAGCCTCAGCTGCCTGCCCAACCTAATCCTAACCCGAATAATAAAATAGTCCATCAATTGGAAACTGTCAATATGTCGGCCTACTCTCTCTCCCCTGTACCCTGTAATGATATTCATCTACGATCTGGGAAGATAATAGAACCTGTAATTACAGAAGATATTCCACCTTCTGTGCATGAAGAAGGAGAGAGTTCACAGCATCCATCCGATACAGTTCCTATCACTAAAGGTGCTAAGCATCCCTTAGATGGGGCGGCTGAAACATCAAATGAGAAATCAGATAATGCGCAACCTACCCAGCTGATAAGGAAACCACCATACCCCGAGAGACTAATGCTACCAAAAATATGGGGGGAACCTCAGTTGAACCTCTTAGGAGAGTTAAAGAATCTTTACGTTAAAATCCCCCTTCTGCAAGCTCTTCAAGACGTGCCTATTTATGCTAAAACCGTTCGGGACCTGTGCACTAAGAAACCAAGGAGGAAACCTAGAGATCCTCCCACTGTTCACGTCATAGGGAATTTATCTTCTTTAATAACAGGAAAAACCCCTGTGGCCAAGTATGATGACTCTGGAAATCCTACTATCAATGTACATATAGGACAAACGCAGATACCCAATGTGCTAGTCGACTTAGGAGTAGCGATCAATGTCATAACAATTGAGACTGTAAGGAAGCTTGGACTCACTGATTTTAGGCCGACCCCTACCATTTTAGAATTGGCAGACAGATCCACCATTAGACCCGAAGGGATTCTGGACGACCTTGTCATCTCAGTAGATTCATGGGAATACCCTGCTGACTTTTGATATTGCAACCAAAATCACAGCTGGGGGGACATCCATTGATCCTGGGGAGGCCTTGGTTGGCCACAGCTGATGCTTGCATCAGCTGTCGATCTGGGTCCATGACTATATCTGATGGTACAAAGATTAAAAACCTCACTCTGTATCCTCCAGCTCGGCCAAGTTTAGAGGCTGAAACTTCCCTTTGGATAGACATTAGAGAGATTTTGAGGTCAAAAAAGGGCCTCCTAAGAGATGTACTACAAAAATATGAGATATATTAAAATATTATGAATTGGGGGTTTTATGGGGTAGGTATATATGACAAGTCACCTCCCACACTATTTTCTATGCACAATATAAATAACCATGGTTGAGTTACTTTTCAAAATTCACTAGAAATAAAATTAATAAAATAAATCTACATTGATGTGACTAAGATTCATTGTAAATTCCCAAAAATGTATTGTCCTTTAACATTTATTTGTCTTGAATTTGCAAATGAAATTAAATAATAAAAAACATTTTTAAGAGTTTTTTTTTAAAATTTTATGTTGACTTTTTATATTTAGTACTTTTCTCATGAATTTAATAATGTAATTTAATTGAGAATTTATTTACATGTAAAATGTCAATAATATCATTATAATCCACATTGCATTATTATTATTATTTATTAAATATATTATTATTCTTTATTAGTTTGACATTATGTTATTAAATAGAATGGAGTGAATATATAATTTAAAATTAAAAACATAAAAATGAGAATATATTATTTTATAAAAAAATGTGAAAGGACTTTCTTTATGAATTAAGAGTACTTCACTTGAAAATGACAATAATATTATTTTATGTGAAAGTGTGAAAAGACATTCATTATGAGTACTTTACTTGAAAATGACAATAATATTATTTTATGAAAAGACTATCATTATGAGTACTTTACTTTATGACTTAAAAGTACTTACACCACTACCTTGGTTAACTATGTGTTTTCATCCACCATAGAAAATTTGACAAATAAGCATTCTTAACTCATGCAATGCCACCTCACCAAGGGGGATGATGTCATCTACTAGAATGTGATTGGTTGTATTTTATAGTACATTTTCTTTGTTTTGAGGCCCTTTTTTGACCTCAAAATTTCTCTAATGGCAGGAGGAGGAGGAGGATGTTCAGCCACTATTAACAATAGGGAAGGCCTTAAATTTTAAAAATGAAACTGAAGACGATGATATCAATAATTTCATTAGCGAACCTGCTTCAGTGGATAAAGAGGTCTATCAAATCCTGAACATTACCCTTGGTAAGGAAGAACAAGAAAATCTTACAGAAGAAGCACTAGTTGGTGACGCAAACATAATCCCAGTTTTGAACAGTTCGAAAAGTATTCCTATTGAGGTAGAGCCTGGAAGGACTTTGAATATCAACCCTGGTCTCTCCTTAGAAGAACAGACGCGCCTAACCAGTCTCTTGAAGGAACATAAGGGGGCATTCGCCTGGGAGTATACAGACATGAGGGGTATTCCCTCTAATCTGTGCACCCACCATATTTATATTAAAAATGAATCTCGGCCTGTGTGTCAACCCCAACGACGCATGAACCCCAATCTGATGGATATAGTGAAGGAGGAAATCCAAAAACTTTTGGAAGCAGGATTTAGATATCCCATTTCAGATAGTGAATGGGTTTCCCCACTCGTAATCGTGCCCAAGAAAAATGGTAAATGGAGAGTCTGTGTTGATTATAGGGAGCTGAACAAAGCTACGCAAAAGGATCATTTCCCTTTGCCCTTCATTGACCAAGTACTTGATACCCTATCAGGGAAGAAGTTCTTCTCCTTCCTAGATGGGTTCAGCGGGTGCAATCAAATTCAGATTGATCCTGAGGACCAGGATAAGACCACTTTCACTTGCCCCTGGGGAACGTTTGCCTACAGGGTGCTTCCCTTTGGTTTATGTAATGCTCTAGCAACGTTCCAAAGAGCTGTAATTGGCATATTCTATGAATTAGTTAATGATAGTATGGAAGTCTTTATGGATGATTTTACTCCCTATGGCAAGGATTTTGAGGAAGCACTGGAAAATTTAAAGAAGGTTTTAATTCGCTGTGAACAGACTCGCCCCTCATTAAGCACCAAAAAGTGCCATATGATGATGAGTGAGGGGGTGGTATTAGGGCATTTCATCTCTACCAATGGCATTCAGGTGGATCCTTAAAAAATTAAGGTGATAAAAAATATACCGACTCCTTCAACTCAGAAAGAGGTGCGAAGTTTTCTGGGACATGCTGGATATTATCGGAGGTTTATAGAAAACTTCTCCAAACTTGCTTCTCCTTTTTTTTCTTTGTTAATGAAGGATGCACAGTTTGTGTGGAGTGAAGCATGCCAGACATCGTTTGATAAGCTTAAAGAGAAGCTGTACATAGCTCCTATCCTAAGGGGACCTAATTGGACCATACCCTTCCACATCTCTTCAGATGCTTCTGATACTGCCATTGGAGCAGTACTAGGAAAGCAGGATGGTCAAGTACCTTATGCCATCTATTATGTTAGTAAAAACTTAGCCCCTGCTGAACTTAATTATACTGTTACCGAAAAAGAATTCCTTGCTATTGTTTACTCTATTAATAAATTTTGGCATTACATTACTGGGTATCCTACGTTTGTGCACACTGATCACTCTGCCATTAAATATTTAATGAACAAACCTGTCACCAATGCCAGAGTGACCAAGTGGCTCTTATTATTGTAGGAATTTGATATTACCATTATAGATAAACCTGGAAAAGAAAATGTTGTTGTTGATTTTTTATCTCGTTTTACTAACAGTGATGACAGTTCGCCTGTTGAGGATTCTTTTCCAGATGAACATCTATTCGCACTTTCAGCTCATTCCCCCTAGTATGCAGACGTTTCTAATTATTTCGTTGCAGGAAATCTCCCGCCACACATGTCTAAACGAGAGAAGAGAAAAATTATCCAACAAAGTGCCAGGTATTGTTGGCTCAATGGTCATCTCTTCTACACAGGGCCCGATCTTGAGATTAGGAGATGTGTAAGGGAAGATGAGATCTTTCACATACTGAAGGCCTGTCATGATGGACCTTGTGGGGGACACTTTAAAGACAAAAGAACAGGTCATAAAGCACTGCGGATGGGCTACTATTGGCCGACTCTTTTCAGGGACGCTAAAAGGTATGTTCAGTCCTGTGACAGCTGCCAAAGGATGGGCCAGCCGAATAAAACATATCAGATGCCCCTACAACCTCAAGTGGTAGTTGAGCCATTTGATAGATGGGCATTGGATTTTGTTGGCCCTATCAGCCCTCCTTCCAGACAGAAAGTTTACATCCTGGTTTGTACTGATTACATGACCAAGTGGGTAGAGGCTGTATCTTTAGCTAAGGCTAATGACTAGGCGGTGATTGATTTTCTGTACAGTGAAATCTTTACCCACTTTGGGGTATCGAAGGAAGTAGCTACCGATGGGGGACCGCAATTCATCTCACATCAATTTGAATCCTTGCTCCGGAAGTATCATGTGCAGCATAGGGTAGCTTCACCTTACCACCCTCAGGCCAATGGTCAGGTGGAAAGTACTAATAAAGTTATTGAAGCAATCCTTACTAAAACAGTTAAGAGCCATCAAAAGGATTGGGCTGACAGGCTTCCAGAGGCATTGTGGGCATATCACACAACTTGGTGCAACACCACATGGTTCTCTCCCTATGATCTAGTGTATGGAAAGAGTGCCATCTTTCCAATTGAGTTTGAGATCAAAACCCTGAAGACAGCCACTGAAATGAATCTAGATGTAACAGAAGCCCAGAAGAGAAGATTGAATCAACTAAATGAATTGGATGAGACACAGTTAGCTGCAGTAGACCAGACGGTGTTGCTTCAGCAACAGAGATCCAACTGGCATGACCGATTTATTAAAAAGAAAATCTTCCATGAGGGAGACTGGGCGCTACTATATGACTCCAGGTTCAAGAGGGATTTTAAAGGTAAATTACGTACAAGATGGCTGGGTCCATATTTGGTCGACAGGGTATTTGACAACGGCACTGTCCGTTTGGTGACCATCGATGAAAACCGTATACCATTACTAGCTAATGGCCACAGACTGTGATTGTATCGTAAGCCTATTTTGAAAGACGCATTCACTTCGCAGATTGCCGCCGATCCAGATTATCAGCTGACATCAGAGCAGGAATTTCTCCCTACCCTTGCCAATCCTTAAACTGAAAATCACATTTTTTATTACTGTACATAAATAACTTTCTGCTGTAGCGTATAATTGTTTTTTTTCTCTTTGCATTTGATCTTTTCGTTTGCTGTGTTTTTCAAAAATTTCCAGGGATGCGCCAGGAGAACGACCAGATTGGGCCTGTCAAACAAGAGTTGCCCTGTGTCGTCCTGTGCTATATTTCCCTTTTTCCTTTAAAAAAAAAAAAAAAATTCCTACAACTGCGACATATTTTTCGGCAGCTGCAACATATTTTCCGGCAGCTGCAACATATTTTCCGGCAGCTGCAATATCTTTTCCGGCAACCACGACATATTTCCCGGCAGACGTAAAAATCCTTTTTCCCAGCAGCCGTGAACAACTTTTCTGGCAACTGCAATGAATTTTCTCGACAGCTGCAACATCATGTCACAGCGGCTGCAACATCATTTTCCAGCGTTTGCAATATCGTTTCCCGTCAACCGTAAAATTATTTTCCCGGCGGCCGTAAACCCTTTTTCCCGGTAGCTGTGAACCATTTCCTGGCAGCTGCAACATCATGTCACAGCGGCTGCAACATCATTTTCCAGCGTCTGCAATATCGTTTCCCGTCAACTATAAAATTATTTTCCTGGCGGCCGTAAACCCTTTTTCTCGGCAGTTGTGAACCATTTCCTGGCAGCTGCAACATCATGTCACAGCGGCTGCAACATCTTTTCCTGTCAGCCGTGAACCATTTCCCAGCGGCTGCAATATCATTTTTCCTACGGTTATAAAACCTCTTTCCCGGCTGCCGTGAACCAATTTCCGGTAGCTGCAACATATCTTCCAACGGCTGCAACATATTTCCCGGCAAACTGCGACATATCTCCCGCCGCCGTAAAACTTTTCCGTGACAGCCGTAATTTTTCCTGATCCCGTAAATTCTTTTCCCGGCTGCTGTGAACCATTTCCCTGTAGCTGCAACATCTTTCTCGGTGGCTACAACATATTTCCTGGTGACTGCGACATATCTCCCGCCGTCGTAAAACTTTTCCCTGACAGCCGTAATTTTTCCCGATCCCGTAAATTCTTTTTCTGGCTGCCATGAACCGTTTTTCCGGCGGCTGCAACATATTTCCTGGTGGCTGCAACATCTTTTTCGTCGGCTGTGATATCATTTCTGGCAACTTGCAGTGGTAACTCCTGTGATTAACGGAAGAATTGCTCCAAACCTGCTAAACTATGGCTTTGATTCATCCCAGTTGTGCCGGTGAACTCATCATTCCAACCTCGAGGACGCGATGGTTTGTATTTCACTAGAGGAAGGAATTATTGCATTATTTATGACTGTGCACGAGTCTGGTTCCGCAACGTCACCAACTGCACGCTCCACCATTCTCCGTAGGCTATCCGACGCATAGTCTCATGAGGTATGGCTTTTATTTATCACGTGATTAAGTGTTGATATCATTTAAACAATATCATTCGTACCTTTACTCGTATTACCATTATACCTGATTAAACCTTTCCCTCATATGACGTAAACACTAATAACTGCCACCTTCCCCAATTCGGATTGGAAATTTCGAACGTTTTTCTGTGCTCAAGTTTCCAAATTTGCCTATTCTCTCAACGTCTTCGCTCAGCGATTCGTGCATCCTCTGTGCTGCAACTTCCATTCTCAGATTCTACCCTCTGTGGGATAGCAATTTCAGCCTGCAGCCAAGACCATGGGGATTCCAGTTCGTCATGAACCTGTGAATACACAGGAACTCAGAAAAAATCTTCAAGTTCTTGCCATTTTTCAAGCTGCCAGCTGGCTCAAGTTTTTTGATCGACTAGATGGATTCAATCGGGAAGTAGCCTTGCAGTTTGCTCTAAACCTCACCAAAACTCACTCTACGGTGTGGGGGATACGCATAGAGGTCTCTGAGGCCATTATATCTAAGGTTACGGCCATCCCGTTGGTGGGAAAGCCATGGTTTAACCGACGAGTCCCCGCAACGACTGCACGGGAAGCATTTTTAATGGAGGGGGAGCAAGTAGAAGCGTCAAGAAGAGGGATCGCACTGCACTCATTACCGCAGCCATGGGACCAGGTTGTTATCTTCCTCAAGAAGTACATCACTTGTGAAGGTAGATATCAAATTGTGTATAATTCTGAACTCCCTTTACTTTCTCATCTCCACCATGGCATTTTATTAAACATTCCATATTATCTACTGCATGACTTGCATCATATGGCGGCATTTGTCCAGTCTGCTAAGAATCCACTTTC
This sequence comes from Larix kaempferi, assembly GCA_027924585.1. Taxonomy (NCBI): domain Eukaryota; kingdom Viridiplantae; phylum Streptophyta; class Pinopsida; order Pinales; family Pinaceae; genus Larix; species Larix kaempferi. The sequence continues at coordinate 16,373,894 of BSBM01000519.1, forward strand.
CTCCCTCACCCACCATGGCCTTATCAAATTAATAATTGTAAGAACCCTTGCCCGGCATCATATAACCTAGGAACAATTCACAGCTCGAGCTCAGCAACCCGTCCCCTTGCGGGTTGTCCCATTACAGCAGATACGAGTTCCACCACAATAGGAGGACCGGAGTCCCTCCATTGAAGTTGGGGGGGGGGATGAAATTGCAGAAGACCAGCAACCGAGGGCACAAGCAGGACCATCTGGGGGGGATGAAATAATAGAAGAACAGCAACCGGGGGCACAAGCAGGACCATCTGGGGAGGATGAAACTATATTAGAAGAAGAGCAACCGGGGGCACAAGCAGGACCATCTGGGGAGGATGAAACTCCATTAGAAGAAGAACAATTGGGGGATGAAACTCCATTACAAGTAGCACCATCGGGGGAGGGTGTAGATAAAAATCTTGTGGAAAACCCCGATAACAGGGCAGCTCCGATAGCAGAAGGTGAAATTGGAGCAGCATTAAATGCTGTGACAATTGAACCTGAAGGTGACAGAGCCAGGGCAATAGAAGAAAACATTGAGCTAGTAACTATTGAATCCTCACCTGAGTGGGAAGGAGGAGCTCTAATTGAAGAAGAACAGCATGAGAGGCAAGAAAACATTCCTTCGACCTCAGCTGTGAATCCCTATATACAAGCTCCACAAAGGAAAAGAAAGGGATTAATCAATGAATTTAGCATAACCGCACCAATCATAAAGAAAAGAACTCGATCAGCTACAGCAGCAGAGGAAGCCAGAAAAAGATGGGAAACCCCTGATGCACAGGTTGAGCCCCCGATCCTTGTACCAAGACCAATGGATGCTCCACAAAGGCCAGTGGAGGAAGAACCCAGAATTGAAGGACTTCTGGCTGAGAATGCAGTATTAAAAGAAGACCTCCAAGTACTCCGAAGGGAGTTGGAAACGTGGAAGGAAACCTGCAGAAAACAAGGAGAAAGAAAAATGTATACATTGGTAGAGGCTGCAGACCAACTGGAGGGATTAGATTCTTCTGAGCCTGGAAAGGAGGATGAATGAGTACTCTGTCCCACTGTTGGCTCGGTTTTGCAACCAAGCTTAGTGCTATGGGCACCTACTAACTAGTAGTAGCAGTTTCAATAGAAATAAAAACAATAAACTAAATAAACAATACTTTTCATGGATCTAAGCAAGAATCTAAGCAAATAATGTAAACATTTCAAAATCAAGAACAAGAAACATAATAAATAATTTTTTGTATTGAAAAGTGGGGGGCAAGCAAGTGCTTGCGATATTACCTTCAATGGTGAAGGTTGATGTTGAGCAACTCCCAAGATGAGTAGCTCCAAACTCCAATAGGTCTCTTTCTCCAAGGTTGCTTCAATGGCTAAAAGTGCTCAGGGGAGATTTCAGCAGCATAAGGATGAGATAATGGAAGGATCTGAAATGAGGAGCCCCTACCACCTTTTTATAGGTTTTGGTGGTGGGAAATACCATTTGTGGTTTTATGGAAACCAAATGGTATTGACCAACATGGTTTAGGTACTTTTCCCTCCTTTTTCCTTTTTTGAATAAAAATAATATTTTAATTCCCTTTTTAATATTTTTGGGAATTTGGACCCTTTTTGAGGGTTTTTTATGACTTTCTTGGAAAAATAATCTTTTTTAATGGAAAAAGGGGTGTACTAAGGTCTTTTGGTGACCCTTTGTTGGTTTCAGAGGCTCAGATGGTGGAAAAGTGGACAAATGGGTCATGTGAATAGGAAAATGAGCTAGTGAGCACTTTTTGGGTGTTAACAGATTGCCCCCTGATGTGTGAGGGCAGGAGCTCATCGTATGGCCGATAGACATCATAGTTCATTTGTCTTTTTTTGGGGGGTTTTAGGGGAGAGAAGAGACCGGTTGGAGACTAGAGCCACGGCCCTTGGAAGCTGCAAAAAACAAAAAATATTACATGGCCTCAATATGGATGAGGTATAATCTCTGATAAAGGACGATGCGGGCATTCCCATGCTCGTATCAAGACATATACAAAACAATTAGTCCCAAGAAGGGGGATCTAATACGTAAAGAAATATACTGGTACATCATAATGGTCCAGAGGGGACATTATTGTGGGATATACTCATGATCATGGCTGATCTCAATAACTGATACACTGGAATAATTGTTGAACTGCTGAAACTGAAGGTGGCCAACATCTGTATGGACTCAATGACTGTGAGCCATCTGGAATACTGTCGCCATACGCAACCCGGATATCTATAGAAAAAATGTAACTGGTTGTATCCATAGGTAGACTCTCAAATGTGGAGGAGTCAGGTGGTATCCGGGGTCTTCGACTAATAAATGAACGGACCAATACCCTGTGCGAGTCTCAACGATGCGATCAAGGTGTTGAAGTCGAGCATGTGAGAAACAACCATTCGGAGAGGCACTGAGGATTCCTCTCGAAATGATTCGTAGGCACTCATCATAAATGGTAATTAGTCCAAGACACAGGGACCTCTAGGTCTATCCTCTGGAATCAATGTGGTTGTCGTCGACAGAGGGAGACCAGCAACTAACAAGGCAATGATGTTTCCTTGATAGGAGCAGGAGGTGTATAACTGAAGTGATGTAGTACTGCTGGTAGGACTGACATACTTGTGGGGATGGGAAATACCTGGGTCAAAAAAATGGGTAGACTCAAACTTCCTTTGTTCAGAGCATGATGACATGGCTGACCTGGCAGCGTAGGGAACTGACTTGTAGGTGTGGGGATCATCTTTTAGGGACTGAAGGGTATGTACTGACTCTGGGGGGGTGAAGCTGATGGTAGCTGTCGAGGGAGTTTCCGGGTGACATACTGCAGAATACTCTGAACAAAGGCGACCAGAATGGGGAAGCTGCTATGTGAGTAGATATGATCTGTCGTGGCGCCAAGAGGTACCATTGATTCCTTCTTCGTAGTTTTAATGAGCTCCAAGAAGGGATAAAAGTGTGCTCTGAAATGGTACGGTCCTGTGGATTGTGTGAGCCCAAGACGGCTCATGCTCATGGTTGTTTTCATGTTTAGAGAGTCTGAAAATGGTAAGTGGACACTGTTGGTGTTTCTTTTTCGTGGTTTAGTCTCCAAGGCCCAAAAAAGCATAAAATGATGCGGATGGAGAACTCTTCTAGCCGATGGGACTAGAGTATACCTTTTTCGTAATTAGTCTACGAGGTCCGGAAAAGGGGTAAACTTATACCAGGTAGACACCCTTTCAGATACGTTTAGCGAGCATGAAAGGAAGCAAGATTGCTCGGCGATCTTTTCATTGTTTTAGGAGTCAGAAAAGAGCTTAACAGAAACTCCCTAAGTGCCTTTTTTGTAAAAGGGGTTGCTCGGCCCGAAAAAGGGATAAAATTATACCGAACAAAAATGGATTGATGAGGGCGAGAAAAGGTCTCAAGCATCGTCATCTGTGCGGAAAACTGGATCCGGTGACATAAGGATTGTCGAAAACGGAGAACGGCCGATGTGGCACGCAAACCGAGGTGACGAGGGGGCGTGGAAAAAAATGCCTGGAAAATCTAAAGGTGAGAGCGAGAAATGATCTCTATCATCATCAAGAGCGCGGAAAACTGAATCCGGTGATATAAGACACATCGAAAACGGAGAACGGCCGATGTGGCACGCAAACCGAGGCGACGAGGGGGCATGGAAAAAATGCCCAAAAAATCTAAAGGTGAGAGCGAGAAATGATCTCAAGCATCATCACGAGCGCGGAAAACTGAATCCGGCCATATAAGGCACGTCAAAAACGGAGAACGGCCGATGTGGCACGCAAACTGGGGCGACAAGGTGTCGGGACACAATGGTGATATTGGTCCTGGTGAGAGCGAGAAATGATCTCAAGCATCATCACGGGCACGGAAATATGAATCCGGCAGTGCAAATGGTGCGAAAAACGGAGCTCATAAGGACTCCGGAATGGTTAAAGGAAAGAACTAGGTTAAAAAATGGCTACAAATAAAGGTGATCTCACCAAGCGAAGGATGCAGTGGTGGGGAGAAATGATGACCCGTGGGGGCAAAATACTAGGTGTATCAAATCAATTGAAATATACAAGTGACACGTGACCTCAAAAATGGTTGAGATCACGAATATGAAAAAGTGAGCAGGGTTAATGACCTGCCCCCATGCTATGTGCATGGGGTTTGTGATTATGGATCACATATGTGTTGGTTTGAACGATGGGCTCATTGAGGTGTTGAGATAGAGATGATGGGGAAGGTTCAAAATGATTGATCATGCCCCCTATCCCGGGGTCGAGGTAATCTATTATGCCCCCTAACTCAAAGGTGTCAATGTGGTGCAGATGTTGTCTCATAGAGAGATCAATAGGGCATTGAGCAACTGCTGGCGGGGTGTTATACCATGAGGCTGTGGGTCGTGGTGGCATACTGAAGTGATGATATGATGATGGGGGATTCCCTTTGTGGGGTGGATGCCCCCAGTATCTCCGACGAGGATCACGGTGATGATGAGTAGGCAAGGTTTTGGGCATGCTTGACTGCGGTGATGCAATCAGTAAACAATGATGGCCAAAAATAACCTGCCCGAATGATTTTCTGGGCGGTGGCCATGCCGGAGAAATGGCCTCCACAGGCACCGTTATGACAATCATTGAGGACTTGTTCTGCCTCACTATGGGATAGGCAGCGGCGTAAGATAGTATCAACGCCGCGTCGGTAAAGTACATCTCCAATAAGTAGGTATCGGGGTGCGTGGTGTCGTATGCGACGGCGTCCATCACGATCGATGTGTGGTCGGAATTTTTGCGTACGGAGGTAAGTCAAAATGTCTCCGTACCAAGGGTCGTCCGACGAAATGACGAAGATCTGCTCGTCAATCAGGTCCGTATGGATAACGGGTGATGTCGAAGAGGACGGGAGATCTGTAATTAGGTGAGCAAGCGCGAGGGCTTTGGTGCTTTTGGGAGTCTTGAAAGTAAGGTCATATTCCTGGAGGATAATGACCCATTTAGCGACACGACCCTGAAGGAGTCTCCTGGTGAGGAGGTAGACCATGGGGTTGGAGTCGGCCATGACCGTGGTATGACTAAGCAAAATGTAGTGTCGTAGTTTTTGTACGGAAAAGACTACAGCTAGGGCTAATCTTTCCTCGTATGGGTAACGTAGAGGTGGGCCAGACAAGGTCTGGCTGACGTAATAAATTACATGCTCTTTGTGGGGAGCATCTTCCTGGACCAAAACTCCGGATACGGCATGTTCGGATGCCGAGACGTAAAGGGTGAAGTCTTGGGAGAAATCCGGTGGGGATATCAAGGGGGGCTTGTGTGAGAGCCTTCTTGAGGGCTTCGAATGCCGTGTCTGCTTGTTCGTCCCAGACAAAGGGTATGTGGGTACGAAGTAAGCGTAAGAATCCATGGACTTTGGTGGCGTAATCAGGAACAAAGCGCCTAAGAAAATTGGACCGACCTTGCAAGCTCTGAAGCTGGCGAAGCGTGCGAGGAGGGGGAAGTTCTAAGATGGATTTGACTTTCAGGGGATCAACGGTGATCCCGTCTTGGGAAACAATGAAACCCAACAACCGGCCTGCCGGGACGCAAAAGACACACTTGTGTGGGTTCAAGCGGATTTTATATTTACGACAACGCAGGAAAACTTGCCGGAGGTCGTTAAGGTGGTCTGATCGTTTTCGGGAACGCGCTGTGAGGTCGTCAAGATAGACCCGCAGGATATGGACCAAGTCGTGAAAGCAGTAGGTCATGGCTCGCTGGAAAGTGGCACCAGCATTTTTAAGGCCAAAGGGCATGACTCGATAGGCAAAGGTGCCCCATGGGGTGGTAAAGGCAGTCTTGTACTGATCCTCCTTGCGGATGTGAATCTGGTTGTATCCGGAAAACCCGTCCATGAAGGATAGGACCTCATGGCCCGCACACTCATCAATGAGTTGGTCAATGAATGGCGTGGGGAAATTGTCTTTTGGACAAGCGTGGTTTAGGTCGCGGAAATCAGTGCATACTCTAAGGGTGCCTTGCTTTTTGTTGACAGGGACGGGGTTCGACACCCATGTGGTGTACGGAATAGGGTAGATGAAACCTGCTGTTCGAAGTTTCTCGACTTCAGCCTTGACAGCGGGGAGCTTGGCAGGGTGAATAGGTCGCTGTTTCTGACGAACAGGGGGTACTTCCGGCCATGTATCGATGTGGTGTTCAATAATGGCGGGGTCGAGACCAGGCATCTCGGTATAGGACCAGGCGAAGACGTCTCGGAACTCTTGAAAGAGTTTTTTGTATGCCTGAGTTTCTGCTTGAGTGCAAGATGCGCCCAGCGAGATGAGCTCAGGTTTCCCTGGTGTTATGGAAATGTCTTTTTGTATGGTGGGGGAAATGTTGGACATGTTCCCTTCTTCAAAGGCATCCGGTGCTGGGATGGGGTCCTTTAACCAATCGACCTTAGCAGGTATGAAGTCTTTCGACTCGACTGATAGCTGGTTGGATGCGGTGGAGGTAGATGCTTCCGGGAGGAAGTATGAGCGATGATGCATATCATCCCAAGGGTAGTCGGGTGCAGTGAGTGTTTCCAAAATCTGCTCGTCAGTATTGAAGTAGTCAGACCATAAATCAAGGGGTTCTGGTTTGAAGGTTGTCGAAATCATATATATCGTATTGACTTCTTCTGACGAGGATGATGGTGGAGGGTGAATCTCCTCGATGAGGGGAGGAGATATCTCTAAGTCGGCATTGTTGAACTCGTACAACGCTGCTCTATAGTCAGGTAGATCAGGGCAATGGTGAGAGTAGTGGCCGTAAACACTGCATATAGCACAAGGATGGTTAGTGCGCAGTGATTTGTCGCGAGGCTGTAGAGGGGGCTCTAATTTGACTACTGGGATTCCTATGTCATCGTCCAACATATTCATATGTTCTTGGAGTGCCGGTAAATGTGGGCATTGGTGAGTTGGATGGCCAATTTCATCGCATAATGAACATTTGGGGGGAGCTCGAAACACCGGTGGGGGTTTGGTTGCCTTAGGAGGTGGTATGGCAGTGTAGGGTTGTGGACCTCTGCCCCCAGTGGGCTTAGCAAGGAGAGGGGGATCCTTTGACGTCGACGCAATCGTGAGACCCGGAGGAGGTTTCATTGACGACGAAGGAATATGGAGGTTAGGGGGAGGTGTCGTTGCCGACGAAGGGATCGCGACGCCAGGGGGAGGTTGATTTGTGGTAACAATAGGTTGTACCGGTTGGAGGATGACGTCTGGTGTGGGTAATCGAACGGGAGGCGGAATATACCACACGGGTAATCCCAATGTTAGCCCGGGTAGGCTAAGGGTAGCCATAACCGGGGCGCTTACTACACCCGAAGGAGGAAATAGGAAGGGGATGGTGTGGATGGGTGTAACACCAATGTGACTGGGGATCAATGGTGGTTGACCGCCGGGTGTTTGCGTATTCTGCGAAACAGTACAAAGGTTTGCGACTTGGGTCTCCGGTGACGGTGGTGGAATGGCCTGGAATGTAGAGGTCATTGGTGTATCCGAATACAGTCCGGGTGCCACAGAAGACACAAAGGAGGTAACTGTACTAGAAGCGGGTTGTTCAATCATGGGGAGAACATTCTCCGGTGCTGCAGGGGCGTTGGGGTCATAGTAGGTGAGTTGGTCAATTTTGACCACGCGGCCCTCATGGGGGAACATCATGGTGCGGAAGACGGAGGAGGCGACCGCTTTCATGGCGTACATGTAACTGCGGCCAAGTAAAAGGTTATAGTCAAGCTGGGCGTTAATGACCTCTATGTCGATGAGCACAGTCTTCCCACCTAATTGGACGGGTACCTTGGGTAATAAACCTTGAGGTTGAGCTGACCGGCCGTCGTAGGCCCGCAATGCAGTGGTGGATTGCTGGAGAGCAGGGGAGCCCAACTTTTGCCAAACAAAAGTGGACATGACGCATGTGGAGGCACCCTCGTCAATGATACATCGATGGATGACAAGATTCCGAATAGAAACGGAAACTTGGACTGCTATGGTGGAAGGCAGCCGTGGTTCAGATTGGTCTAAATCAAAGGTCATCAAGTTCGAATCATTTGGGTCAATCGCCCCAATGGCGGAAAGTAAAGTCTTGCGCTGAGTAGGACAGGTTTTTAAGACTTCTAACGCAGACATGGCTGCGGGAGATTGAGCTAAGTCATCTACGATGTTGTAATTGGACGCAGCTCGTGCATTGGGGTTGTTGTTGATTCGGCGAAGGGGGAAGCGAGGTGCTTTAGAAGCGCCATCAAGTGGAACCTGAGGTATACGCAATGTCTGATCAGTGGGATTAGCAGTGGTATCCTTTTCGGCGGGGGGGGCTTCAGAAGTCGGTCCGTATTGATTCCGACGGGTTTGGATATTGACGTCAGCGGTGGACATCATCAATAAGTGGTGGGTGCCTGAATCAAACATGGGTTGATCAGGAGATGTGTAAGTAATTTGTTGTGGTTGCACGTTGCCCTGTTGGGGGGCTAACGGCTGGGTGTTTACCACTCCCTGTGTTGGAAAGGGGTTTTGGAGAACCAGAGGTTGTTGTGGAGGTGGTGGGGGGTTGGGTGGTGGCTGAGGAGCCGCCTGCCCTTGACGATGGGCGTCATTTGTCCATAGTTGTCGAGCTCGCTCGAGATGTGGGCAAGCGTGGGAATAGTGGCCATAGACACCGCAAATGGAAGAAGGATGGTTTGTCCGTAAATTAGCATTTTTAGGTTGCTTAGGTGGCCGATCAGGATTCTGATGAGCGGGCGCCGCGTTATTGTTTTGCGGGGGCTGGGTAGGCTGTGGAGCTTGGTTACGGTTTTGATTGTTTCCACGGTTGAGTCCTCTTCCGCGGTTGGGTTGTCCACCCTGGTTGCGTTGGTTATTTTGATATTGGGGCTGTTGTTGTTGTGCGTACACATGCCCTTGAGCATTGGGGGGATTCTGAGGAGCCGCAGGTGCGGGAGCAGGTTGCGGTGGATAGTATGCAGGTGGAGCTGGAGGTGGTCCAGTTGCCTGTTGGGGTTGTTGGTACCCCTGCGCTGGTGGAGGTGTGAGGTTAGCCGGTGCAACCGGTTGTGGGTAATGCATGGGCTGTTGTGGAAACTGCATGGGGTTTTGTACCGTAGGTTGAGCATAGTATGTAGGAGGTACATATGCTGATGGCGCTTGGCCATAACAATGTTGTGGACAAGAGGGTCCATGAACATGATGGGTCTGGTTTGTTGGAGCATAAGAAGTTGTCGCTCCGGAACTGGATGTATCCCTAGAAAGGTATGGGGCGGGCATGGTGCTCACCATACTGAAAGGTTTTGCGTGCGGTGTAATTTGGCCAATAATGCCATCAGCGGCATGGGATGCCCCCGGTGTATCACCGCGTGCAGAGTCACCTCTTGGGGCGTCAGGTATGATGGTGTATAGGTAACCTGACTGGGCATAGATAAGGTCAAACTGTTGGGCGTTAAGGATGGCCTCCTCTTCAGACTGGGGTCTTTCAGAAGCTACATCCTTCGCAATGAGGGGAAGGAGGGATTTAAGGAACCAGTCTAAAAAGATTCGATCGTCTAATTTGATCTTGCATAGGCTTCGGCGCCGACGCCAATCATGAATATGGTCAGTGATGTGCGTGGCTGTGTTCTGTCTGCAAGACAGTAAGATCTCGACGCCCGCATCATAGCGGACCGGTAGCTGAAAGAACTGCAGGAAGGTCGAGGCAAGGGAGGTAAATGTGGAATGCGTCCCATGGGGTTGCTCGATATACCATTTGGCTGCAGAGCCAGTGAAGGTGCGCTGTAATAAACGGAGGCGGACAGAGTCGTCCACTATGGAGTTGGAGGAACACCATAAGTGGAAAGACATGATGTGGTTCTGGGGGTATTCTCCGGCCTTTCCCTCAAACTTAGGGATGTCAGAGGGAAGCTTAGTGGGCATATGGGGCCAAGCAGGGTCATGCCTGATGGGGTCATTTGTGAGCCTAGCTAAATCTGGCAGGTTGAGACTTGCCATGTATGGTAGACTAGCGGATGTAGTGACCGGAACCGGGACCTGCCTAGCCATTGTGGTATGGTGTAGGGGTCCAGTAGCGCCTATAGGTATGCTAGGTATGGAGGGTATGTGCCCTCCAAAAGGTGTGGCCTGATATGGGTTAGCACTCCCAAGTGCAACCTGGGTTACACTTGGGTTAGGAATCGCACTAGGGATTCCTGGTATAGCACTACCGAGTGCAACATGGGTTACACTTGGGTTAGGAATCGCACTAGGGATTCCTGGGATAGCATTCCCAAGTGCAACAGGAGTGACACTTGGGTTAGGAATCGTACTAGGGATTCCTGGGATAGGGTTTGTGGAAACCGAAGGGGGTATGACCCCCATGTTGGGCATGCCCATGACAGGTGGTGGTCCTGTGTTAGGCATTCCTGAATGTGGAGTGGTACCCATATTGGGCATACCCAAGGGGGTGGATGTTGTCATGGATGGTATTCCTGCAGAAAGGTCTGCTGATGTCTGACCTATGGTTAATGTAAATTGTGGATCATCTGGTGTTCCAGACATAATTGTGGTCGGTGGTAACTCTGTGGGGTTTTCGGATTCTACCTCCAAATCAAAGGTGAAGTGGGGTATGTCAGAATCGGATGACCGTGTAAATGATCAACGATGTGTCGAATCAAGGGATAATGCTCTGCGTCCGTGACGTGGAGAGCCAAGTGGACTGAACTCTGGGAGTTCGCCCCGTAGACGACGAGAACGTCTAGAATTCTCAATGGTGAGAAATATGTTTTTTGTTTTATGTTGAAAATGTTGTTTTAAGTATCAGGTGGTGATATATATGTAAAAGACTCAAAACCCTAATGCAACCAAGGGTGCAAGAAGGGGAGTGAAAAAAGAAGGCTCACAGGCCAAAAAATCAATCCTCAAAAAATGCACTTATCCTAGCAGCTGTGCTACAATAAGTGGAGGAATGCAACAACCGGTCAGAATACCAACATGCAAGCGGCTCCTAGAAAAAATAGGTGTAACTAGACTCAAAAGGTGGTAAAGATCATGCAAACACCTAATCTAAAAGTATTGTGACTCAAACAGACGATATCCCCTGCAAGGTGATGAAATCCAAGTCAGACAATATGAATGTAGAGACAACGGCTAGATATCCCCCTACCGGGAGGGACACCGGGTAATCAATCCTAAAAAGACAGGCTACTAGGATACTCCGTTCATGACGCGTCGAGAAAAGGTAAATCTGCCGTTTGGTCCTTTGATCGCAATATCCCAATACAGGGATATCCCGAGAACTGCGAATGGTAGCCCTTCGGTTACTGAATGGGTTTCGGTATCCCACTCAGGCTTCCGGAACCATCCTCGCGACTTCAACCCTCCTAGGGGAGAGGCCTTCCCACAAACCGGTTGTGACCGCGCCAAAAAGTACTAAGAGATTTTAGCTCCCTAATTGGACAACTTCTATGTCTCAGATGTATGAACTGAGGGGTGTTATTGGAACACCTATCCCCCCAATACTACCTAGCTACAAGAATTCTTTTCGTGTTCCCCAAGTGGGGTTAAGAGTGTGTTCAAATTAGGGTAAGTTTTAAGTCTTAGTTCAATTAAGTGATCGTGTGAGTGCACGTGAGGTGTTGTAAACTGAACTTTGAAAAAATTAAATGCTTTAAGGGAAATTTTTCAAAAATAAAGGACTTTTCGAAAAATAACAAGCAAATAGTTAAGACTTTTTTCACTAAAAGAAATTAATTTGCTTTTTCAAAAATAACTCAAAAAATAATGGATTTTTTGGATTTATGAAAGCAAATAATAAACTCTTAAAAGAAATAAATGGATTTCTTCGTCTCAATAAAATTTGCTAAGGGCAAGATTCTAAAGAAGTAAACAAGAAAAAATTTGAATCTAGATAAAGAATGCCAAAATGAATCTTTCTTTCACTTTCTTGAAAATTTTTAAAAAGATTTCTATGTATGCACTTTTAAATAGTAAAAAAAATTTCTAAATCTGGAAAATGTGCAGAATTTAGTACTGTAAAAAATGTGCTATGGGCAGAAAGTACAGTAAAAAATATTTTTCAAAATCGGGATGGCCGAATGAAAAAAAAAATTCAGCCGCGCGGGTTTTGGACGAACAGCCGCGATGGGCCGCGCGGGTTTTGGCCGAACAGTCGCGATGGACCGCGCGGGTTTTGGACGCACAGTCGCGATGGACCGCGCAGGTTTTGGGCGTACAGTCGCGATGGACCGCGCAGGTTTTGGGCTCACAGTCGCGATGGACAGCGCGGAAAAAGGCCGCGAATCCGCGGTGTGCAGCGCGGAAAAACACAGAAAAGTCGCGATGGACCGCGCGACTGTCTGAAAAAAGGCCGCGATGGAACGCGCGGAAAAATGCAGAAAAGTCGCGATGGACCGCGCGACTGTCTGGCAAAAAGCCGCGAGGCGGAAGCTGTGCACGGAAAACGAGAAACGTACGCGAAAATTTAAAATTTAGGGCTGTTTTTTGGGGCCAAATCTCAGAACAGCAATGGATCTGCTGTCTAAGATGGCAGATCTATGGATCTAATGGTTAAAAACTCATAAAAACTAAGATTTAATGGCAAAGCTAGAGATCTAAAGTTCAAACCAAAGCGGAGTCGCCAAAAACTGTTGGCTCGGTTTTGCAACCAAGCTTAGTGCTATGGGCACCTACTAACTAGTAGTAGCAGTTTCAATAGAAATAAAAACAATAAACTAAATAAACAATACTTTTCATGGATCTAAGCAAGAATCTAAGCAAATAATGTAAACATTTCAAAATCAAGAACAAGAAACATAATAAATAATTTTTTGTATTGAAAAGTGGGGGGCAAGCAAGTGCTTGCGATATTACCTTCAATGGTGAAGGTTGATGTTGAGCAACTCCCAAGATGAGTAGCTCCAAACTCCAATAGGTCTCTTTCTCCAAGGTTGCTTCAATGGCTAAAAGTGCTCAGGGGAGATTTCAGCAGCATAAGGATGAGATAATGGAAGGATCTGAAATGAGGAGCCCCTACCACCTTTTTATAGGTTTTGGTGGTGGGAAATACCATTTGTGGTTTTATGGAAACCAAATGGTATTGACCAACATGGTTTAGGTACTTTTCCCTCCTTTTTCCTTTTTTGAATAAAAATAATATTTTAATTCCCTTTTTAATATTTTTGGGAATTTGGACCCTTTTTGAGGGTTTTTTATGATTTTCTTGGAAAAATAATCTTTTTTAATGGAAAAAGGGGTGTACTAAGGTCTTTTGGTGACCTTTTGTTGGTTTCAGAGGCTCAGATGGTGGAAAAGTGGACAAATGGGTCATGTGAATAGGAAAATGAGCTAGTGAGCACTTTTTGGGTGTTAACACCCACCTGTGGAGAAATCTTCAAGGAGGTAGGCCACAAGATTATACTTCGTACCTGCTCAGCACAACAGCCCGCAGCCACAATAGAGGAAGCTGCAGAAAAAGAAGATGCTGCCACACAAGAACCAGCATCTTTACACATCCTTGCTGAAGCTGCCACCAATCCTATGACAGAGGAGCTAAGGGATGAAATCATGTATGATGATGGGGATAAAGAATTGACTGTAACCCCAGAGGGTTCCCATGAAACAGAGCTTATAGAGCAGATGGGAGAAGAACTGGGGATGGGGGACACTCTGGAGCCTAATGAGGAATTCTATACTGTAACCCCAGAATGTTCCCATGACACAGAAATTTTAGAAGATGAGCCATAAGGGCAGGACATTGATAAACTTGAACAGGGTGCTGTAACACAAGAACCAGCAAACTTGAGTGTACCTGTCCAACTGGCCAAAGGGATGGGAGAAGAACCTGGAATAGAAGACACTTTGGAATTTAATGATGAACTCTGGGTTGTAACCCCAGAGGGTTCCCATGACATAGAGCTCATAGGAGAAGAGTTGCAACAATAGGAGGATGAAAAGGCAAGCCAGGATGTCGCTACAAAAGAACCAACATCCTTGGAGGCTGCAGCAGGAACTCCTGAATTTCATTTGAAAGATAACCCTGGAATGGATATCATTCCTGATACACAGTGGAGTGAAGATGAACAGGTACAGACACCATGCTCAGGTGACACCAAAATCTTGGAGGAGGAGCTGCACAATGAGAAGGATATCCAATCTCAGCAGCAGAAGGACAAAGAAGACACTGTTACACAAGAACCAGTGTCTCTAAAAGCAATGAAGGTAGCTGCTGAAGAGAGTCTAAAGGATGTTGTTGTTACATAAGAACCAGCAACTCTCTTATTAGACTTAGATGTGCTGGAAGACACTGCCCCACAAGAACCAGTGATTCTACCTCCTAGAAATGTCATTGATTTGGATTCAGATTAGAGATTTCTTTTCAAGTCCTCCCCAGGCATAGCATATAATGAGACTGCAGGAAGAAGTGATTTCCACTTGTATCAATTACATTTTCAGACACCAGCAGGTAGCATTGGAAGGACAGATGGGGTGCCTGAGTTTCCCTACAATTTTTTCCCTCTCTCCATGGATAGAGGTACAAGACTCAAATTATAAATGATGCAGGTTGTTGCATGAGGACATGCAACAGGGTAGTTGGGGGGGATGTTGAGCCCAGAATTGGCCCCTTCTAATCATCCTTGATCATCTTTCCTTCCCCTGTCCTACACCATTTATCATGCTAATCAGACCTGTTATCCTCACTTTATTCCCCCAAACTGCCAAGGTATGACTAATCATTGCTTTATCTTATTAATGTTTATGATTGTGATAATTAAAGCTGTGTATCTCTCAATTGTGCTAACATGTTATGATTTATGAAGGTAGTTTGAGATAAATGGACTGCAGGAAGGTGGGGCTAAACAAGTCTTGAAAGAAGGGATGTTCATTGCTTAAAAAGGATCCTCGGGGCTCCGATCATCAATTAAGGCACATGGTACCAATATAACATCCTAGGTGGAGCTGTGACAGGGCAGCTGTAACAGAATGCGCTATCTTTAGTATGTCACTGCTCGAGTATAGTTGTGATCTAGAACGATCTCCACCCCTGGGCTAATCAACAGCTTTCTCGTATTTTTATGTCTCTACTTTGCCACATAATGTAACAGCTAGTTATTTAGGGCGCCTGAAGATCAGAGATCTTCATGGCTGCCCATTATTAGGATTGGATGTTATGATTTGTATGTATAAATATGGGGAGCTTCCTCGACCCAGGGGGTTGAACGAGGGAGAATTCATTCATTGTATTAGCAGTGAGATCAATTTGTGTAATCTTTCTTTCGTTAATACAATGAGTTGCCTTTGAGTTAAAAGAAGCTTTACGTTGTTCAGCCAGCATCTCTATGTGAAGGCTGGGCCCGTCTTCCATAGAGATTGCTGAGTTAAAATAGGATTTCAAATTTGTTGTTGTGTGATGTTTTATTCATGATATTTCCCTTGTACGCAGCAGTAGTAAGTGTGACATGTATTTTCAGTATAGTTAAGATTATATTTCCTTGAGATTGGTAAATGGTGCAAAGCAACAGTCGACTGAGTAGGAACTTTCTTTATGCGTTTCATCTGACAGTTGTACACAACCTTGTTCATCTTACAGTTAAGTTGTGATCCCATGAGCCCTTTACAATTTATTTTTCCTGTTATGATTGTTGATTTTCATTCCTGTAATTCAATTTCTTAGAGCAGCTGAACTCAATCCTTTGTAATTGAATTTCTAGATTAATATTCAGTTTCTGCTTATGGTTTTCTAGAGTGATCAGATTGAAGAAGTGAGTTACTTGTTCTAGGATGTGAATAGGATTTCTTTTTATCTGCAATTGTCTTTGAATCTTATTTTATTTCTTGTTGATGCATGGTAGAAAGAAATTGAATTTATAGTATTTAGACAGCAACTGGGATTACACAGATCTTTGGGATGGACATAGTTGTTAGAGGATAACAGTATTTAATTATAATGATTTGGTGTTTGAGCATAGACTATGCATCTATCCTTTGAAATAAAAGACTTTCTCGGGTTGACAATAAATCTCGTCCGCTCTGTATGTTTGAATAATTCATCTGCATATAGGGTGCTCGACAGAGGGTTCATGGGTTCTCTCATTGACATTTGGATTGACTTGATTAGCTCCAAGGTTTGAATGTTTCCCTCCCAATTCCTTGCAAAGTCATGCCCCCATCTCTTGTTGCATTGCATAGCTAGTTGTCGGTATTTTATTAAAATGCATATTTACATGATGTTTGAAATTTTGATGTGCCTAGCTAGCATGCAAACGATATGCATCAATAAATCGATGGCGGGGCCTTGGCCTTGAGCTCCTCACCATGACTTTATAACAATATTACATCATTTATAATTTTAATGCAATAGGGTCAAGATGGGGACATGACATAGGTTTTTTTTTTCATGTTGTAGTGTAAACCCTAAGTGATCTCTTACTAATTAATTTGTAATGAACCAGTATATAATTTATACTATAGAGGACATTAATAATAAAATCTGAAAAACTGATATAATATACAGTATGAAATATTTGTTTTAAAAGAATAGTAATGCGTATAAAATTCATTCCTATTTGAAGTGTGTTGATGTATATGTAACTTCAGAATGTATTTCATCCATATATTTCATTTATATATTATTGTACTCCTATAGAGATGTGTCATTCCTCTATATGGAAGTGTCGTCATGTGTATTGGAAAGTGTCGCAAGTGTGTTAACTTGCCGATGGGTTATTAGACCACCATGTGTGGGGTCGGCCCTGATTTATATAATATATGGTTGATGTACCTAGCTAGACAAGTCAGCCCCATAAGGTCACTGGAAAAACATATCAAGTATAAATTGAGATTGGGAGATCTCTATTTGGATCACTTAGAACTCATTCTTCCTTCACTTGGAAAGTGGCACACATGTGAGGAGGAGGATCATCTGCTACTAGGAGACTATCTTTGTGTATTTGGTTGTACTTTGGTTGAGCTATTGCTATCTCTATCTCTGAGGAAGCTGTGGGGTTTTTCACCTTAGGGTTTTCCCCACGGAAACTCTGTGTGTCTATTGTCTCTCATGCTTTTGATTCTTATGATGATTGACATGCTTGTTCTGATTGATATGCATTGATATACTATACATGTTGTTCTCTAAGTAAAGATCCTAGAGTATTGTGAATTAACACTCAAAATTTAACATGGTATCAGAGCTAACCTGAGAAGAAGACATTGTGCAGTGAAGGAAACCAAGGGTTTCTTGTTTATTGGGTTTCTCTCCATAGATTTTGGAAAAGCAGTATAGTAGATTGACTCTACTCATTAAGGAGAATCTATCTGTCCAATCAGAATTCAATTCTGAGCATTTTCAGATTTGGCCCTAAAAATTAGGGTTTCCATAAAAATAGGAATTTCTGGAATTTGAAGACATAGATGGAAACTCCTTGCAAAAATAGAATTTTAGAGCTTTGGATCGAGATTTTTGGCTGGGTAGATGTCCGAGAAACTCAAACCCTAATTCAGGGTCCTCCTTAGTGAACCCGGGAAGACAAAAAGGCATTTCTGAAGGGTGAAGCTTCACAGATCTCAAATTCTGAATACACCAGGCTGATCGGCTCATCAAGGCGCATCTTTGTACCCTTTCAGAAAGTTGAAATTTATATTTTGAATTTTTAGGGTTTTTTCGACAAACCCTAATCCGGGACAAGATCCAATTTTCAGCAAGTCAAGTGGTAAGACCTAAATATTTTATATTTCCATTTGAAGTACTCTTTAAGATGTCTCACCACACCAAGCTTGAGGATAAGCTTGAAGGGGCTGATAACATCTGAGCTTGGAAGTATAAGATTGGATTAATCCTGAAAGAGAATGAGTTGGACTCATATGTAAAAGAAGACATCCCTATCCCAGAAGATGAAGAGGCTAAGATATTGCATAAGAAGAACTTGGTCAAGGAAAAGAGAATCATTGTTGATTCTATCAAGGACCATCTCATCCTCCATGTGTCATCTCTGAAGACATCCAAAGAGATGTTTGATTCACTATCCAAGCTATTTGAAGGGAAGAACATAAATCGGAAGATGACTTTGCGGAACCAATTGAAAGGGGTAAAACTTCAGAATGGAGAATCCATTCAATCTTATTTTTCTAGGGTCTCCCATATCAAGGAACAACTAGAAGCCGTGGATGAAATGGTGGAGAATGGTGAATTTGTCATGACCACTCTGAATGGCCTACCCAGGTCATGGGACTCCTTTATTCAAGGAATATGTGCAAGAAAGAAGTTGGTATCCTTCAATAGACTACGGGAAGAATGCTCACAAGAAGAAGCAAGGCTTGTGGCACGAGAAGAAAATATGGGGAATGAAGATCAAGCTCTCACAGCTCACACCAAGAAGGGGAAGTCCAAGAGAGAGCCATCTCACTTCAAGAAATCTTCACATCACCATAAAGAAAGGAGAATATGCTTCACCTGTAATGAAAAGGGACATATTGCCATAAATTGTCCCAAGAAAAAGAAGGACAACAACAACTTCAACAAGAAGAAGAAGGGCAGAAAAAGAAGGTATCATGCTCATGTTGCCGAGGATGATGAACCTCCGAAGAAGAAGGCTAGAGTAGAAAGTGATGATGATAACTCATTAAACGAAGAAGAGTATGTTCTAATATTTGCTCTCACAGGTACTATCCCTCATGGTTATAATGATTGGCTTATTGACAGTGGTGCTTCAAAACACATGACTGGGTTTAAAGAATCTTTTGTAAATCTATCTGAACATGAATCACCCCATAAAGTGAAACTTGGGGATGACTATCAATACCCGATCAAAGGAACTGGTGAAGCCTTCTACAACCTAGATTCTGGAAAATCTTTGAAGATGAAAGAAGTCCTTTATGTACCTGGACTCAAGAAGAACCTACTCTCCATATCTACATTGGATGCAAAAGGTATGAGGGTTGCATTTGTGGATGGCCAAGTTCTAATGTGGCCAAAAGGTAAAACTATCGATGATGCAGTAGTGATTGGAGAGCAAGAGGGAAGCCTGTATAAATTGAAGGGATAACCTAAACATGCCATGGTGCATGAGTCCATGGAGCCAAGTGAACTTTGGCATAGAAGACTTGCACATATGCACTACAGAGCATTACCAATTGCAAGTAAGGCTGTAGAAGGTCTTCCTGAAATTAAGACCAAGCATGAAGGTGTTTGCAAAGGATGTGCAAAAGGAAAGAATATTAAGAAGGCATTTCCAATAGTGAAAGCAAGGAAAAAGATATCTTGGAAATTATCCACTCCAATGTATGTGGTTCGATGCCATCTAGTTCTTTGAGTGGGTGTGTTTACTATGTCTCTTTCATTGATGACTTTTCCAGGAAGACTTGGGTCTACTTCTTGAAGAACAAAGATAAAGTGTTTGATAAGTTCAAGGAATTCAAAACCTTGATGGAGAACCAAACTGATAAGAATATCAAAACATTCAGATCCGACAATGGTGGAGAATTCACTTCAGGTGACTTCAAGAAGTTACGTAGTGATTCAGGGATTAACAGGGAGTTGACTACTCCTTACAATCCACAACATAATGGAGTTGTAGAAAGAAAGAATCGAACAATTATGGAAGCAGCAAGGGAAATGCTGCATGACCAGGATCTACTGATGCATCTATGGGCAGAAGTAGCTAGGACAGCTGTATATGTGCAGAACAGAACACCCCACAAGATATTGGACAACAAGACACCAGAAGAGGTCTTCTCTGCTAAGAAACTTGAGGTCAGCCATCTCAGAATATTTGGTTGTCCAGTGTATACACATGTCCCAAAGGAAAAGAGGACCAAGCTGGATACTTCAGGAAAGAAGGGTATCTTTGTGGGTTAAAGTGAAAGCTTGAAGGCTTACAGAATATACTTTCCAGGTTCAAGAAGATTGATGTCAGCAGGGATGTAATGTTTGATGAAAACTTAGCATTCATCAAATCAATGAAGGCACCTATTGAATATTATGAAGAACCCATGGAAACTAGATTTCAAGACACTACCATGAATGAAGCAATTCCAGATGTTGATCATGAAATTGAAGATCCGCAACAACATGTCGATCCACCACGTCAGGACAACTCTCACAAGAGGAAACCTGCATGGGCTAGAGAGCTCATTCAAGATGCAGAAAGATTTGGCATTCCAGAAGAAGAACACAGAGAAAACAAGAGAACTAGATCTCACACCAGCTATGTTGCTTTACTCTATGATATCATGAACAAAGAACCTTCCAATTATGAAGAAGCAGTGGAAAAGAAAGAATGGAAGGATTCCATGGTCGAGGAATACCAATCAATAATGAAGAGCGATGTTTGGGATGTTGTCCCAAGACCTGGAGGGAAGTTTGTTGTGACTTCCAAATGGATTTACAAGATCAAGCATGCTGTAGATGGAAGCATAGAAAAATACAAGGCAAGGTTCATAGCTCGTGGCTTCTCTCAGAAAGAGGGAATAGATTATGAAGAAACTTGTTCTCCTGTAGCTAGGTACACTTCCATCAGATCAGTACTTGCCCTGGCTGTAGCGATGAAATGGAAGATACACCAGATGGATGTCAAGACAGCTTTCTTGAATGGTGTAGTTGAAGAGGAAGTGTATGTGGAGCAGCCACTCGATTTTGAAACACATGATAGGGAGTCACATCTGTGCAGATTGAAGAAAGCCTTGTATGGCTTGAAGCAAGCTCTAGAACTTGGTATGGTAGGATGGACAGTTTCTTATCTAGCTTGGGTTTTACCAAGAGTAAAGCGGATTCCAACCTTTACTACAAGGTTGAGGAAGGGAATCTTGTGATTCTACTCATGTATGTGGATGACCTATTTGTAACAAGAGATGATAGATTGATTCCGATACAAAGAGGAAGCTTGCTACTGAATTTGATATGAAGGACTTGGGAATGATGCACTATTTCCTAGGTATGGAGGTGTGGCAGAGTACAGATGGGATCTTCCTTAGACAAGGGAAGTATACTGTAGATATCCTTAAAAGGTTCGAGATGATGGATTGCAAGGCCATGGCCACACCTATGGCATCGAATCTAAAGCTTCTATGTGATGCTTCATCTGATCCGGTTGATGTCTGTATGTATCGTTAGATGATTGGGTCCTTGATGTACCTAACGAACATGGGACCAGATATTTGCTTTGCGGTGAACACATTGATCCAGTTCCTGACGGATCCGAGGTGTGTTCTCCTGGTTGCTGTAAAGCATATTCTAAGGTACCTGTGTTAAATTTTCAAAATTTACTTCAATCTGATCTAGGATCTTAACTTAGAGAACAACATGTACATCAAATCTACAGCATATCAATCATGGACACAATAATGCAAGCACATAAGAGACACAGAGTTTACTTGGGGAAAACCATAAAGGTGAAAAACCCCAATAACTTCCTCAGAGATAGATAGAGCAATGATACAACCAGAATACAAGAGATAGTCTTCTCCTAGCAACAGAGCCTCCTCCTCCACAAGTGCGCCACTCTCCAAAGTGTGAGTGAGAGAATAGAATGTGTAAAATGAGAGAGACACACTCTCTATTTATACACTAACTTGAATTGACCTTTACTCAACTAGGTCGGCCTCAACTTAAGCACTTAACATAATGCCGACTGGGTCGACCCCCACTAGAGTGGTCTAATAACCCTTTGACCCACATGGCCGACCCCCAATAGGGTGGTCTAATAACCCTTTGACCCACATGACTTATACAGGGCCGACCCCAACAAGGTGGTCTAATAACCCATCAAGTATAAGTTACGACACTTACAATATAAATGAAAACACTTCCGTATAGAGGAATAATAACATCTCTATAGGAATACAATATACATATATGTGAAATACATTCCGAAGTTACATATACATCAACACTTCCTCTTAACTAGGAAGGTATTTCTCGACACAGGTCTTCTTGCACAAGTCATATTCTATCGTCACTGCTGCTGCTATCTCAATCAATCTCTGAATTTACTCATCATAGGAAGTTCTACAGAGCCAGTCCTTTTTCATACTAGATGTAGGCCCAACACCTGCAGGTCTTCATCATCACTGGCCATACTGTGGAATTCTCAGGACTTATTACGTGCGTCACAAAACCTTAAAAGAGTCTCTTGACTAGCAAGAACCCTAAAGAGCATCTGAGGCCTTTTTCATCCTGTCCAGATCTCGAGGACTTATTACATGTGACGCCACCACAAAACCTCGAAAGAGAATCCCAGGACTGATTACGAGCACAAGGCTCAACCTATCAGATCTCCTAGGGCACAAATTACATGTGGTCACCACAAAACTTCGAAAGAGCATCCCAGGACTGATTATTAGCACAAGGCTCAACATATCGGATCTCCCAGGGCCCAAATTACATGTGGTCATGGAAAAACCTTGAAAGAGCATCCCAGGACTGATTACGAGCAAACGGCTCAACCTATCGGATCTCCCAGGGCACAAATTACATGCCATAGGACAAAACCTCGAAAGAGCATCTGCCAGATATCCCAGGGCACAAATTACATGCCATAGGAAAAACCTCAAAAGACTATCTGTAGATCTCCCAGGGCACAAATTATATGTCCTCCCAAGCAAAACCTCGAAAGAGCATTTGCCAGATATCCCAGGGTACAAATTACATGCCATATGAAAAACCTCGAAAGACTATCTGGAAATCTCCCATGGCACAAATTACATGCTTATCTGTACAACCTGTTCCACGGCCACAAAGTATCAACTTGATACTCACCATACATCATCCTGATGTACACATGATCATCCTAACCATCATCGCTACAACATCCTGCTGCATGTCATCTGGAGCAACATCCTGAAGCTCGTCATCTATGATCATTCTGATCATATAATGCTTCTACCTGATGCATACCAAGTATCTACCTGATACATATCATCATACATGATCCACCTGATCATACCTGATACATATCAACATACATGATCTACCTGATCATACACAGTATCCACCTGATACATATATAGATACATGGTCCAAGCACCCAACATAATCCATATACAAATGATCCTACCGATCATATCTAGCATCCAACATGATGCGTACATACATATACATATAAATGATCCAACTGATCATATCCAACATCCAACATGATGCGTATATACAGAGCAGTAAATGGAGCATCGTCCTGATGCTCATCATCCATGATCCTCCTGATCATCATAGCATCATCCTCTTCAGATCATCTCATTGTCCATGAAGCACAGCCCAAATGCACATCATCCAACACTTATACCACCGACATGGGAGAACACATCTACCACCATTCGGGGAAGGCTCCAGCCCTTACTTTTTCACCATGGGAGAACAGATCTACCACCATTTGAAAAAATGGCTCAGCAATTACATCACGACCAAGGGAGAACACATCAACCATGTTCGAAAAGCTCATGTGCATCTGCATCTTCCAGACTCATCACTTCCCTTTGGAAGGAACCTCAATCTGAAGTGCACCAAGCCTCTCTCTGAAGTACTCAAACTCCACTCTGGCCAACGAATTGGTCAATACATCTGCAACCTGCTCATCCATTGCAACATGCTCTGCTTCGGCTGTACTCAGTGCTATGCAGGACTGCTTCCTACTAAACCAAGAGATCACACTTGATCCCATACTAAAGCAGCACCCAGATGTGCTCTTCCTATCTGCAACATTTCCTGCCAAATCTAAATCAACATAACCCTACCGGTTAAACTTTTGATTCGCATCATACTTGAGCCCATAATCAACTATACCCTTCAGGTACCTTAGAATATGCTTTACAGCAACCAAGTGAACACTTCTGGGATCTGTCAGGAACTGGCTCAATGTGTTCACCACAAAGAAAATATATGGTCTCGTGTTCGTCAGGTACATCAAGGATCCAATCATCTAATGATACATAGGGACATCGACTGGATTAGATGAAGCATCACACAGAAGCTTCAGGTTCGATGCCATAGGTGTGGCCATAGCCTTGCAGTCCATCATCCCGAACCTCTTCAGGATCTCTATTGCATACTTCCCTTGTCCAAGGAAGATTCCATTTGCACTCTATCACACCTCCATGCCAAAAAAAAATAGTGCATCATCCCCAAGTTCTTCAACTCGAACTCGGAAGCAAGCTTCCGCTACATGTCGGAAATCAATCTATCTTCACGTGTAATAAACAGGTCATCCATATACAAAAGTAGTATCACTAGATTGCCTTCCTCAACCTTGTAGTAAAGGTTGGAATCTGCTTTACTCTTGGTAAAGCCCAAACTAGATAGAAAGCTATCTATCCTACCATACCAAGTTCTGCACGCATATGACTCCTTGTCATGTGTCTCAGAACCAAGTGGCTGCTCGACATACACTTCTTCTTCAACTACACCATTTCAGAAAGCTCTCTTGAAATCCATCTGGTGTATCTTCCATTTCATCACTGTAGCCAGAGCAAGTACAGATCTAATGGAAGTGTATCTGGCTATAGGAGCAAAAGCCTCTATGCTACCACCTGCAGCATGCTTAATCTTGTAGATCCTCTTGGAAGTCACTACAGATTCCCCTTCAAGTCTTGGGACTGCATCCCAAACATCTTCATGATCGACTAGTACTCCTCGATCATGGCATTCTTCCCAGATCCTGGGAACTTCAATATCTTCAATATTTTCAATAGATAACTTTGTTGCTTGAACAAATGTTGTAGTCCTTCTTTTGTAGGTGATGGTATACGATCTTTCCTACACAACAAGTTAAATTGCATGATTAGAAAACATCTCATAGTTTTCAGAACAAATTATTACACATAAAGAAATATGTCATACAGTCATGCAATTATTTTAGCCAATGCTTCAATACAACATTTATCCATATCCCGTAACTTTCTAGATGCCTTCCAACCTCTACCAGAACATTGTTAAGAGTGTGCACAACTCCCAACATGTCAGCAAAGAGGTTTCATTCTAGATAAGTAGCAATGGAATGTTGTACAGTGCCATAGGCCACCTACCCATCAAATGCATATTAGTAGTATACTGTTCATTAATGCAACTATTCTAATATGCATAATACACAACCTAATTCTAGGAACATGAGTATATACATTACTGAACAGTATTATTTAAACAATAAACTATGTAAGAAATGATAATTCAAATACTTATCTTTGCTTGTTTGTTGGGTGGACTCCCTCTGAATCTTTGCAAATCCATCCTGATGTGGATTGTGAGAAGTGGTCAACTCCCTCTGAATATCTGCATCCTTGCAGAAACTACTGGAGTGTGCTCCCTCTTGATCTTTGCTTCCTAGATTACCTGTCCTTGAACTTATATTCATTCTCGATCCCTATGCATGCGTGTTAGTATCATCATTGTGTTGTTCTCTATGTCTCATACATAATCAAACATTCATTAGTATAATCTTAACATTATCAAAACATAATAATCTTGAGCATGTATAGTCAGGATCATTTCAAACACAGATAATAAACATTAGTATTCAAGGTTTCAGGGAAGTCTTCTTTTAGTCATACATATTCTTATTTAATCATAGTACTCTTCTGGTTAGTTAAATCATCAATCAAGATAAGAGATATAATATGCATAAAACCCGTGACTATTCAAACCTATGACTTCATGAATAATCATTATCAACAACACAACAGTATAAGATCCTAACACAAGGTAGGATTCTAGCTTGATATAGGAAAAACATACCTAGATTGGCATGCTAGCTAGTTATGTCTAACATACCCGCATAATGTCTTTTGGTTCTCTTCAATGACTTGTGCTAGTAACCTGCATGTCTCATAAGTGATCCATTATAGGACCAAGTTATACATACCTCATAAGTACATCTTCTAAGCGATCCATGACAATGGATGAATCTTTTTCCTCATGTCATCATGATCATATGTTCCTGAACCAGAACATGATTTGTCTTTCTTGGTGTACCTTTCATGTTAGCAGACAACATAAACCTCATACAACACCATAATGCATTAGTAGAATCATAGGTGTCAACACCCTAATGAATGCATTCATAATTTTGTTAAGGTGATACGACAAGTCGAAAATCAAGATTGTTCTAACCATAATAACATGAAGACAAACATATCATAAACTTAATCATGAACAAATCTCAAAACATACCTGGATAAGTCATACCTGTCAAGATTGCTTGTAATCTTCTTATGTAAGGCCTTAGCCTCATATCTCTCTGAAACAGGAACTTCTTCACTTATGCAGGTGACCAATACATCTTCTTCTAGGATTAACCCAATCCACTTGATTTGCAAGAGCTGGACCTGGACCTGGATTAGGCTTTGTCAAAGAAACCCCAAAAATTCAAACTTCCAAAACGATAGAAATATGTGCCTTGATGAGCTTATCAAGTTGGTATATTTAGAATTTGAAAACTGCAAAGTTTCACCCCTCGAAATTGCCTTTCAGATTTTCGGATTCACTAGGGAGGACCCTGAATTAGGGTTTTAGTTTCTCAGAGCTTCACCCAACCAAAATATTTGATTCGAAGCTCTAATCTTCAATTTTTCTGAGGAGCTTCCAGCCGTGGTCACAGATTTCCAAAATTCCAATTTTTGCATAAGCCCTAATTTTCCATCTTTCTGATCAAAGTCCCGAACTGGGGTTTAATCAACCCTGGCCTTCTTCCCAACCAAAAAATCTAATCTTGGTCTCTAAATTTTGATTTTGATGACTAGCATCCAGCCGTGGACTCCAATTACAAAAATTCCAACTTTCTTCGAAGCCTTAAATTTTGGAAGCCATGATTGAAGGTGCTAAAAAATAATTATGTTTTGATAGAAATATGTACCTCATTGTTTCTAGTGTAACTACGAACCTTTCGATCCATAGGGTCTGAAATGTTTTCTTGAGATAGCCCAACCTGTCATCTTTCCATCCCGATAGGTCTGACCTCAATTAAATTCTCTGAGAGAGAGTTATGCCAAGTGTTGCACCGTGACCTTTTTATGGGATAAAATAGGAAATCGAACTCGTACTGCGTTTCACATGTCGCTGGTTCAATTTTGGCCTCTGAAAACATTTCCTGTGATAGTACAGTCTATGTAATACCTGTCTCTTTTTACAAAATTTCATTTGGAGCTTCCTAGCGCAAGTTATGACCTTTATGCCAAGGTCACCTGTTTTTGACTCAGATCTGGAAGAGGTAGAAACGCTATATTGTACAGATCATAAATCACAAAGTACAATGAATTAGAGGTTGTCCTTTGGACACACGGTACATGGGGATCTGATCTTAGACCTGTAAAACTTTCAAATCCAAACACTTTTCCAAAATGGATTTATAGCGAAAGTGCTACGATGACTAGTTTTTTCTATATCAAGCCCTAGCATCGTAAGTGCAACAAGTGTCATACATGCCATATCATGCCCTCTTTTAGGCTAGCTCTGATACCATGTTAAATTTTCAGAATTTACTTCAATCTGATCTAGGATCTTAACTGAGAGAACAACATGTATAGCAAATCTACAGCATATCAATCATGGACACAATAATGCAAACACACAAGAGACACAGAGTTTACTTGGGGAAAACCATAAAGGTGAAAGACCCCAATAACTTCCTCAGAGATAGATAGAGCAATGATACAACCAGAATACAAGAGATAGTCTTCTCCTAGCAGCAGAGCCTCCTCCTCCACAAGTGCGCCACTCTCCAAAGTGTGAGTGAGAGAACAGAATGTGTAAAATGAGAGAGACACACTCTCTATTTATACACTAACTTGACTTGACCTTTACTTAACTAGGTCGGCCTCAACTTAACCACTTAACATAATGCTGACTGGGCTGAACCCCACTAGGGTGGTCTAACAACCCTTTGACCCACATGGTCGACCCCCAATAGGGTGGTCTAATAACCCATCAAGTATAAGTTACGACACTTACAATATAAATGACGACACTTCCATATAGAGAAATAATAACATCTCTATAGGAATACAATATACATATATGTGAAATACATTCCGAAGTTACATATACATCAACAACCTGAGGGGTACAGTTGATTATGGGCTCAAGTATGATGCGAATCAAAAGTTTAACCTACAAGGTTATGTTGATTCAGGTTGGGCAGGTAGTGCTGTAGATAGGAAGAGCACTTCTAGGTGTTGCTTCAGTATGAGATCAGGTGTGATCTCTTGGTTTAGCAGGAAGCAGTCATGCATGGCACTGAGTACAGCTGAGGCAAAGTATGTTGCAGCTTGTTCAGCTAGTTGTGAGGTAGTATGGCTAAGGAAGCTATTGTCTGAGCTATTTGATCTACCATTGGAAACTATTGGTATCTTCTGTGACAACCAGAGTTGTGTGAAGCTGTCTGAGAACCCGATGTTCCACAATAGGTCGAAACACATAGTGATCAAATATCACTATATTAGGGATATGGTGCAGAGGGGAGCAATGAAGCTCCTATATGTTGCGACAGATGAACAGATTGCAGATGTGTTGACGAAGCCACTAGCCAAAGTGAAGTTCAAGTACTTCAGAGAGAGGCTTGGTGTTCTTCGGATCGACGACACTTCGAGGAAGAAGTGATGGAGACAATTGCTGTAGCCATTCCTTGCATGGTGGAAGGGGGATCCTTCACATGGCAGTGGATGTAAGCACTGTATGATGAGCATCAGGATGATGTTCTAGTTTATGCTCTGTATGATCAGTTGGATCATTTATGTATGTACGCATCATGTTGGATGTTGGATATGATCAGTTGGATCATTTATGTATGTATGGATCATGTTGGATGTTGGATATGATCAGTTGGATAATTTATGTATGTATGCATCATGTTGGATGCTTAGACCATGTATCTGTATATGTATCAGGTGGATACATTGTATGATCAGGTAGATCATGTATGTTCATATGTATCAGGTAGATACATTGTGTGGATCATGTATTTATGTATGTATCAGGTGGATATGCTATGTATGGTGATATGTATCAGGTAGATACTTGGTATGCATCAGGTAGATGCATTGTATGATCAGGATGATGGTGGATGACGAGCTTCTCCAGATGACCTGGATCAGGACAATGCAGAGATGATGATCAGGATGATCATGTGTACATCAAGATGATGTATGGTGAGTATCAGGATGATACTCTATGGTCATGGAATAGGTTGTGCAGATGAGCATGTCTGGGAGATCCTATAGGTCGAAGTTGTGTAGCCGTAATAGCCTGGGATTCTCTTTCGAGGCATTGCTATGGGAGGACATGTAAGTAGACCTGGGAGATCTGGACAGGATAAAAAAGGCCTCAAATGCTCTTTCGAGGCATTATCCTATGGCATGTAATGTGTCCTTGAGAGATCCGATAGGTAGAGCTATGTGCTCGTAACAGCCTAGGATGCCCTTGCAAGGTTTTGCCATGACCACATGTAATATGCTCCTGGGAGATCTAGACAAGATGAAAAAGGCCTCAGATGCTTCAGCCAGGTTTTGTGGTGGACCACATGTAATGTGCTCCTGGGAGATCTGGCAGGTAGAGTTGTGTGCTCATAACAACCTGGGATGCTTCAGCCAGGTTTTGTGGTGAGATCACATGTAATGTGCTCCTGGGAGATCCGATAGGTAGAGTTGTGTGCTTGTAACAATCTGGGATGCGTTAGCCAGGTTTTGTGATGGGTCACATGTAATGTGCTCCTGGGAGATCTGACAGGTAGAGCTGTGTGCTCGTAACCGCCTGGGATGCTACCGCAAGGTTTTGTGATGCATGTAATAAGTCCTGAGTATTCCACAGTATGGCCAGTGATGAAGACCTGCAGGTGGTGGGCCTACATCCAGTATGAAAAAGGACTGGCTTTGTAGAAATTCCTATGATGAGTAGAGTCAGAGATTGGCTAAGATAGTAGTAGTAGTGATGGTGACGATGACGATGCATCGATGACGATGATCCAGAGAAGAAGACTTGTGCTAGCGGATCTGTGTCAAGAAATACCTTCCTAGTTAAGAGGGAGTGTTGATGTATATGTAACTTGGGAATGTATTTCATCCATATATTTCATTTATATATTATTGTACTCCTATAGAGATGTGCCATTCCTCTATACGGAAGTGTCGTCATGTGTATTGACAAGTGTCGCAAGTGTGTTAACTTGTCGATGGGTTATTAGACCACCATGTCCTGGGTAGGCCCCGATTTATATAATATATGGTTGATGTACCTAGCTAGACAAGTCGGCCCCATAAGGTCACTAGGAAAACAGATCAAGTATAAATAGAGATCAGGAGATCTCTATTTGGATCACTCAGAACTCATTCTTCCTTCACTCGGAAAGTGGCGCACATGTGAGGAGGAGGATCATCTGCTGCTAGGAGACTATCTCTGTGTATTTGGTTGTACTTTGGTTGAGCTATTTCTCTCTCTATCTCTGAGGAAGTTGTGGGGTTTTTCACCTTAGGGTTTTCCCCACGAAAACTCTGTGTGTCTATTGTCTCTCATGCTTTTGATTCTTGTGATGATTGACATGCTTGTTCTGATTGATATGCATTGATATGTTGTACATGTTGTTCTCTCAGTAAAGATCCTAGAGTATTGTGAATTAATGCTCAAAATTTAACAAAGTGTAGAGTACTATTATTTTAGATCATTTTACCCATGTTTATTAAATTCCTCCTGTATTAGAGTACATCGTCTATGAGGAAAGCAAAAATACAGGAAGACATTTATTCATTCATCTATGTCATCTACAAATTCAACCAATTTATAGAAATAATTTATCAATTCAGAAAAGAAATCATTTAGAAACAACTATCTGCTATCTAGGAAAACAGTGGAAACTATGATAACCTTTATACAGTTTTTAGAACAAGAATTTTACATTCTAAACTAAATAATGCAGAAAACAAGTAGAACCTAATAACTTGATAGGGTGGACAAACACCCAAAGAGGCCTATTCCTCCCAACCTTCTCCAGAAAATCAGCCAAGTCACTTGCACTTTGGACTCCCGAGCCTGTTCACTTAACCACTAGGACAAAGTCTCTGTGTAGAAGTAAGGCACTCAAGTTGTATATCCGCAATCAATGGAGACTTGCATACAAATCACTACCTCTGCACTCAGCAGGAATAAGAAAGTCTTACTCGGCAACTCAAAACATAGCTTCCCCTCATCAAATCTCTTGTGTGCAATTTCTAGCAAAACCACAAGGATACTTTCCATCTCCTTTGATAATGTGTGAGCCTCTGCTCAAATTCGATGGCTATAAAAAAGATTCCCTAGGTCTTTTGGTTGTAAGTTTTGCATTTAATGAGCCATCAACTCCAGTTCCACATCCTTGGGAACATGACCACAATTTAAGGGAGTTGTCCCATAGCAACAGTTAGTTACTGAGTTCAGATGCTTCCACTTATCCACTTCCTTCTACCCAAATTCCATTCCTCTTAGTGGGTCAGTGAACACTCTTTCCACAATCCCTTTGGGTGAGTGTCTCCTATTTTATTTTATTAAAAAAAAATATTATTCATTTATAGTCGTCCTTGATTCTTGGTCAAATATAAAACTTTACAATAAAAGCTCAAGTAATGTTTTTCCGCAAACATAAAATGTATCAAGTACTAGGTAGGTTACACGTTTACCTTAGAGAAAGCAACATAATGACTCTAGTTTTGTAGTAGTAGACAAAATATCCAAAGTTGCACATTTCATCCTAGTGAAATCTACTTACCAATTTGTTCACATTGTCGATATCTTCTTAAAAGATATCTTTAAGTTACATGGAATACCCAAAGAAATTATCTCAGCAAGAGACAAAAAGTTCACAAGTAAATTTTGGAGATCATTATTTTCTGGTTTGGAAACACAGTTGAATTTCAGTACAGCCTATCATCCACAGATGGATGGACAAACAGAACTAGTAAATCAAATCTTAGAAGATATGCTTAGAATGTATTTCATGAATAATCCCACAAAATGGGAAGACTACTTACACCTTGTAGATTTTGCATATAACAACGGTTACCATACCTATGCCAAGATTAGTCCTTTTGAAGTACTCTATGGCAAGAAATGTAGAACATCGGTAACTTGGGATATCCCAGTAGACATTTTCATGTTGGGGCCATATTTTCTAAAAGATTTGGGACAATTGGTTACCAAGGTACAACAAAACCTTAAAGAAGCACAAGACCGACATAAAATTTATGTTGATAGAAAGAGGAAGGATAAATAATATCAAATCGGTGAACATGTTTTCTTAAAAGTAAAATAAAAAAAGATCTCATTGAGCTTGGGGAGATGCAGAAAGATAGCTCCCAAATTTTGTGGGCCTTTTGAAATACTGGCCAAGAAGGGCCCGGTGGCCTATGAATTAACATTACCTGCCCATGTGAAAAGTTCACAATGTTTTTCACGCATCTTTATTAAAGAAATATGTTTATGATAATAAACATGTGATTGATTGGTCATTGTTATAGGTAGAACTTGAAGGGGAATTTATTCTCGAACCCCTTCATATACAGGACAAGAGAGAGGTACATCTCAGGAAGTGAACCATTGTCTAGCTGAAAGTGCAATGGAAGCATTTCGAGCCTGATGAGGCCGCATGGGAAAATGAAACTACAATGAAAGAGGCTTACCCCTCCTTATTTTAGGGTTTCATTTAGATTCCCTAACACCAGGATGGTGTTTTTTTAAGTGGGGAGGGATGTAATATCCTGAGACATGGAGCACATGGATTACTTTATTATGTGTTGAGCGTAAGCTCTAGAGCACATGGATGAATTTTATTATGTGTTGGCATAATCCCTGGAGCACATGGATTACTTTATTATGTATTGAGTGTAAGCTCTAGAGCACATGGATGAATTTTATTATGTGTTGGGAATAATCCTTGGAGCGCATGGATTACATTATTATGTGTTGAGCGTAAGCTATGGAGCACATGGGTTACTTTATTATGTGTTGAGTGTAAGCTCTGGAGCACATGGATGAATTTTTATATGTGTTGGTCATAAGCCTTAAAGCACATGAACTAATATACAGGTGTTGAGCATAAGCTCGGGAGCACCTAGACTTTGATCATTGTCTCCAGGTGTGGATTTTATGACACCTAGCCTAGTGTTGAGCATAAGCTATGGAATAGCACTAGAGTAACTCTACTTAAAGTGGTGAGATTAAGATATGAAAAGAATTAGAGTTACTTCACTTAAAGTGTTGAGCATAAAGCTCTGAATATCACTAAAACTCATCTTATTACTGATGTTGAGATAAAACCTCTAAAGCATTAGTAATCATATTTTCCTATTGTTTAAATGAATTATATTTTCTTTATTTTAAGACTGACTGGTATTGCCACTCAAAGAGGGATCGAGCATGCAAGGGATTAGAATGACCGAATATTTGACAAACTAAATAAACTATATGATAGGATAATTAAAAGAAATCCTCTGATAAGACAGTGAGAGTCTGAATATATATATTTTATTATTAAAAGATAAAAACACTCATAGTTTAAATGAATAAATTTTATTGAAAGATAAATAAAACATTGAGAGTTTAAATATATATATTTTATTATTAAAAGATAAAAACACTGAGAGTTTAAAAGTATATTTTTCATTATTAAAAGATAAAATAAAGACATTGAGAGTTTTAAATAGTTAAATAGAGATAAGATAAAGAGAACAAATTGTCAAGTAACTGAACTAAGTGATCTAAAAATTCAAATCCCTAGGTTCCTTCTCCTCATTTGAAATACCTATAAATAGGATGACAGTACAAAGGAGACGGTGTTGAAAAGATGATTGGGAGGATTCAAGTCATACATCTTTTATTGCAGATTGAGTCCTTAGTAAGAAAGATAAGAGAGTTTTCCCTAGGCCTTTTAGTCTCTTGGCATGCTCGACTCAGCTCGGGGGTGATCTGTCAAACAAACCAGGAATGGTTCAAGATCTACGGTTGGGAGGAACGTGGCAGTTCCCAAGTGAGTCGGATAATCGAGAAAGGACTGATAAGAATTATTATTATGTTCATTAATGATAAACCAGTGTTGTGTTTTGAATTGATCTTATACATACTTCCATCTCATGGAGAATATGTAGGTAGAGTTTTTCCTTATTATTCATGAAGAAGCTGCTTTAGAAATCTAGATAGAATTATTATGGTAGAATTCATCCATGATTCCATTATGTAATTTTTATTATTAGGATGCATAAAATATTTCTTTTATTCTGGATATGATCATCGACAAAATCGTTAGTCATGACATATGGGGTGTTATAAAATAGAATTTTATTCTTCTTTAGAAATATAGGATTATCACAAACCCTCC
The DNA here is from genome assembly GCA_027924585.1 of Larix kaempferi. Classification (NCBI taxonomy): domain Eukaryota; kingdom Viridiplantae; phylum Streptophyta; class Pinopsida; order Pinales; family Pinaceae; genus Larix; species Larix kaempferi. The sequence goes on from BSBM01000519.1 coordinate 16,408,188, forward strand.
CTTCAAACCTAAACTAGTTAATTTATGGTATAAATTATATACAGAAATTGACAAACTTTTATACAAAAAAAGGGATATCAAAATTTCCACAACAAAATTTCATGATGCTAGCAAGACACATCTATCCCATTTAGGATTTTAAAAATGCTGCCCTTCCCAATGAAACTCCAACTAGACTTTCGGTGCAAAACTCAAACACGTCTAGCCATCAATATACCCTAGGAAGAGCATGATCACAATTTTCGTGATTGGACAACCAAAACTAGAGTTAAACCTCATAGTGGGAATTTAAAAATAGACACTATCATTCCAAAAATAAAACATTACTGACCCATCACTTTCAAAAAAATATTTTACAGAAGTCGTAGTTGACTTAGACATTGCCTGGAAAGTGAAAAACATCCATCCACATAGCAATCTCCCAAATTTTACATTTCGCCCAACCAGGGATCGAATCCGGTGAATGATTCCAATTGGAAGGAGGCTTCACTATTACCATAACTCATCTATGCTCTTACATGAGAAAGTGATAGGGAAGAAGTTTATAGTTGAAAACATCTAAGAAGATAGAATCCTGAAACCATAGATTTTCCATCCAAAACATCATACTCATTTTTAAAAGAACAGAGTACCGAGACTGAGACTTAAAATAATAGAGAGCCTACAGTACAATGTCTATGCACACATGGGTAAACAAAGTAATACATTTCAACAGAGCAATTTTAAACAACCATTTACACCAGAAATCCAAACGTTAAAACTATAGTATGAAAACATAGAACCAAATGTTTATTCAAACACTGAGGGAAACAAAGGAGAGTCTCTGCTCTTTTAATCTCATTACAGTCTTACAGAGCACAACGATTCAATTACAAAAATTGCGTCAATAGGCTTAGGAGTTTGGATAGCCATAAGATAAAAATGGGAAACAAAACCCTGAAACAATGTTCACATTGTTTTTCTGAAAAAGGAGAGTCCTTCTATAGATTAAGGAAGAATCTGTAAAAACACCAACGCAACACCCAAACCCTTGTCTCTCCACCAGAGGTGAAAACGAAAAATCCCAACTTCCCTTAAACCAAACCAAGGCACAGTAGATCCACTCCTGCACTAGAGAAAACAAATACTTTAGAGGGAACAAGCTTACAATGGAATAGAACCATGCCTGAAACATGCAATACAACTCCAAGCTCTCATCCCCTGTACCTACATAAACCACCAGTAAGGAAAACCATAACATACCAACAAAACAATTAGGATAAAGGGAATGCAAAAGACATAACACACGATTTTTATTGCATCAAACATCATGTGAGTATTCATGATGTCATCTTCAACAAGAGAAAATGACCTCCATCAAACAGAGGAAGCACTTCCCAGCATACCTCTTCTCAGATGTCCTATGGAGAAAGTGTAAAGGGGAAACCCTTGGTTTCCCTCCCTCCCAAATCCAAAACGATATGACTAGGAATGACTCCAAAGGGAAGACCTACTAAAGTAAAAAAAAAAAATCATTCTGGCACACATAGACCAGCTATTCATGCCCTTTTGCCCGTAATATGGGCTTCCATTAAATGCTTCAACAAACCTCCAAACCAGCGCTTCACTTATCAAACCTTCACTTAGCATAGAGTGTAGTATAGTTAAAAACGTAGGTGTTGTAAGGTTTAGCACCATAGGAACATTTTGGTATTTACTTACCAACTTCCTTACGACCCTTCTAACTTGTAAGAAGCACAACTCCGTTCATACCCCTTTACCCAGTACTTAGGACTTGCACACTCCAGAATAAGTCAAGTACCTGCGAAGAGTTAAAAATACAATGCATTATCTTTTACAGCTAAGTAAGTTAGGCTCATCCAAAGATCAGGTTTTCAATCATAGAGAAAAGTATCTCACTGTAAATAAAAACGTATGCAAACTCAACATTTCTTAATTAAAGAAACAACTAGTCTTGAAGTCATCAAATAACTACTAAAACCGAAATAGGATCAGATTTGTCACAACAAATGGCAAGGAAATACAAAGTACCATATTACTTTCTATAAGAAAATCATCCATAATAGGTAGATAGGAAACCAGTAGAATTCATCGACTTAGTTCTCAGTACTGAAGTTAATTTCAAGAACCATTGTGACCGTTATGAACGAACAAAGACCCATACAAAAAAAATATTTTTAGAGTGTTTTTTTAGGGACATTACACATAACAAAAAAATTTACACAAATTAATAGAGGGTCGACGATATATATATATATATATATATATATATATATATATATATATCCTCTTCACAAGATGTGATGTCATCTCGCCGCCACCCCTTGAGGAGAAAAACGAGAATGACCTCATTGTCCTACAACCAATTAGAATTAAAAAAAAAAACATTTTTAACAATTCAAATTTAATATAATATATTTCAAACTATAGCCTTGAACTATAGGAAGAGATAAAAAAAAATTAGCCTCTAACACCCAAATTAATAGGAGGTCAACCATATATATATATATATATCCCTTCTAGTGGACATGGAAAAACATAATACTTATATTAGAAGACTCTATGTTAACCAATTATAGTTAACCACACAAACATGAAATATATATGAAATAGACATATTTGTTGTATACACTTAATATAGAAACTTATATAGAAAGAGATGAAAGGAGAGATCCATATAGAAAAATATTATTAGCTTTATTTTCATATACCCCTTGATCTACCATAAAAGATTTACCTCTTGATTGATTCCTTGATGGACATCTCAAATTAAGTAATTAAAAAATTAAAGTGGACTCATAAAATAAAATAAAAAAATAAATCTATTATATATCCATCTTAAAACTAGATCTAACAAGGGGATGAAATTTGTTAAGGTTAAATTTTTTTTTTTATTAAAATGAAAAAAAATTACAGTTCAAGAATATGAATAGCTCTCTACTATAATGAGTTAAAATAAATATAATTTTTAACAACTTCAAATTTTATTGTTAATTTATGATTAAAACATAGAATTATATATATATATATGGGCAAGTGGCACCCCTTACTTTTTGGCGTAGAAACCAAAAACCTTGGGGCATCTAAGTCGTCAAACTTTTAACATAACTGGATTTTTGGTATGAGAGGACCATTCAGCTTATAGGTATCTTAACTCATTACCGACCACAACTATTTTACATATCAAGGATTATAATGATATTATTATTATAGTATTGAAATTTCAAAATTTTATATTTAAAAATAAAATAATATCATTATTATTATAAAATAATAATGATATTCAGTAAACAATTGACCATTAAAATTTAAGATTAAAAGTAATTAGTAAAATGGTATTATTATTATAAGATGGTCATGTTTAATAACCGAAATATGTGTAAGTATAAGTATTGACCAGTCAAATTTATATTTTATGCTTAGATATATTCCACCATGGGACAACTTATTAGCTCGGTTGGAGTGAAGGCGCCTAGATATACGGGGGTGGGGTAGGGTTCAGTTCCCCCCTATATGTCAACTGTGAAAAAAATAGGACAACTTATTATAATAATTGTAAATGGTATAATGAACTTCCTTCTTCTTCGGCTTGAAATACGGTATGTATTTACACGTAATAACTGACCGAACTGACAACCTTCTTCTTCGGCTTGAAATAGGGCTAGTACCGTTGATGTCTTAAGTCCACACGTTATATATTAACTCCACTGCTTGGTATACTTTCACGATTGTGCCTTTCTCTGAAGTTGTGTGTAAAGATTTTGGGTAAAACGATTCTGGAGTGCTTCCATGGAGTTTCTTTCTCGCGAACTTGTTCGACAGTGCTTGCTCAGAGTGCCCTACAAAGAACACGCTATACTGAAAGTTGTCTGCAAAACCTGGAACGCTATCGTCAGTAACCCTACGTTCTATGCAGACAGAAAAATCTCTCGGACGAGCCAACAACTTATTGCATGCTTGACTGTAACAGATTGGAGGGCCGTCCACGATGATCCTTCTTACAATCCTGTCTTTGCAGTAATGGTATATGACCCTCTAAACGGGACTTCGTTAAGACTACCTCCTATTGATGATCCACAGTGTCCTGGAATACCAGCATGGTGTCACTGCGCAGCCATCAATGGCAAGCTTCTTATCATAGGCGGATTGGACCTTTTAAACAAAAATCAGATGAAGACTGTATACATTTATGACTTCGCGACTGCCAAATGGAGCCGCGGAGCTGACATGCCTACAGGCCGATCCTTTTTCGCCTGCTCTGTCGATCCTTCCACTGGACTTCTCTACGTCGCCGGCGGGTTAGCTGAGTATCGCAACCCTCCGGCGGGTGCGGAAGTTTACAATTTGGCGGAAGACAGGTGGGAAATTCTGCCTCCTATGATCCAAGAGCGTGGAATTGCATTTGACGGATTCCACGCTGTTTTCATGGGAGGTAAATTCATGGTGTTCGGCGGAAGTGCATTTGACAGAAGTGCAGAGGTTTTCGATGTGAGTGCGGGAACGTGGAGTAGGTGGGAAAATATGTGGCGTTTTGGGGGAAACCTGTGGACAAGTGGTGCAGTTGCTGCTTTTTCAGGGGACTTGTATGTATTCTTTGAACGATCGGCGGAGAAGTATGATCGTGAGAATAACGTTTGGAATGTTGTCGCGCCTCTTCCTCGATACATTCCATTCCTTATGTGTGCTACACAGTGGCGTGACTGGATTTTTGTATGCGGATCTGACGTGACGTCTGACCAGATCTCTTATATGTTTAACCCGTCAACCGGACAGTTCAAGGGATTTAACGGTCACCGTGGCGGGCAGTGTATCTCAGCAACAACCGTGGAAATTTGAATAGGATGACCTCGTTTTTCTAATCGATTTTGGTATGCAGGGCTGTTATAATTATGAAGCCAATTAGTTTGGAACTACTGGTATGTCAAACTAGTTTAAGGATGACTAAGGTTGACTGTATATGCCTTTTATATAGGCTGAGGTAAATTTAGTTTGCTACTAAATGGTATGTTAAATTAGTTTATTTTGATTTTGATTTTCTTCCAAAGATATTAAATATAGTTTGATTTGTTATGTGATGTTTTGAAATGATAAGATGAATCTTTGGTATGTTATAGAAGAGACAATACTCTACCTTCATTTAATAAATAAACAAATAAATGAATAAATTATAGCACACACAGTGACCTAGTATTTTGATCCAAACATGCTTATATGTTGGAAAAAGGTTTTAGAGTTTGAATAATATTTGAAAGATACATTTCTAAACATTTGAATCTATGAATAATTGCAAAACCAAAACCAATGGACAAAGATTTACATATTTTGTTTTTTGATAATAGAGGACTAGTATTTTGATTAACAAGTGTTCTCTCGTATTTTTGGATTTTAGACATTAAATTTTTATAAGTTGTACAAGGAACATCCTTATGCCTTCTCACCAATTTTTTTTAAAATATTGAGTTTAAGGTTGTTCCCAAGATGCCCCATGTTCGTAGTGTTGAATATTTTTGGGGTTCATTGTTTTGCTTTACATGTAGCTAATACTTGGAATCAATGTTCTTGTTTGACTATTGTTTAATATTGAATCTTTCCTTGGCTTTGTAGACAAGATTATTCTAGGAAAATTTGATGGTTGATTATAGATGAAAACTGTGGAAATATTATAGATGGGGTCAAAGAAAGATATTCATTAAGTACAATTTCAATGATATTGGGTGTAATGGTTGTTGATAAGGCCTAGGATTGAGGCCAATTTTAATCAAATTTGGAGAACCAAATAGAAGGATAACACTTGATGGTATAAGCTAAATTCCATTTGCAAGTGGAAACACAAATTTATTTATGATCCCTTTTACAGAACGGCTTACCCATAAGGAAACCACTAAAATACTTAAAAATTATGCATCCCAAATGTTCATTTTGTGGGAAAGATGAAACCCCAAAACATTTCTATGGATCTACCAATATGATTAATCACCTTGCAATTGGGCTTTCAAGCTCTCTCATACCTTTCTCCTTGCCAATATTGCTAGAAAGGATAAACTATTAGGAGATTCTCTTCATTGAGTTGGTTTTCACAAAATATGGCACTCGATTAGAGCTAATATTTTATATAATCTTTTGAATCCAAGAACTGAGTGTTTTTCACCATATTAAAACAACATAACACAAATTTTACTTGGCAAGAAGGGTCTCTATTTGTGCCAATATGCTAGTAGCATTAAATACAAAACATAATACCCATCCATAATGTGGAAAACAATATATCTTATTATAGAACTTTATTATATCTTAACCAACTATTGTGGTGGTAATCAATGTAAAGAACAAATGATTTAAAACAACCCTCTATACTTTACTAAGTTGGCTATAAAAGTACAATAGTTGGTTAATATATTTTAAGTAGTCATATTTGTCACTATATTTATAGTGATAGAAACTTGTATTATATCATTTAACATGAGAATATTATTAGATATTTGCATATAGTTCATGTCACACAATGCATATTTATGAAGTGAGTTTATACCTAGAGTTTATGTTAACTAAGATAAGACATAATATCTAATTATGATATAATCTGAAAAAATAAGGCTATAGATTTTGTAAAGATCAAATAAACTATGTCAGTGTGTGCATTGTTTAAGTTGGCATGTCTCAACTTCACCCTTTGTTATACCTATGTTATAGATTTTTATTAATTGATTGATTTGTAGAGAATCAAGTAAGTATGCACTTTATAATAATAATAATAATAAAAGAAGAGATGTATCAATCTATTTTTAAAAAAATTAAACAATATATGCTCTCTATAAAAAAGTTTTATATCAAAGAGAGAATATGTTTTGTGAAAGAGCAATGTCTATGGAGAAGTGTCGAGGAGTGCATATATGAATGTAGAAGATGAGTATATATGAAAGAATCTTGCGAAGTTATGTATTTTTTATATCACTAGAGACCATATATAGGGGTATACTCTTGAGATTATTCACCACAAGAAATTATACCACACAACATTCATCTTTGGAATATAATTTGTTTTATTATTAGATTTTGTATTCAATATAATAATTTATTGATGTTTTTTAATATACGACAATGTTAAAAATTGAAAAGTAAATTAAAAGGTGGAATATTTTTATAAGATATTTATTTTTTCTAAAGGGTAACTCATAGTGAATTTTTTATGCAAGTGGAGTCAAGGATGATGAGAACATTATCAATTCAAGAAGGGGAGAATGTCATGGACCAATTTTTACTGTGATAAAAAGAATAAAAGGAAAAGAAAAGAGATTTGATAAGATAAGAGTGAAAAAGAAAATAAAAGAGAAGAATTTGATATATGTAAAAAAATAAAGTTTAAAAGTGAAATTATTTTTGTAAATTTGTAAGTAGTGAAAGATAATAAGAAAGTTTGTTACTTTTTATTATGCAACCTTTCATTTGATATTTATCTGTATGGGGGCTTATGTCTAATGCATGAAGGAGATATATCAGGAGAAGAGCTGATGGAAGCATGAAAAATACCTAGCTAGGGCTATATTTCGGTGAAGACCACTCGATGAGATCTAATATAGAACTATACTTGGGTGAAGATCGCTTTTCAAGATCCAGTATAGTGTCTCTTGTCTAATAAGACATTGCATTAGTTCCCCTTTGGAGATCATTTCGAGGCCCGGGATGAGCCAAAAATAATATAAGTGTTCGAATGCCTTTGTGCTATTTTTTTAAAATAAATAAATAACGGAATCCTTTTTTGAAGCAACTTTTTGTATTATGAATGATCAAAAGGAAATTTCATTTTTAAATGTTATATTTGCATATTAAATTAATACAATATATACATGTATTTTGTGAAACTCTTTCATTTTTACTACACTTAAATAAATTTGAATAAAAATACATTTGATTATACAAATTATTTTAGATTTACTCTCTTCTACTTCATCCATATCCACATCAGAGGATACTTAGTTAGGGACCTTTTAGCCCATGCATCCTTCTTAACTAGAGTAGGTACCACCTGTGATTTTTGTTGAATAGATGGTTGCAAGATATTTTGAACCTATTCCCAAATCCCCGGGTTACAAATTTTATCTAGTTGTTCATGTGGATGACATACATATTTCAATAGCTTCACCTTCTTCATTTTCTCTGATATGAATCCATGTGGGTCATATATCCACTTGATTCAAAGACATAACCTAAGGGACTTAAGCATGCTTTCCAAAATAGACCATGTTGTTCTAGATTTAACTACGAAAGGGACAACCTCCTTGGGAAGTTTGAAAGTAATCACTCTCTTTTTTTCTAACAAAATGAATGTAGTCAGAGTTGAATATCTACCTCATATATTCTAAGAAGGACAGTCTCGCGGTTAGAAAGGAAATCAGTTTATAGGGATAGACCTTTGAGCCATAGATTATAATCTCAATATAATTGTCATTGAAGAAATATTATCCTATTGATGAGTCAGGAATTAATTGAAGTAAGCTTTTACACTCTAAAAATTTTATAGGAGGAGAAGAGGCGGATAAAAAGGACAATACTATATACATGACACCATTTACAAAGTCAAGAAAGTTTTTGTTTGCGGGTTGGGGATTCATAATATTTAAGTCCAACTGTTGGAATTGATTTGGAAAATGATTCATAATCATGTATAGAAGATGATATTGATGTCTGAAGAATATAGGGGTTGTAAATCTATTCAGACGGTCATGCACAATATCATAAATTTGAAGGGAAAAGTCGAATTTGACAACTAACACTCCAAATAGGGGAGAAATAGAGACTAATGCACCAAATGCATTGTCATTTACTAATTGATCATAATTATACCCTAAGACCTAGCATGTCATGGACATTATGACTTGATCTATTTTTTAGAATATTTGTGACTTGTACATGAGAGGACCAGTTGGTAATTCCACTCCTAGAGGCAATAGAGTTTGAATAAATTGCTACATATCTTCAAGGGCCAGTTCTTAAAACTTGGTGCTCAGTCATTCCTCGTGAAAGGGCTATCAGGTAACATATTTTTCCATTTTTATCATCCCTTTTATAAAATCTCTAGTAATGGGGCATATGATTGTCCCATCTATTGCCACTATAGCCCTGTTTTCTGGTGAATATAATTCCATGCACCAAGTAACATACTCTATAAATGGGCATTTTCTTAGGACATCAGCCAATGGTAAATATGACTCTTAGATGTGTAAGGAATCTTGTCCTGTGTTGAAACAAGCTCGAGATTATTTCACAACCTAGTGTACATTTGGTATTTTCAGTATAGGATCGAAAACCTCATCCTATGTATCATCTAGGAGGCCACCTTGCATATATGGCTCATGTGAGGACTCTAGGACAAAATATTCTAAATTAGAGTCTATTTGAAGGGATCAAGGAGGGTAATTTTTGGGTGTAATGGTGGGATTGATTGGTTTCAATAGTGGCTTGAGCAATGCAAGAAGTGGAGTGTTCATGGCATCCTTGGAGCTCTTGGGATAATGAATAAATTTGAGTGATGGTTTTTAATGTTATATATTTGAAAATTGGCAGATTGAATGAAAGGGCATGTGGCAAGAGCACATAGGATGAGGTGACAAGGAATGGGGATTTATTTAAAGTTTTATCCATTAGGAGTTTGGGAACATGGCAAGAATTCTTTCATAGGTGGTGTGCCAACTTGGCTAGTTATCCCCTCTTTCTAGAGGTAGCATGGTAAGTGTTTTTGGCTAAGATAAGAGAAACTTCGACATAGTACTTTTATGAGCTTGATCCCCCAAGAGAGCACCACATGGTATGAGTAGTTTTGTCTTAGGATTGTCCATTTTACTTAACACTCAAATAGTTTGGTGGCCTTGAAGCTCTTAGAATCATCAATATTCTTACTTGCACATCTTATGTGGGTATACCAATACCACCTATGATATGCAATTTATTAGTTGTGGGTACCTCCTTTGCATAAATTGATATGTTCCTAGGAATTTGTGCTTTATGTTGGCCCCAGTAAGAAGTTCATTCTCGAGTAAAGTTGGCTTTACAATCCCACTTTTATGAGAATGAAACCTTATTACAGCATCACATGTCTAAGGTAGTGTTAATTTATCCTATTGCACATCGGTTAAATCCCAAGAGATTTCGCACGACTTAAGGTCCTAAGAACCTTAATCTAGAAGATTTCACTTTGATCCATTGATCTGATCAAATTCACTATGACTGCTCATGCCTTGTTCTTAATATTTTCTATTTATGCAATATTTTAATCATCTCTTCTCACTATGGGGTCTAACCCTTCCCTGCTGATGCTAAATAGCCTTTGGATAATGTCACTTGATCAATCGTTCATTATTACTTTATAATTAGGCATGAAAAGATCACAAATTATCTAGTCAACTCTAGTCGATCACATACCCATGGCTAGTGGAACTAAGTTTGATCGCACTCTCTTTCATGCATTGATCATAGGTGTATATGAATTCCAATCTCTTCCTCAAACCTTTTCCATGAAATGGGTTTCTCAAGTCCATTGTAGAAAAAGAAGTAGAAAGATGAACACAGGTGTTCCAAACACTGGACTCGGATAGTGGTCCCAATTCCTAGCGAGCCATTGTTAGAATATTGAGAATATGCATAAACATACAAAAAATACATTTACAATAAGATGTAAATTAATAGAAAAGATTGAATATTATATCCTTTGACTCATACAAGCAACAATAATCATGTCAGGAATAAGAGACAAGAGAATAGGAAAGATACACTAGATATATGTAGTAAAACAACAAATGGGGAAACATCCATGAAAAGGTTTTTCTTCTTATTCTGCAGAAATATCCAATCTTACATGAGAGATCCAACCACATCTTCTCCACATATTTACAATAACATTACAATGCAATACAAAATATATATGATATTCCAAAAATATCTCACTCACCTCTAATGTATACCAAGAGGTATAGAAGAATAAAATCCCAAAATAGATGTGGGATAAATGATTTTCCACCTCTTTATATAATGAATGGTAATATGATATTAGTTATCCATGATGCATGTGGGATAACTCCTTTTATGTGTAGTGTCCCTTTTTAAGAATTTGCACAAACTAGGAAAATTTGCAATTTTTAACCAATTCAACCTTTAGACTAGTATTAACCCAACTCCTTCTGAGTGGCTCCAAATGCATCCAAATGGGGTCTGAATGAGTTTGGAAGGTATTAAAACATATAAGTGAGAATTATGGGTACTTAAAAACCCTTAAAACACTCCTGCAACATTCATTTACAATCTCGACAAAGTAGGGAAATGTACTAGTCAAATCGAGCTTCAATCCCCCAGGGGTAGTGGTCAAAGATGGCTCTCCAAATGATGTTAAACATTTCCAAATTTCAGAACAGAGGTATGGTACTGATAAATGACTTTAATTATCTCCACAATGTATCATCAATTAGTTCTTATGACCTTCTTCAACTCCCTTAAATCAATTGTTTATATGCAAGTCTTCACATAGGCTGGAAAGCTAGTAATTTTCACCATATGTTATGAAATTTGAAATTTAGGTTCCAAGGACTTGTGAAATGCTACTGAAACTTATTTAGAACATTAATGACACTCCATGCATCAACAAAATCATAGATAATTACTGATAGAACTCGAAATAATGGCTCTTCAAGCTCCAACAACAAGACATAGAGAAAATGGCATCATTTATGCATTGTTTGATATCTTTACATAGTTTCACTTGGTATTTCGACCTGAGAGTATTCGGAGCAGTAAATACAGAGTATATATATCATAATAAAAATAAATTAATATTCATGGACACTCACAAAGAGATCAACATCTCACCAAGGGCGCAACTCCTCTAGGGAGCCAAATATGCAAGAAAATGTGAAAGAGATGCAAGAACAAGTTGTAGATGAATGAAATAGGAGCTTCCATGTAGCTTCAACCTGTAACTAAAGACTCCATTGTAGCTCCAAATGAAAGGTCTGAATGGCCTCTCCAATTTCCAAATCGGATGGGAATCTTTTATCCTTGAAATTGTTGCTAAGGCAAGTAGACTAGCTCTTCTCTCCAAATGAAAAATGTAAAATGATCAAAAGCTGGTCTTATTCTTTGTTCCCAAATTTTATAAAATTCCTAAGGCTTCCCCAATTCGAAATCCATCCATGAGATTCATGCCAACTCAATTTGGGAAGAGATTCCCAAGTATGCCACTTGTCCTTCCCATTCTAGCATCATCCTTCACAAATTTCGAATAGGTGTCTCTTTGGCTTCCCTAAATCATTTGGGCGCATTCTTGGAGGCTATTTTTATCCCTGACATGTCATGTATGTTAGATGTCAGCCATCAGGTCTGAGTTTTCAAAAATTTCATAGGCATCTTTATCATTGGTGTCATAGAAGCTAGGGAATCTAGCCCAAGTGTCCCACTAGCTCCAAAATGCCTCTTCCTCTCCCATGGGAGTTACTCTTCCTCTACATTTCGACCTCATTCATTCATTCAAGGTAATATTCCCTTCCAAATACCACAAGATTAGTGGACTCCACCTTGGATTCGAATGGGTGAGAGTGGAATGACATGTGGCATGGGGAATCTAGCTTTGTGGGGGTCCCATACCACCTATGTGTCTCCATGACCAAATGCCATATTATTTTCTCATTATAAGTATTTATTTTTTACCTTGATAATATATTTAATCCAAACCCAAAGTCCCTTTGGGTTTATTAGTCTCCTTATTCCAATTTTAATGTCTCCACTCCAACCTAGGAAACTAGTAGATTGGTGGAATTTTCTCCTTTTGGAATTTATTTGATGGGTACATTACAGTACTCCCCACCAAATATTGATTGCCCTCAAGCGATTATAAATTAGGATGCTGCAAAAAATTTTCTTCCTCCCATTTGGCGTCCTCACTTTGAAAATCTTTCCATGGTACCAAATAATCCCTTATGGTCCTGCTCCTCAATTTTCTCTCTTGTCTTCAAAATTTTTTCTGGAATAAGTGTGAGTTGTACTTCATCATCGAATGGAGGGAGGGTTTCTGAAACAGAGATGTGCTAACCAATAGCCTTATTAAGGCATGGAACATGGAATACATTGTGAATTTTTCTCCCTTCCAGAAGCTCTAAGTCATAAGCAACCTCCCCAACTTTTTGAACTATCTTGTAGGGACCATAGTATATTGGTTTGAGATTTTTTGACTCTTTCACCTTCAAGGATGTTTGTTTATATGGCTGTAGCCTCAAATAGACCAAATCATTTACTTGAAAATTTCTTTCCACTCTATGTTTATCTACATACTATTTCCGTTGATTTTGGGCAACCTGTAAATTGTCTTTTAGGAGTTTCAAAATATCTTGACTTTCGTCCACCCAATCTTTAGCCTTTGGGGCTCTACCATCACCCAATATGTGCTCAACAAATGTAAGTGCTTCATAACCATATATTTATTTAAAATTATACATTCCAATGGACATGTGGAAGGTAGTGTTGTAGCAAAACTCACGCAAATGTAGCCATTTCACCCATGTTTTCTGTTGCTCACCAACATAGCTACTCAAGTACCCTTCCAACCATTGATTCACTCTTTCTGTTTGGCCATTAGTTTGAGGATGATAGCTTGCACTTGGAGTCAATTGAGTGCCAACCAGCTTGAAAATTTCTTGCCAAAAGACACTCATAAATCTGCTATCTCTATCAGTCACAATGTTCTTGGGAAGACCATGCAATCTGAAAATTTCTCTAAATAATAAATCAACCACTTGTGCAACAGTAAAATATGATGTAAAAACAATGAAATGATAAAATTTAGTGATTCTATCCACCACAACATAAATTCAATCATTAACCAAAGCTTTGGGAAAACCTGTGATGAAATCCATGGAGACACTTTCCCATTTTTATTGTGGAATGGGAAAGGGTTGCAATAGACTAGCAGGATGTGTGTGTTCAGATTTGTTTTGATGACATGAATTGCATTCATTCACATATTTTATAACATCCTCTTGAATTCCCTTCCAAAAGAATCTCTCCCTTAGTTTCCTATATGTTTTGAAAAACCCACGATGTCCTGCTAAAGGAGAGTCATGAGCTTCCTTCAAAATATTGTGCTTGATATTAGAACCATGAACCAAATATATTCTATCATTGTAGTATACGATACAATCCAAAACCTTGTACCTATCATCACCTTTGACCCCATCTAACACACCACAAGGAAAACTATCTTTGGCATATTGAACTATTAGCATAATTTTCCAATCTTTTTGAATGTCCATAAGAGAAAATGATGGCCTTCTAGATAATGCATCTGCTACAATATTATTCTTTTACTTAAGATATTCAATGTCAAAATCAAAAGCTTGGACTTTTCTTACCCACTTTTGTTTCCTTTCATTTAGGTCCTTTTGTGTGAGAAAATGCTTCAAACTATTATGGTCAGTTTTTACCACAAACTTGTTTCCCATCAAGTATTGTCTGAACTTAGCCAAGGCATGCATGATGGCTAACATTTCATTGTCATAAATGAAATAGAGCTTCTCATGTGGCTGCAACTTTCTGCTCGCAAATGCTATAGGGTGTTGATTTTGTTTTAGGACAACCCCTATCCCTTCTCCTGATGCATCACATTCCAAGACAAATGGTTTAGTAAAATCAGGTAATGCAAGTATTGGACAACTACTCATTACCTACACTAGTGCAAAATGAGAGATAAGTGACCAGGTGACCAAAATATCTGGTCACCATAGTTTTTTCAAGAGATAAATGACCAAAATTGAGAAATTTTAAGTGACCTAACTAAAAGTGACCAATTTGGTCACGGGATAAGAACTAAACTTAAAATGACCAAGATAAATTACCAATTTGGTTACGAGATATGAACTAAACTAAAAATGACCACATAGAAATTGGTCATTTATTTGGTCATTTTTAGTTGTGTCACTCCGACAATGGAAAATTACAATTTTGACAATGAATTTGTACAATTTACTAAATTTTAACACTGCATATGGATTCAGAATCCATCTGCAGTGTTAACATTTAGTAAATTGTAACATTCTAGTCAATATATTTGGATTCAGAGATCTGATCCATGGATCATGATGATGACGACGATGAATCATGACCTTGATGAGTTTGACCATCGTCCTTTGTTGAATCACAACATAGTATAATTTAGTAAATTGTAGCAATACTACTATATCATAGTGTGGTTGAGTCTTGGATAGTTATCATCTTTCTCTCTAGGAATCCTCAAGCAGTGAAGTTAGTTTCATTGTGTCCGGCTAGTCGCACTCGTCGCGTTCATATTTTTTTTGAAGAAAATTGTTTCCGTTTGACCCTCTCGGTAGTCTGTTAAAGTTTCGGCAAATTTGTTTATTTTGTGTCATGTTAGTTAAAAAATTTCAATTTCACAACCTCCATTAATTATCCATTTGCATCCATTGGTCATGGTTCTCCTTGCACCTCAGTTTGAAAAGTTTTATTTGAAAGTCCTAAGAGTCCCTGCCCTATAAAAAAATAGCCAATATATAATAAATATATAATATGCTAATATCTATCTATCTATCTATCTATCTATCTATCTATCTATATATATCATATAATTAATATTTTAATATAGTATATAATATATATATATTAATATACAATAATGTTAATATATTAATATCATTATCATCATTGTGTATTTTTAAGGTCACCACAAGTGGGACACTAAGTTCTTGTATGAGACCCACTTGTTTGTGGGATAAGGGACTTCGCTCTACAAAACTATTTAAATGCTAAATATACTTAATATATTAATATACTATATATAATATAGTATATTTAATATAATATAATATTATGTATAGTTAATATATTATTATACTATATACTATATAATACTAATAGATAATAGTTATTATATCTAATATATTAATATTAGTATTAATAAATTTGAAAAATTTAAAATAAATATAGGACATAGGAGGAAAATAAATTAAAAGAAGATAAAATATAGAAAAGAAAATGAGTAGGAATGGATGGATTAGAAAAGAGATTGAGAGGGAAAAAATGTAAATGAAAATTTTATTTTTCAAAGGGAAACTCCAATGGATCTACAAGCTCGAATGGAATTCTTGCATAAAAGCTCAAAATGGTCGGGGTAGACAACAAATTTGTTGGGTTGTATAGAGATATAGGTTTGGGATTTTTTTGGTCTGTTTTTACACAGTTTAACATCGATCTGCTTCACTTCGTACTGTGAGGCCAGCCAAAAATGTCTTAATACACAAGGTCACAGCTCCTATAGAATAGTTCAGAAGGCCAAGTTACCTAGGTAAAAGCAGTGATCCTTTGCCACCGTGAATCTGCCTCTAAGAAGGACCAAGAAGGTGCACTTTTCCCTTTTGTTCAAATTTGTACTCTAAAATTACCAACAAGTTGATGCCTTTTACCCTCTTCTCATTCTAGTTGGAAAATTATGTAAATGCTTCTCTAACTTTTTGTTATTTGTCCTCTGATTAAATATCTTTATTTTTGTTGTTGTCTATGGACTCCATTATTCAACCTTGCCATTAAGGAATTAACCCTGTCTATGTCAAGCTACTTGGATAACCCTTGAGTGGTGGTTGGAGGAGGGTTTGAGGGTTATGGGGAACCGACCTGGGGGCGTGTTGGATGTGAATGAAGATTACAAAAAAATCAGAAGTTGGGTTATTCACCGGGCTCTTGTGATTGCCAGACAATTCCAAGTTTCTTGGTCTCATGAACAATTTAGCAGTGAAGCTAAAAGCTATGGATCCCTTTTACACCCTTGAGTGGTTATGATTGAGTAGTTTAATGGCTTTAGGGTTAATATTGGAACAATTAACCCTCCTAGTGCTGTTTGTTTTCAGCTGAGTTGTTTTAGGGTTTTGGTTTTAGGGTTTTGATAAAGAATCTATTGCAAATGTCGAAGCTGTAAGAGGGAGTGTAGAGTAGCGATCTCTCTAGCTTCATCTTGAAATGAAAACCACATGGGTCTCCTACGTCTTCCTTGTGTCGAAATTCTTCAACCTTTTTCCATTCACCCCGTCTACACTGGTAAGATCAGTTTGTTCACCCTTGTTCAATGTGGAGGCTTGGGTGTAGTAGCGATCACACTACCCTTGAGTAGCCCCATGGTGTAATAGAGAAGAGAGGCTAGCTAGTCCACGGATGCTTCTTCGTTAAGGCACATGAAAAGCTGGATTTCTTCCTGGACATAATGGGTCTTAACCTAGTTGGGGCCGAACATATTCCGGCATCCCTTCCCAAGAAACCGGTCATGGAAATTGTTTTTGCAGGACAAGAATATCACCATGTATAGGCTCGCAGATACCCCGATTCCAGGAAGAGGGTTGTAAAGCAAACTTGAGCACTGCCAAACACTACCATGACAGACATAAAGTTTGCGAATTACACTCTAAGGATTCTACGATTGCTGTGGGTGGTTTCATTCAGCGGTGTTTCCAACAATGTAGCAGGTAATTTGTTTGTTTATATACCTCTTTCTATTTATTCGATTCCTACAGATTCCCCATCACGTCTCCTTCTTGTGGGACTATGGCTGTGCACACCTATAATAGATCAAATCCCATTTTTAACCTTGTTTTGAAAAGGAATAAACCTTATTAGGTCAGTGGAATATAATTTTTGTTGTAAAATGAAACCAAGAATAACTCCAAATCTAGTGGTAAAACGATTCAAATCCCTCGACATACAAATGAAGTTCCTGTCGGATAGTGGATCTATTAAAATATGTTTGTAACCGCAACTACAGTACTCTAGCATTAAAAGAAACCCCGTAATATTGGCTCTACTCCCTCGTGGATATCCTATCTTGTCACTTGTCAAATGTAAGTAGTTACAACCATGCAACAGACCTGTAGTTCAGTACACCGATGAAGGGGATATGTGGGTCAGACTCGCTAGAATAATGTTACTTGACTCTTAATGAAGTGATTTCTTGAAGGTACCAGGCATGATTTTGACCACAGAAGGGAAATCCAACATCTCATTGGGTAGATCTGAATTCATATGAAGAGGTAGATCTCAAAACATTTCATTACACCTATAAAATGAGTGAGAGAATTTGATATATCTGCTGACATCGTGGTAAGCTTTGGTTAGTTGAAGTACAAGCATTTATGCAAATTGATGATGTTATATTCCTCAAAGTGCCTTGCGATTTTAATAGTGTTAAGCATCCCCACCTCCACGCCCTCGCCTATAGAAAGACCAGACAGAAGACACTCTCGTCTGAAAGAATACCAAAGCGGACCACATATTGCACAAAAGTCCATCTTAAATGGCCATACCATTCATCTAAAAAACAAATACAAGGTAAACATGGGTCACTTGAATGAATACCAATCGTGAATGTCACGCTGAAGTATTAAATACCATGTCGAGATGTACCGAAGACGAAGAGGAAGCATGCCATTCGGTGAAGACGTAGTAAATGCAAAAAAAAAAATACCAACTCATCTACTTGAATGTAGCTAGGGTGAGAAAGTTATTTTAATAAATCTAAACACATAGGAGGATTTAGATAAAATGCTCCGCAATCCGATAGTAATGCAGCTATGGTGTCACGAATCATCTTCACACTCTCACCTGAAGGAAGACCAGATAGCCACTCTGAAGTTTCGAAGAATATATCCAGAGAAAATGAAGACCATAGTACACGCCACAAGAAGCCAGAGGTTAAAAAATACCAACTCATTCAATTCATTGCAGCAGGGTGGAGAAGTCATTATGATATATATACTAAGTAGTCATGCAGTATTCATGTTATTTTTCCTCATTGTAATGCTCTACTATATGATCGTAATGCACGTCTGGTATCATCTTCTCACACTCACCTGCAGAATGATCAGAAAAGACACTCATTCAATTAATTGCGGTAGGTTGAGGAAGACTTTTTGTAAAGTGCTCTGCAATCTGATAGTAATGCACCTATCCAACCATCTTCTCATGCTCGCCTGAAGTAAGACCAAAAAATAGACACACGCTCACTTGAGGAAATACCAAAACGGGACACATATGGCCATGCAGCTAAGTAAAAGCCACTTTGAAGAGGCATAGGAGAAAATCATATTTGGGTTCATTTTGAAGTCTGTCCAAAGAAATTGCAAACAATTGCCAACGTGATAACCTAAACTCCCACTCAAATGATGCTGCTACATCTGTTGTAGATTTGGACTTTCACAAAATACAACCCAAAATATGCATGCCTGAATCAACAATTAAGGCGATCTAGAAGCAAAGGATCTATATAGGGAATTGGAAATCTGACAAATGCTATGATACTTACAAATGTGATTAAAAAGTACAATATGCATACCTCTACTTCACAAAGAACCAACATATACATATATAGTTTCTTATGTTTCAAGTCTATTGGAAACCACAGTACACTAATATAGGAATTTGAGAGGTGGGTGCACCATATGATGATGGCCATCAAAAAATTAAAAAATAGGAAGAAAATTCAAAAGGATCCTATGCACTGATAGATCCATGAGGCCTTGATGGACCATTAAATGGTAAATGGCAGATCATAGAAACTATTTTCCAGTGGATTTAGTTCCAAATCAGAGCAAGGAGATTATTTTCTTTGCCACTTCAAAATGGTCCTACTTGAAAGCGGCAGCATACCCTTTTTCACATAGTGGAGATATTGCGTGCATCAAAACACACTCTGTAGATCAAAAAACGATTACACCTTCAAAATAGAAAAGCAAACCTAAAATTACAAATTATTGCAAGAAGTTGGATCGGATTCATTTACAACTCTAAACCTCGATTATCTCCCTGTTGACCATATTACATAAACCCTAAATTTCCTTTCCTTTCAATCAATAGCTTCCATATAGCTAATTGAGAATTCTAGACTTCATATATCTTAGCTGCAGATTAAGAATAGATGTCATCCCCTACTTCCAGAGATTGTTTCCAATAGCTATTGTACCCCACTACTCAAGCTTGGGGGTAACAATGCAAAGCATTAGCTTCCTGTAAAAATACTATGGGAGTGACACTTGCTACCTGTAAAATTACTACAAGAGTGATCAATACATGTATTCCCCCCTATTCGTCCTTTTGTTCATAAGATTATAGGATTGATTCATACAATCTTGCAAATATTAGACACAATTGTTTTGCAACAATTTTGATTCATACAATCTTACAATCTTGAATGGTGTTTTGGAACCGAAAATTACGCCACTTGCAGAATATTGCTTTCAAAACAAAACTGCTGTAGATTTTGGATGGCCGATATGGCTGCAGATTGTGGACAACCCAAAGGCTCAAACAAATATACATATTTACCCCCTCTATGATTTCTGTAATGGATGGATTCTCATAATCCCTGTAAAATCAAAAAACATAAACCCGTATTGCTGAAGCCTGAGACTATATGATTCAAATAATAGTTCCTAGGATAATGGCCACTTTAGTGTGGAAGGCTTGCAACCTTCCTGCAAAAATACTATAGATTGATCCACATTAATGTCTACTTTGACATAGACACCACCGACCTCAACGTTTTTGTTGAAGACATAATTGCCAGAGTAAAGAACACAATCACCATCAACAATCCACTTTGCATAACAATTATCTGGATGATGTTAATGTTGGTAATTTTTTACCTATCTTCTTTTCAGAGCTCCAAAGTAATAAAATTTGTAGTTTAATTGCCCCGTGGTCTGATATTCTTAATTTTTTTTGCAGTCTGCACATTTGATTTGGATGGATATCTTTATTTCTTTCCACTATTAAAGTCGATGACTAATAATATTACTTGAAGGTTCCAGTATGATTGATAAAGATCATTGAATCAATATAAAGGAGTGATCTACGTATGGACGTAGGTCAATTTAAATTGTGGGTCCCTCCCCATGTGCAACCGTGAAACATTGAGTCTTATACCAACCTGGAGTCATTTGGAATTGCTAGTGAATACCATGCAATTCTGCACATATATGGTCTGTAGAGCAGATGGTATAGACCGAAGTTGTAACTGCCATGAGCTTTATATCCCTTGCACGTTGGACCCTAGTTAGAGTGTGTGGATACAAATCCTCAACCATAGATACCAATGTTTCCATACATGCTAGCTCTTAGGGTTACCTTACTAACCCAGGCCCAGGTGACGTCTGTTCTACCAGGGCATGCTAGGGCTTCCTACTGGTGGCCCAAACCATCATTGAAGACCATGGAATCAGGCTCTGCGTTATTGATCCACCATTCATCACAACAAGTCGGCTTTCAGTCATTGTCCAGAATTTGAATCACACTCACTGCATTCTAATGTTCCAAGATCTCCAGCTGAGGAACACTCTCAAAACTCAAACAATGAAAGGCTCCTAGACTTGCTTAATTCGTACTTCATGAATACTCTCAAAAATAAAGCACTGAAAGGCTCCTAGACTGGCTTAATTTGTACTTCACATAGTGTAGATTAAATTGCTTTCAGCCTGAGGTCATTATAATTATTTGGAAGAGAGAGTATTCTCCTTTGATATGAAATTAAAGTACTGAAGAGAGATCATTATTAAGGTTAATTCCTTAATAGTATGAAGTGACACGTAACCTTAACATATGTCCATAATCTCTTTTGCTTCCCATGATTTGAAATAGGACCCTTTGACATCCTAAAGTCTAACAACCTCTAATCTGAATATTATCAAGAGACGTGGCCCCACCTCAATCTTGATTATCCCAAAAATGATGGCTGGAGTAGAAGGTTGTGAGAGAAAAATGCCTTATCAAGGGAGTTATGTATTCAATTCGACAGTTCAAGACAATGTTCTTTAGAATGGAAAGATGCCTAGTATCCTCTTGTTGCTATTGTTTCTGTGTGATGTTGAGACTGAAAATCATGTATATTTTAGCAATATTGATTGAAAAGTAATTCTATATGCAAAGAAACAGTGTTTAGACAAAGGCTTATTCATATAAAGATTTAAATTCCCATTACTGTTACAGATAAACAGATAGAAATATCAAGATAAATAGATAGCAATATCACACAAAATTTATGAGTTTCAGTTCATGAAAGGTGGAGCTCTATATTTATACCAACACAGGATATTGAATAGTTTATGTTTATATTTAGTAGGGAATATTTTGCTTTGTTCTCGGTACACCCCATGCTGCAAGCGGGACATTTTGATCAGGATGTTATATTAGCATATAATCATGTATATATTTATTCGGGATTTAAGACTCAAACCTAACATAATCATGTGTATTTTAGCAATATTTTTTGAAAAGTAATTCTATATGCAAAGAAACCGTGCCTAGACACAGGCTTATTCATATAAAGATTTAAATTCCCTTTACTATTATAGATAAACAAATAGCAGTATCATATAAATATTCTAAGCCTGGTTTATGAAAGCGGAGCCCTATCATTCTACCAACAAAGATGTTGAATAGTTTATGTTTATGAAGAGGTGTTCTTCAAATAAATGGAATAATACTTTATTAATGAAATGGGAAACCTAGTAAAGTTACAAAATACAGTAGAATATATATATTAATAGATTTGGTGCCTTGAAAATATTCTGGACTTACCAGATCATGAGAATACAAACAAAATAAATACGAGGTGGAAGATAATGGATTTTGATGGTTTTTTTGTAGAGAAGTTGTGTGCTAATTCTATGTTCAAAATTTTTATGTTTGACCTTGACTAGAACAGAATAATTTCACATCGAGTCAAATTTATCTGTAGTCTAGTTGTTGGAAAAGGTTTTGACTGTCTGACTGCAAAGCGTGGCCACAATCATTACAACTCAACTATTTAGCATTGCATAATTTCACATATACAGTATCTTTGTCATATTGGGAAACCTCATTTTGTTGATACTCCCTCTCATGTGAAACTCTTTCCCCGTAAGTGTCATGTTAACACGACTATTTGAATT
Organism: Larix kaempferi; assembly: GCA_027924585.1. Lineage (NCBI taxonomy): Eukaryota > Viridiplantae > Streptophyta > Pinopsida > Pinales > Pinaceae > Larix > Larix kaempferi. The sequence continues at coordinate 16,431,143 of BSBM01000519.1, forward strand.
ATGTTTTCTTAATTTGGTGGGAAAACTTTACTGATATCTTGTGAAAGACTTTGGGCTGAAGTCATTAGATTCTGAGAGTTGAATTTTTTATTGCCTTTGTGTTATGTTTTCTTCCTATCTCTCTCTATTTGATTAAAATCGGTTGTTTGTGGATTGGGAGAGCCATTGTGCTTTGCAACATTTGGACCCCTTGCCATGAGTGCATTCTACTTTCCCTAGGCAAGTAAAAGGTAATCATATTCTAGAAGTCTAATGTCGATGTTTTTGTTTAACATTCTGTTACTTTGTGCATTACTGTTGAAACTTAAAAAGATAAAGGATATCATTTATGTCTTAGTCAAACATGCATTCTTCCCTTTAGTAGCACAGTTTTGTCTGCATATGTGCTTATTGGTGTTACAACTACATTGATCCTTTTCTGCAGTCATTTTCATCAGATTCACTCTTATAGCCTAGTTCAAAATGTAGTTAATTCTATTTCAAAAGTTGTTATTTGTCGATGTTCATTGGTTTTATTTGCAATAATGACCAGTTGGCCGATATTCTATCAAAGTTGAAATTAAAAGCGATATGAGCTAACACTTGTTTTGAATAGGTTAGATTGATGGAGATCAAGAGGTTGGCAAAATGTCTCCCCTGGTGATTACCATATCCTTTATAGAGCCAAATGGAATTTACTGTAATATATAAAGGATAGGTAGCACCAGGCTTGTAAAAACATAATTAGAGTTAAGAATTGTTAGAATATTGTTTTGATACTTTATTTTGCTAGCTTCATGGTTCAAAAGATTTTATAAAATATCTTGATGACCAGTGTAATGCCTCATGAAGAGATTCCTTTGATGGACAACCACAGTCCTATCATCTGATCCAATTTCATCATTTTGACCTATAACAAAAGAAGGTTAGGATTGGTACAAAGAGAGGATCTGAAGTTGTAAGATATGGTGTAATAGTTCTTTATTCTCTTTTGTGTGCATTTGCTGCATCGAAGACTCTTCCCTTAACTTGCGTTGTAAATATTTTTGGCCTTAACAATTATTTTGAGAATGTCACACTTGTGTTTTCTTTCAAAGCGATGTGATGGATATATCATGGAGAGGAGGATTTCAATCTTATCTACTGACATATTATTGATGACAGTTCTTCTCCTTGTTAACTCTACCCATTGGAAAGTTTCTAATCGACTTTGTTCATGAAAATCACAATGTAAGTGTCCTCTGGTAGCTCACAGCTAACTTCTGTGTACCAAAGTGTTGTTTAGTTCCAAATTTATGTCTCGTTCTCATTAATTACCATGGTGATAATTTGTAAGTTTCATGCATCTCCACAAGACAAGATAAATATATTTATGGACAAGTATTACTGTGTCTGGGTACATGATTCATTTGGAGTGGCTCTAGCTCTTGGGAACTTTGCAGCTCGATTCATCAAAGTATGGGCATAAGTGCTCACTAGGGTTTAGTGATTGCCCCAAATAAGCTTCCTTTGTCTCAAGTGGGCATGTTAAATATTCGAGAGCAAAATTCTATGGAAAGAGAGGTGCAATAGTTTTGACCTCCATAGATGTGGAAGCCTGTGGGTCAGTTCTCCATTCACCACAAATGTTAAGATTCAATGTCCTGCGAACATGATAAAATTTGTCATGAATGTGACATTATAACCACAGGTTGCCACCATATTTTTGCAGATGATGAGCACATATTTCAGTTGCCTGATCTTGACCACTAAAGAATATTGAAAATAATTATTTAGTGAGATGCTCACATGTGGATGTTTCATTTCTTAATATATGGGATTCAACAAAGAGACATCAATTCTTCTAACTCATCAAGTCTACATCATTGCATCCTTTTTTGTGTGAAGTCATGCTTTTGGAAGCTTGGCCATTCTTTCTTCATAGCATTATATGTGAGACCTTTTGTAAGGTTCTAATCTATGCATAACTGCATTAAAGGCCAAATTGGGGAATTCAAGTAATGTAAAAACTTCTAGCCAACAATTGAATATCAACTGAAGAACAACATAAAGCTCATAAATTCCTACCTTAAGAGTATTGAGGCAAGTCCAACATATAGTGTTAAACATTTAAGGGTTCTAGATCAATGGTAGAGCACCTGCCTTATAGGAAGGAGGTTGGTGGTTCGATTCCTCCGTGCCCTATTTATATTCTGAAACGACTAAAAAGAGATAAATGACTAAAAAAATGACCAAAATTTGCATATAAATGACCACCAGTACAACATGAGAGATAAGTGACCAAAAAAATGACCAAAATATGCATATAAATGACCACTTTTGAGTTGACGATCGCTCGTAGCAAATTAACAATCATTTATCATGTGACAAAAAAAGTGGCCATTAATTGTGACGATTAATGACCAAATATATTACCAAATTAATGACCAAATATATGACCACAAGATAAGCTATAAATGACCACATTTTTTGTCGCGTGATATATGGCCACTAATTTGCTACTAGTGGTCAACAAATCAAAAGTGGTCATTTATATGCGGATTTTGGTCATTTTTTGGTCACTTATCTCTCATTTTGTACTAGTGCTATTTCATTTTTTGGAAAAAAATTTCAGCCTCTTCATCCCACTTGAATGCATCCTTCTTGGTCAAATTAGTAAGTGGAGTAGTCAATTTAGAGAACCCTTTCAAAAAAAAATTGTAGTAAGTGCATTCAAATTGACCATTCAATTTGACAATTTTTTTGACCATTCAATTTGCGACATTAATATGATGTAACATGAAGAACATATATACATAATTGTACAAAAGTATACCTGTCCTGTAGCGACGCATCTGCGATACAACTGAAAGTATGCATCTCGGGCTGACTCAGCATACCTCAGTAGGTCCTCGCCATCGAAAATCCTGAGCGTGTCACTAGGGACATACTCTATCTCTGGCTCTGCAGGTGGAGGGGGTATTCTAGATGCCTCTCCATGTGCAACAACAATAGAACTGCCCATGGCAGTGAACAACGACTCTGCAGGGTCCTGTCTAGACTCTGCAGCAAGCTTGGATGATTGTGCCACATCCCCCGACCTGATAACCATCCTGTCTGGAAACAATACCAACCTCGGAGCGGGTGGCACGAAGGCAAGGTCTCTCTGAGCTCCAGGATGTTGGTAGGAGCATCCCCTACCAACCCCATAGAACGAGGACCCTATGCTGGTGTAATCCGGGTGCATGTCCAAAACAAACTCTGCATAAACATGTTGTGCAAAGTACAATGGGACCTGGTCATGGTGGGGGAACACGCCCCACGCTCCGACGAATCTATCATATATATGTGGTGCAGGGACCTCCAACTTAAATGCCCTGAGTCTAAGCGATTGACCAGCAGCGTGGTCAGGTGGGATGTCGAACAAAGCACCCTTGATGTCATGCCTTCTTATGGAGACTTTGACATCATCCCATTTGTGGATCCCAATGACATCCTGTCTCCTCCTCTGGCATGCATGATGCCAAATGTTACTGAGAGGTCCTACCCTCCTGTAGAGGGCCAACACCTCATCAACTGCCGATAACATCATGGACAAAGATCTCCATGTGGGAGAATCCTCCCTCAATGTGCAGATACATGAGGACACCCACTCTCACTGGGAAGTGATATCAATGAGAGTGATCCGTGCGACGTCATCGTCGTACGATCCCCCTCATGGGGCACCTGTGATCCAAACCAAAACACAAATGTTACTAAAAATATATATTATAACATGCAACTGAAATTCAATGCATTATATACTGAAAATGTGCTAACAAAAAATACGCACCTCATGCATATGATGCACTCGTGTCATGTTGCACATCCTCCACCGAGGGATCCAAATGTATGTCGTCCGGATGAACTGACACACTACCTCTCCTGCTGCCACCACCAGTGGAAGTTGACCCCGGCCTAGCATCACTCCTTGGTGAACAGGAGCGATGTTGATGGGCCCCCTGCTGGGCGACGTCAGATGCTCTCGTGCTTCGTGTAGCACGAAACAATGAATCTCTCTCTTCAGGACTATCTGCATCACATTTCAATTTCTAATTCTAATTTTCTTTCAAATTTCACATTTAAAATTCAAATTCAATTTTCAAATTCTATTCCAAATTTGACATTTCAATTTCAAATTCTATTTTCAAATTCTATTCCAAATTTCACATTTCAAATTCAAATTCTATTTCAAATTTCACATTTCAAATTCAAATTCAAATTCAAATTTCGATTTCAATTTCAAATTTCAAATTCAATTCCAAATTCAATTTCAATTTCAAATTCAATTCCAATTCAAATTCAAGGCCACCACTGGACTAGAGTTTGCTCCTATTGATCCTCAGCCATCGAGTGAGAGGAAGGTTCCTAGAATCATTGTTTTAGATGATGACAATGTTTCTTAGTTTAGGATTATTTCTCAGGGATCATAGGCATATATGAATTGTGGTTTTTTTAAATAATCCTTAAAACATAAGAGAATGGCGATGAAATCATATACTTGTAAAAAAAGGAAATATCTAATTATTTTTTAGTTCACTAAATAATTAGTTATTTACTTCTTAGCTTAGTCTTGTGTGTTGGTGTTGGAATCATTTGCATCTATGTTTATAGATTATGTCTTGTATTTGTGAAAGTATCAAAGGAGTTCAATGTTATGTTTTGGATTTGTGAAAGTATCAAATAAACATTATTACATAGAATACATTGAGTAGAAATTTCAATCAAAGTCTTGACTCTTCATGCACAAGCATGAGTCCCATTGGGATTGGGCAAGAACTAAGAAGAAGAAAATTGGGGTCATTTGGTGGCTTTAAAAGTTGTTTGACTAAACCAACTTGAGATTCTATTTGACTAAGCAAAATTGAGGTGTTGTTTGGCTAGATGAGTTCACATCAAACCATTGTCAAATTTTCAAATCTTTTGATGTCATTTGGATAAACTTGGTAACTATGGAATAGGGATTTCTTCTATTCTATCATGATTTTCTCCACTGCAAATCTAGAAATGGAGGTTTATGGAGGCATCTTACAATCACCAATGTTTGCAAAAAAATTGCTACTGCATCAGTGGCTTAGAGAGGGCTTAGAAAGTAAAGGATTTAAAGAAGAAATAGGTCTAAGAAGCAATTTTTTTCTCAAGAAACCATTTCCTAACTCTAAAAATAAGAATGGGCACAACAATGAGGTTGTTCATCCCATCCTCACTTTTATGTTGTTTCCTCAGCAAAATGTGAACCTTTATTATGTTTCTAGTAATCAAGCTTTGTCTTCCTCAAATCTCATGTTTCTAGTAATTGAGCTTTGTCTTCCAAATTTTCAATCAATTAGTTCTTGTGAAGTTAGGGTTACATGGCACTTGTGTCAACCTAATCCTTTCTTTCCCTTTTCCACATCTCCATTGGGATGGTTTTTGGTACTCAAACCATTAGTGACTTCAAGAACTTGGAAGGGGTCTATTTCTATCTATGGATTTTGGCTTCTCACATTAGCTATGGATTCTTACTTTGTGTAACATACTTAGTAGCCTCTTTTCACTATTGATTCCATGGGGCACTCCATAATCCACCATCACCACATTGAATTTCTTCACTATGGTACCATTATGTAACCTCAACATTCTTATAATAAACTAATTACAAAATACATATGTACATTAATGGAGATTATGCAAAGTTAATTTAACAATGCACTCCATTTATGAATCCATAAATATAAATACAAACTTATGCATGCAACCATATGTCACATTCAATATAAATTCCACATCATATTTTATAATTAAAAGAGAATGCATGCATTAGGAGCACATGTGCATTCTTGAAAGTGCTACATGATTCTAAGCATACAAATAGTAGGAACACGTGCATGTTACTTTGTGTATATACAAACAAAAAAAATAAGGTTGATTACTATTTTTTATTTGACCCTCCCATACCAACAACAAATTTCGTATGAGGTAATATGAGCTTGTTCTAGGAGGACCTATAGTCATCCATTGCCAATTTCCAAGGAGCATTTCCAGAAGTTTTATTTGTCTAGCCATTTTTATAATTTTTACATTTTAGAAATGTCCATATTTTTAAAAAGGTGTTTTTATTGTTGAATTGTAGTTTGTAATCCACAATGATGGTGGAAAAATCTAATCCAAACACATGTAGTCTAGTCCAACAAAATGCATTTGTAGTGGCTTATCATTCAAAGACATCATCTAATGATGTTAGGCCACCTGATGTTGGGAATTTTTCCAAGCTATCCATTATGGTTCCATGCCAATTTATCTTCATTGATGCTCACATTGTGGACATACTTTTCATGGCCTATGAGAGGATCCTATTTAGGACAATTTATTGGATGAGGTTAGTATGCCTTAATTTTTATACTTTCTTTGCTTATATATTTATTGTTGCATTTGATATTTAGTATACCTGAATTTAAAGTATTTGTAACTGTATTTGTATTCAGTGTGTGTAATTGCTATGAGATAACACCCTTACATCTAGGCGACATGATGCCCCATCTCCTAGACTTTATGTAGAAATCAATGGATCTTGTTCCCTTGGGGATCCTCACTCCCAAGTATTATACACAATAAAATAACTATTATACTTTTAAACCATTTAACTGTATCATCCCAAATTTTGGACTTGTTGATGTATATGTAACTTCGGAATGTATTTCACATATATGTATATTGTATTCCTATAGAGATGTTATTATTCCTCTATACGGAAGTGGTTGTATTCCTATAAAGATGTTATTATTCCTCTATATGGAACTGTCGTCATTTATATTGTAAGTGTCTTAACTTATACTTGATGGGTTATTAGACCACCCTATTGGGGGTCGGCCATGTGGGTCAAAGGGTTATTAGACCACCCTAGTGGGGGTCGGCCCAATCAGCATTATGTTAAGTGGTTAAGTTGAGGCCGACCTACTTGAGTAAAGGTCAAGTCAAGTTAGTGTATAAATAAAGAGTGTGTCTCTCTCATTTTACACATTCTATTCTCTCACTCACACTTGGGAGAGTGGTGCACTTGTGGAGGAGGAGGCTCTGTTGCTAGGAGAAGACTATCTCTTGTATTCTGGTTGTATCATTGCTCTATCTATCTCTGAGGAATTTATTGGGGTTTTTCACCTTTATGGTTTTCCCCAAGTAAACTCTGTGTCTCTTGTGTGCTTGCATTATTGTGTCAATGATTGATATGCTGTACATGTTGTTCTCTCAGTTAAGATCCTAGATAAGATTGAAGTAAATTCTGAAAATTTAACATGGTATCAGAGCTAGCTAGAAAGAAGGCATGATATGGCATGTATGACACTTGTTGCACTTACAATGCTAGGGCTTGATATAGCAAAAACCAGTCATCGTAGAACTTTCGCTATAAATCCATTTTGGCGAAGTTGTTGGATCTGAAACTTTTACAGGTCGAATACCAGATCCCCATGTACCTTGTTTCCACAGGAAAACCTCTAATTTGTTATACTTTATGATTTATGATCTGTCCAATATAGGGTTTCTGCCTCTTCCAGATCTGAGTTAAAATAAGGTGACCTTGGGAAAAAGGTCATAACTTGGGCTAGGAAGCTCCAAATGAAATTTTGTAAAAAGTGACAGGTAGTACACAGACGGTACTATCTGAAAAGAAATTTCAAAGGTTGAAGTTGAACCAGTGACACGTGGCACGCTGTACAAGTTCGCTCTCCTGTATTATCCCATAAACAGGTCATGTTGCGAAACATTGCATAAATATCGCTTAGAGAATCCAATTGAGGTTAGACCTGTTGGGATGGAAAGATAACAGGCCGGGCTATCTCAGGAAAAAATTTCAGAGCCCGAAGTTGAACCAGTGACATGTGGCACTCTATACAAGTTTGCTCTCCTGTATTATCCCATAAACAGGTCACGTTGCGACACTTGGCATATCTCTCTCTTAGAGAATCCAATTGAGGTCAGACCTGTCGGGATGGAAAGATAACACGTTGGGCTATCTCAGGAAACATTTTCAGACCCTGTGGACTGAAAAGTTCAGAGTTACACCAGAAACAATCAGGTACATATTTATGTCAAAACAAAATTATTTTTGAGCACCTCCATTCATGGCTTCCGGAATTTAGGGCTTCGGAGAAAGCTAGAATTTTTGTAATCGGAGACCACGGCTAGATGCTACTCATCAAAATCGAAATTTAGAGACCAAGATCAGATTTTTTGGTTGGACAGAAGGCCGGGCTTGATCAAACCCCAGTTCGGGACTTTGATCAGAAAGATGGAAAATTAGGGCTTCTGAAAAAATTGGAATTTTGGAAATCTATGACCACAACTGGAAGCTCCTCAGAAAAATCGAAGCTTAGAGCTTTGAATCAAATCTTTTGGTTGGGTGAAGCTCCGGGAAACTTAAACCCTAATTCAGGGTCCTCCCTAGTGAATCCGAAAATCTAAAAGGCAATTTCGAGGGGTGAAACTTTGCAGTTTTCAAATTTTGAATATACCAACTTGATCAGCTCATCAAGGCGCATATTTCTATAAATTCAAAGTTTGAATTTTTGGGGTTTCTCTGAAAAACCCTAATACAACTCCAGATCCAGTTCCTGCAAATCAAGTGGATTGGTTTAATCCTAAAAGAGGATGGATTGGTCACCTGCATAAGTGAAGAAGTTTCTGTTTCAGAGGGAGATGAGGCTAAGGCCTTCCATAAGAAGATTACAAGCAATCTAGACAGGTATGGCTTACAAGTATGTTTCATGGTTAAGTTTATCATATGTTTGTCTTCATATCATTACAGTACAATCTTGATTAATTACTAGACTTGTCATATCACCTTAATAGAAGATATTCATTGATTAAGGTTTTGACACTTATGAATGTACTAATGCATTGTGATGTTGTATGAGGTTTATGTTGTTCGCTAACATAAAAGGTACACCAAGAAAGACAAATCATGTTATACTTCAAGAACATATGATCATGGTGACATGAAGACAAAGATTCATCCATTGTCATGGATCACATAGAAGATCTAATTTCGAGGTATGTATAACTTGGTCCTACAATGGTTAACCTATGAGACATGCAGGTTACTAGCACAAGTCACTGAAGAGAACCAGAAGACATTATGCGGGTATGTTAGACATAACTAGCTAGCATGCTAATCCAGGTATGTTTTTTTTCCTATATCAAGCTAGAATCCTACCTTGTGTTAGGATCTTATACTATTGTGTTGTTGATAATGATTATTCATGAAGTCATAGGTTTGAATAGTCATGGTTGTATGCATATTATGTTTCTTACCATAATTGATGATATGACTAACCAGAAGAATCATGAAGGTATAGGTTTGAGTAATCACGGGTTCATGCATTAATGATTTAACTAATCAGAAGAGTCGTAGGATCAAATAAGAATATGCATGAGTGGAAGAAGACTTCCTTGAAACCTTGAATACTAATGTTTATTATCTGTGAATGATCATGACTATGCATGTTTAAGATTATTGTGTTTTGATAGTATTAAGATTATACTAATAAATGTGTGATTATGTATGAGACCTCAAGGATAACACAATGATGATACTAATAAGCATGCATAGTGATTAAGGATGGATCTAAGTTGAAGGACAGGTAATCCAGGAAGCCAAGATCAAGAGGGAGCACACTCCAGTTGTTCCTACAAGAAAACAAAGGAGCACACTTCAGCAGTTTCTGCAAGGATGCAGATATTCAGAGGGAGTTGACCACTTCTCACAATCCACATCATAATGGAGTTGCAAAGATTCAGAGGGAGTCCACCCAGCAAACAAACAAATATAAGTATTTGAATTTTCATTACTTGCATATTTTATTGTTTAAATAATACTGTTCAATAATGTATATACTGATGTTTCTAGAATTAGGTTGTGTATTATGCATATTAGAATAGTTGCATTGATGAATAGTATACTACTAATATACATTGGTAAGTGGCCTATGGCACTGTACAACATTCCATTACTACTTATCTAGAATGAAACCTCTTTGCTGACATGTTGGGAGTTATGCACACTCTTAACAATGTTCTGGTAGAGATTGGAAGGCATCTAGAAAGTTACGGGATATGGATAAATGTTGTATTGAAGCATTGGCTAAGATAATTGCATGACTGTATGACATATTTCTTAATGTGTAAGAATTTGTTTTGAACTATGAGCTATTTTCTAATTATGCAATTTAACTTGTTGTGTAGGAAAGATCATATACCATCACCTACAAAAGAAGGACTACAACATTTGTTCATCAACAAATTTATCTCTTGAAAATATTGAAGATATTGAAGTTTCCAGGATCTGGGAAGATTGCCATGATTGAGGAGTACCAGTCGATCATGAAGATGTTTGGGATGCAGTCCCAAGACCTGAAGGGGAGTCTGTAGTGACTTCCAAGAGGATCTACAAGATCAAGCATGCTGTAGGTGGTAGCATAGAGACTTTTTCTCTTGTATCAGAATAGACTTCCATTAGATCAGTACTTGCTTTGGCTGTAGTGATGAAGTGGAAGATACACCAGATGGATTGCAAGACAACTTTCTGTAGTTCAAGAAGATGTGTACATGGAGCAGCCACTTGGTTATGAGACACATGATAGGGAGTCATATATATGTAGAACTTGGTATGGTAGGATAGACAACTTTCTATCCAGTTTGGGCTTTACCAAGAGTAAAGCGGATTCCAACCTTCACTACAAGGTTGAGGAAGGAAATCCAGTGATACTACTATGTGGATGACCTGTTTGTAATAGGTGATGATAGTTTGATTGTCGACACGCAGAGGAAGATTGCTGCCGATTTCGAGATGAAGAACTTGGGGATGATGCACTATTTGTTTTTGGCATGGAGGTGTGTCAGAGTGCAGATGGAATCTTCCTTGGACAAGGGAAGTATGCAGTAGAGATCCTGAAGAGGTTCGGGATGATGGACTGCAAGGATATGGCCACACCTATGGCATTGAACATGAAGCTTCTGTGTGATGCTTCATCTGATCCGGTTGATGTCATGATGTATCGTCAGATGATTGGGTCCTCTATGTACGTCATGAACACGAGACCATATATTTGGTTTGGGGTGAACACATTGAGCTAGTTCCTGACGGATCCAAGAGATGTTCACCTGGTTGCTGTAAAGCATATTCTGAGGTACCTAAAGGGTACGATTGATTATGGGCTCAAGTATGATGCGAATCAAAAGTTTAACCTGTAGGGTTATGTTGATTCAGATTAGGCAGGCAGTGTTGCAGATAGGAAGAGCACATCTAGGTGTTGCTTCAGTATGGGATTAGGTGTGATCTCTTGGTTTAGCAGGAAGCAGTCCCGCATAGCACTAAGTACAGCCGAAGCAGAGTATGTTGCAATGGATGAGCAGGTTGCAGATGTATTGACTAAGTGTAGTTTGAGTACTTCAAAGAGAGGCTTGGTGCACTTCAGATCGAGTTTCCTCCCAAAGGGAAGTGATGAGTCCGGAAGATGTAGATGCACATCAGATTTCCTGACATGGTTGATGTGTTCACCCTTGGTCGTGATGTAATTGCTGAGCCATTTTTTACATGGTGGTAGATGTGTTCTCTCATGGTGTAAAAGTAAGGGCTGGATCCTTCCCCGAATGGTGGTAGATGTGTTCTCCCATGTCAGTGGTGTAAGTGATGGATGATGTGCATCTGGGCTGTGCTTCATGAACGATGAGATGATCTGAAGAGGATGATGCTATGATGATCAGGAGGATCATGCATGATGAACATTAGGACGATGCTCCAGTTACTACTCTGTGTATGCATCATGTTGGATGCTGGATCATTTATATGTATATGTATGTACGCATCATGTTGGATGCTGGATATGATTAGTTGGATCATGTATATGTATGTACACATCATGTTGGATACTGGATATGATCAGTTGGATCATTTATATGTATGTACGCATCATGTTGGATGTTGGATATGATCAGTTGGATCACTTGTATGTATTTTTGTATATGCATCATGTTGGATGCTTGGACCATGTATCTGTATATGTATCAGGTGGATATATTGTATGATCAGGTGGATCATATATGGTGATATGTATCATGTATTTGTATTTGTATCAAGTGGATACACTATATGATGAGGTGGACCATGTATGATGATATGTATTAGGTAGATACTTGGTATGCATCAAGTAGATGCATTGTATGATTAGGATGATCATGGATGACGAGCTTCGAGATGTTGCTCCAGATGACATGCAGCAGGATGTTGCAGTGATGATGATTAGGATGATCATGTGTACATCAGGATGATGTATGGTGAGCATCAGGTTGATACTCTGTGGTCGTGGAACAGGTTGTGCAGATAAGCATGTAATTTGTGCCCTGGGAGATTTGCAGATAGTCTTTTGAGGTTTTTCCTATGGCATGTAATTTGTACCCTGGGATATTTGGAAAATGCTCTTTCGAGGTTTTGCTTGGGAGGACATATAATTTGTGCCCTCGGAGATTTGCAGATAGTCTTTCGAGGTTTTTCCAATGGCATGTAATTTGTGCCCTGGTATATCTGGCAGATGCTCTTTTGAGGTTTTGTCCTATGGCGTGTAATTTGTGCCCTCGGAGATCCGATAGATTGAGCCGTGTGCTCATAATCAGTCCTGGGATGCTCTTTCGAGGTTTTGCCATGACCACATGTAATTTGTGCCCTGGGAGATCCAATAGGTTGAGCCTTGTGCTCGTAATCAGTCATGGGATGCTCTTTCGAGGTTTTGTGGTGACCACATGTAGTTTGTGCCCTGGGAGATCTGATAGGTTGAGCCTTGTGCTCATAATTAGTCCTGGAATTCTCTTTCGAGGTTTTGTGGTGCGGTCACATGTAATAAGTCCTGGTGATTTGGACAGGATGAAAAAGGCCTCATATGCTCTTTAGGGTTCTTGCTAGTCAAGAGACTCTTTTAAGGTTTTGTGACGCATGTAATAAGTCCTGAGATTTCCACAGTATGGCTAGTGATGACGAAGACCTGCAGGTGGTGGGCCTACATCCATTATGAAAAAGGACTGGATCTGTAGAACTTACTATGATGAGTAGATTCAGAGATTGATTGAGATAGCAGCAGCAGTTATGATGATCCAGAGAAGATGACTTGTGCTAGAAGACCTGTGTCGAGAAATACCTTCCTAGTTAAGAGGGAGTGTTGATGTATATGTAACTTCAGAATGTATTTCACATATCTGTATATTGTATTCCTATAGAGCTGTTATTATTCCTCTATACAGAACTGTCGTCATTTATATTGTAAGTGTCTTAACTTATACTTGATGGGTCATTAGACCACCCTATTGGGGGTCAGCCATGTGGGTCAAAGGGTTATTAGACCACCCTAGTGGGGGTCGGCCCAGTCAGCATTATGTTAAGTGGTTAAGTTGAGGCCGACCTAGTTGAGTAAAGGTCAAGTCAAGTTAGTGTATAAATAGAGAGTGTGTCTCTCTCTTTTTACACATTATATTCTCTCACTCACACTTGGGAGAGTGGCGCACTTGTGGAGGAGGAGGTTCTGCTGCTAGGAGAAGACTATCTCTTGTATTCTGGTTGTATCATTTCTCTATCTATCTCTGAGGAAGTTATTGGGGTTTTTCACCTTTATGGTTTTCCCCAAGAAAACTGTGTGTCTCTTTTGTGCTTGCATTATTGTGTCCATGATTGATATGATGTAGATTTGCTGTACATGTTGTTCTCTCAGTTAAGATCCTAGATCAGATTGTAGTAAATTCTGAAAATTTAACCGGACTAACTATTTTGTTGTCATACTGGGCCATGACCCCAGAACATATGTTTTATTTTGAGTATTGGGCATGAGCACTAGCACCTATGATTTATTCTTTTATATATTGACATATCAGGCATGGACCCTGACTGACTTCTTTATTTGAGTATATACTGGGCACGAAGGCTCCAATGATTTAGTGATGTTCTTCAGCTTTGATATGGGTACAAACCCTAATATACTAAGATGATATTTTTTTTCTGACTATGCAGAGCTATGATTTTACATAATCTAACTTATGAGTGTGTTGAGCATGGACTCAGAAACACACATATAACCTACGTACTGGGAATAAGCCCTAATGTACCTAGAAGAATCTTTATGTACTAGGAGTAAGCTGTCATGTCCCAAATTTGGTATTGGGTCACAATGGCCTAATCACATTGGCCCTATTCATTAGAGTTTGTCAAATTGATGCTAAAGGTCAAATAATTGCCAAGGAGAAAAATTACTAGTTTCCTAGGTTTGGGGTGGAAGCTTTGGGATTTGGAATAATGGGGATAATAAATGATGTTTGAACATTAGAATGGAATAAATATTTAATAAAGGAGCTAAATAAATATATACAAGTTAAAATAATAGTGGCATTTCATCATGAAGACACATGGAGGAAGTGGGACCCACATATGGCTAGATTTCCCCACTACATTTGGCATCATTCTCTCACCAATTCGAATTCAAGGTGAATGGTAACATACTTGGGGGAGTCCAAAAGGTATTACTCATGGCATGACTCATCCAAGGTCGAAATATAGAGGAAGAGTAACTCCCATGGAAGAGGAAGAGGCAATTTAGAGCTAGTGAGACACTTGAGCTAGATTCCCTAGCTCTATGACAACAATGATGAAGATGCTATGACACCTATGACACAAATCAGACCCGAAGGATGACATATGACATATATGACATGTCAGGGCTAAAAATAGACTCCAAGAGGGCGCTCAAGGGTGTTAGGGCATCTAAGATGCTTCCACATGTGATTTGGTGGAAGTGGGAGACTAGGAATTGTTGTACAAGTGGCGTTCTTTGGAATCTCTTCCCAACTTGAGTTGGCATGAGTCTCTTGGAAGGAATTCGACCCATGGAGGCCATTAGAACTTTATAAATGTCAATAACAAAGAATGAAACCATCTTTTGATCATTTGTAGAATTTGCAATTGCATTTGTGAAGAGGAAGAGCTAGTGGATGACTAGTTTCTTGCCTTAGCCAATTTCGAGGGTGAAAGATTCCCATCCAAGTTGGTAACTGGAAAGGCCATTCAGACCTTTCATTTGGAGCTTTAATGGAGTCTTTATTTGCAGGTGTAAGCTATAGGGAAGCTCATGGTTTCTTCTATTGTATCTCACTCCTTCAACCATTTCCAGTTTTGATGGCATATTCTTGATCCTTGAGGGAGGGCGTTTTTGGTGAGATATTGTACTCTTTGGGGAAGCTTTTAATGCCCAATTTCTTTTTTAATATGAATTAAATACTCTGTTCTTCATCTCCAAAAAGTTTTAGGTCTAAATTCCAAGTAGAAATGTATAAATCTCATTTTTAATAGAAGAACAATGCCATTTCCCCACTACCTTGTTGTGAGCCAATGTATTGATGATGATTTCGAATGAATGGATGATTATCTGATATATTTGTGATCAATATACTTCCATGGATGTCTTATACAAGTTTCATGTACTGTACTTGAGCATTTGAAGCATTTTTACTCAGTTTAGTTGTATTGGGAGGTGAAATAGTGCCATTTCCCCAAGGGTCGAATAGGGGATTTTTGCAGTTGAATGGGAAAGGGTGAGAACAGTTGTAATAATCGATTAATGGTGAATATGAGACTTTAATAAAATACTTAACATATTACATACCTCTGTTCATAAATTTGAGTGGGTTTGGAGGCATTGGGGAAGCCATTTTCAGTACTTACCCCAGGGGGATTCGAACCCCAAATTACTAGTAAAATTGCATAATTTGTTCAGAATCTTAAGAGAGTTTGCAGAGGTATTTTGGTGGACATATGTCATCCATAAATATCATATTCAATTTATAATATCATTCATACACCTTCCTTGAATATTTGAAGGCATTTGGAGTCAATTTGAGACCTAGAGACCAATACTAGTCAAAGGAAAATCACTAGTAAAGTTACCTACATTGATCAGAATTGAAAGAGGATTTGAAGAAGTATTTTAAAGGTCCAAAGGAATCCCTGAAACACATATTTATGTTCTAATATCATTCATATACCTTCTCAGAAGATTTGGGGTCATTTGGGGCAAATTTGGGACCTAGAGATCAAAACTAGTCAAAGGTCTAACTAGGGAAAAAAGTGAAAAATTGCCATTTTAATAAAATTCCTAACAAGGGACATTATAGTGGTATCAGAGCATGATCTTGGCACCTGATGTGGTCTAATGTTCATGAGGACAAGAATTCAGGTACCACCATTAGTTATTGAAACCAAAAGTGCTTTTGTTGAAGAAAAAAAAAAGTAGGAGAAGAAGAGAATTTTTTTTTAGGAAACTATGACTATGGATGAAATGGGAGCCTCATATGATGGTGAGGAGCATATAAAAATTATGAAAACAATATTTGAAGATATGACCAAGCAACTTAAGGAAGGATTCGAATTGTTTTCTATCGAACTTGTGGAAAAAATTATTGATTTTAAGGAAACCAAGGGGAAAAATGCATCAGCTTGCTTGAATGAGCAAAAGGAAGAGACATCACAAGATCATGAAGAATATTCTATTGAAAATATGGAAGATCATTTCGAGACACCTTCTAGCTTAGACATGAACCAAAGAGAATCTACTGATGGATGCTTAAACTATGAAGGAGTACCTACTGATGGGTGCTCACACCTCTATGTTGGTGACATAGAGATCACTTTTGAAAGTGTTGCTACAAGCCCAAGTTCCATTAAGCATGATAATGAAGACCTTGTAGCAGTTGAAGAAGAACCAAGATCAACTTCCCAATCACCACTTGAGCTTCATGAAGTTGGTCCAAGAAAAAATGAAGAAGATGAGGAGGTTCATTTGCAAGAGCCTCATTTTCTTGAAGGGTCCTTAAAGATGAATGAAAAGAAGATCCAAGAGTCCCTCAGCATTCTCCATGACACTCAAGCATTGGTGTCAAATTCTTGTTGGAGAGCTACTTCATTGGAGGAAACATCCTTCCTTGAAGACATGGAGAAGATTCAAAGAGCAATGTGCCACATCAAAGGTAATTTCATGTCTTTTCTTTTTGATAGAAACCATTTGTTTGAGCTTAATGAATTGTTACATGATGCATACTTGAAGAATAATGAGGATAATCATAAGCTCACAATTCAAAATGAGCAACTTCTTGAAAAGTTGCAAGGTACTTGTTTTTCCTCTTATGTTTCAGATTGTCAAATGGTAGATTGTTTGGAGGATTCTCATGACATGGTGGATCATGAGAAATGTGAAAATTTGAATGTTCTTGATGTGTTTGAAGATGAACTTGAAGAGATCCAAACACTTGATGTGGTGGAAGAGGAATTTGAATTGTCTCTTGATGAAGGTTATGCAATTTTTAAAGAAGAGCATGATTCCTCTACATTGGAACCAAACTATGACAAAGAGTTTACACTTTTGAAGGAGTTGCATGATACTACCCATATGGATCCTTCCCATGATGAAACTTCAGTACTTTTTGAACATTTGGGTGATTTGGTTCATTCTCCTACATCCTACAATTCCATGTTTTGCAACATTAGTCTCAATGAAGTATGGGTGAAAGGGTTCTTTTTGATGGTGCCACATGAGGAGTATGGAACTCCTAGATTTACATTTTATGATGATATGGTTGGAGCACATTCTTATTCACATTTGCAGCAGCATCCTTTGTTACTTTATGATGATGCACATCTACCTGGATGCACGTATGATATGCATTTGAGTCACTTGAAGACTCATGGTTTTTCTTGCTCAACACTTGATTCATTTGATGTTGGAGGAACTTCATCCAGCAATTGGGTGAATAGATTTATGATTGGAGAACATTTTTGTTGGAAGAGACATACTTTGTTATATCTTTATGATGATCACATTCAAGGATGTATGGGTGAGACTTCTTTGAGTCATTTGAAGTCTCCTTGTTTTTTCTGCTCATTATTTGGTTCAGATTTTAGTGGAGATTCTTCATTCACTTCTTGGATGAAAGAATACATGGCTGAATATTTTGATGCATATCACATCCTTTTGGAGCAGCTTTATAGGACATGGGATACTCACCTATGTCATTGGAGCAGATTTGATTTGTCACTTGAAGCTTGTATGCACTTGGAAAACGGTGGTCTACTTGCTTGGAGGTATAAGCACTTTCATGATTCTTTGATGAAGCACCTCCTTGATATTCATTTTCATTATGTAGTTATGTACTTTGATGATATATATTTTGTACTCATGATGTTTGGAAGAATGCATATAAGAAAATGGGATCCAGGAATCCTCTTAACTAATGGTGTGGGTTGGGGAGCACTCTTAATTATTGGGATGCAATACAAGCAATGGGACCCTGGAATAATTTTTATCTCATTGGTTTCAATTTTTTTGGGGAAACAAGCAGTATGGGAGATGGATTTCCCCACTTAATAAAGTGATTTTTGTCAGAGTAGCGCAGTAGCAAGCATGGTGGTTCCTCTCTAAAATCTTCATGGAAACTCAAATACTCAAGGTTGGGCAATTCAATGGCAACTTCAAAGAATTATACAGAAAGCAGGTTCTTCAACACCCATGTTTAAAATTGCTTGAGGACAAGCAATATTGGGAAGGGAGGATTTGTCATGTCCCAAATTTGGTATTGGGTCACAATGGCCTAATCACATTGGCCCTATTCATTAGAGTTTGTCAAATTGATGCTAAAGGTCAAATAATTGCCAAGGAGGAAAATTACTAGTTTCCTAGGTTTGGGGTGGAAGCTTTGGGATTTGGAATAATGGGGATAATAAATGATGTTTGAACATTAGAATGGAATAAATATTTAATAAAGGAGCTAAATAAATATATACAAGTTAAAATAATAGTGGCATTTCATCATGAAGACACATGGAGGAAGTGGGACCCACATATGGCTAGATTTCCCCACTACATTTGGCATCATTCTCTCAACAATTCGAATTCAAGGTGAATGGTAACATACTTGGGGGAGTACAAAAGGTATTATTCATGGCATGACTCATCCAAGGTCGAAATATAGAGGAAGAGTAACTCCCATGGAAGAGGAAGAGGCAATTTGGAGCTAGTGAGACACTTGGGCTAGATTCCCTAGCTCTATGACAACAATGATGAAGATGCTATGACACCTATGACACAAATCAGACCTGAAGGCTGACATATGACATATATGACATGTCAAGGCTAAAAATAGACTCCAAGAGGGCAATCAATGGTGTTAGGGCATCTAAGATGCTTCCACATGTGATTTGGTGGAAGTGGGAGACTAGGAATTGTTGTACAAGTGGCGTTCTTTGGAATCTCTTCCCAACTTGAGTTGGCATGAGTCTCTTGGAAGGAATTCGACCCATGGAGGCCATTAGAACTTTATAAATGTAAATAACAAAGAATGAAACCAGATTTTGATCATTTGTAGAATTTGCAATTGCATTTGTGAAGAGGAAGAGCTAGTGGATGACTAGTTTCTTGCCTTAGCCAATTTCGAGGGTGAAAGATTCCCATCCAAGTTGGTAATTGGAAAGGCAATTTAGACCTTTCATTTGGAGCTTTAATGGAGTCTTTATTTGCAGGTGTAAGCTACAGGGCAGCTCATGGTTTCTTCTATTGCAGCTCACTCCTTCAACCATTTCCAGTTTTGATGGCATATTCTTGATCCTTGAGGGAGGGCGTTTTTGGTGAGCTATTGTACTCTTTGGGGAATCTTTTAATGCCCCATTTATTTTTTAATATGAATTAAATAATCTGTTCTTCATCTCCAAAATTTTCAGGTTGAAATTTCAAGTAGAAATGTATAAATCTCATTTTTAATGGAAGAACAATGCCATTTCCCCACTACCTTGTTGTGAGCCAATGTATTGATGATGATTTCGAATGAATGGATGATTCTCTGATATATTTGTGATAAATATACTGCCATGGATGTCTTATACAAGTTTCATGTACTGTACTTGAGCATTTGAAGCATTTTTACTCAGTTTAGTTGTATTGGGAGGTGAAATAGTGCCATTTCCCCAAGGGTCGAATAGGGGATTTTTGCAGTTGAATGGGAGAGGGTGAGAACAGTTGTAATAATCCATTAATGGTGAATATGAGACTTTAATAAAATACTTAACATATTACATACCTCTGTTCATAAATTTGAGTGGGTTTGGAGGCATTGGGGAAGCCATTTTCAGTACTTACCCCAGGGGGATTCGAACCCCAAATTACTAGTAAAATTGCATAATTGGTTCAGAATCTTAAGAGAGTTTGCAGAGGTCTTTTGGTTGACATATGTCATCCATAAACATCATAGTCAAGTTATAATATCATTCATACACCTTACTTGAAGATTTGAAGGCATTTGGAGTCAATTTGAGACCTAGAGACCAATACTAATCAAAGGAAAATCACTAGTAAAGTTACCTACATTGATCTGAATTGAAAGAGGATTTGCAAAAGTATTTTAAAGGTCCAAAGGCATCCCTGAAACACATATTTATGTTCTAATATCATTCATATACCTTCTCAGAAGATTTGGGATCATTTGGGGCAAATTTGGGACCTAGAGATCAAAACTAGTCAAAGGTCTAACTAGGGAAAAAAGTGAAAAATTGCCATTTTAATAAAATTCCTAAGAAGGGACATTACATAAGCCCTGAGGTACATTGAGTGTTGGGCATACGCCCTGGAGCACTCCAAGCTTGATAAACAAATACCAGATCTGAGGTAACTTAAATATTCTAGATGTGCCTCACAACCACATTCTAGCACTAGTATTGAGCAGAGGCTCTAGAATTGCACTAGCGTAACGCCCATGTGAGAGTTTCGAGTTAGAAGGCTCTGAAGAGAACTTGGGTTTACTGGATCTCAAAGTGTTGAGTCAGAAAAGACTCTGAATAGCACTTTTACTTTCATCACATTTATTTAATTTGTTTAAATGATTCATACTTTTATCCAACATCAAATACTGCAGGAACTACCATGTTAAACGAGGGAATCTGACATGCAAAGAGAGAGACTAGAGGTGCCTATCCTAGCTTACCCAAAAGACCATCCAAAGAAGTGGACCTTACCCTTAAGTTGTTAAAACTAAGTATCACGTAAAGATACAAGATTTAATATTATTATTAAGAATATTTAGTAAATAATGATGTGATTAATTAATTATAGAAGACATTCTTGCATATAGTTTTTGCATAGTGGGATGCCACATTATTTAATAGTATTAATAAAGTATTAATATTTAGTGGGAAACCACATTTATAAATAGTATTACTAAGGTATTAATACCTAGGCTAGAAATATTATTATTATAAGTATTGTTATCATAATTATTATGAAGAGCTTAAATAAGAAATCACTTATAGATTAAACAATTGAAAAAGTCTTAGTGCAAAAGACTAGATATGTATTAAATAATATCTTTTAAATATTATTTATTTAATTAAAAGAAACTAATTATTCCAACAGTCATAATTCAAGACTCCCCTACTTAAAGAGGGCAGATCCCAAGTTTTGGGGGATCATCTATCTTTTCCATTATCATTTCACTTATGGTAATGAGAGAGAAGTTTTTCTGCTCCAAGAAACTGAAGCAACTTCATATAATTTCAGATCTGAACAAGCAATAACCCTAGGACCTCTATCTCTTTTGCATGTTGGAATCCAACTCGGGGGGATCCATACAAAACTAGGAATGGTTGTAGGATCATGGTTGGGAGGAACATTGTAGTCCCAAAGTCATCCAGTTAAGGGGATCAATCTAACAGGTCAGCTAAGCAAAACACTTTTTTCCCACTAATTATTGTTTGAGTGTGCAGGTTACTACAATAGAGGAGCAAGCCACAAATCAATCAGGTATGAATTATTAAACCAACTATTTCCAATTATGTTGGCAGCTAGGCATTTTAATTAGGTTTTGTTATTACAGTATTGATTTCCCTCAATAGTTACAACATTTATTTCTTTCAAGGAGCAAGGGCCAATGTCCATGGGCTCTCTAAGTTGATTCTTTTATGACCATAGGTTTTCTTGAGAAATTAATGTTTCCGTTAAATAGAGTCTAAACTGAACTAACCTAAGGTCTAGAAGGACTAGCCTAGATAGGCTATGCTAGACACGCCAGTCATCATAAAACATAGAAAACCAAATCATTACGTAAATTTTTTATTGTGATTCTTGAAAGACTCATTTACCTTAATGTGTAATTTTATTTCTGAAATATCACACTGCATTGTTTTATGAAACAATTTGTATCTAAGGTTAAATTTCTTTTCTGCTACTATAATTATTTTTAGAAATTACTTGTTTTCTTCATGCTGAGGCTAAAGACCAAAACATAAATCGAAAGCTAGTCAACCCTACAGCATCCACACAGGCTGAAAAACTTCAAACTAAAACATGAGTACTTCATCCAATAAAACAAGGAACTTCTCCCCGCATTGTAAGTACCTACGAAATTGTTCAATTTCTAGAACAAGCGAAATACAACCAAGACCAAAAGAAAATGCAAATCTAGGTATCAATTCCTGTTGCCATCGTTTTCAAGATAGAGTTTCAAAACATCTACATAGAAGAGCATGTAAGCATACATATCATAGACAAATGTAGAGGCACTTTCTAGTAAAGCCACATCATTCCTTTTTCTACCAGAACAAACAAAAAACGCAGTTGCATTTTCCTGAAATTCAAACATTACTCATTCGGATTTGTTTTCTTACCTATGCGAAGCCATAAGCTACAGTCAACATCCAATCAACATAGGATCCACACTTCTTCCTTAAATTTAGCTACGATAGAGAAGAATGAATTGTAGATTATGAGTTTACACATTAAAATGAAAGAGAGGTGTCCTAGCCAGAACGCTTATGTTTTTATTTAAACATAATCCCCAAAGAGGCAACGTTTTCACACATAGAGTTACATCATTAAATAAGAAGAGTGTTCATTTCCCCAGTTCTTTTCAAAACCCTACAAATTAGATTCACACGAAGAGCAGGTAGCTATAGCTAGAAATCAAGAGAGAACGTTTCGAATCTGAACATGTCAAACCTTATTTTTTTTAAAACACATAGGTATTACCAAATTACAAAACCCTGAGAAGTTTACGCTACCTGTGACATTCTAACTTATCAAACAAAAGAACTTACAGAACTATATAAAACCCTCTACATACCAATACCCTAAGTTTTCTCATAAATTACAATTTTACACATCAAATTGGAAACGCAGAGCCCAGACTAACTATACATTGTTCAAATATAAATGGAGGGGACTTGTGCCCAAGTGATAGCAATCCTTTTTCAAAACCCCAAATATTACAGAGTGACAATTGACCACTTCCAGAACCAAATTAACCATTTCTTACATCAACCATGATAACCTCAAGAGTTTCGGCTACATCAACCACTCCACAAAAGAGTCCAGCCAATAGGAGACCCCTCAGGAACTCTAAAAAGAATACAGTGGGCCAAAGGCACCACAAGTTCCATCTACAAGAGTTTAAACACCCTTTCCCATACTAGAGACTAGGATGAGTGATTTGGAAGTAAGACCTGGACTTACCCCTTAAATGCCAATAACAATAGCTTTGGTCACCAGCTAGCATCCATTACTATGAGTGACAGTCTTCAACCTGTCAACAAAAGAACCAAGTGAAAAACCATAAGTCAACCTGAAGCAAAACGCAGATAGAAGAAGCATGAAGGAGACATTCAAAGTTAAGGGTGGAGTCTACCTGGCAGCATGGTTGTGGTATGTCCCCCATAGCAAATAAGAGTGCACCGACCACGAGCATAGTTCAGGTCAGGGCACTATCCCCTTCCAGTCGCAGTAGAGGAACCACTCTCATCCAAAGAGCTACAAAAAAATGACCCAAACAGAAAACGAAGTCCAAGACAAAACCCTCTTCCCTTTTTGGTGTACAGCTGGCTACTCATTCACATGAAGGTCCTTTCCAGCATTCAATGCTCCAACCAACACTTAAATTTTCTCGAAACTCCATCCTTTTCCATAGTGGGAAGCGCATTAGGGACAAAACCCCTCCTTTACCTTATTTCACAATTTTGTTTTTTGGCAAGAGCTAGTCCCTAGTATATGAGTAATCCATAAGTGCTAGACCTTAGCACTTGTACCCCTTAGTACTAGTTTTGGATTCAAAGTTCGATTTGGGTAGCTCACGAAGGAGAACATGAGTGTATACCTACAAACACATGAGATTAGTGCATTAGCAAATATTGCTAAGTAAGCCAGTCAGTTCCATTACTCACCCCTCGCCTCTCGACAACCACCGACAGTAGTTTTATCAACGTCAGATTGCCCAGATATTTTTTCCAACTTCCCTCCACACAAGTCCACCATGCCTGAAGATATCAATTAGACATTTATAAACTCATTTTGCATTTGATTCTTAAACAATAAAAAGGGAGGATCTTCTCTAGCATTAGTATACATGCCATAAAGATACATTATCCACCCTACCGTATCATTTCCGCAGAAAGACATAACTGTTAAAACTACCTTGTTACTATTCTTTCACTTTTTATGTTTCAGACAAGATATGAAGTAAGTTTACATATATATTTTCTGTTCTAGACCCTTTAATAATAAGAGAAGAATTTTTTTGGGGGGGGGACATTACAAGTGGTATCAGAGCTCAGTTACAAAAACTAAGTGACCTATTGGGCTCATTACAAACAAAACATTTGCTGTCGATACTCAGTAAACAAAAAAATACATTTAAATTTTATTTTTGTTTTATGTGAAAATAAACTAACATATTTTTCTGCTCTTTATACTAATATAACATTTCAGGTACAAACACTGTCTGAAAATGAATGTAGAACAATGCAGTAGCATACACAGAAACCTGAACTCACCACCCCGAGAGGAAGAGGTGGCGGTGGAACTAAAATAAGATTTGATGAAGTCTTTGCAAAATATGTAGGAAGAGTTCCAAAGTTTGTGAGATGAAAACATGCAGGAAAGAAGAGAGCAACAAGCCATAAATGAAGCTCTGCTTCAGACTTTAACAGGGGAAAAACCCCACGAACATCCCACACTCTCAGTCAATACTTTTAAAAAGGGAAACAATCATCCAAAGAAAAAAGGAAGTCCTAAGGGAGAAGAACAGGGTGAAAACATACCTGAATCAATGGAAGAGGACTGCAAGAATTCTTCCAACTATGAAGGTTCACCACCTGCTTGCAAGAAAATGAGGAAAAGTGACGACAGTTTACAAGGAGAATTCAGAAAGATAAAAGCCCCAACCTATGACGGAGAAATTAACTCGGGAGAGAAGGCTGAGGAGTGACTGCTAGGAATGAATAAGTACTTCAAAGTTCATAATTACTCCAGTGAAATGCAAGCCCAACTAGCCATATTCAACATGAATGGTAAAGCTGCCAGATGGTGGAGGGACTTGAAACACACCAAGGGACAAGAACTGATAAACATAACATAGGAAACTTTCAACAGAACATTCCAGGAAAAATATATGTCCGAAATATTCTTTGACAAGAAAATTAAAGAATTTCATGAGTTGAAAATGGGCTCCCTAACTATGGAGGCATTCATAAACCGATTCTTAGACTTGCTGCACTATGTGCCATACATTAAAGACAGGAAGGTCAAAATACAACAGTTCTTGGGAGGGCTACCACCACACTTTAGAGAAAAGATAGAGTTTGACATGCCCAAAAACCTTGATGTGACCTTACATAAAGCAAGACTGTGTTATGAACACGGACAGCCAAGGAATGAAAACATCAACAAAAATAGAGATAGGTTCAGAACCTTCTCGGACAATCGCAGACCGGGTTTTAGACCTCCACCTTATCGGAAACATAACAGCAGTTTTCCACCCAATAGAGGCTTCAACCAACCTCAAGCATGAACAAGTGCACCCCCACCACCTGTCAATAGGCCAGCTTTCAACAAAGGAACAAAAGTTGTCCCACCAACTGTTTCTTGTTGCAAATTCCAAGGGCCCCACTACTATAGAGACTTCCCCAACAAAACAGATGGATTTTTACACAACGTCCAAGCAGAACGTACCATTGGAGACATGGAAAAGACACCCAGGATTTATGCCGCTCTTGATGGCCGACAAGCAGATCACCAAGCCACCATGGTTGAGATTGAGGGTAAGATCTCTAACACAACCATTTCAGTTTTAATAGATCCCAGCGCTTGCCAAAGTTATATATCCCCTAAGTTAGTGGAAACTTGTAAGTTGAACCAAGAGCCTCATGAGAAACCGTGTCTGGTATAACTAGCCACCGGTACCAAACAAAAGGTCTCCGAGTTAGTTAAAGCTTGTGAGATAGACTTAAACGGTTTCCAAACTAGGATAGAATTAAACATTCTACCTCTAGGGTCATATGATCTACTTATCGGCATGGATTGGTTAGAAGAACACCAAGTCCTACTAGATTGCTTAAATAAATCATTAGTTTGCAGGGATGACTAGGGGAATCAGAAGACGATTCAGGGTATCCCTAAGAAAGTGCCAGTACGGCAGATCTATGCCTAACAAGCAAAGAAATGTATCATAAAAGTTTGCAAACTCTTTGCCGTCAATATCCAAAACATAGAAACTGATAGGGAACAGAAGTTCGAAGACTTCCCAGTACTCGTAGAGTTCAAGGATGTATTTCCCGAAGAAATACTGGGATTACCATGCAAACGAGACTTAGAATTTGCAATCGAACTAACACCTGGGTCAGTACCAGCTTCTAAAGCCCCATACCGCATGAGCACACTAGAATTGGTGGAGCTCAAGCTTTAGTTACAAGAGTTAATAGAAAAAGGGTACATTCGACCAAGTGTGTCCCCTTGGGGCACACCGATACTCTTCGTTAAGAAAAAAGACGGAACGATTCGAATGTGCATCTATTACCGCCAACTTAACAAGATGACCATAAAAAACCACTACCCGCTACCTAGGATCGACGACTTGTTTGACCAAGTCAGAGGAGCAAAGATCTTCTCAAAGATCGACTTGCGATCTGGATACCATCAAGTGAGGATCTGTGATGAGGATATCAACAAAACCACATTTCAAACCCGTTACGGCCACTACGAGTTCGTAGTGATGCCCTTTGGGATGACGAACGCATCGGCCAACATTATGTGCATGATGAACAACATATTTAGTAAATACCTCGATAAGTTTGTTCTAGTCTTTATTAATGACATTTTGATCTACTCCAAGAAAGAAGTAGAACATGAGTGTTAGGAACCTATGTAAACCCTTCTCTTTGCTATGTTAGTATATTGTTATTGGACGCATATGCTTTGTAAGTCGTCCCGTAGTATTTGTTGATCCGTAGTTTATACTAGCCCATAGTATTGACCCATAGTATTGGACGCATATGCTTTGTAAGTCGTCCCGTAGTATTATATGTCCCATGGTTTTGACTCATGGTATTGGGCATAGACTTAGTATATAAGTGTGTGTTGAGCTCATTGAAGGCACCGTGAAGTTAATTGTATTGAGCTTGCTCAAAGGAGGTTGCCCCCTCTAAGTGGCATGTGATCAATATAAAAGTGATTCTGTTCTATTATTTCTGCTATTTCGCATATTCTTAGTAATTAATTGTTGCAGGTGCATCTCATCTGGTATCAGAGCACTTTCCTTGGCACAAGTGGGAATTTTTTTTTTCTTTTTTTGGGCGGTGACTTTCAGATCAATTTCTAAAACTTTCTGCACAAAATTAGAAGAAACCGATTGCATATCTGAATTCCTCTTTCAAAAATAAGCAATTTCAAAAAAAAAAATCATCTCATTTGGAGTTCTAAAAGTGGAGATATCGCGGATTTAAAATCAGCAATTTTTCAGAATTTCGGTGACGGCCGCAGAAATTGCAGCGAGAAAATCTTTTGACCGAGTGCCCAGATTTCTATTCTGCTTTCATGGCTAGAAGCAGAGTGGTTGTTCTAGTTCCGGAAATATGCTATAATAGCGATTCTGAGCAATATAGATCCAGTTTTTGAACATTGGGTGGAATTTCTGCCCAAATTTTTTCTGTTGCAGGTTCGGATTTGGGAATCATCCCTATCCGCTTAACTATGGGAAGTACTTGGGCATAAGCCCTAAAAATCATTGTGAGGAGTACCACAGGAACCCCGAAGTAGCTGGCCCATTGAGAGGACCTGCCAGCGAAAAGGGCAACGACCCCTACCTGATTGACTAGTTTCCACCCGTGAGGTAAACCAAGAGCTGTCGTTTGTGGCAAAGCGGTTATCAGTTTTACCTGAGCCGTGGAGTGAGGGGTACTGCCCCAATACGCAAGCCATCAGACAGCATTGGTGGCCGAGTGAAACCCTTGAACTGTTAGGAAGCCACACATACCTGGGGTCCATATCTACTTTCAACTGAACTATTGTTGATCACTGCTGCGCCGTTTCAGATCCATTTGCAAGCCATTCCAGATTCAGTCATTTTCAATCCATTCGGCGTTGTTCCAGATCCCTTTCGAGCCATAGCCGCTCCAGTCTGGAAAAAAAAAAAAACCTGGTTATGGTTGTCACCCGTGCAGAAGCAAACACCATGGAGGAAGCACTTGCGGCCATCCAAACCAAACTCCAAGATCTGGATGAAAAATTTCTCATCCTCCATCTTCAGCATTTAGCCATGAACAATAACCGATAGCCATAATCTTTTGCAGCCACCGAGTTCTCTTCTTCCAACAATTTTCGTGGGCCGAAGCTTGATTTTCCTCGCTTCAATGGTACTGATCCGACTGGATGGATATACCGAGCAGAACAATATTTCAATCTGCATAATACTTTTGATGTCCAGAAAGTTCCACTTGCATCCTTTCATTTGGAACAGGAAGCCCTTCAATGGTACCGTTGGTACATCAAAGCTCATCCCGAGCCAAACTGGACAAATTTTTGCCAACTCATTTTGCCACGATTTGGCCCTAGTGCTTTTGATGATTTCACAGGAGCACTCACTAAACTTCACCAAATTGGCACAGTGCGAGAGTATTAGACAGAATTTGAGAAATTGGCCAATCACACAGAAGGATTGTCTGATGAATTCTACAGGAGTTGTTTTATAAGTGGTCTCAAGGATGAAATTCGCTCAGAGGTCAAAATGTTTTGTCCCAACACAATGATGGAAGTCCTAGGGTTGGCTAAGCTGGCTGAGGACAAGAATGCAGCTCAACAACGCTCCAAGCCCACCCTTGTTCCCTTCAGAAATATGGGTTCCCAACGACCTCCCATCACGCCTTCTCCTCAACCAACTCCTATCAAGCATTTGTCTGAAATAGAAATGTCGGCACGCCTAGAAAAAGGGCTTTGCTATAATTGTGATGAGAAATTCACTCGGGAACATAGATGTGTTCAACAAAAGCTCTATCTCTTGGATGTGGATTCTCCGCCTGTTTTAGAACTTGGTGAAGCAGCTACAGATACAATGGATGATCAGATCGACATTCAACACCCGCCTGTTAACACCCCATTTCAAGACGACCCACCTGAGATCTCTCTCCATGCTATAACCAGCGTCACCACCCCACAAACAATGCGGGTCAGGGGATACTTCAAGAAGCTCCCTCTTACCATACTCATTGATTCTGGTAGCACTCATAACTTCATTAACCCTCAGATTGCCAAACAGGCTGATTGTTTTGTCCATCCTTGCTCCAGCTTTGAAGTCATGGTTGCCAATGGGGGCACCTTACCTTGCAAGGGGAAGTGTCACAATGTGCATATCTCTATGGAAGATTATAACCTACGCTTTGACATGTTTGCCTTGCCCTTAGGCGGATGTGATGTGGTTTTGGGCATTCAATGGTTACGCACACTTGGCCCCGTCTTATGGGATTTTGCTGAACTTTGGATGCAGTTTAAAGTCAATGGGGCACAACACAAATTTATGGGCTTACAACCAGGGTCTCTCTGCATCATCAGTTCACATCGCCTGGAAAAAATCCTTAAGAAGAATTCACATGGTGTCATCGTTCAACTCAATTCCATTCAGATGCACCCATCAACAGTCTCCACTACTTCCTTGGATAGATATGCAGGTATCTTTGCTGAACCAATGCGCTTGCTACCTTCACGAGACCTTTCTGGTAAGAATTTAGCCACATCTACCTCTCAGCAGGAAATGATGGCTATTTTGCATGCAATACAGAAGTGGCAGCCATACCTATTAGGGAATTATTTCTGCATCAAGACTGATCTCCCGAGTCTTGAAAATTTTCTGGAACAATGGGTCTCCTCCCCAACACACCTGAAATGGGTTATCCACCTCATGGGTTATCCCTATGTGATCACTTACAAGAAGGGTAAGGACAATATGGTGGAAGATGCTCCTTCTTGCACAATTGATGACCCGGTTTCTCTTACAACTCTTTCTCTGCTTGTTCCAAATTGGGTGCAATATGTTCAATAGGGCTCTCTCTTCTATGAACTCCATGCTTCTTCATCAACAAGGCACTCTGGGTTCTGCAACAGGTATGACCAAGAACAATGTAATTTCTTTTGGCAGGGACTAAAAATGACAACTCAACAGATGGTGGCTGACGATGATACTTTCCAAGTCAACAAGGGTGAAACGACACTCCTTTCAGGATTGCTCAAACCCTTGCCCATCCCTAAACAGCTTTGGCCAACTATTTCTATGGATTTCCTAGTAGCACTCTAGTGGTACAATACCACATCTCACAGAACACCATATGAAGCGGTCTATGGACAAACACCGCCAGTTCTTCTTCCATACACCCTTAGCAGCTCCCCAGTTCAGGCAATTGACTCGGTTCTTCGAAACCGCAATCAGATTCTTCTCATTCTGCAGGACAATCTTCACATGGCCAGAATTCGCCTGAATCAACAAGCCGATCAGCACCGTTCTGAGTGCATTTTCCACGCAGTTGACAGGGTTCTTCTTCATCTACAGCCTTCCAAGCAATCCTCCTTGACACTCCAAAGGCATCAGTGGCCTGAAATGCAACCCGAGGATGCTACCGGGGAACCACTCCTTCAGCTTCTGCAACAATTTCTCCAACTAAAGCTTTGAGGACAAAGCTTTTTCTAAGGGAGAGGGGATGTTAGGAACCTATGTAAACCCTTCTCTTTGCTATGTTAGTATATTGTTATTGGACGCATATGCTTTGTAAGTCGTCCCGTAGTATTTGTTGATCCGTAGTTTATATTAGCCCATAGTATTGGACGCATATGCTTTGTAAGTCGTCCTGTAGTATTATATGTCCCATGGTTTTGACTCATGGTATTGGGCATAGACTTAGTATATAAGTGTGTGTTGAGGTCATTGAAGGCACCGTGAAGTTAATTGTATTGAGCTTGCTCAAAGGAGGTTGCCCCCTCGAAGTGGCCCGTGATCAATATAAAAGTGATTATGTTCTATTATTTCTGCTATTTCGCATATTCTTAGTAATTAATTGTTGCAGGTGCATCTCAATGAGGAGCACCTCCAAATTTTTTTACGGATACTAAGGGAACACCAACTTTACGCCAAGTTTAGTAATTGCGATTTCTACAAACCCTAGGTTCAATACTTAGGACAAATCATTTCCAAGAAGGGAATAGCTGTCGACCCTGAAAGGGTCAAAGCTCTCGAAGAATGGCCCACACCTACATGCATATTCGATATAAGATCATTTTTAGCTTTATCCAGCTACTACTGAAAGTTCATTGAGAACTTTTCACGGATTGCATGTCCTATGACCGCCTTGTAGAAAAAGGCAAAGAATTTTATCTAGACGGTTAAGTGTGAAGAAAGCTTCCAAAATTTGAAGCAACTACTGATTAGTGCACCGATTTTGTGTATTGTGGATCGCAATGGGGACTTCGTCGTTTGCACGGATGCAAGTAAGGAAGGACTCGGGGGAGTCCTTATGCAAGCCAATTTTGCCATATGCTATGAATCGAGGAAATTAAAAGAGCATGAGCAGAACTACCCTATGCATGACCTCGAACTAGCCGCCATCCATGCTCTGAAGATGTGGCAACATTATCTCATGGGAAAGAAATTCCTATTGATGACTGATGACATGAGTTTGAAATACCTTTTCGATCAACCCGACCTAAATGCTAGGTAGGCCAGATGGTTAGCCTTCCTTAGTGAATACCATTTCGAACTAAAGCATATAAAAGGCAACGAAAACAAGATTGCAGATGCCTTGAGCCGTCGAGCACATATGCTTTACGAAGTCATGGTGAGTCAAACCGACTCAGACTTACACTACAAGATTCGAACAACATGTAAGAGTGACCGTCAATACACGGAAATCCTTGCAAATATCCAAGAAGAGAGATTATTCCAGCAACAAAAGGAATATAAGATAGACGAGTTAGGACTACTGTGGTCGAAAGAAATACTCTACGTCCCGGAAAGTGGAGACATTAGATCAAACATTCTCACCGAGTTTCACCAAAAACCCTATTCAGGGCATCCTAGATATCAAAAGATGATATCGGCAGTAAAGAAACATTACTTTTGGCCTAAGTTGAAATCTGACATTGCCATGTTCATCACGAAATGTCAGGAGTGCCAACTAGTCAAAGCAGAACACCAACACCCCTCCGGATTACTTCAACCTCTACCCATTCCGGAATGGAAATGGGAGGTAATAAGTATGGACTTCATTACAGGCTTACCCAAGAGTAAGAAACTGAACGGCTCCATCTTTGTAGTGGTAGACAAGCTGTCTGAAGCAACTCACTTCATTCCGGTAAAATCTACCTACAAGGTAGTTCACATCGCGAAAATTTTCTTAAAGGAGATCTTTCAATTGCATGGGATACCCAAGGCAATCATTTCCGATCAAGACACGAAGTTCACTAGCAACTTTTGGAGAGCATTGTTCTCCGGTTTGGAAACCCAGTTACAATTCAGTACCTCGTACCTTCCCCAGACCGACGGACAAATAGAAAGAGTAAACCAAATCCTCAAGGACATGTTGAGGATGTATGTCATGAACAACCCCACCAAGTGGGAAGATTATTTGCACCTTGTAGAGTTTGCATACAACAACGGTTATCAAACCTTGGCCAAAATGATTCTTTTCGAGGTACTCTACGGCAAGAAATGTCGAACACCTGTGACTTGGGATAGTCCAGTAGATAGACTCATGTTAGGGCCCGACCTACTAAAAGACTTGGAACAACTAGTCTCCAAAGTACAACTAAACTTGAAAGAAGCACAAGACCTCCAAAAGAGTTATGCAGACAAGAAAAGAAAAGACAAAGACCACCAAGTCCGTGAACTTGTGTTTCTAAAAATAAAGGCAAAACGAAGCTCGTTGAGCTTAGGACGTTGCGGGAAACTAACGCCTAGATTTTGTGGGCCTTTTGAAATACTTGCCAAGAAAGGCCCAGTGGCTTATGAGTTAGCCTTACTAGCTCTTATCAAAGTTCATAATGCTTTTCATGCTTCATTATTAAAGAAATATGTATACAATACTAAACATGTTATTGATTGGTCCTTATTACAGGTGGAGCACGAAGGGGAGTTCACACCAGAACCACTCCACATTCTGTACAAGAGAGAGGTGAATCTTAGGAGGAGGACCATTACTCAGCTGAAAGTGAGATGGAGGAACTTTGGACTAGATGAGGCTACTTGGGAGAGTGAGACCACCGTGAAAGAGGCATACCCCGGCTTGTTTCATGACCTTATTCCTAGTCCCTAGAAACACCAGGACGGTGTTGTTTCTAAGCGGGGAGGGATGTAATATCCTGAATTTTGGACTAACTATATTGTTGTTATATTGGGTCACGACCCCAGAACATATGTTGTCTTTTGAGTATTGGGCATGAGCCCTAGCACCTATGCTTTATTCATTTATATATTGACATATCGGGCATGGACCCTGAGTAACTTCTTTATTAGAGTATATAGTGGGCGAGAAGCCCCCAATGTTTTAGTGATGTTCTTCAGCTTTGATATGGGTACAAACCCTAATATACTGAGATGATCTTTTGTTACTTACTGTGCAGAGCTATGATTTTACATAATCTGACTTATGAATGTATTGAGCATGGACTCAGAAAGACACATATAACCTGCGTACTGGGCATAAGCCCTGATGTACCTAGAATAATGTTTATATATTGGGAGTAAGCCTTGAGGTACATTGAGTGTTGGGCCTAAGCCCTTGAGCACTCCAAGCTTGATAAACGAATACCGGATCCGAGGCAACTTAAATATTCTAGATGTGCCTCACAACCACATTCTAGCACTAGTGTTGAGCAGAGGCTCTGGAATTGCACTAGTGTAACGCCCATGTGACAGTGTTGAGTTAAAAGGCTCTGAAGAGAACTCAGGGTTACTAGATCTCAAAGTGTTGAGTCGGAAAAGACTCTGAATAACACTTTTACTTTCATCACATTTATTTAATTTGATTAAATGATTCATCTTTTTACCTATCATCAAATACCGCGGGAACTACCATTTTAAACGAGGGAATCCGACATGCAAAGAGAGAGACTAGAGGTGCCTATCCTAGCTTACCGAAAGACCATCCAAAGAAGTGGACCTTACCCTTAAGTTGTTAAAACTAAGTATCACGTAAAGATACAAGATTTAATATTATTATTAAGACTATTTAGTAAATAATGATGTGATTAATTATTTATAGAAGACATTCTTGCATATAGTTTTTGCATAGTGGGATGCCACATTATTTAATAGTATTAATAAAGTATTAATATTTAGTGGGAAACCACATTTATAAATAGTATTACTAAGGTATTAATACCTAGGTTAGAAATATTATTATTATAAGTATTGTTATCATAATTATTATGAAGAGCTTAAATAAAAAATCACTTATAGATTAAACAATTGAAAAAGTCTTAGTGCAAAAGACTAGATATGTATTAAATAATATCTTTTAAATATTATTTATTTAATTTAAAGAAACTAATTATGCCAATAGTCATAATTCAAGACTTCGCTACTTAAAGAGGGCAGATCTCAAATTTTGGGGGATCATCTATCTTTTCCATTATCATTTCACTTATGGTAATGAGAGGAGAAGTTTTTCTACTCCAAGAATTTGAAGCAACTTCATATAATTTCAAATCAGAACCAACAATAAACCTAGGACCTCTATCTCTTTTTCATGTTGGAATCCATCTTGGGGAGATCCATACAGAACCAGGAACGGTTGTAGGATCATGGTTGGGAGGAACATGATAGTCCCAAAGTCATCCAGTTAAGGGGATCAATCTAATAGGTCAGCTAAGCACAACAGTTTTTTTCCACTAATTATTGTTTGAGTGTGCAGGTTACTATAGGAGAGGAGCAAGCCACAAATCAATTAGGTATGAATTAGTAAACCAACTATTTCCAATTATGTTGGAAGATAGGCATTTTAATTAGGTTTTGTTATTACAATATTGATTTCCCTCAATAGTTACAGCATTTATTTCTTTCAAGGAGCAAGGGCCAATGGGCATGGGCTCACTAGGTTGATTCTTTTATGACCAAAGGTTTTCTTGAGAAATCAATGTTTCGGTTAAATAGAGTCTAAACTAAACTAACCTAAGGTATAGCAGGGCTAACCTAGATAGCCTGTGCTAGACACAACGGTCAGCAGAAAACATAGAAAACCAAATTATTATGTAAATTTTTTACTGCGATTCATGAAAGACTCATTTACCTTAATGTGTAATTTTATTTCTGAAATCTCACACTATATTGTTTTACAAATCAATTTGTATCTGGGGTTAAATTTATTTTCTGCTATTATATTTCTTTTCAGAATTTACTCGTTTTCTTCATGCTTAGGCTAAAGACCAAAACATAAATCGAAAGCTAGTCAACCCTACAGCATCCATGCAGGTTGAAAAACTTCAAACTAAAACACGAGTACTTCATCCCAGAAAACAAGGAACTTCTCCCCGCATTGTAATTACCTACGAAATTGTTAGATTTCTGGAACAAGTGAAATACAAAAAATACCAAAAGAAAATGTAGATCTAGGTATCGATTCCTGTTGCCATCGCTTTCAAGATAGAGTTTCAAAAAATCTACATAGAAGAGCATGTAAGCATACAGATTATAGACAAAAGTAGAGGCACTTTCTAGTAAAGCCACATCATTCCCTTTTCTACTAGAACTAACAAAAAACGCAGTTCCATTTTCGTGAAATTCAAACATTACTCATTAGGATTTGTTTTCTTACCTACGGGAAGCCATAAGCTGCAGTCAACATCCAATCAACATAGGATCCACACTTCTTCCTTAAATTTAGCTACGATAGAGCATAACGAATTGCAGATTATGAGTTTACACATTAAAATGAAAGAGAGGCATCCCAGCCAGAACATTTATGTTTTTCTTTAAAAATAATACCCAAATTAAGGTCCTTTCCAACATTCAATGCTCTATCCAACACTTAAATTTTCTCG
Organism: Larix kaempferi; assembly: GCA_027924585.1. Taxonomy (NCBI): domain Eukaryota; kingdom Viridiplantae; phylum Streptophyta; class Pinopsida; order Pinales; family Pinaceae; genus Larix; species Larix kaempferi. Next base: position 16,467,523 of record BSBM01000519.1, read on the forward strand.
AAATTCCATCATTTGCCATAGTGGGAAGCGCATTAGGGACAAAACCCTCCTTTACCTTATTTCACAATTTTTTTTTTTGGTAAGAGCTTGTCCCTAGTATATGAGTAATCCGTAAGTGCTAGAACTTAGCACGTGTACCTCTTAGTACTAGTTTTGGATTCAAAGTTCGATTTGGGTAGCTCACGAAGGAGAACATGAGTGTATACCCGCAAACACATGAGATTAGTGCATTAGCAAATATTGTTAAGTAAGTCGGTCTGTTCCATTACTCACCCCTCGCCTCTCGGCAGCCGCCGACAGTAGTTTTATCAACGTCAGATTGCCTAGGTATTTTCTCCAACTTCCCTCCACATAAGTCCACCATGCCTGAAGATATCAATTAGACATTTATAAACTCATTTTGCATTTGATTCTTAAATAGTAAAAAGGGAGTATCTTAAACCACTTCTGTAGCATTAGTATACATGCCGTAAAGATACATTATCCACCCTACGTATCATTTCGGCAGAAAGACATAACTTTTAAAACTACCTTGTTACTATTATTTCACTTTTTATGTTTGAGACAAAATATGGAAGTAAGTTTACATATATATTTCCTATTCTAGACCCTTTAATAATAAGAGAATATTTTTTTTTGGGGGGGACATTACATTAACTATTTTACAATTTTATTATTTAATAAAAATAATCAGTTACTAATAATCATATTTGATGATTATTGAAAAATGTTAACTATGCCATGAAATCAATGTAATAAGATACAACTTCCATTTTTTCCTCACATTGATTAGGAATCGCACTTTGATAAGGAGTTGTCTAAAAACTCGATGATTTGGCTTGGATGAGGGATTTTCAATGGAATCCAACATTTTTTATTTTGCAAAATCTGAACTAGTTACAATATTAGGTGGTTGGATGATGCTACATGAACTAGTTATGGTGGCAAGTTGTTAGGTTATGGTTATGATTAATAATGTATGATTATATATTATTAATATTAATTTTTTAATTTTTTATATTATATTATTAATATTAAATATTATTTTTTAAAAATAAATTAAGTAAAAATTAATAAATAATATATGATTATATATATTATTAATATTCATTTTTTAATTTTTTATATTATATTATTAATATTCATTTTTTGTGATGTTATATTGGTAGGTTTAGAGTTATAGGTTAAGTAATGTAATCTATGATTTTTTTTTTCAATCCTCTTGGCGTTCTCAGAGGATTGAAAAACAATGGGCAACATTTATGCCTGTAAAAACACATTTTAAAATAAAACCAGTAGCATTTATGTGATGAAATGTTACCGGTTGATATAAACAAATTTATATATCAAATATTTTTTAAACAAATAAATGCAAGATAAATTTAAAATCCTAAACCTATTTCAAATTTCAAATGGTTTTGGTTTTTGTTTTGAAATGGTTTTTTGTTTTAGGTTCAAATGGTTCTTTTTTTCAATCCTCTTGGCATTCTCGGAGGATTGAAAAAAAATGGGCAACATTTCTGCTTATAAAACACATTGTAAAATAAAACTGGTAGCATTTATGCGGTGAAATTCTAACGGTTGATATAAACAAAAATAAATCAAATAATTTAAACAAATAACTACAAAATAAATTTAAAACCCTAAATCTATTTCAAATTTCAAATGGTTTTTGTTTGAAAGGGGTTTTTGTTTTAGTTTCAAATGGTTTTTTTTTTCAATTAGTTTGGTTTCAATGATGGTTTTTAGTTTCAATCCTGGTTTAGTTTCAGTGGATACATCCTAACCAATTCATAAAAACCAAATAAAAACTAGATTTTATCAAAAAACCAATTTTATACAAAACAAACAAAATATAATTGTTTTTTAAATAGCAACACATTGGATGAATTCTACCCACCTGGTGGAATAGAAGACATGGTGGAGGCCTTGTGGTGAGGTGGCGTCGCTGTGGTGAGGTGGCATGGGCATGAGCTCAGTCGAGGGAGTTCGGATGCGTCGCTGTAGCCGTCACTGTCGATTACCTATAGAAATAGGGCCAGCTGGCCTGACTCGGCCCTATTTCATTTTTTTCCTATCACATACCCTCGATTGAGCAAACCCTCGATTGAGGGTCTAAAAAAATCGTCGATCGAGGGTTTGGTTTGACCCTTGATCGAGGTTTTAAAACACCCTCGATCGAGGTCCGTTGTAGCCTGCGATCGAGGTATTTTAAAACCCTCGATCGAGGGGTTTAAAATACCTCGATCGAGGGTCCGAAAAAAAAAATTCCCATTCGATCCACCAAAAATGGTGAACCACATTCGTGGATTCACCCCACCCATTTTGTGTATTTCCCATTTATGATATGGAATAAGAGGAATACTATTTCTTATTGTGTTCATTTTAGAAGCTTGAGTAAACTGTTAAGCATAATCGATACCTTCCTATTGAGAGAATCCTTTTTCTGCTAATCAAGCTTTATGCTTTTCAATTTGTCCATCTGCAGTAAACACTTATTTATATTTCAACTTATATCAAACTAAATTCTTTCTAGGATGAAGAGGCATAACTATCGATGTGTTATTTTTCATTAATGAGTCATATTAAACAATCATGGATTTATGCCATCCAAGTCTAAATTTATCTTTATCATAGGTAGAGGGATCATCTATGGCTAATAATTTAGTCATAAGATAAAATTTAGATCTAGTTGTATGAGTATCAAAAGGAATACCAATCTAATAACCTACAAATACAGAGCTTTTCAAGACCAAACAAGAAGAGTAGCGGTAGGAATCACCCTAGTGTCTTCGATACATTTAGGTGGAGCACTTGAAGAAGAAGGTGAACTAGGATCAACAATAGGGATAGAGGGAGTGGAATGGATAATGGAGATAGGAGTAACAAAAGGTGAAGGAAAATTCAAGCTAACACAAGTCTCAATAGAATTGGGAGGAGGATAGACTTCATTGAATTGAATATCTCACCTATTGATGACACCTTGGGTATATGGATAAAACAACCTCTACACCTTGTAATCCTCACAATAATAAATGAAAAAATATTTTTGATACTTGAGTTCTAACTCTTTCCATTTTTCATCTAGAATATATGCCCCATATTCATTTCCAAAAACCTTAAAGTTACTAATATGTTTTCTTCCATTCGATTGTTCTTTAGAAGTAACCTATAACACTACTTTAGTAGGGACTCTATTCAATATATAGTTAGCACGAAAGGTAGATTTAACCCAAAAAAATTTATGTAATCCTTTGATAAAGCATACATCTATACATTCCATTGTTGAGATGTATAAGGAGCTTTCTTTTGATGTTGAGTACCATTCTTAGAGAAATAGGTAGTAAATTCATTTTTAGTGAATTACCCCCTATTTTCTCAAAGTCTTAATGATTTTACCATATTATTTTACAACCATGGATTTAAAATATTCGAAAATATCAAATGTTTCATTTTTATGCTTAAAAAAACAAACCCAAGTTTTATGACTAAAGTCATCAATAAAAGTAAGAAAACATAATGCTTGAGACAAACGAGTTTCAAGTGGGACCAAAAATATCACCACGAATTAGTTTCAATGGTTCTTTAGCATGCCATCCTTCACCTTTATCAAACATTTCCTTATGATGTTTACCAATAACACAACCTTCACAAACACCTTTAGCGGAAAAAATTGAATGTAAGAAAAGTACCATTTTAGACATCATTTTCATTTTACCATAATTCAAGTGACCTGGTATTTCATGCCATAATTTACTTTATTAATCCGTTTGAACAACATATGAATAAAAAGGTTGAATTTTAATTAAATTAAAACCAATAAACTTATATAATCCAATAGTATGATTAATAGGTCTAGAAGAATTTTTTTTGAAGAACTATGTTTGATATCTTTTAACACATATTTATCAGGTCAATCTTTAAATTTATAACCTTTCTGACATGCATGATAAATATAAATCATGTTGATGGGTATTCCTTGAACATGAAACACATATTCCAAAGTACCATTAGAACATTAACGTTACCATATCCTAAAACTGAAAAATGATTACCATCACTTATGGATACTTTATGTTTTGTGTTCTTTTTAGTGTCATAAGAATTCAATGAAGAAGTTGTATTAGATATATATTTAGATGCACTACAATCCATTACTCATTCAACATTAGAAAACAACTCACCAGTTTGAACATAATAGGTACACATGCCTACATATTGTTCATAAGAAGACTTCTATGCGTTTGGAAGTTTACATCTTTGTTTAAAAAAAAAATTCAGGGTTGTTGGTTTTTACACAATGTTTACAGGGATTATACATTCTCTTTTCATTAGATGGCATGTTACATGCATAATCATTAGAAGAATTTTATGCTTGATTATATGGTTTAGAGTTTTTATTAAAAATTCTATTAGGATTATGTTTACTATGTTCCATTAGAGATTTAATATTAGACAATTGACCACTAGAAATTAATCTATCTTGCTCGTTTACTAAACCTTTACAAAAATATACAAAATTAGGTTTAAACTAGCCTTAGAATTTTCAATGGTGCTATTCCTAGTTTGGATGAGAATATCAAAACATGAAGGTAGCTTTTGTTCAACAAGAATTAAGATCATTATAATTTTTCCTGTAATCGCTACCAAAATTATTTAAATTTTCATTAAAGGTTTTAATTTTAGCAAGAAAAGACTATATAAAAATATTTAGGATCTAACTCGTGGATTTTTGTTTCTAAGATAGTAAGAAGAAACATCATCACTTTTATCAAATAAAGAAGATAGGTTTTTCCATACCTCAATGGGACTATCTTGAGCCTCAACATGTACCTATATACTATTTGAACATTGTTTCCAATGATTCCTCGTGCTTGATCATATCGGTCCTCCCATATTTCCAAATCTTTTTCATTAGTTGGTTTTGTTTGATCACCTTTAACTAATCTCCATAAGTTCTTACACCTCATAACGCCAATCATTTTATCATCTAATAAAGATAGCTAGATCCAACTAATGTAGGAATATAAATAAATTCTAAAGTCATAGTGTGGCAATAAACTAAATCCTAAATGAAAAAGGTTGATTTGTGGAAAAAAGAAGAAAAGTGATTAAAAACTAGAAATTCCTCACCAAACCTGAATCCTAACACAAGCTAACAGATGGATATGTGATCCTACAACAAAAACCCAAGATAAGATAATCTAACCAAATAAAATAAATGCTAAAAAATAGGTATTCACACTCTCTATACAAAGAAGGTAGAAATGATTAACACTATTGCTTAAGGCGGGGTGCAAATTCGTGCTTCTGCAAACCAAAAGCTGTGAATCTGCTCCATAAGCCCAAAACTTGTAAAAAATTTATAAGAGTGTGAGTGAGTTGTCGTCTTGTATGGAAACCTACAAAAAACACAACTAGAGCTGAAAACAAACTAGATATGTTGCAAAACAAATATAAGGATGCATAGAAAGTTATCATACATTCAATTTTAACCTAGTTTTACAAACAAATCAAGAGAAACATGAAAAAGTTTATGAAGTTTATGAAAAAATAATTCTCAAACTTGATAAAAAATGAGTAAATCTAAAACAATACCAATCGGGTTTGATAGATAGGATTCCAAATCTACAAAATATGGAGGACCCAATAGAAAATTTTGAAGAATGATTGCTTGTAAAAAACTTCAAAGAATTATCAAAGAAGGTAGAGCATATCAACTAGCTTTGTTTCCATGTTAGAATATTGAGAATATGCATAAACATACAACAATACATTTACACTAACATGTAAATCAATAGAAAATATCTACTAGTCTATCCTTCTATCCATACTAGAAACAATAATCATATAAGAAAAAAGAGAGAAGAGAATAAACAATATACACCATATATATGTGTTAAAACCCCAAATGGGTAAACATCTGTATGAAGGTTCGTCTTATTATTTTTCATAAATATCCAATCTTTCAAGGGAGCTCCACCCCACGTATGACACACAAATTTACATTAGCATTACATTGTAATACCAAAGATAGATGATATTTCGAAAGGCTCTTCCTTACCTCTATTTTATATCAAGAGGCATGGGAGAATAACATCCCATAATAGATGTGGGATAAATGATTTTCTACCTATTTATACAATGAATGGTAATAATATATTATTTATCCATAATGCATGTATGATAACTCCATTTTCATAAGATTAGAGTTATGTATTCCTTCCAATGCTAGATAATACATCTTATGAAATCATACTAGACATGATTACAAATGTAATATTAAAATTACACATTCCAACAACCAATGAGTGAAGTTTGAAATGAACAATTATAGAGAGAGTACATCCTCTATGCTATCTACTCTAAGTACCCATCCACCTACAAGTATCATCTATGGGTAATATGATAAATATAATGGCTGCTAAGCTACCTCATTCCTAGACACGTCTGACATGTCTCAGCCTAAATGGATGGGCCTACCAACAAACTAGTCATGATCATGTCCAATAGTAGAGGATTTTGGTTCCCTAAATGGTCAACTGTTGTGTCTTATATGTATAGTGACTAGCCAAAGTGCTAACCTAACTACAGTATTATTTTAGTCCTCATGTGAGGAATTTGATGTGTTTATATCAGGGTTAATTTTGGCCCCACTTGGGGTCATGAACCAAGTGATGCATTTTGAATTACGTCGTGAGAGTATGTGGAGAAGTGGTGTGTACAAATATCAAATATAAATTACAAGGACATGTAAATCCTTGTATAATGACAAAAATATTAATAAGACAATTTCAATACTAAACTAAATGACATGTTTCTTGAAATAAATATTTGATGTATCGGTGAGAAATATATCACAATCAAGCCAATCATAATTCCAAGAAATCATGCAAACAAGGAATATAATCTATATGGATCCATAAAGAATCGTAATCACTAATGAAGGTTATTTAAGAAAATTAAAACAATCAACCACCCCAAGTAGATCTGGAAATCAATCTTGTTGAAAAATAAGAAAAATGTAGTTGAAAACAACCACCAAAAGGAACCCTAAAGGTGGTAACTACTAGTATCTCTCAATTTGTTCTTTGCCTACTATTGCTTGGTTTTCCAACCAGGCATGTGCAAAGATGCACCTATTAACTTGTAATAGTAGTTTCAATATAAAACAAAAATAACTATGAATAAACTAATATAATCTGATCTAACATAAGCATGTACAAATAAATAAAAACTAGATTTCAAAACATAAGCAATAAGATCTATGGAAAAACAATAACTTGAAAAATATTTGATTTCGTATTACCTCAAATGGTGAGGATGATGGGTGTTGAGCAACTCCAAGGTTGAGAAGCTCCAATATCCAATGGTCTCTTCTTCTCCAAAGCTTCAATGGGGATCTTCAAACTCGAAATGGGAGGCAATGACTCTCAAAGGGAATTTGGCAATATAAGGATAGGATGAAATGTGGATGGAAAGTGAGGAGCCCCTATCACCTTTTATAGTTTTTGGTGATGGGGAATACCATTATGGTTTTAAGGAAACCAATGGTATTAACCAACATAGTTTAGGTCTATTTTTCCCTCTTTTTCCTTTTTTGAATATTTTTTATATTTTTATTCCCTTTTAATATTTTTTGGGAATTTTGGACCCTTTTTGAGGGTTTTTTGTGTTTTTTGAGGAAAAATGTATATTTTGAGGGGGAAAAGGTGTATTTGTGGTCTTTTTTGTGACCTTTTGATGGTTTTAGAGGCTCAAATGGTGGAAAAGTGGACAAATGGGTCATGTGAATAAGGGAATGAGCTAGTGAGCACTTTTTGGGTGTTAACAGATTGCCCCCTGATGTGTGAGGGCAGGAGCTCATTGTATGGCCGATAGACATCATAGTTCTTTTGAATTTTTCCTGGTGCTTGGAGAAGAGAAGAGACCAATTGGAGACTAGAACAACGACCCCTTTGAAGCTGCAGAAACCGAAAAAATACATGGCCTCAAAATGAATCAGGAATAATCTCTGATAATGGACGAGGCGGGCATACCCATGCTCGTATCAAGAAATATGCATAACAATTAGGCCCATGAAAGGGGACCTGAGAAATACATAAAAATATGCTGGTACATCATAATGGTCCAGAGGGGACACAAGTTGGGACATACTCATGGTCATACCATGACTGATCTCAATAAATGATACACTGGAGAAGAGAAACAACCATTCTGAATAAGGTTTCAGAAGGGTTAATGACCTGCTCGAGCTGAAGGTGTCCAACATCTGTAGGGACTCAATGACTGTGAGTCAACTTCTAAGGAGTATATGTAACTGTATACTCGAGGGAGTATAAAACTGCGGTGTATCTAAAATTGTCGCCAAGCGCAACCCGAATATCCATAGGAATGTGTAACTGGATGTTTCCTCAATTAGACTCTCAAATGTGGTAGAGTCAGTTGATATCTGGGGTCTTCAACAAAAAACTGAAAGGACTGATACCCTGTATGAGTCTTAACAATGCGATCAAGGTGTTGAATTCGAGTATGTGAGAAGGAATCATTTGGAGAGGCACTGAGGACTCCTTTCAAAATGATCCGTAGGCACTCATCACTAATGGTGATGAGTCCAAGGCACAAGGACCTCTGGGTCTATCCTCTAGAATAGATTTGGTTGGCATCGACAGAGGGAGATCGACAACTACCAAGGCAATGATGTTTCCTTGATAGGAGCGCGAGGTGTACAACGAAACTATGATAGTAGGACTGACATACTATGGGGATGGGGAATAACTCAGGTCATAGAGTGGGTGGACTCAAACTTCCTTTGTTCAGAGCATGATGACATGGTGGTTGACCTGGAAGCATGGGAAACTGACTTTTAGGTGTGAATATCATAGCTTAGGGATATGTATTGTATACTGGAGTGACTCTGGGGGGATAAGCTGATGAATGCTTTTGGGAGACTCTCAGGGTGACATACTACAGAATACTTTGAACAAAGGCGACCATAATAGGGAAGCTACCATATGAGTAGACATGATCTGTTGTGGCACCGGAAAGCACCATTGGGTCCTTTTTCGTAGTTTTAATGAGCTCCAAGAAGGGATAAAAGTGTGCTCTAAAATGGTACTGTCCTATGGATTTATGCGAACCCAGGACTGTTCATGCTCGCGGTTGCTTTCAGTTTTATAGAGTCTGAAAGCAGTAAGTAGACTCCAATGGTGTTCTTTTTTGTGTGTTACTCTCCAAGGCCTGAAAAAGCATAAAACGATGCAAATGGAGAACTCTTCTAGCCAATGTGACTAGAGTATTCCTTTTTCGTAATTAGTCTACAAGGTCCGGAAAAGGGGTAAACTTATACCAGGTAGACGCCCTTTTAGATACCTTTAGCGAGCATGAAAGGAAGCAAGATTGCTCGGCTATCTTTTCATTGTTTTAGGAGTCAGAAAAGAGCTTAACGGAAACTCCCTAAGTGCCTTTTTCGTAAAAGAATTGCTCGGCCTGAAAAAGAGATAAAATTATACCAAACAAGAAGGTATTGAAGAGAGTGAGAAATGATCTCGAGGATCGTCATGAGCATGAAAAACTGAATCCGGCGACATAAAGATCGTCAAAAATGGATCACGGCCGATGTGGCATGCAAATCGAGGCGACGAGGGGTATTTTAGAGTAATGTGCAAAAACTATGGGGGTGAGGGCAACAAATGATCTCAAGCACCATCATGAGCACGAAAAATGAAATCCATATAAAACTCATCAAAAACGGATCACGGTTGATGTGGCATGCAAATCGAGGCGACGAGGGGCATGGGAAAAAATGCCCAAAAAATCTAGTGGGGAGACCGAGAAATGATCTCAAGCATCATCATGAGCGCGGAAAAATGAATCCGGAGATATAAAACTCGTTAAAAACAGATCACGGTCGAGGTGGCATGCAAATCGTGGCGACAAGGAGCATGGGAAAAATCCCTGAAAAATCTGGTGGTCAGAGCGAGAAATGATCTCAAGCATCGTCACGAGCGCGGAAAACTGAATCAGGTGATATAAAACTCATCAAAAAAGGATCACGGCCGAGGTGGCATGCAAATCGAGGAGACGGCGAGCATGGGAAAAATGCCAAAAAAATATGGTGGTGAGAGCGAGAAATGATCTCAAGCATCGTCACGAGCGTGGAAAAATGAATTCGCCGATATAAAACTCGTTAAAAATGGATCACAGTCGAGGTGGCATGAAAATCGAGGTGACGAGGAGCATGGGATGTAATGACCCTTTTTCAAAATTCTATTAAAATGCCAATTTTTCTACTTTTTCCCCAATTTCGACCTTTGACTAGTTTAACTGTTTTGACCTCCAAATCAACCCAAATCTTCTGTAGGAGTGTATGAATGGTATTTAGACTTGAATATAAGGTTCAGGGATGTTTTATGGCCCTCCAAATAATGCTGCAAACTTGATTTGTATTCTAATCAATATAGGTAATTTTGACTAGTAATTTGTGCATCAAATCCCCCCCGGGTAACACTGAAAATGGCCTTCCAAATGCCTCCAAAATCCCACAAATTTATGAACAGAGGTATATAATGTGTTAATTATGTGATTAAGGTCTCGTATGCACCATTAATTGATTTTTAATACTGTTCTAACTCTCTCACATTCAACAACAAAAACCCCCAATTCGACCCTTGGGGAAATGGCACTATTTCACCTCCCCATACAACTAAACTGAGTAAAAATGCTTCAAATGCTCAAGTAAAGTACATGAAACTTGTAGAAGACATCCATGTCAGTATATTGATCACAAATATATCAGATAATCATCCATCCATTTGAAATAATCAACATTATAGTGTCATACATCAATGCATTGGGCAAATGGACATTGTTTGCTCATTAATCAATAGTTTTGAATACAACCAGTGGGTATTTCGACCTGATAATTTCTGAATATTAATAAAAGAGGATATGAAGCTATTGCAATCATAAATATATAATGATAATCTCTCTCAAGAAGCACAAGTGCTCACCAAAAACGCCCTCCCTCAAGGACCATGAATATGCCTTCAAAACTGGAAACGGTGGAGAGAAAGTGCTGCACTAAACCAAACCATGAAACTCCCAGTAGCTTCTACCTGTAAATACAAACTCCATTAAAGCACCATGAAAGACCTGAGTGGCCTCTCCAAACACCAACTTGGATGGGAATCTTTCACCCTCGAAATTGGCTAAGGCAAGAAACTAGTCATCCACTAGCTCTCTCTTCACAAATGCAATTTTTCCCAAATCATCAAAAGCCATTCTCATTCTTCATTTCTACATTTCATAACCAACATTAGCCTTCTAAGGGTCGAAATCCTCTCAATAGATTCAATAGATTTCCATTTAGGAAATATTCCACATTTGCCACTTGTCTCCTAGTTCCAACCTTCCATCTTCTCCCAAATTCGATTTTGAGTCTCTTTGGCTTCTCCAACTCCCAAATTCGCCTTTCTTGAGCCTATTTTTGGTTCTGACATGTCATAGTGGTCAGATGTCAGAGGTTAGGTCTGCAATTTGTCATAGTTGTCATAGATGCTCCATCATTGGTGTCATAGGGGCTAGGGAATCTAGCCCAAGTGTCCACAAACTTCTACTTTGACTCTTTATCTTCCATGGAGGTTACCAATCCTCTCAATTCGACCTAAGATGCTCAATGACATGTGTTATGACTTACCAACTCACCCAAGAGTGTTCACATTCCCATTAATTCGAATTTGCAAAAGAGAGATACCATGTATTATGAAAAATCAAGCTAGTGTGGGTCCCACCACCTCCATATGTCTCCAAAACCACTTGCCACTTAGAATTTATCTTGAATTTATTTATTCACCATATTTATTAAATCTTGAAACCATCTAATGTCTAAATATCATTTATTAGCTTCCTTATTACCATCCCACATGTGCCAATCCAACCTAGGAAACTAGTAGGATTGATGGGATTGTCTTACTATGCACTTATTTGAATGGGGACATTACATGGGAAAAATGCCCAAAAATCTAGTGGTGAGAGCGAGAAATGATCTCAAGCATCATCACGAGTGTGGAAAATTGAATCTGGAGATATAAAAATGGTAAAAAATGGATCACGGTCGAGGTGGCACGCAAATCGAGGCGACGAGGAGCATGGGAAAATGACCAAAAAATCTGGTGGTGAGAGCGAGAAATGATCTCAAGCATCGTCACAAGCACGAAAAACTGAATCCGGTTATATAAAAATCATCAAAAATGGATCATGGTCGAGGTGGCATGCAAATCGAGGTGACGAGGGGCATGGGAAAAATGCCCGAAAAAGGGACCTGGTGGAATCGGGAAAAGGAGTGGACTGTCGTGAAGTTCTCGCTGCGCTTATTCCAATAGTACCAACGGTTTGAAAAATGGACATCGTATGATGCTGAAATGGTTGATTGAAAATTGTCAATTTTTTATAAATAGCAAGTTGGCCCAATGTGACAAGTGTCATTTACACCATTGAGTTTCACAGAGTAATTGAGGTGGTCAGAGCATTTTCTTGATTTGTGGGAGATTCGACTATTGGATTTTCATTCTGCGAGTTTCAGGTAAGCCTATGTGCCTTAGCCTTTCAAATTATTTCCTTTATGGTTAGCGTCGGGGCCCTGAAGGCTGCGTAATTCGACGTTGGCTTCCCAACGTGGAATATCGCGGGTTTCGACTCATTTTCCGCGATGCACATTGCGGGTATGCGCTTGATAGCCATGATGTGCATCGCGGCTGTGGGGTCTGAAAGTCGCGATGTTCATCGCGGCTCTGGGGGCTGACAGTCGTGATGTTCATCGTGGCTGTGGAGGCTGACAACCGCGATGCCCATCGCGACTGTGGGGCTGATACCCATGATGTTCATCGTGGCTTTGAAGTTTGAAAGTCACGACGTCCATCATAGCTAAGAGCCCGAAAGTTGTGATGGGGTTTTTGAGAAAAAATTTTGTTTCTAAAAAATTTTCCTTTGTTTTTTGGTAGGATGCTGAGGAGGCCATTAGTGTCATGGCAGGAGAGAGGGATTGATGTGGACCTGATGGGTAGGATTCGGGATGACCCGAATGTGCAGGTGGCCTTAGCTATGGGTGGACTTCTAAAGTTTGCTCAAGTTCCTAATATGCATTCAGTCAGAGATCTGTTGAACAAGTTGGTTGACTTCTGGGTCCCGGAGGAGTTGGCTTTCATGGTACAAGGTGAGCGACTGGATATCATGTTGACCGATGTTTATTTTCCTACTGGCTTGCCCCATTTGGGGGAGATCGGGGAGTTGAAGCCGAGGATTCTGGCTGGTTTGGACATTGAGGATCTATTGGAGAGATTCTGTGTTCCGGGGGCCTGTATATAGAACAATGCATTAAGTGTCTCTGACTTGTAGGAGCCGAAGATGCAGGCAGTGGCTACTTGTGTTTTGTGGGTTCTTGGTGCACAGGCACCCCATCGTCTATCTAGGGGACAAACGATGATGGTAGATAGTGTCCTAAGGGGGACCTATTTTGCTTGGTGGCAGATGTTTTTGGCCTATGTTCGATGAGAGATGAACAAGGTTAGTCAGGAGGGGGGAGAGTTCAACTATACTTCTTTCCTCTATTGTTTCTTTTTTGAGCGGGTCCCTACCTTGCGGCCACGTGTGTCGATTAAGGAGGGGCTGAGGAGTGAGCCGCAGATTGTGCGGTGGGGAGAGATGATGCCCTGGGATGGTGGTGGGATCCGGCGGTTCTTCTCGTCGGAGATGTATGACCAGTGGGAGCAGATGCCTGTTGTTATTGATGACTATCCATATGCGGGTATGGACTTCCGAGGAGACACTGAGATGCCTGGAGCTCAGGGACAGGCTTGGGGATTGGACGGTACGTCTTTGTTTTTGTTTCTCTATTATATCATGTTTGGATGTTTTTGTTATGAGTATAGCTAGAGATGTTTTATATGATACAAACTTGATTCACTGTGGGTTTTTTGTAGTTGTTGGTCCGAGGTCACCGATGGATCATATAGGATGTCGGGGATGGATGATGGTGGTGGTACCTCCACCGGCAGGAGAACTGTTGCCTCGTGCATGAGGAGTTGTGCGCCCATGAGATGATGCCCTAGAGGATGTACGCGATACCTTAGAGGGGCTTCTAGTGGGTGCACTAGTGGAGGGTTGGAGGGATCTAGACCGGCCTACTATCGAGTGTTGTTTTGATGCTCCACGTGAGTGGCAGTCGATCCTGCTGAGAGTAGCTGTGGTGAATGCCGAGAGGAGAGTTCAGGATTAGTATAATCCAGAGGAGCCAGAGGATCCCGGTGATCATGATGATTAGGTGATCTTATACTTGCCCCCAAATGCTGATGAGCATATGGGGATGTATTTTGTTGATACACATTTTGTACGGCTAGTGTATTTTTTGTATATTTGGGTGCTGAGAGCACCGCTGACATTATGACTCGTATGATGATATATATATATATATGTTTTGGTATATAGTCGTGTATGCACGTGGATGCACATCTTGTCTTTTCGTTTATGTTTTGTTGCATGTGGATGCAATTGTAATTTGTTTGTTTTTCCCGTGGAGGCATATCTTATGCACGTGGATGCAATGTTTTGATTTTTTGTATGCCCATGGAGGCACATCTTATGCATGTGGATGCAATGTTTTGATGATTTTTTAATGCCTATGTGATGCACGTCGTGATGTCCTACATGTTTTGGTTGACGTGCCAATATAGAATGTTGTTAGCCATTTGGTTTGCTACAGTGTTATGATTTCTTGGGACATGAGTGAAAGAGATGGATTCAAAATGTCGAATCATTTGTTTTGTGCACAGGAATTTTCTAAATAGATAGGGATTGCGTACTTGATAACAGTTGTTGAGCTGGGAAACAAGGAGTTGGAAGTCCAAGAAAACATGAAGGTGACTTATGCCCATTTGGAGAGCAATGGTGAGGAGACCGGTCACGGCATCGTACTCAGCTTGGTTGTTTGTGGAAGCACCTATGCACACTCCGTCAAGGTGGATCAACTCATGTGAAGGGGAATAAATTACCCAAGCTTCTGATGCAAGATTTGGAGACCAACGAATTGCGCCATTGGGAAAGCCGATGTGGTAGAGTGGAACAGGATCCATCTGTGTTCATGCAGGAAAGAATTGAAATGTAAGGTTTCGAAAATTTACAGTGAAAAAATCAATTAAAAACTGTACAATATGGACTATGGTGTCCAGGATTTTTTTATGGGTAGAATCTTTTGAGGTACAACCCATTACGAGGGTTACGCATGGGATTGCCTTCTGAATCAGTCAAAATGTATGCTCCATGTTCAAGGAAAGTGTGTATGATATATGGGCCTTGCCACATAGATTGGAACTTTCCTTTGCCTGTTTTGTCATGGGCTTGGTCATAAACAAGTACCAGGTGTCCTTCACTAAATGCTCATGGGTGAACATGTTTATCGTAATGGAGTTTAGATCTGTTTTTTGCGGCTTCGATTGTTTGGAGAGCTGCGCAGCGATCTTCGTCGGCCTGTTCTAAAAGAAGTAATCGTTCTTCAATTAGTGAAGTATCGAGGAGAAGCTCTATGGACATTTGTAATGTTGGTATGGCATTCAATGGGGAGGATAGATTCTACGCCATGAACTAAATGGAATGGGGTAAATCCGGTGGCGGGTTTGGTTGATGTTCAATAAGCCCATAATGCGGGAAAAAGCATATGATGCCAATTAGATTTATGTTTGTCGACAGTGCGCTGGAGGATAGTCTTCAAAATTTTGTTAACAACTTTGACTTAGCCGTTCCCTTAGGGGTAGTAGGCAGAGGAGAAATGATGTTCAAACTTAAGGAGTATTGACAATTCTCTCCAAACAGAGTCCTCGAAGTGAGAGCCGTGGTTTGAGACGAGTTGCTTTGGTACTCCGAAACGAGTAATAACATGGTTGAGGAAAAAATGGGCTGCAGTGTCGGCTTTGCAATTGTAAGTAGGCATGGCTTCTGCCCATTTGGTAAAGTAATCGATAGCCACAATAATGTGTTTGTGGCCACCGGCTGATGCGGGATTGAAATCTATGAAGTGGATGGCCCATCTGCAAAATGGTCCAATGGTGACGACTGGATGAAGGGGGCAGGAGGGGGTTCTTGCCTTGGGGGCAAAGAGCTGGAAATTTTGGCAATGTTTGACTGCTGTGATACAATCAGTGAATAATGATGGCCAAAAATAACCTGCATGAATTACCTTTTGGGCGGTGTCCATTCTGGAGAAATGGTCGCCGCAGGCACCACTATGATAGTCGTTAAGGACTTGTTCTGCTTTGTCTCAGGAAAGGCATCATCGTAGGATTATGTCGATGCCACATCGATAGAGGATGTCACCCAAGAGGAGATAATGGGGGGCATGGTGGTGGATGCGATGGAATTCGTCACGGTTGATATTGGGTCAAAACTTCTGTGTGCAGAGGTATACCAAAATGTCGTCGTACCAAGGGTCGTCAGACAAGATGATGAACAAATGTTCATCGATTATTTCAGTGTGGGTAGATGGTGATGATGACAAGGATGGTAAGTCCGTAATGAGTTAAGTGAGTGCTAATGTTTTTGTGCTCTTCGGGGTTTTAAAATTTAGGTCATATTCTTGTAAGATAATCACCCATTTGGCAACACGGCCTTGTAGAAGGCGACGATTCAAGAGATAGACCATTGGGTTGGAATTGGCCACAACCGTGGTGTGGCTGAGGAGAATGTAATGTCGCAGCTTTTGTACTGAAAAGATGATGGCGAGGGCCATTTTCTCTTCATGTGGGTAGCACAGTGGTGGGCCGGACAAGGTCTAGCTCACATAGTAAATGAAATGTTCTTGATGAGCGGAGTCTTCTTGGACAAGTACTCCGGAAACGGCGTAATCTGATGCCGAAATGTACAGGGTAAAGTCTTTCGTGAAATCTGGAGGAGAAATCAAGGGGGCACTCGTAAGCGCTTTTTTAAGGTCTATGAAATCCCCTTCTGCTTGGTCGTCCCAATAAAAACGGGTATGAAGGTGAAGTAAACGGATGAAACCATGTACTCTGGTGGCGTAATCTGGGACAAAGTGACGAAGGAAGTTGGACTTCCCTTGGAGGCTTTATAGTTGTCTTAATGTACGAGGTGACGGTAGGTCTACTATGGCCTAGAATTTTAGGGGGTTGATGGTGATCCCTTTTTTTGAAATGACAAATCCCAGTAGGCGACCTGCTAGAACACAAAAGACACACTTGAGTGGGTTCAGGCGGATGTTGTATTTTCGACAATGCAAGAAGACTTGTCGAAGATCATCTAAGTGGTCGGATCGTTTCTTAGATCGAGCTGTGAGGTCGTCTAGATAAACTAATATGATTTTATGCAGATCGTGGAAACAATAAGTCATGGCTCGTTGGAAAGAGGCTCCAGCATTCTTGAGACCAAAAGGCATGACGCGATAGGCGAAGGTGCCCCATGGGGTAGTAAAAGTGGTCTTGTATTGATCTTCTTTACAGATTTTGATTTGGTTGTATCCAGAGAAACCGTCCATAAAAGAAAGTACCTCATGCCACGCACACCCATCGATTAGTTGGTCAATAAATGGTGTGGGGAAGTTGTCTTTGGGACAAGCTAGGTTGAGGTCATGGAAGTCAGTACATATGCGGATGGTGCCGACTTTCTTATTGACTGGTACTGGATTTGAAACCCATGTGGTGTATGCAATAGGGTATATGAAACCTGCTGCTTGAAGCTTCTCAATTTCTACTTTGATGGCTGGAAGCTTGGATGGGTGAAGGGGACGTTGTTTCTGGCAGACCGGTGATATGTTGGGCCAAGTGTCTATGTGATGTTCTGCGATGGTAGGATCAAGACCAGTCATCTCAGTATAAGACCAGGCAAAGACATATTGAAATTCTTGGAAGAGTTTCTTATAATCTTGGGTTTCTTCTTCAGTGCATGATGGGCCCAAAGAGATAAGCTTAGGTTTTCTAGGGGTGGTGGAGATGTCGATATTTATAATGGGCAAAATGTTAGCCATGTTACCTTCTTCAAAGGCTTCTGGAGCTGGTATTGGATCTTTGAACCAATCGACCTTGGTTGGTAAGAATTCCTTAGATTCAATAGATAGTTGGTTTGCCGCGGTGGACGTAGATGCCTCAAGGAGGAAGTATGATCGATGGTGCATATCATCCCAAGGGTAGTTCGGTGCAGTGAGTATTTCTAGGATTTCTTCATCGGTACGGAAGTAGTGTGCCATTAAATTAATTAGTTTGGGTTTATAGGTAGTTGAAATCATATAAATGGTATTGATTTCTTCTGAATGGGAAGATTCTGGGGGGAATATTTCCTCGATAAGTGGTGGGGATATCTCTAGGTTGACATTATTCAACTCGTTTAGTGCTGCTCTGTAATCTGGGAGGTCGGGGAAGTGATGTGAATAATGGCCGTAGATGCCGCATATTGCACAAGGGTGGTTTGTACGTAATGATTTATCATGAGGTTGAGGGGGAAGTTCTAGTTTAACAACTGGAACATTGGTGTCGTCATCCAACATATTCATGTGTTCTTGAAGTGTCGGTAGTTGTGGACATAGATGGGTAGCGTGGCCTATATCGTCGCACAAGGAGCACTTAGGGAGCACACAGGTTGGGGGATTCTTATCTAATTTGGCAGTCACAGGGGGGTGCGAGTTGTGGGTGCAGTATTGTAGGTTTGTGGACCTTTGTCCCTAGTGTGGCAGGATTGACGGGGTACATAACTAGATGTCGATGTAGTGCCCCCTGTTGGAGTTGATCGGTTTTGGGGGTTTGAACTAACAGGTGGTGG
Organism: Larix kaempferi; assembly: GCA_027924585.1. Lineage (NCBI taxonomy): Eukaryota > Viridiplantae > Streptophyta > Pinopsida > Pinales > Pinaceae > Larix > Larix kaempferi. Next base: position 16,486,336 of record BSBM01000519.1, read on the forward strand.
GCGATTTTGGGGGTTTGGTATGCCAGGTGGTGGATGGTTTTAAATGTTCATGGGTTGCATTGGTTGTAAAACAACAATTGGCATTGGTGGGGGAGTTGGGGCAGGTAAGTACCATACTGGTAGTCCTAACGTTAAACTTGGAAGGTTAAGTGTAACCATTACTGGAGTGCTAACAACTCCTGAAAATGGAAACAAGAATGGGATAATGTGAATCAGTGTTGTTCCAATATGACTAAGAATGATGGGTGCTTATGGCGGTGGTTGAGGTTGATGAGGATTTTATTGTTCATTGTGCGATAGGGTGCTTAGATCAGATACTTCAATTACCTAGAGAGGGGGTGGGATAGAAGGGAAATTGGTGGTCATGGGACTATCCGAATATATGCCAGGACTGACTGAGGAGACGAACGATGTGGGTGCATTCTGAACGGGTTGTTCGATCATTGGAAGAACATTTTCAGGTGCTGCGGGGGCATTGGGATCATAGTATGTAATATGGTCGATTTTGACTATGCATCCTTCATGGGGGAACATCATGAGGCAAAAAACTGAAGAAGCGATAGCTTTCATTTTATACATGTAGCTTCATCCCATAAGGAGATTGTAATCAAGTTGGGAGTTAATGACCTCTATATCTATGAGAACCAATTTGCCCCCAAGCTGTATGGGTACGTTCACTAACAAAGCTTGAGGTTGAGCTGCACGGCCATCATAAGCTCGTAATGCGGTAGTTGATGGTTGTAGGGTTGGGGATCCAAGTTTCTGCCGTACGAAAGTTGACATAACGCAGGTGGAGGCACCTTCATCGATTATGCATCAATGAATGATGAGGTTGCGAATGGACACAGAAACTTGAAAAGCTAGTGATGAAGGAAGATGAGGTTCTGCTTGGTCTAAGTCGAAATCCATCATGTTGGAGTTGTTAGGGTCTATGGCACCGATGGTAGATAACAACAATTTTCTCTGTGCAGGACAATTTTTAAGGATTTCTAGAGCACATAGCAGCGGGGGACTGAGCTAAATCCTCTACAATGTTATAGTTGGAAGCTGCACGAGCATTGGGGTTATTGTTAATTCATCTCAAAGGGAAACGAGATGCTTTTGGATGATATGCACCTGCAACAATTAATTACTAAGAATATGCGAAATAGCAGAAATAATAGACCAGAATCACTTTTATATTGATCACGGGCCACTTCGAGGGGGCAACCTCCTTTGAGCAAGCTCAGTACAATTAACTTCACCGTGCCTTCAATGACCTCAACACACACTTATATACTAAGTCTATGCCCAATACCATGAGTCAAAACCATGGGACATATAATACTACAGGACGACTTACAAAGCATATGCGTCCAATACTATGGGCTAATATAAACTACGGATCAACAAATACTACGGGACGACTTACAAAGCATATGCGTCCAATAACAATATACTAACATAGCAAAGAGAAGGGTTTACATAGGTTCCTAACATTGGACCTCCGTCCATGGGCATATTGGGTATGCGAAGTGGTTGATCGGTTGGGAGAGTACTCGAAGATGGGTCGGTAGGTGTGGCCTTAGGGGCAGAGCCGTATTGATTTTGATGGGTTTGAAGATTGACATCGCTTGATGACATCATTAGCAAATGATGAGTGTTGGACACTGGATGCTGGTAATCGGCTGTCGCATAGGTGATTTGTTGCTGTGTTGTAGTGGATCCTTGAGGGGGATCGTTCAGATGAGTGTTTACCACTCCTTGGTTTGGTAGGGGATTTTGCAATATCATGGGTTGTGGCTGAGGAGGAGGTGCTGGCTATGCAGCATGTCCCTGTCATTGGGCATCGTCAGTCCAGAGTTGACGCGTTCGATCTAAATGGGGACAATTATGTGTGTAATGGCCGTAGACTCCACATATGGAACACAGGTGGTTTGTTCTCAAATTATTATTTTTGGATTGTTTTGGTGGATGATCAGGGTTTTGGTTGGGAGGAGCAGCGTTATTATTATTTGGGGGATTAGGTGGTGGTCCACCTTGGTTGTGTTGCTGGTTGTTTCTGTGGTTTTGTTGACCTCCTTGGTTATGTTGGTTGTTCTGGTTTTGAGGTTGGTTTTGCTATGCGTACACATGCCCTTGGGTAGTAGGTGGGTTTTGAGGTTGTGGAGGCTCTGGAGCAGGTTGCGGTGGGTAGTAAGTAGGAGGGTTATGAGGTGGACATGTTTCTTGTTGCGGTTATGGGTAACCTTGAGTTGTTGGAAGTGTTGGAGCATGTGGTGCTGCCTGTTGAGGATAATAAGCCACTTGGGCTTGTGGTTGAACCGGAGTTTGATGGGCCTGCTGGTTATAATATGGAGATGGTGCATAAGCTGATGGTGCTTTCCCATAACACTATGGTGGACATGAGGGTCCATGAGTGTGGTGGGTTTGTATTATTGGAGCATACAAAGTTGTAGCTCCAGAATGAGATGTAGCCCTAGAAGTGTCTGGGGCATTGTTTGTACTCATCATGGTAAAAGGTTTGTTTTGCACCATAACCTGGTCGATAATACCATCGGCAGCATGGGATGCCGCCAGCGCATCATGGCGGGATGGATCGCCGCGCGGGGCGTCAGGTAAAATGGTGTATAGATATCTTGACTGGGCATATATAAGATCGAACTGCTGAGCTTTTAAGATGGCTTCTTCTTTCGACTCGGGTCGTTCAGAAGCTACATCTTTGGCTATGAGGGGGAGGAGTGATTTGAGGAACCAATCCAAAAATATATGGTCGTCAAGCTTTATCTTGCAGAGGCTACGACGCTTATGCCACTCATGGATATGATCAGTGATGTGTGTAGCGGTGTTCTGTCTACAAGACAAAAGTATTTCCACTCCTGCATCATAGTGTACAGGTAGTTGAAAGAACTGAAGGAACATTGAGGCGAGGGATGTAAAAGTGGGGTGTGTCCCATGCAACTGCTCACTGTACCACTTGGCTGTAGAGCCAGTGAAAGTTCTTTGTAGAAGTCTGAGTCGAATAGAATCATCTACTATGGAGTTCGAGGAACACCATAGGTGAAACAACATGATGTGGTTTTGGGGGTCTTCCCCAACTTTTCCTTCAAATTTTGGGATGTCTGAAGGGATATTTTTGGGCATAGGGGGCCAAGTAGGGACATGTCGGATGGGATCATTTGTTAGCCTAGCCAAGTCTGGTAGGTTAAGGCTAGCCATAAATGGAAAACTGGCGGAGGGGTGTGATGCTATCATGGGGGCATAAGTACTGGTGGTGGTGTTATGTATTGGACCACTGCCTCCTAGGGGAATGTGTGTGAAAGGGATATGTCCTCCAATCAAAGGGTTATGGGTGGGAACTGTATTCCCAAGTGTAGATTGAGTTACATATGGGTTTGGATTTGGTATAGTAGACCCAGGATTTGGTATACTGGAAGTGATTCCAGTCACAGGTATACCTATAGAAGGTGTAGGTCCTATGTTGGGCATCCCTAGAGTAGATGTAGCTCCTATATTAGGCATGCCTAGAGTGGAAGCAGTTCCTAGGTTGGGCATACAAATATTGGTTGTGGTAGTGGTGGCCAATGTGGTAGCTGGGATGGTGGAAGACATTCCACCAACAGTCCCTGTGTTGAAAGGGTTGGAAGAAAAATCAGCCATAGGGCTAGTGGTTGCGGTGTATGTGGGATTTTTGGATTCTGCCTCAGAATCTGATGTGAAATGAGGTGCATCAAAATCGGATGATGGGGCTCTATTTCGATGACGTGTGGAGTCAAGGGAACCATACTGTGGGGGATCTCCCCGAAAGCTCCGAGAATGTCTCAGGGAATCAATGTTGACAGTTTTATCAAAAGACTAATAGGTGGTGGTGAGTGGAAAGCTCTAAATCCCTAATGCAACCATGCGTGCAAGAGGGGAGCGTAAAAAATAAATTGCACTCAAGCCAAAAATCAACCTCAAAAAACACTTACTATAATAGCTGTGCTATAGTAAGTGGAGTAATCAAAAAATGTGGTCAGGAAACCAACATGCAAACAACTCCTACAAATAGAAAAAGGTAGACTCTATAACCAAAAGGAGGTAATGGAGCATGCAAACACCTAACTAGAAGTGGTATTATGACTCAACGAAACATATCCTTTGCAAGGTGATGAAATCCAAGTCAGACAATATGAGTAGTGGAATCAAAGGCTAGATATCCCCCTACCGAGAGGAATACAGGGTAGACAATCCTAAAAGTTTGGCCACTAAGATACCCCGTTCATGACACGTTCGGTTGGGTGAATCTGCAGTTTGGTTCTATCGCTGAAGTACTCCCATAAGGTTGGTACAACAAGAACTACGAAAGGTATCCTTCGGTTACTGAATGGATAGCGGTATTCCACTCAGGCTTCCGGAACCAGTCTAGCTACTTCAACCCTCCTAAGGGAGAGGCCTTCCTGATAAATTGGTGTTAAACCATGTCAACAAATAATAAGGGATTTTGGTACCCTAAATGTCAAATCATTATGTCTCAACATGAAAAATGAGTGAGGGGTGTTATTTTGATACTTATCCCCTCAGTCCTACCTAGCTACAAAATTCTTTTTGTGTTCCCCAAGTGAGGTTAGAATATTGGTTGAGTTAGGGTAATTTTTAAGGCTCACTTGAAATTAGTGTGACAGATTGTGTGCTGGTGTATGTGTATACCAAAACAATGTGCCTCGCATGGGCAATTTAATCACAAATGAAAATAATGAATTTAATTTGCGAAAAAATGAAAGATGTTTCAAATGTAAATGCTTTAATAACATTTTCAAAAAATATGAATTCTTTAAAAAGTAAAGCAAATAAAAGATGTAAAAATAAATGGATTTTTAGCGTTTTTCTTGGGAAAAAAATGCAACAACTTTAGAAATATGGTTCTAACTTTGCAATGTATAGACTTAGAATCTAAAAAATACTTTAAAAAATCTTTCTTTTAATTATCTGAAATTTTTTAAAAAGATAAATGAAGTATTTAACAAATATCACTTTAATAATGGTGCAATAATAACACAGTGGGATGTAAAAGTTGCAAAAATTAATGCTGGAAAAATAAGCTACTTTCAGCAAAAAAAATTTTGAAAAAATTGACGAAAATGAAACAGGAAATATCGCAGCTTTCGGGTCCAAACCCACGATGAGCCGCACGATGATATGGGCGAAAGTCGTGATCGACCGCATGGGAAAGTGAAAAAACAGTCATGGTGGACTATGCGGGAAAATCTCACCCAACCACGATGTGCAGCGTGGGAAAAGGTCAAAAACTCGTGATGCGTCGTGCGGGAAAACATCGAAAAGTCACGATGGACTGTGCGGAAAAAAGGCTCAAAGTCACGATGGACCGCATGATTGTGAGGCCGAAAGTCGCGATGTACAGACGAAAAAACGACTGTCAAAAAATGAACCCGAAAATGGAAATTTTGGGCTGTTTTGGGATGCAGAAAGAGCCAATGGCTAGGGTAGCTATCAAGAAGCTGGCTAGTATGGCAGATCTACAGTTTTAAATGGAAAAAACTACTAAAATAAAGATCTAAAGCAAAAATTTAAAGTTCGAAACCAAGCGGAGTCACCAAAAACTGTTGCTTGGTTTTTCAACCAAGCATGTGCAAGGATGCACCTATTAACTTGTAATAGCAGTTTCAATATAAAACAAAAATAACTATGAATAAACTGATATAATCTGATCTAACATAAGCATGTGCAAATAAATAAAAAACTAGATTTCAAAACATAAGCAATAAGATCTATGGAAAAACAATAACTTGCAAAATATTTTATTTCGTATTACCTCAAATGGTGAGGATGATGGGTGTTGAGCAACTCCAAGGTTGAGAAGCTCCAATATCCAATGGTCTCTCTTCTCCAAAGCTTCAATGGGGATCTTCAAACTCGAAATGGGAGGCAATGGCTCTCAAAGGGAATTTGGTAGCATAAGGATAGGATGAAATGTGGATGGAAAGTGAGGAGCCCCTATCACCTTTTATAGTTTTTGGTGATGGGGAATACCATTATGGTTTTAAGGAAACCAATGGTATTAACCAACATGGTTTAGGTCTCTTTTTCCCTCTTTTTCCTTTTTTGAATATTTTTTATATGTTTATTCCCTTTTAATATTTTTTGGGAATTTTGGACCCTTTTTGGGGGTTTTTTGTGTTTTTTGAGGAAAAATGTATATTTTGAGGGGAAAAAGGTGTATTTGTGGTCTTTTTGGTGGCCTTTTGATGGTTTTAGAGGCTCAAATGGTGGAAAAGTGGACAAATGGGTCATGTGAATAAGGGAATGAGCTAGTGAGCACTTTTTGGGTTTTAACACCTACAACATCTAAAAGGAGAAGTAATTGGGCACTACAACAACCAATAAAGTTAAAAATAGTAAAAAAACACTTAAAATAGACCCAAAACAAAAAAATCAACTAGAGTGGCTAAAGACAAAGGAAAAACCAACTACAAAATGTGAAAAAATCAAGTTTTTAAATAGGTCATGGATTTCGAAGGAAAAATTATAATTGAGATTGTGGGAGTTTGTTAAAACGTAGTGAAATAGACCCAAAATGCTATAAAACAATGAATTCACTTTCGGACACAACTAGAATGATATGGTTTTCAGCCAAGGAACCTACTTGAAACTCAACAATAAGAAATAATAGGAAAACATAGGTAGATCCAAGAAAAAATAACTTAAAAATTTGTCTAGAAATGAAGGTCCAATACAAACAATAGTGGATTATGGATCTATCTCCATTGGAGTTACAAAAATTTGTATGGTGTGAATAATCACCAATATGTGCCAAAAGCACCAACCAAGGGGTTTTGAAATCCTGATTAGTAGATTCAATAGGGTAAAAATAAAAATAAAAACAAATAAAACTAAGCTAAACATTTAAGGAGTCAAAGAATGGATTTTCATTTCATTACAAAGAATAATACAGAAATATGCATCTTGGTATGATGAAGAGGAATGGGGCCTCTGCAACTATCCAATGGAAGGTCTATGCTTATCCTTTGCAACCTCTCAATCCCTAGAAAACCATCATAATGTATATCTCCTAAATGGTGAAGTAGAAAGTAGGTAGTGGTCTCCGTCTAGTTAGAGGATAATTTTGGAAGCATTACGACATGACCGTGATATGGAAATTGTGTGTGTGGAATGGTGACATAGAGGAATTTTTTATAGGAACAACAGTGGTCAAGAGAAGTAAATATAACCAATATGAAGATTATACATTTCCTTGATTTCTTAGTGGAGAAATAAGGGTTTTGGAACCTAGATCCGTAATTAATTTTGGACCACATCAAGGATCAACGTATATGTCCACTTTCAACCCCTTCATAATGAAGTTGGAAATAAAAAATTCTTGGAGAAAATCATTACTGGGACCATGCCACACTTAATGGAGGAAAATCTATGACTTAGGTCATTGATTTCAAGGAAAAAGTTGTGACCTTGTCCAAAATTGGTCAATTCATGGTTTGATATTCATTTTTTTGGATTTTATTACATCCTTGGGTGTTTGGATAAAATGAGATCGAGAAATAGAAATTACTATCCAAATATATTATGTATAAGGATAACAAATATGATGACATGGTAGGAGAGAAAAGTTTGGCTTTCAACAGACACATTGGCATAAGTGCCACATTGCATGTACAACAATTGTTGATTTGGGGACACTGTAGAGTTTGAGGGGAAGTCTGTGGATTTTATAGGGCCATGTATTTTCACCTAGAATTCATATTTGTGCACATATAACCTTGTTGGAGGGAACATTCAATGAAGAGTAATCCTATGGGATCATATATGAAGAAAATATTTAGAATTTCCAAGGAAGGGGACAAAAAAAGGACATGTAACCCTAACTGGAAAATATATCCATGTAAATAATTTTCTAGAATGCATGAAAGTTTAATTTCTATATTTTGAGGATGCAATGACACTAACAAATTTTTTTGTATGAACACCTTTTATATGCAATATCATCTCAAGGATAGTTAGAGGCCGATACTAAAAAAAAACTCAAAAAAATGGTTAGACCAAGAAGATTGTCATAGTGAGTGATGCACAAGACCCTTATGCACCTTAAATAGATTCCATGGGCAGGGACCGTGTATGATGAAAATGATGAAATAGAGTCTAATGGTAGTAGAATCCAAGTGAACCCTATTAACATAGAAAATACTACGAGAAGCATGAGTGTATAGGTATAGAGATTCAAAATGAGAGATTGATTAGAGATCAAGAGGAGAAAAAATACTTGAATGTATCTATGTAGTATACCTCGATAGAAATCTAAAGAAGAATGAACCATGGAAATAAATCAAGAATTAATGAAAATGGGGGAGGCATCTCAAGGAAACACTCTCACAAGAAGACTAACATCTCACAGAGGAAATACGAAAGCAATAAATCTACCCTAGAAGTTTCTAGTAATGTTTCATTTACTTCTAGAAACTATATCGATAGTCCAAGTTCTCCATCTTGTAATAATAAGAGGAAGGTACCTATCAAACAAAAATCATATGAAGAATTTAGGAAGTGTAAATCTTCTATGTTTGATAGTGAGATAAAATAAAATAAAAAAAGAATCAAAGGATTGGTTTGTTGGGATGTTAAAATATTTTCAGGTTCATGTATTTTCTGAGAATAAGAATGTTGTTGTGGATATCTTCCTTAACAAGTACCCTTTTGCCTAGAATTGTTGATTTCTTTGGTCAATGAGGTGGTCAAAAGTATTCTATAAGATTTATTTCCGGTCTAGTTACCTTCAAGTAAATATCAAGGAGGATGTTAGGAACCCATATCAACCCTTCTCTTTACTTTGTTAGTATATTGTTGTTGGACACATATGCTTTGTAAGTCGTCCCATGAGTATATTGTATTAGCCCACACTCATGGAGAGTAATAGTTGTTTAGATTAGGCTTAGTATATAAGTACATGTTGAGGCCAATGAAGACATCCATGATTTATTTGTATTGATCTTTCTCAAAGGAGGTTTCCCCTTCGAAGTGGCATGCAATCAATAAATTCCTTCTCTGTTCTACTATTTTTGATATATCGTGTATTTTCATCATTTAAATGATGAAGGTTCCTCTCATTTGGTATCATAGCACTTTTTTGGGCTCGCGGGGTGGAATTTGTGGTATATTTTTTTTTCACAGTGGCTTCCAGGTGTTGTGATTCTTGCAATGGTTATTTTTCTTTGCATCTATATTGTTTCTTTCAATTGCAGGTTCGGATATTGGAATAATCCCTATATCTTCTTAAGTGAGGAGTACCACAGGAACCATAAAGTAGATTTCCCATTGGGAGGACCTACCAACGAAAAGGGAAACGGCCCGTACCTGATTGACTAGTTCCCACCTGTGAGGTAAACCAAGAGTTTTCATTTGTGGCAAGAGGTTATCAGTTTTACCGGAGCCGTGGAGTGAGGGGTACTGCCCCAATATGTAAGTCGTTAGATAGCATCGGTGTCCAAGTGAATCCCCTGAACCTTTAGGAAGTTGAGCATACTTGGGGTCTGTATCTATTGTCAGCTGATCAATAGCATTTTACATATGTCCAAATCCATTGTAGATCAAATCTGAGCCATTGTAGATCAATTCTGGATAAAAAGTACAATTTTTTTTTTTTACCAAATCTTCTTTTCTTTAGCTATGTTTCCCTTGAAACTTCACTAGAAACCATGCACTTACATTCTACATATTTCCTTCCTGAGGAACCTACCCAAAATTCCACTTCCTGAAGCCAAAAATCCTACATTTCTCTCTTTTTATGGTTTTCCATAACTTTCGATTTTCACCCAATCACCTTCAAATTTTTCCATGGTGTTTATTTCCTATTTCTGCTTCTTTGTCTCTCTATGAAAAGTTTTCCCATTATTTCACAACACTTCTGAAATCCCCATTTCCTACTTCTTTATCCACTAGAAAGTGTCCAAAATCTAGTCAAACCCTAATTACCCATCAAAGTTTTTCCCAAATCCAAATTTTCCTTTACTAAAGAAGTTTTTGTTTTTTATTTTCTATCCATTATTCAAAAAAAAAATCTGGGCTATGGTTGTCTTACATGCCGGAGCAAAAAAAATGGAGTGACTTGCAACCCTCAAGACCAAACTTTAAGATCTTGATGAAAAAAATTTCAACCTCCATCTTCATCCTTCTGCCGTGAACAATAGACGATGGCCAGTCTTCTACAGACACTGGGTTATCTTCTTCTAGCACTTTTCGTGTGCCAAATCTTGATTTTCCTCGCTTCAATGGTGATGATCAGATTGGATGGATATACTGGGTGTTAGCACTGTATAATTTTTGGTAAAAATTGCAACTATGGAGAACGAAATTTGATTTGTTGCAAAAGGAAAAAAGATTAGCACGAAGGCTTAGCCAAGCTCCATGCGCCTGCAACCACATAAGACCACATGTTAGCGACAATCTACAACCCAGTATTCAAGCATGTTTCAAGCATCCGTCATCTTTCCAAATAGATCAATGGTTGCAAATCACTTTGTAGATTAACCATGCGTCGGTTAATAAACTTTTCAAATCTGTGAAGTTGGGGTAGGCTCTACACATTTGAACGGCTATGATCAGGGCCTGAATTTGATCAACAATGGGAATTTTGTTCGCAAATATAACAAGCGCGGACAAATGAATTTTCCAAATCTATGAAGATGTGGCAAAGGCTCCATTATGCAATGGTCCAGATCAAAGATGTGATTGAGATCGACGGTTGAGATTTTTTTCGCTGATGGAAGGTGCAGGGAAAACACCATTTCCAAAGGTATAAATCCAAGCGTTCAGATTTGGTTTACTATTCAGGTTAAAAGTGTATGAAATGGATTTAAATTTATTTCAAATAAAAAGGGATATTGGCACCAGGCCAATCTTAAAGCTCGCCCTCAAATCGAAACATCAAGTCATATGGGGGGCACACACTCACAATATCAAAGTCCACCATAAGTCCAAGCGTTGAGCTCTCAAGGAGCATTACATATTCTTGTTCCTTGATACATAATGGAACCATTGAGGTATATAAATAATGAAAAGGACAACCTTACATTGCATGTGGGATAACATCCTCATTACAAAACAAAAAATATAAATTTCGCAATACCAACTTGCAAGAAATAAACAAACTTTCCAAATCTGTGAAAATTGGGTAGGCTCCACAAGTTTTGACGACTCCATTCAACAGATGAAGGAGATCCACAGTCCCAATAAAGTTCACAATTTCAGCATGCAAGGAGAAACCAAATTTCAAATTCAGCGAAATCTACATGCTCATGCAGTTGGGCGAATTTGATGAAAATGACTATTTTGGCCATTAATTTCAAGCAACTGTTTCCACCAAACCAAGATGAATTTTGAGAAACCGAGAGATCATTTTCTTCAGAACATGCTTATATACAATAACATCTCTCAGTTTTTACACAAGTATCATGGTTTAATAGAATCGAAGACATCTTCACATGGTAGTTTTCCAGAAATTCACAATCCTATCTCAGCCATCAACTTCAAAAGCATATTCTGAGGATTTGGAAGGGAATATGGAAAAACGAAGACATCGGTTTTGTCGGGAACGTGCCCAATTAAAAAAAAAATCTCTCAAATTTCACATAGCTGTCACCATTTGAGAGGCGTACGTGGGGATTTGAAGCCTAGTTTTCAGCAGTCCGCATCCTGAAATGAAGAAAATTAGTTGTAACTGATTCTCAAAGATGATGGACCTATTTGTATAGGTGTCATCTCTTTTGTAACAAATTTATATTTTGGAGGTTAGGTTAGAATATTTTGAGCTCGAAGGATGAGGGTCATCCGCTCCTATATATTCATATGAAATTGAGAAGAAAAGGGGTTGGCTAGTTGGAACCCGTGAGAACTTGAGTTTTGTTTTTGAGATCTATCCTTAATAAAATTACAGAGCTGAGGCTGGCATTTTGCAAAGATTCCTGTGTTATTTAATTTACAGTCTGTATCTTCTTTCCTCATGTGAATGTGTTCCTTGTTATCTATTCCATTTTGTTATCTTTTTCATGTCTGAAATAAGTGTTTGATACTACAGAAATCATACATATATGCTCTGTCTATTAATTTCAGATATTCACCAAATATTTTCTACTAAAGTTAGCATTGGATTCATCCTTGTTAGATGCCCATGTTAATGGATTGTTATTCATTTCTTCTTTATCACAAGACAACAACATTTTGACTATAAATGAGTAGCTACCCTGCCTTTGTTATAAAATTCCATGCTACAGCACTGCTAGTTGATATATGTGCTATATTTTGACTCCATTTCCCAATGAATGCTTACCTTGTTTCAACCAATACAATTATTTTATTTTATTTTAATTCTACATCTGGCCTTGTTAAAAAATTAGCGAGAGATCCCTCTCTGGAAATAAAGAAGCCAACTCTATTTCCTAAATCTTGGTTTTGTTTTTACCTCGAAATGATTCTTCCCACAACCTTAAGAGTCATTTTGAGTGCTAACATAATTGGTGTTGTTGCCGGGGAACGAAAGTTGCATTGTCCCTGGGCAGAACGACAAAGTTTCAGATCTGATTACTGATTGTGAATAGCAGTCAGACATTAAATAGGCTATGTACTATTCACCTGGCGACTCCACTCATGGTTCAACCAAATTTGCAGGCTCCACTGGAGAACGATTCTAGTTAACAGAAACATGGAAGAACTAAGGTCTAGGTATCAAAGTACAAGTTTCTTCAAAGAGATATTGTTCTTTTGCATTGAATTCTTTTTATCTTTATGTGTATATATCAAGGAGTTTATGTTTTGCCGAAAATTCTTAAGTCATGAGGGGACTTCCTTTGTATATCCTTCATTATATCTTGTAGATATACCTTCTTCATTCATTCCTAGAGCTGATCCGATTCCTTCTTTTGAATCATGTAAGATCCATAATCAGTCTTGCAAACCCCATGAGATTGATGTTGATGACATTCCTCCTGTACAAACTCCTTTACCTTCTGGATCTTTGCAGAGATATAGTCCTTTAAAGCTTCCCCTTGTTCTTCACGAATATCATCCAAAATACCATAGATACCTCCCTGTTTTTGATGGGGAAGATGGAAGTCTTACAACTGAGAAACATCTTCAAGGTTTTAATCATTTTCTGAACCTTTTTAAAATACAGCATGATGATGTTTGTATGAGGGCTTTCTTCCCAATATTTCCAAGGAGATGTTAAGGAATGGCTTAAGCACTTGCATCCTGAATCCATTGATACATGGGAAGAGTTTTCTGGTATATTTTTGAATGTTTGGGGTAAGAGGAGGTCTTGGGATCAATTTATTTCATAGTTTTATGCCATGAAGAGAAGACAAGATGAAATTTTTTCTAGTTTCAATAGGAGATTTGCTAGTTTCTATTATAAAATGGATGAATAAATTCAGCCACCTGAAGGTCTCGCCAACTTGCATTATTCCAAGCCTTCCATCCAGATCTCTCTTATCGTCTCTTGGAGATAAGGTCTTCCACCTTACAACAAATGTTTAATGATGCCTAGGAGGTTGAAGACAATCTTAGGATGTCTAGAAAAGTTTTAGAACAAGACAGTGGTGATGAAATGGAAAAAAAGTTAGATATGGTTGAGCAATATGAACAAAAACAACTTGCCCTACCTTCCAATTTTGTTTTTTGTGAGCAAAAAGATGATCAACACAGTGATGTACAAGAAGAGTGTTGTAAGGATTTGTTTCATGAAGATTGCAATCAGCCTATCTTAAATTCAGTTAGTGGTGATTTTAAAAAGGACTTCAGCCTTCCCATTTATAATGAGTATGAGGAGGACTACTTGGATGTTGTGCCTAAACAACTGATAGAAAATTTTGCAAGTTCTGGGATAGTTAGCGAAGAAAATCTGATTGCAATTCATGGTCAAAAGTCTAAAAATAGGGTGGATAGTGAGTGTGCTGAAAGTGACTGTTTTCCTTTGTGTTATTCTTCATTTGAATTGATAAGACAAAGATTGAGAGTCTCTAATAGAAAATAGGAAATTGAGGATATAAATAATGTCATGGCATTTTTAGAAATGGGTAATGAAAAGGATGAAATGTGATGCAATCAATCTCAACATGTGGAAAAACTGACAGTTTATGATGAGGTATTGAATCATAAAGAAGAAGATAACGGTTCTCAAATGGATGTTTCTTTTTGTTTTTCAAATTCAGAAATTTCATGTCAAGAAGGATTTTGTTCACTTGATTTCTTTGAAGAATGAAATGATAATTATTTTGAAATGCATAGAGCGAATCAAGTTATCAATTCAGAAATCTTGAATGAGGTAGGGGATGTCTCGGTTGAAAATTGTAATCAACATTCTTTGCATGTTTCTTTTGAAGATCAGTTTGACAGTATGCAAGAGAAGTTACAGTTTGAACAACCTTGTCATGCCAAGCAAATCATAAAACATTTTGAAGGTTGTCATGTCTTTTATTATCCGGTGGTTGATTATATGGAAAAAAAATTCAGTCAGAATGGTTTGTTATGTGTTTGCAACAAAGTTCAATGCTTTTATCATTGTTTTTTTTCCATTATGCTTTTATGTTCTGATTTCACTTAAGCGTGATGACAAAGTTTACTTATTGGATCAGTTGCTTGATTGGTTGCATTATCACTTTTGTATCGCCTAATATTGCAATCATTTCAGCACCGTAGGGTAGGGTGATCTGTATATGAATAAGCTAGGCATGACGAGCATATTTTGGTTTTAGTATGAATTTTGATTTTCAGCTTGAAGTTTTGAGAGAAGATTTTCAGTTTATATTTGGTTCTAGTCTTTAGATGATGAGTTACAGGTTACAGTTTTGTCGTGGGATCAACCCATGGATCAGGAACTTGGTCTACATGGTTATTTGCTACCTTGCAGGGAGGATAGCATCCCCAATTGGAGCTAGTTGCTAGCACCATATAATTTTTGGCAAAAAATCCAACTATGTATAATGAAATTTGATTTGTTGCAAAAGGAAAAAAGATTATCCCGAACGCTTAGCCAAGCTCTATGCGCCTGCAACCACATAAGGCCATAGGTTAGTGACAATCTAAAACCCAACATTCAAGTACATGCCTAGCATCCGTCATCTTTCCAAACATATCAACAGTTGCAAATCACTTCGTAGATTAAACATGCGCTGGTTAATCAACTTTTCAAATCTGCAAAGTGATTTGCATCCGTCATCTTCGCTAGGATCTGGGCGTGAATTTGATCAACAACGGGCATTTTGTTCGCAAATATAACAAGTGCGAACAAATGAAGTTTCCAAATCTTCGAAGATGTGGAAAAGGTTTAGTTATTCAACTGTCTAGATCAAATATGTGATCGAGATCGAAAGTTGAGATTTGTTTCGCTGATTGAAGGTCCAGGGAAAACACCATTTCCAAAGGTATAAATCCAAGCGTTCAGATTTGGTTTATTATTCATGTTACAAGTGTATGAAATGGCCTTAAATTATTTCATATAAAAAGGGATATTGGCACCAGGCCAATCTTGAATCTCTCCTTCAAATCCAAACATCAAGTCGTATGGGGGGCACACACTCACAATATCCAAGTCCACCATCAATCCAAGCGTCGAGCTCGCAAGGAGTGTTACATATTCTTGTTCCTTGATACATAATGGAACCATGACATATATAAACAATGAGAAGGCTAACCTTACATTTCACATGGGATAATATCCTCATTGCAAAACAAAAAATATAAATTTTGCAATACCAACTTGAAAGAAATAAACAAACTTTCCAAATCTACGAAAATTGGGTAGGCTCCACAACTTTTGAAATCTGCAAAAATGGAGATGTTTTTTCCATCTCATTTTTCAACGATTTGGCCCTAGTGCTTTTGATGACTTCATAGGCACACTCAATAAACTTATCGAAATTGGAGCTCTAAGAGAGTATGAGACAAAATTTGAGAAATTGGCCAATCACATAGAAGGATTCCATGATGAATTCTATAGGATTTGTTTTGTCAGTGGTATGAAGGATGCAATCTGATATGAGGTTAAAATGTTCTATCCCAACAAAATGATGGAAGTCCTAAGATTGGATAAGTTGGAGAGGAAAAGGTCACAACTCAACAACGCTCCAAATCCACTTTTTCCATTCAGAAATATGGTTTCCCAATGACCTCCCATCATGCCAGCTCCTTCAACAACTCCTCTCAAGCATTTGTATGAAGCATAGATGTAGGCACGTAGAAAAAAAGGGATTTGTTATAATTGTGAAGAGAAATTCACTCGTGGACATAGATGTGTTGAGAAAAATCTCTATCTCTTGGATGTGGATTCTCCACCTACAACTAAAATTGGTGAAGAAGCTCATGATATAGTAGATGATCGGGTCAACATTCAACAGCTGCCTGTTGACCCTCCTTCTCAGGACGACCGCCGAGAGATATCCGTCCATGCTTTAGTTAGAGTCACCACCCCACAAACAATGTAGTTAAAGGGTTACTTCACGAAGCTCCCTCTTACAATACTCATTGATTCTAGTAGCACTCATAACTTCATTGACCCTCTGATTTCCAAATAGGATGCTTGTTTTGTCCATACTTGCTCCATATTTTATGTCATGATTTCCAATGGCGCACCTTAGTTTGCAAGGGGAAGTGTCACAATGTGTGTATATCTATTGGATATTATAACATGCGCTCTGACATGTTTTCCTTTCCCTTAGGCGGATGTGATGTGGTTTTGGGAGTTCAATGGTTACGCACACTTAGCCCCATCTTATGGGATTTTGCTGAACTTTGGATGCATCTTTCAGTCAATGGGAAAAAAAAAACACATTGAATGGCTTACAACCAAGGTCTCTTAGCATCATCAGTTCACATTGCATGGAAAATATCCTTAAGAATAATTCACATGGTGGCATCGCTTAGCTCCATTCCATTAAGATGCACCCATCAACAGTCTCCACTACACCTTTGGATATACAAAGTTTTTTGGATATATATGCATTTGCATTTGATGAACTAGTGAGATTTCCACCTTCAACACTAGAGGACCATCATATTCAGCTCCTTCCTAGAAGCATTCCTCCGAACATCAGGCCATATCGCTAGCCATTTCACCAAAGCAAAGAGATTAAGATGCTCGTTCGTGACAAACTAAAACAAGTTATTTGTACTACACATATTCTAGGTATGCCGAATTTTTCCAATCCCTTCACTATTGAGAAGGAAATGATGGCTATTTTGCATGCAGTACAGAAGTGGCTGAGACCATACCTATTAGGGAATAATTTTTGCATCAATTCTGATCACTAGAGTTTGAAATATTTCCCAGAAAAATGGGTCTCCTCCCCAGCACAACATAAATGGGTTAGAAAACTCATGGGTTATTACGATGAGATCACTTACACGAAGGGTAAGGACAATATTGTGGCGGATTGTCTTTCTCGCACATTTGATGATCAAGCTTCTCTTTCATCTATTTCTATTCCTGTCCCAAATTGGTTTCACTCTGTTCAGCAGGGGTATGTCAATGACTCCTCATTATCTCAAATCATCCAATGGTTGGCCAAAAACCATTTTGTTGTACCGCATTACTCTTGGGATGGTGCTTCCCTGATATACAAGGTTCATCTGGTGCTTCCCTAAAGTGCAGATATTCAACATATTTTCTCCTATGAACTCCATGATTCTCCATCGGTAGGGAACTCTTGGTTCCTCAAACCATATGAGCAGACACATCGTAACTTATTTTGGAAGGGAATGGAAATGAAAATTCAACAAATGGTGGTTGAATGTGATACCTTCCAGTGCAACAAGGGTGAAGTGACACTCCTTCTGAGATTTCTGGAACCCTTTCCCATCCTTACACGGATTTGGACAGATATTTCTATGGATTTCACTTAAGGACTCACTAAATATGGAGGGAAGACAATGATTTTGGTTGCGGTTGATCGCCTCTCCAAGTATAGTCATGTTTGTGCCCTCATCCATCCTTATACCTCCTCCTCAGTCGTCGAGATTTTCCTGGACCAGATATTTCGTCTTCATGGAATCCCTTCTTCTATTGTCTCAGATCATGATGCAACTTTCACTAGTCATTTTTGGACAGAGCTATTTCGCCATAGTGGAACCAAACCGACGATGATTTCAAGGTATCACCCACAAACAAATGGCCAGGCTGAATTTATCAACCAATGTTTCGAAACTTATCTTCGTTGCTTCACCTCCAAACAACAGCATTAGTGAGAAAATTGGCTCCATCTTGCTGAATGGTGGTACAATACGTCCGACCACACTGCATCTTAAATGACTCCATATGAAGAATTCTATGGTTAGGAACCGCCAATGCTTCTTCCATAAACCCCCAACAGTTCATTAGTTCATCAATTTGACATGGTTCTTTGAAACCAAGATCATCTTCTTCGCATTTTACAAGGAAATATTCACATGGAAAGAAATCGAATGAAACATCAAGCCGATCAACACCATTCTGAGCACACTTTTCAAGTAGGTTCTATGGTTTTTCATCTACATCGTTACAAGCAATCCTCCCTGAAACTCAAAGGGAATCATAAGTTGGCTCCAAAGTTGTATGGGCCATATAAGGTTCTTCATAAGATTGGGTTCATTTCTTATAAATTGGAACTTCCTCCTTCTTCCTACATTCATCTAGAATTTCATGTATCTTGTCTAAAGAAAGTTCTTGTCACCAACATCAGAGCACAAATTTTTTTACCAGAACTGGATAATGAAGGATCCACCATTTTGGAGCCAGAGGCCATCCTCAATAAGCATACTCTCTAGCTTCGCTCTCAATCCATCACATAGGTATTAATTTAGTGGCATGGAATGCAAATCGAGGATGCTACATGGGAACCACTCCTTCAGATTCAACACCAATTTTCACTTCTAAAGCTTTGAGGACACATATTTTTCTAAGGGGGAGGGGACGTTAGGAACCTATGTCAACCTTTCTCTTTACTTTGTTAGTATATTGTTGTTGGATGCATATGCTTTGTAAGTCGTCCCATGAGTATATTGTATTATCCCACATTCATGGAGAGTAATAGTTGTTCAGCTTAGACTTAGTATATAAGTACGTGTTGAGGCCAATGAAGGCATCCATGATTTATTTGTATTGAGCCTTATCAAAGGAGGTTTTCCCCTTGAAGTGGCATGTGATCAATAAATTCCTTCTGTGTTCTGTTATTTCTCATATATCATGCATTTTCATCATTTAATTGCTAAAGGTTCCTCTCATCTGGTATCAGAGCACTTTCTTGGGCTCGCTAGGTGGAATTTATCCCAATTTGTTTTTTCACAGTGGCTTCTAGGTGCTATGATTATTGCAGTGGTTATTTTTCTTCACATATATATTGTTCCTTTCAATTGCAGGTTTAGATATGGGAATAATCCCTATATCTTCTTAAGTGAGGAGTATCACAAGAACCCTAAACTAGCTGGCCCATTGAGAGGACCTACCAGCGAAAAGGGAAACGAACCCTACCTGATTGACTAGTTCCCATATGTGAAGTAAACCAAGAGCTATCATTTGTGGTAAGCAGTTATCAATTTTACCAAAGCCATGGAGTGAGGGGCACTGCCCCAATACGTAATTCATTAGACAACATTGGTAGCCGAGTGAATCCCTTGAACCTTTAGGAAACTAAGCATACCTAGGGTCTATATATATTGTTAGCTGATAAATAGTAGATTACATCTGTCCAGAGCCTTTGCAGATCAATTCCAAGCAATTGCAGCTATTGTAGATCAATTCTAGAAAGAAAAAAAGTACAAATATCTATTTTTTGCCATATCTTCTTTGCTTTAGCTCTACTTCCCTTGAAAATTCATTGGAACCCCTGGACTTACATTATGCATATTTCCTTCCTAAGGACCCCATACCAAATTACACTTCCTGAAGCCAAAAATCCTACATTTGTCTATTTTTAGGGTTTGCCATAACTTCTTCGATTTTCACCCCTTCTCCTGCAAAGTTTTCCATGGTGTTCATTTCATATTTCAGCTTCTTTGTCTCTCTTTGAAAAAATTTCCCATTCTTTCACCCCACTTTTGAAATCCCAATTTCTTGCTTCCTTATCCATTTGAAAGTGTCCAAAATCTAGTAAAACCCTAATTACCCATCAAAGTTTTTCCCAAATCCAAATTTTCCTTTAGTAAAGAAGTTTTTTTTTTAATTTTCTACCCATTATTCCAAAAAAAAATCCAAGTTATGGTTGTCATCCACGCGGGAGAAAAAAAAATGGAGGAATGACTTGCAACCCTCAAGACCAAACTCCAAGATCTTGATGAAAAAATTATCAGCCTCCATCTTCATCGTTCAACTGTGAACAATAGACGACGGCCAGTCTTCTGCAAACATTGGGTTCTCTTCTTCCAACACTTTTTGTGGGCCAAATATTGATTTTCCTCGCTTCAATGGTGATGATCCAACTAGATGGATATACTGTAAATTTAAGCACAGTAGATCTAATGAACAAGTAAATCAATTACAATAGATGAAACTCAGAAAATATGTGTAAACTGTGCAAAAGGCTTGCAGCAGTACTCTATTGAACTCAGAAGTAGAATACAATACAAGATGCAATCACAATAACTGAATGAATTTGAATTTACAAGGATGTCATTCGAATATACTGCATGGAATAGCTTGGCTCCAACTAGAAGTCCTCGTCATCAGATCAATGGAGTCATCAATGCACAAGTAATGGTCAACCATGTGTCAAACTAAGTCTAACTGAGTGTGGTAGGTGTAACTGGCACATGTAGGCACTAACTGAATGAAGGAGGCTCAGTGGAGGGTGCATGGGGAGCTAACTGGAGTTAGAATAGGAAATCTAGTCTCAATGGGGGTCCAATGGAGTGATACAATTAGTTGTGGAGTCAAACTAGCCTTAAATCAAGGAAAGAACTCAACTAATTGAAGTGAACTGAGCGATAGGGGAAGAAGTGCACCTTTCTCAGGTGATAGGTGAGAAGTGGGTGCCTTCCTAACTAGGAGGGATAAAACTGCAAGGAAAGAAGCTCACAGGTGTTGGCAAACTGGGGGCAAGGTGCTGAAGGCATCAAATTGGTGACTGGGATGCATGGAAATAGTTGGGATGCATGCATGCAAAGTACAAAACTGAATGATGAGATATCCTAACACCCCCCCCTCAAGCTATATTATGATGTAAAAAATAATAAGAATAGGGCCTTGGTTATTGAGACTGAAGGTCACCCCGATACAATAATCCAAAAATGCTAGAAATAAATCTAAGTGAGGAAAGAGGGAAAACCCAATGGGAAGAAAGGCCCCCTCAAGCTGAACATAGAAGGATCTAATCTGTCTGCACCATGATGGAACTCACTTCCAACAGTGAATGGAGGTAAGAGAACATCTTCTCAGTGAAACTCTTGGTGAAGATGTCTACAATTTGCTCGTCAGTAGGGCAATATTGCAAAACAATGGTTCTGTCATGCACAAGCTCTCGGATGTAGTGCATGTGGATATCGATGTGCTTGGTCCTCTGTCTCTGAACTGGATCCGTCTATATCTTGATAGCACTTTGATTGTCACAAAGAATGACAGTCCAAGTAGTGCTACCAATATCAAACTCTGACAAAATACCCTACAACCAAACTGCATGAATGCAAGCATTGACTGCTCCTCGATACTCTGCCTATGTTGAAGATAATGCAATGGCTTCCTTCCTATTTCTTGAAAAAAAAATAGTCATATTACCAATCATGAAAACATAATCGGAAGTGGACTTCCTATCAATACTATCACCCGCCCAATCTGAATCAATATACCCAATCAAATCTAGCTCACAATCTGTAGCATAATGTATGCCAAAGTGTTGAGTACCCTGCACATAGTGTAAGATCCTCTTGGCTGCCCGCCAATGGAGCTGACGGGGCTGCTGCATATATCTTGATACAATACTCACAACATAATATATATCAGGCCTTGAGTGTGTCAAGTATAGTAGAGAACTGGTCAATTGTTGATACGATGTAGAATCTACAAGCGATGTAGAATCTCCCTCCTCAAGACTGATTCTTGAGAGGAATGGGAATGGGGCTACCGTACAATATGACATATTGAATTTGTTTAACAGGTTTGAAATATATTTTTGCTGAGATATGGTGATCCCATCAAAATTTTGAGCAATCTCAAGCCCCGGAAATTGTTTTAGCAAGCCCAAATCGCTCATGTCAAAATCTATATTTAAAACAGTCTTTAACTGGTCAATTGAAGCAAGAGTGCTTCCAGTTATTAAAATATAATCAACATAAAGAACTATAATCAGAAAATTACCTTCATTTTTTTGTAGGTACACATTTGGATCTGATTTGCACCTTCTGAAGTTTTGGGAGAGAAGGAAGGAGTCCATCTTAGCATACCAGGCTCTTGGGGCATGTTTTAAGCCATACAATGACTTCTTCAATCTGCATACTAGCTTTGGATCTGATATATATCCTTCCGGATGCTTCATATATATTTATTCTTTCATACCTCCATGGATAAATGCACTCTTCACATCGATATGGTGCACTTTCCATTGCTTGGATGCGGCAATAACTAAAACAAGATGGATTGAATCCATCTTTGCAACCGATGCAAACGTCTCAGTGTATTCCACTCCTTGGACTTGGGAGAAACCTTTTGCAACCAACCGAGCTTTGTATTTGCAGTTTGATCCATCAGCAACAACCTTTTTGCGGTAGGCCCATTTACATTGAACTAATTTCCTCCCAGGTGGAAGAGAAACTAGCTCCCATGTAGCATTCTTTTGAAGAGAACTGTACTCTTCATCTATGGCGGTTTTCCATATCGGATCTCGATGGGAATGATAATATGATTTAGGATCTGAACCTATCATCAAAATCATTTCTCATATAGCAAAGGATCAGAGAAAGAAAGAGCCATACCTGCTCTTTGAAAGTCTTCTCGAGTCCTCCTTGGATCAACAGGATTTCAAATGTTTGGACGAGCATAATTGAGAGTATTTTGGGCCCACTTTGGAAAGTGTTGGGGCACATCTAGATTATATTATGTACCTTATATTTCATTTTATCAAATTCTGATAAAATATCAGAAATATCAGAACCAAAACTTTCATCATCTTCTCTGAAATCTTCTTCTTGTAGAGGCAGCAAATTAGCAGTTTCTTCCTAAACTAGTTATAGATTTTGAAGCGGTTCTTCAAATCTGACACTACGCTCAATGAATATCTTTTTGGATCTGATATCCATTAGTTTGTATCCTTTTGATTCTTCAGCATATTCCAATAGGATGCATTCAACACTTTTTGGATCCAAATATCTTCTCTTTTTACTCAGAATTCTAGCCCAAGCGGTTGAGCCAAAAACACTGAAATTGGACACATCAAGTTTGTGACCTGTGTAAGCTTCGAAAGGTGTAACATCAGTCAAAGATGAATGTGGAAATATGTTTTGAATTTATGCAGAAACATTCATGGCCTCAGCCCAAAGGTGTTCTGCCAAACCTTTTGATTCAATCATACAGGTTGTCATCTCTTTCAGTGATCTGTTCTTCCTTTCCGCTACACCGTTCATCTGAGGTGTGTAGGGAACTGTGTGCTGGATCTTAATGCTGCTTTCAGTACAAAGTTGCAGCAGCTATGATTTGATATATTCACCTCCAGTAGCATATCTAATATATTTTATCTCCCTCTCGGTGGCAATCTCAACAGAAGCCTTAAAAAACTTGAATTTTCCTAGTACTTCCGACTTGTTTTTGAGAAAGAAAACCCATGTAAATCTGGAGAAGTCGTCAATGAATGTCAAAACATACCTTCGGCCTTTCATGGATATTTTTTATAGTGGACAACTGATATCAGAATGTATCATCCCTAAATTGCAAGAAGCTTTGCTAGCTTTGCCTCAGTCAAACTTGTGCTCGGGGTGCTTCCCAATGATACAACCTTTGCATATTCCCTTCGAGGATTTGATCATCGGAAGGCCATAAAACATGGAATTTTTATGTAGTAGCTGAAAATATTTATAATTAAGGTTTCCAAACCTCTCATGCCATAGCCTACTAACCTCATTTTCATGAGTCAGAAGAGCGGTGGGATTTTCATGTGGCAGAAAGTGTGAAAATTCATATGCTTTTGAAGCATGATTTGCTTTTCCGACCGCAATAATTTTTCCACTTTGAATATCAGAAATTTCAACTTTGTTAGGGAAGAATACAAATTATTTTGGTGAACCAGTGTGTGTCATCTAATAAATGGAAAGAATATTCAAATCTTAGGATGGAACATAGAGAACATTGTGAAAACTGCCATGCTCTAAATGAATGGTTGCTTTTCCCTTTGAAGAGATCTGAGAGTCATGTCCCATGTGGATGGAGATGGTGTCGTTGGGATCAAATAATGATAGAGAATATTTATTTGCAGCCATTTGGTTCGAAGATCCAAAATCAATGAGTAGAGTTGGGGGAGTTGAAACAGTTACCATTAGTGCATGACCTCTCTCAAGATGATCATTTTTCTCCTTCTTCCTTGCACTGTGGGGAAGGGTTATGTTGTTTTTATCTAAAAGAAGGACCATCTGATCTATGGTTTTCTTCATGCATGATCTTTCAAGATGATAGCCCTTGCTGCAATAAGAACATTTAGATTTTTCTTTGCCCTCTTTCCCTTTTTGCTTGTTTCTTGAATTGGATGGCTCATCCGATTGCTTTTTCTTCTCTCTTTGCTTGGATGGATCAAAATTTGGCTTCTCTTTCTTTTTCTTCCCTTTTCCATTCATAGATTTGGATCCTCCAGCAAATAATGCTTGATCTTTGGAGCATATGGTCCCCATATGAATGAGTTTATCATGCTCCTTCGTCACGGATTCAATGAAGGCACTTAAGGTAGGCATTTTCCAATTCGGGATTGTGAGCTTTCCCGTATTGAAAGATGAAACAAAAATTGAATAATATTGTCCGAGTTTTGAAAGAATGTATAGGATTAATTGTTTATCTTATTTTTCCAATCCACATTGCTTCAATAGCATAACCAAGATTTTAAACTTAGTGAAGAAGTCATTGATGGTCTCGAAATTGTAAGGATTGAGGGCAATCAACTCATTCTCTTGCTGATAAGATCTCATATCATCCTGCTTGCCAAAGAGTGTGGCAATTTTCTCCCATACCTCTTTCGGAGTAGTCAATCCACTGATATGGAAAAGAAGATCCTTAGAGATGCTAAGACAAAGGAAACCATAAGCTTCATCAAGCTTATTGAAATATTTTTCCTTCTCTACTGCTGATGTAGCTTCGACTTCTAGTCCCATGGTAACTCTGTAGAAACCTTTAGAGCATAGAAATATCTCCATATCATCCTTCCACTGAAAATATTTTACAGGAGTGAGAAGATTTGATGAAGAAGTGTCCATCTTTCAAGAGGAGCGAATGTAATAGAAGTGTAGAATAACCTGCAAATCACAAGAAAACAAGAATGATAAGGTTGAACAATCCACCCTTTTTAGAGTTACATCACACCCGACATAGGAGATCAAGCAAGATTGAAGATCCAATTATTCATATCCAAGAATTCTGTGGAAAACTCACCACTTCTGGAGTGGATTGGAGAGAAAATTTCAGCATTAGTGAATGCACAAGAGAGAATGCATCCCACAGCTGTGATATTTTTGAGCAAAAATCACTCAATCTTCATGTAGAACACCTGCATAAAAGAAGTCTTGTCCCTGCCATGGCTCTGATAACATGTGAAATTAAGCACAATAGATCTAATGAACAAGTAAATCAATTAAAATAGATGAAACTCAGAAAATATCTATAAACTGTGCAAAAGGCTTGCAGCAGTACTATATTGAACTCAGAAGTAGAATACAATACAAGATACAGTCACAATGATTGAATGAATTTGAATTGACACTGAGGTCATTCAAATATACTGCATGGAATAGCTTGGCTCCAACTAGGAGTCCTCATCATCAGATTAGTGGAGTCATCAATGCACACGTAACGGTCAACCAGGTGTCAAACTGAGTCTAACTGACTGTAGTAGGTGTAACTGGCACATGTAGGCACTAATTGAATGAAGGAGGCTAAGTGGAGGGTGCATGGGGATCTAATTGGAGTCAAAATAGGCAGTCTAGTCTCACTGGGGGTCCAATGGAGTTATACAATTAGTTGCGGAGTTAAACTAGCCTTAAATCAAGGAAAGGACTCAACTAACTGAAGTGAACTGAGTGGTAGGTGAAGAAGTGTTCCTTTCTCAGGTGGTAGGTGACAAGTGGGCACCTTCCTGAATAGGAGGGCTAAAACTGCAAGGAAAGAAGCTCCCAGGTGCCAGAAAAATAGGGAAAAGGTGTTGGAGGCATCAAACTGGTGACTGGAATGCATGCAAATGCATGCATGGATGCAAAAATGCATGCAAAGTACAAAACTGAATGATGAGATATCCTAACATATACTGGGAAAAATAAAATTTTAGTCTGCATAATACTTTTGTTTTCAACAAATTTCCACTTGCATCCTTTCAGTTGGAACGTGAATCGATTCAATGGTTTCATTAGTACATCAAGGCTCATGCAAATCCAAAATGGACATATTTTTTACATCTCATTTTGCAAGGATTTGGCCCTAGTTCTTTTGATGACTTCACAGGTGCACTCAATGAACTTTGCCAAATTGGCACTCTGAGAGAGTATCAGACAAAATTTGAGAAATTGGCCAATCACATAGAACGATTGCGTGATGAATTCTACAGGATTTATTTTGTCAGTGGTATGAAGGATGCAATCTGATATGAGGTTTAACATGTTCTATCCCAACACAATGATGGAATTCCTCGGTTTGGCTCAGTTGGACAATACAAGATCACAACCCAACAATGCTCCAAATCCATTTTTTTCATTCAAAAATATGGTTTGCCAACGACCTCCCATCACGCCAACTCCTTGAGAAACTCCTCTCAAGCATTTGTTTGAATCAGAGATGCATGCATGTAGACAAAAAGGGATTTGTTATAATTGTGATGAGAAATTCACTCATGGACATAGATGTGTTGAGAAAAATCTCTATCTCTTGGATTTAGATTCTCCACCTACAACTAAAATTGGTGAAGAAGCTCAGGATATAGTAGATGATCGAGTCAACATTCAGTAGCCTCCTTTTGACCCTCCTTCTTAGGACGACCACCAAGAGATATCTCCCCATTCTTTAGTCAAAGTCAACACCCCACAAACAATGTAGTTCAAGGGTTACTTCAAGAAGCTCCCTCTTACAATACTCAATGATTCTAGTAGCACTCATAACTTCATTGACCCTCGGATCTCCAAACAGGATGCTTCTTTTGTCCATCCTTGCTCCAACTTTTAAGTCATGATTTCCAATGGGGGCACCTTACCTTGCAAGGGAAGTGTCACAATGTGTGTATCTCTATTGGATATTATAACATGTGCTTCAACATGTTTTCCTTTCCCTTAGGCAGATGTAATGTGGTTTAGGGCGTTCAATGGTTACGCACACTTGGCCCCATCTTATGGGATTTTGTTGAACTTTGGATGCATCTTTCAGTCAATGGGAAAAAAACACATTGAATGGCTTACAACTAGGGTCTCTCAGCATCCTCAGTTCACATTTCATGGAAAATATCCTTAAGAATAATTCACATGGTGGCATTGCTTAGCTCCATTCCATTAAGATGCACCCATCAGCAGTCTCCACTATGCCTTTGGATGCACAATTTTTTTTGGATAGATATGCATGTGTATTTGTTGAACCAATGGGATTTCCACCTTGAACACTAGAGGACCATCATATTCAGTTCCTTCCTAGAAGCGTTCCTCCCAACATGAGGCCATATTGCTACCCATTTCACCAAAGGAAATAGATTGAGATTCTCGTTCGGGAAAAACTAAAACAAGTTATGTGTACTACACATATTCTAGGTATGCTCAATTTTTCCAAGCACTTCACTATTAAGAAGGAAATGATGGCTATTTTGCATGTAGTACAGAAGTCGAGGCCATACCTATTAGGGAATCATTCTTGCATCAATACTAATCACCAGAGACTGAAATATTTCTTGGAACAATGGGTCTCCTCCCTAGCACAACAGAAATGGGTTAGCAAACTCATGGGTTATGAATATGAGATCACTTACTAGAAGGGTAAGGACAATATTGTGGCGGATTCTCTTTCTCCCACAATTGATGACCAAGTTTGTCTTTCAACTATTTGTATGCCTGTTCCAAATTGGTTGCACTTTGTTCAGCAGGGCTATGCCAGTGACTCCTCATTATCTAAGATCATCCAATGGTTGGCGAAAACCCCTTTTGTTGTACTACATTACTATTGGGATGGTGCTTCCCTAATATGCAAGGGTCGTCTGGTGCTTCCCCGAAGCATAGATATTAAAAATATTGTCTCTTATGAACTCCATGATTCTCCATCAGTAGGGCACTCTAGGTTCCTCAAACCATATGAGCAGACACATCGTAACTTATTTTGGAAGGGAATGAAAATGAAAATTCAACACATGGTGGTTGAATGTGATACCTACCAGTGCAGCAAGGGTGAAATGAAACTCCTTCGGAGATTTCTCGAACCCTTTCCCATCCCTACACGTATTTGGACATATATTTCTATGGATTTCAATTCAGGACTCCCTAAATATGGAGGGAAGACAATGATTTTGGTTGTGGTTGATAACCTCTCCAAATATAGTCATTTTTGTGCCCTCATCCATCTTATACCTCCTCCTCAGTCACAAAGAATTTCCTGGACCATATCTTTCGTCTTCATGGAATCCCTTCTTCCATTGTCTCAGATCATGATGCAACTTTCACCAGTCATTTTTGGAGAGAGCTATTTTTCCACACTCACACAAAAATGACAATGAGTTCACGGTAACACCCACAAACAGATCGTCAAGCTTGTTAATTTTTTAGCATTAATTCAACATACTCTAGGATATTTACTGAGAGAATAATATGTACAACATATAAAGTATAACAATGCATATCAATTACACCAATCAACGACATGAGACAATAGACACACAAAGTTTCACTGGGGAAAACCATAAAGGTGAAAAACCCCACAACTTCCTCAGAGATAGAAAGAGCAATGATACAACCAAAGTACAAGAGATAGTCTTCTCCTAGCAGTTACTCCACCTCCTCAACTAGTGCACCACTTTCTGAGTGATGTAGAAGTGAATAATGAGATGAACAAATAGAGATCTTCCGCACTCTATTTATACTTGTTTCGACTTGGCTAATACACTAGCAGGGCCGACTTCTCTAGAAGAGTCTAATAACCCATGGTTACATTAATCCGGGCTGACCCCACACTTGGTGGTCTAATAACCCATCACAGCAAGTTACGACACTTGTGACACTTGTCAATACAAATGACGACACTTCTGTATAGAGGAATAATAACATCTCTATAGGAGTACAATATACATAGTTGAAATACATTCCGAAATTACATATACATCAACACTCCCTCTTAACTAGGAAGGTATTTCTCGACACAGATCTACTAGCACAAGTCTTCTTCTCTGGATCATCATCAGCGAATCATCATCCTCGAATCATGGTCATCGTCACTGCTGCTGCTATCTCAATCAATATCCAATCTACTCGTCATAGGAAGTTCTACAGAGCCAGTCCTTTTTCATACTGGATGTAGGCCCACCACCTACAGGTCTTCATCATCACTGGCCATACTATGGAATCCTCAGGACTGATTACGTGCATCAACAAAACCTCGAAAGAGAATCCCAGGACTAATTACGAGCTTACTGCTCAACCTATCGGATCTCCTAGGATCTTTTACATGTTAACCTTCACAAAACCTACTCAGAGCATCCCAGGATGCTACGAGCACACTGCTCTACCTATCTGGATCTCGATAGAGCATCGCAGGTTGTTACGAGCACATTGCTCTAGCTGTCTGGATTTTAAAGGATTTTTTCTATGTGAACTTTCTCAAAACCTACTCAGAGCATCCGAGGATGTTACGAGCACACCATTCTACCTGTCTAGATCTCCATAGAGCATCCCAGGATGTTATGAGCACACTGCCCTACCTGTCCAGATTTTAAAAGATCTTTTCTATGCGAAATCGTAGAAAAACCTACTCATAGCATCCCAAGATGTTACGAGCACACTTCTCTACCTGTCTAGATCTCGATAGAGCATCCTAGGATGTTACGAGCACACCGCTCTACTTGTCCGTATTTTAAAGGACCTTTTCTATGCTACTTTCAAAACCTGTCCATGGCCACAGAGTATCAACCCGATACTCACCATACATCATCCTGATGTACATCATCACATGATCAACCTGATCATCATCATAGCATCAAACTGATGCATATCATCTAGAGCAACATCCTAAAGCTCGTCATCTCTGATCATCCTGATCACCATCATAGCATCATCCTGATGCATATCATCTGGAGCAACATCCTAAAGCTCATCATCTATGATCATCCTAATCAAACAATATATCCATCTGATGGATACAAAGTATCTTCTTGAAACATATCATCATACATGATCTACCTGATCATACAATGCATCCATCTGATATACATAACGCATCCACCTGATACATACATAATGCATCCACTTGATACATACATAAGTACATGATATACCTAATCATACAATGCATCCACTTGATACATACATAAGTACACGATATACCTGATCATACAATGTATCCACCTGATACATACATAAGTACATGATCTACCTGATCATACAATACACCCACCTGATACATACATAAGTACATGATCTACCTGATCATACAATGCATCCACCTGGTACATAAATATATGATCCACCTGATCATATCAAGCATCCAACATGATGCATATACAAATATATCAAGCATCTAACATGATGCATATACAAATATATCAAGCATCCAACATGATGCATATACAAATACATGATCAAACTGATCAAAGCATCTAATTGATGCATATACAGCACAGTAACTGGAGCATCGTCCTGATGCTCATCATCCAGCGCTTACATCCACAGCCATGGGAAGGATCCTCCTCTCACCATGCTTGGAATTCCTCTTGCAAATGTGTCCATCACTTCTTCCTCGAAGTGTCGTCAATATGAAGAACACCAAGCCTTTCTTTGAAGTACTCAAACTTCACTCTAGCTAGTGGTTTCGTAAACACATCTGCAACCTGCTCATCCGTTGCAACATACAGGAGCTTCACTACTCCTCTCTGAACCATATCCCTGATATAGTGATATTTTATCTCAATGTGCTTTGACCTATTGTGGAACACCGGGTTCTCAAACAACTTTACATAACTCTGGTTGTCACAAAAGATACCAGTAGCCTCCAGCGGGAGATCAAATAACTCAGATAGTATCTTTCGGAGCCATACTTCCTCACAACTAGATGAACAAGCTGAAACATACTTTGCTTTGGCTGTACTCAATGCTACACAGGATTGCTTCCTACTAAACCAAGAGATCACACCCGATCCCATAGTGAAGTAGCACCCAGATGTGCTCTTCCTATCTGCAGCACTGCAAGCCCATTCTGAATCAACATAACCCTACAGGTTAAACTTTTAATTCACATCATACTTGATCCCATAATCAATTGTACCCTTCAAGTACCTCTGAATATGCTTTACAACAACCAAGTGAACACCTTTGGGATCTGTCAGGAACTGGCTCAATGTGTTCACCACAAATCAAATATCCAGTCTAGTGTTCATCAAGTACATCAAGGACCCAATCATCTTATGATACACCGTGACATAAACTAGATCAGATGAAGCATCACATAGAATCTTTAGGTTCGATGCCATAGGTGTGGCCATGGCCTTGCATTCCATCATCCCGAACCTCTTCAGGATCTCTACTGCATATTTCCCTTGTCCAAGGAAGATTCCATCTACACTCTGCCACACCTCCATGCCTAGAAAATAGTGCATCATCCCCAAGTCCTTCATCTCAAACTCGGCAGCAAGCTTCCTCTTTGTGTCGGAAATCAATCTATCATCACCTGTAACAAATAGGTCATCCACATACCAAAGTAGTATCACTGGATTTCCTTCCTCAACCTTGTAGTAAAGGTTGGAATCCGCTTTTCTCTCGGTAAAGCCCAAACCGGATAGAAAGTTGTCTATCCTACCATACCAAGTCCTTGTTAAATTTTCAGTATTAAATCACAATACTATAGGATCTTTGCTGAGAGAATAACATCTACAGTATATCAATGCATGACAATCATAATATGACAAGCATCACAAGCATCACAAGAATCAAAAGCATAGAGACAAGAGACACAGAGTTTCCGTGGGGAAAACCCTAAGGTGAAAAACCCCACAAACTTCCTCAGAGATAGAGAGAGCAATGGCTCAACCAAAATACAACCAAATAATACAGAGATAGTCTCCTAGCAGATGATCCTCCTCCTCCTTACTAGTCCGCCACTTTCCAGAGAGAGAGATAGATACTTTTCCGAGTGAGTAAAATAGAGATCTCCTATCTCTATTTATACTCACCTTTTTGCCCAGTGACCTACTGGGGCCGACTTGTCTACTTTAGTACATCCACATTATATTATATATTAAATAGGGCCGACCCCATAAGGTGGTCTAATAACCCATCGGCAAGTACACACACTTGCGACACTTGTCAATCCACATGACGACACTTCCTTATAGAGGAATAACACATCTCTTATAAGGGTACAATAAATATACATATAATATACTGATGAAATACATTCCGAAGTTACATATACATCAACACTCCCTCTTAACAAGGAAGGTATTTCTCGACACAGATTTGCTAGACAAGTCTTCTTCTCTGGATCATCGTCATCGATGCATCGTCATCGTCATCGTCACTGCTACTGCTATCTCGTCCAATCTCTGTCTCTACTCGTCATAGGAAGTTCTACAGAGCCAGTCCTTTTTCATACTGGATGTAGGCCCACCACCTGCAGGTCTTCATCATCACTGGCCATACTGTGGAATCCTCAGGACTTTTACGTGCGTCACAAAACCTTGTAAGAGCATCCCAGGATGTTACGAGCATACTGCTCTACCTATAGGATCTCCCAGGGCAACGAATTACATGTGACCTCACCACAAAACCTCGCAAGAGCATCCCAGGCTGTTACGAGCATATTGCTCTACCTATAGGATCTCCCAGGGCAACGAATTACATGTGGTCATGGCAAAACCTCGCAAGAGCATCCCAGGCTGTTACGAGCATACTGCTCTACCTATAGGATCTCCCAGGGAAACGGATTACATGCCATAGGACAAAACCTCGCAAGAGCATCTGCCAGATATCCGAGGGCAACGAATTACATGCCATAGGCAAAACCTCGCAAGACTATCTGCAGATCTCCCAGGGCAACGAATTACATGTCCTCCCAGAGCAAAACCTCGAAAGAGCATTTGACAGATGTCCCAGGGCAACGAATTACATGCCATAGGCAAAACCTCGCAAGACCATCTGCAAATCTCCCAGCGCAACGAATTACATGCTCATCTGTACAACCTGATCCACGGCCACAGAGTATCAACCTGATACTCACCATACATCATTCTGATGTATCCATGATCATCCTGATCATCATCACTGCAACGTCCTGCTGCATGTCATCTGGAGCAACATCCTGAAGCTCGTCATCTATGATCATCCTGATCATCACTGCAACATCCTGCTGCATGTCATCTGGAGCAACATCCTGAAGCTCGTCATCTATGATCATCCTGATCATCACTGCAACATCCTGCTGCATGCCAAGTATCTACCTGATACATATCATCATACATGATCCTCCTGATCATCAATGCAACATCCTGCTGCATACCAAGTATCTACCTGATACATATCATCATATATGATCCTCCTGATCATCAATGTATCCACCTGATACAAATACAAAACACATGATATATATATCACCATACATGATCCACCTGATCATATAATGTATCCACCTGATACATATGCAGATACATGGTCCAAGCATCCAACATGATGCATATATAAAATACATACACATGATCCAACTGATCATATCCAGCATCCAACATGATGCGTACATACATACATAAAATGATCCAACTGATCATATCCAGCATCCAACATGATGCGTACATACATACATAAAATG
Source organism: Larix kaempferi (assembly GCA_027924585.1). NCBI lineage: Eukaryota > Viridiplantae > Streptophyta > Pinopsida > Pinales > Pinaceae > Larix > Larix kaempferi. Next base: position 16,520,495 of record BSBM01000519.1, read on the forward strand.
ATCCAACTGATCATATCCAGCAGAAACTAGAACATCATCCTGATGCTCATCATCCAGCGCTTACATCCACAGCCATGTGAAGAATCCTCCTTCCAACATGCTTGGAATGGCTTCAGCAAATGTGTCCATCACTTCTTCCTCGAAGTGTCCTCGATCTGAAGAACGCCAAGCCTCTCTCTGAAGTACTCCAACTTCACCCTGGCTAGTGGCTTCGTCAGCACATCTGCAATCTGCTCGTCCGTCGCAACATACAGGAGCTTCACAGCTCCTCTCTGCACCATATCCCTGATATAGTGGTATTTGATCTCTATGTGTTTTGACCTGTCATGAAACACTGGGTTCTCGGACAGCTTCACACAACTCTGGTTATCACAGAAGATACCAGTAGCCTCCAACGGAAGATCAAATAACTCAGACAGTAGCTTCCGTAGCCATACTGCCTCACAACTAGCTGAACAGGCTGCAACATACTCTGCCTCAGTTGTACTCAGTGCTACGCAGGACTGCTTCCTGCTAAACCAAGAGATCACACCTGATCCCATACTGAAGCAACACCCAGATGTGCTCTTCCTATCTGCAGCACTGCCAGCCCAATCTGAATCAACATAACCCTGCAGGTTAAACTTTTGATTCGCCTCATATCTGAGCCCATAATCCACTGTACCCTTCAGGTACCTCAGAACATGCTTTACAGCAACAAGGTGAACACTCCTCGGATCCGTCAGGAACTGGCTCAATGTGTTCACAGCAAAGCAAATGTCTGGTCTCGTGTTCATCAGGTACATCAAGGACCCAATCATCTGACGATACATAGAAACATCAACTGGCTCAGATGAAGCATCACAAAGAAGCTTCAGATTTGATGCCATAGGTGTGGCCATGGCCTTGCAATCCATCATCCCAAATCTCTTCAGGATATCTACTGTGTACTTCCCTTGACCAAGGAAGATCCCACCTGCATTCTGCCACACCTCCATACCTAGGAAATAGTGCATCATTCCCAAATCTTTCATATCGAATTCAGCTGCAAGCTTCCTCTTGGTATCTGCAATCATTCTGTCATCTCCTGTCACAAATAGGTCATCCACATATAGAAGTAGAATCACATGATTCCCTTCCTCAACCTTGTAGTAAAGGTTGGAATCCGCTTTACTCTTGGTAAAGCCCAAACTAGATAGGAAACTGTCCATCCTACCATACCAGGTTCTGGGAGCTTGCTTCAAGCCATACAAGGCTTTCTTTAATCTGCATACATAAGATTCCCTGTCATGTATTTCAAAGCCGAGTGGCTGTTCCACATATACTTCCTCTTCTACTACACCGTTCAGGAAAGCAGTCTTGACATCCATCTGGTGTATATTCCATTTCATTGCTGCAGCCAGGGCAAGTACTGTTCTGATGGAAGTATATCTGGCTACAGGTGCAAAGTTTTCTTCATAGTCTATTCCTTCCTTCTGAGAGAAACCACGAGCTACGAATCTTGCTTTATATTTTTCCACACTGCCATCTGCAGCATGCTTGATTTTGTAGATCCACTTGGAAGTCACAACAGACTTCCCTTTAGGTCTTGGGACAACATCCCAAACATCATTCTTCATAATTGATTGGTATTCCTCAACCATAGCATCCTTCCATTCTTTCTTTTCTGCTGCCTCTTCATAACTGGAAGGCTCTTTGTTCATGATGTCACAGAGTAAAGCAACATAACTGGTGTGTGATCTGGTTCTCTTCTTTGCTCTGTGTTCTTCTTCTGGAATGCCAAATCTTTCTGCATCATGAATGAGCTCTCTAGCCCATACAGGTTTCCTCTTGTGAGAGTTATCCTCACGGGGTGGATCTACAAGTTCTTGTGGATCTTCAAACTCACGAGCAGTTTCTGGAACTGCATCAGTCATCGTAGTGTCCTGAAATCTTGTTTCCTTAGGTTCTTCATACACTTCGATAGGTGCCTTTCTTGATTTGATGAATGCTGAATTCTCATCAAATGTTACATCCCTGCTGACATCAATCTTCTTGAACCCTAGAAAATATATTCTGTAAGCCTTCGAGCTTTCACTATAACCCACAAAGATGCCCTTCTTTCCTGAAGGATCTAGTTTAGTCCTTTTCTCCTTTGGGACATGAGTGTATACTGGAAAACCAAATATTCTGAGATGGTTGACTTCAGGTTTCTTACCAGAAAAGACTTCTTCTGGTGTCTTGTTGTCCAATATCTTGTGGGGTGTTCTATTCTGTACATATACAGCTGTTCTAGCTGCTTCTGCCCAAAGATGCATAGGAAGATCCTGGTCATGCAACATTGCCCTTGCTGCTTCCATGATAGTTCTGTTCTTCCTTTCTGCAACTCCATTCTGTTGAGGATTATATGGAGCAGTCAACTCCCTCTTAATCCCTGAGTCACTGCAAAGCTTCTTGAAGTCATTTGAGGTGAATTCTCCACCATTGTCAGATCTGAATGTTTTGATTTTCTTGTCAGTTTGATTCTCCATTAAGTTTTTGAATTCCTTGAATTTATCAAACACCTCATCTTTGCGCTTCAAGAAGTATACCCAAGTCTTCCTAGAGAAGTCATCAATAAATGATACATAGTAAACATACCCACTCAGGGAGCTGGATGACATAGGGCCACATACATCTGAGTGGATGATTTCTAGAATATCTTTTGCCTTGCTTTCACTGCTTGGGAAAGCCTTCTTAATGTTCTTACCTTTTGCACATCCTTTGCAAACACCTTCATGTTTGGTCTTGATTTCAGGAAGACCCTCTACAGCCTTGCTTGCAATTGGAAGTGCTCTATAGTGCATGTGAGCAAGTCTTCTATGCCAAAGTTCACTTGGCTCCATGGATTCATGTACCATGGCATGTTCGGGTTGACCCTTTAATTTGTACAAGCCTCCCTCTTGCTCTCCAATCACTACTGCATCATCAATAGTCTTTCCCTTTGGCCACATTAGTACTTGGCCATCAACAAATGCAACCCTCATACCTTTTGCATCTAAAGCAGAGATGGAGAGTAAGTTCTTCTTGAGTCCAGGTACATAGAGGACTTCCTTCATCTTCAGAGATTTTCCAGAATCTAGGTTGTAAGAGGCTTCACCACTTCCTTTGATTGGGTATTGATAATCATCCCCAAGTTTCACCTTATGGGGTGATTCATGTTCAGAAAGGTTCACAAAAGATTCCTTGAAACCTGTCATATGTTTGGAAGCCCCACTATCGATCAACCAATCATTACAACCATGGGAGATGGTACCAGTGAGTGCAGAGATCAGAACATACTCTTCTTCACTTGATGAATCATTATCACTACTACTTTCTGCCTTAGCTTTCTTCTTTGGAGGTTCATCATCTTCAGCAGCATGAGCATGAAACCTTCTTTTGTTGCCCTTCTTCTTCTTACTAGAGTTGTTGTTATTATCCCTTTTGTTCTTAGGACAATCTGAAGCAAAGTGACCCTTCTCATTGCATGTGAAGCATCTTAGGTCTTTCCTGTTCTTCTTTTGATAGGACCTATTGAGTCGAGAGGGATCCTTCTTGATTTTGCTTCTTTTGGTGTGAGCTGCAAGAGCTTGATCTTCTCCTCCCATCTTTTCCTCACGAGCTATAAGTCTAGCTTCTTCTTGAGAGCATTCTTCTCGAAGTCTACTGAAGGAGATCAACTTCTTCCTTGCACAAATTCCTTGAATAAAGGAATCCCATGACCTGGGTAGGCCATTTAGAGTGGTCATCACCACTTCACCATTCTCCACCATTTCATCTACTGCTTCTAATTGTTCCTTGATCTGAGAGACCCTTGAAAAGTAGGATTGAATGGTTTCTCCATTCTGAAACTTCACTGCTTTCAATTGGTTCCGCAGGGTCATCTTCCGATTTATGTTCTTTCCTTCAAATAGCTTGGTCAAAGATTCAAACATCTCTTTGGGTGTCTTGAGAGAAGACACATGGGGTATGAGATGGTCTTTGATAGAATCAGCAATGATTCTCTTTGCCTTGACCAAGTTCTTCTTGTGCAATACCTTGGCCTCTTCATCCTCTGGGATAGGGATGTCTTCTTTCACATATGAGTCCAACTCATTCTCTTCCAGGATTAGCCCAATCCTATACTTCCAGGCTCGGAAGTTATCAACCCCTTCAAGCTTATCCTCAAGCTTGGTGTGAAGAGACATCTGTAAGAGTACTTCAAATGGAAATAGAAAAGATTTAGGACTTACCACTTGAAGTGCTGAAAACTGGATCTGGTCCCGGATTAGGGTTTGTCAGAGAAACCCTAAAAATTCAAAATGTGAATTTCAAAATTCCGAAAGGATAGAAAGATGCGCCTTGGAGAGCTGATCAGCCTAGTACATTCAGAATTTGAGATCAGCAAAGTCTTGTCCTTCAAAATTGCCTTTTTGTCCTCCCGGGTTCACTGGGGAGAGCCCTGAATTAGGGTTTGAGTTTCCCGGAGATCTACCCAGCCAAAAATCTCGATCCAAAGCTCAAACCTTCGATGTTTGCAAGGAGCTTCCAGCTGTACCTTCAGTTTCCAGAAATTCCTATTTTTGTGGAAACCCTAATTTTTAGGGCCAAAACTGAAAATGCTCGGAACTGAAATCTGATTGGACAGAAAGATGCGCCTTGATGAGTAGATCCAATCTACTATATTGAATTTCAAAAATCTGTGGAGAGAAACCCAATAAACAAGCAATACAAGCTTCCGTCACTGCAAAATGTCTTCTTCTCAGTTAAGCTCTGATACCATGTTAAATTTTCAGTATTAAATCACAATACTATAGGATCTTTGCTGAGAGAATAACATCTACAGTATATCAATGCATGACAATCATAATATGACAAGCATCACAAGCATCACAAGAATCAAAAGCATAGAGACAAGAGACACAGAGTTTCCGTGGGGAAAACCCTAAGGTGAAAAACCCCACAAACTTCCTCAGAGATAGAGAGAGCAATGGATCAACCAAAATACAACCAAATAATATAGAGATAGTCTCCTAGCAGATGATCCTCCTCCTCCTCACTAGTGCGCCACTTTCCAGAGAGAGAGATAGATACTTTTCCGAGTGAGTAAAATAGAGATCTCCTATCTCTATTTATACTCACCTTTTTGCCCAGTGACCTACTGGGGCCGACTTGTCTACTTTAGTACATCCACATTATATTATATATTAAATAGGGCCGACCCCATAAGGTGGTCTAATAACCCATCGGCAAGTACACACACTTGCGACACTTGTCAATCCACATGACGACACTTCCTTATAGAGGAATAACACATCTCTTATAAGGGTACAATAAATATACATATAATATACTGATGAAATACATTCCGAAGTTACATATACATCAACAGTCCTAGGATCTTGCCTCAAGCCATACAAGGCTTTCTTCAGTCTGCACACATATGAATCTTTGTCATGTCTCTCAAACCCAAGTGGCTGCTCCACATACACTTCCTCTTCAACTACACCATTCAAGAAAGCTGTCTTGACATCCATTTGGTGTATCTTCTATTTCATCACTGCAGCCAGGGAAAGTACCGATCTGATGGAAGTGTACCTGGATAGAAGATAAAAAGTCTCTTCATAGTCTATCCCCTCTTTCTAGGAGAATCCACGAGCCACAAATATCACTTTGTATTTCTCTATGCTACCATCTGCAGCATGCTTGATCTTGTAGATCCATTTGGAAGTCACAACCGACTTCCCTTTAGGTCTTGGGACTACATCCCAAACATCATTCTTCATGATCAAATCGTATTCCTCGACCATGGAATCCTTCCATTCTTTCTTTTCCACTACTTCTTCATAACTGGAAGGTTCTTCTTTCATAATATCACAAACTAGGGCAACATAACTGGTATGTGATCTAGTCCTCTTCCTTTCTCTGTGTTCTTCTTCTGGAATGCCATATCTTTCTACATCTTGAATGAACTCTCTAACCCATGCAGGCTTCCTCTTGTGAGAGTTCTTCTCTTAGGGTGGATCTACAGGTATTTGCAGATCTTCAACTTCATGATTTGCTTCTGGAATTGCTTCATTCATGGTGGTGTCTTGAAATTTGGTTTCCTTTGGTTCTTCATGATCTTCAACAGGTGTCTTACTTGACTTGATGAAAGCTGAGTCTTCATCAAATGTTACATCCCTGTTGACATCAATCTTCTTGAACCCCGAAAAGTATATTCTATAAGCCTTCGATCTTTCACTGTACCCCACAAAGATGCCCTTCTTTCCTAAAGGATCTAGCTTTGTCCTCTTTTCCTTTGGAACATGTGTATATACTGGACAACCAAATATTCTGAGATGGCTGACTTCAGGTTTCTTACTAGAGAGTGCCTCTTCTGGTGTCTTGTTATCCAAAATCTTGTGACGTGTTCTGTTCTGCACATATACAGCTCTCCTAGCTGCTTCTGGCCATAGATGCATAGGTAGATTCTAGTCATGCAACATTTTCCATGCTGCTTCAATCATTGTTCTATTCTTCCTTTCTACAACTCCATTTTGTTGTGGATTGTAGGGAGCAATCGACTCCCTCTTAATCCCTAAATCACTACATAACTTCTTGAAATCACCTGAAGTGAATTCTCCACCATTGTCGGATCTGAATGTCTTGATCTTCTTATCAGTTTGATTTTCCATCAAGGATTTGAATTCCTTGAACTTATCAAACACTTCATCTTTATTCTTCAAGAAATAAACCCAAGTCTTCCTAGAGAAATCACAAATGAAAGAGGCATAGTATACATACCCACTCAGAGAACCGGATGACATCGGACCGCATACATCAGAGTGGATAATCTTCAAGATTCCTTTTGCTTTGCTTTCACAGCTTGGAAATGCCTTCTTAATGTTCTTTCCTTTTGTACATCCTTTGCAAGCACCTTCATGCTTTGTCTTTATTTCAGGAAGACCCTCTACAGCTTTGTTTGCAATTGGTAGTGCTCTATAGTCACTCTATAGTGCACATGTGCAAGCCTTCTATGCCAAAGTTCAGTTGGCTCCATGGATTCATGTACCATGGCATGTTTAGGTTGTCCCTTCAATTTGTACAATCCTCCCTCTTGCTCTCCAATCACTACTGCATCATCTATAGTTTTACCCTTTGGCCATATTAGTACTTGGCCATCTGTAAATGCAACCCTCATGCCTTTTGCATCCAATGCAGATATGGATAGTAGGTTCTTTTTGAGCCCAGGTACATATAGAACATCTTTCATCTTCAAGGACTTCCCAGAGTCTAGGTTGTAGGAAGCTTCACCACTTCCCTTGATAGGATATTGATAGTCATCCCCAAGTTTCACCTTATGGGATGACTCATGTTCAGATAGATTTGCAAAAGATTCTTTAAACCTATTCATGTGTTTGGAAGCTCCACTATCAATAAGCCAATCATTACATCCATGAGAGATAGTACCTGTGAGAGCAGAGATTAGAACATATTCATTTTCACTTGATGAAGCATCACTTTTTGCCCTAGCCTTCTTCTTGGGAGGTTCATCATCCTCAGCAGCATGAGCATGAAACCTCCTCTTATTGTACCTCTTCTTCTTGTTAAATTTGTTGTTGTTATCTTTCTTCTTCTTGGGACAATTTGAAGAAAAGTGTCCTACTTCATTGCAATCAAAACATTGAACATGAGATAGATCTTTCTTCTTGTGATGAGAGTGAGAATGATTCTTGTTATGAGATCTTTCCCTCTTAAACTTGTTTCCCTTGGTGTGTGTTGTGAGAGCTTGATCTTCATTCCCCATCTTTTCTTCTTGGGCCACAAGGCTTGCTTATTCTTGTGAGCATTCCTCCCATAGTCTACTGAATGAGATCAACTTCCTCCTTGCATAGATTCCTTGGATGAAGGAGTCCCATGACCTAGGTAGGCCATTCAATGTGGTCATGACAACTTCACCATTGTCCACTACTTCATCCATAGCTTCAAGTTGTTCCTTGATCTGGGAGACCTTAGAGAAATAAGATTGAATGGTCTCTCCATTTTGAAGCTTTACCCCTTTCAATTGGTTCTATAGAGTCATCTTCCGATTTATGTTCTTCCATTAAAATAGCTTGGTTAGGGAATCAAACATCTCCTTGGGCGTCTTTATAGATGACACATGTGGTATGAGATGGTCTTTGATAGAATCAACGATGATCCTCTTTGCCTTGACCAAGTTCTTCTTATGTAAGGCCTTAGCCTCTTCTTCCTCTGGGATAGGGACCTCAGAACTTATGTAGGTGTCAAATTCATTTTCTTCCAGGGTTAACCCAATCCTATACTTCCATGCTAGGAAGTTATCAACCCCTTCAAGCTTATCCTCAAGCTTGGTGTGGTGAGACATCTTAAAGAGTACTTCAAATGGAAATAGAAAAGATTTAGGTCTTACCACTTGATTTGCAGAAATCTAGATCTGGTGCTGGATTAGGGTTTGTCAGAGAAACCTTAAAAATTCAAGATGTGAATTTCAACTCTCTGAAAGGATAGAAAGATGTGCCTTGATTAGCTGATCAGCCTGGTATATTCAGAATTTGAAATCTGAAAAGTTTCACCCTTCATAAATGCTTTTCAATCTCTCGGATTCACTAGGAAGACCCTGAATTAGGGTTTGAGTTTACCAAAGCTTCACCGAACCAAAAATTTTGATCCAAAGCTCTAAAATTTGATTTTTCCAAGGAGCTTCCAGCTATGTCCTCATATTTCAAAAATTCCTATTTTTGTGGAAACCCTAATGTTTAGGGCCAAAACTGAAAGTGCCCAGAATTGAATTCTGATTGGACAGAAAGATTCTCATTGATGTGTAGAGTCAATCTACCTTGTTGATTTTCAAAAATTTGTGGAGATAAACCCAATAAACAAGAAACCCTAGTTTCTGCCACTGCACAATGTCTTCTTCTTAGGTTAGCTCTGATACCATGTTAATTTTTTAGCATTAATTCGACATACTCTAGGAACTTTATTGAGAGAATAACATGTACAACATATCAAGTATAACAATGCATATCAGTCACACCAAGAAATCACATGAGACAATAGACACATAGAGTTTCACTGGGGAAAATCATAAAGGTGAAAAACCCCACAACCTCCTCAGACATAGAAAGAGCAATGATACAACCAAAGTATAAGAGATAGTCTTCTCCTAGCAGCTACTCCTCATCCTGAACTAGTGTGCCACTTTCCGAGTGATGTAGAAGTGAATAATGAGATGAACAAATAGAGATCTCCTGCTCTCTATTTATACTCGTTCCGACTTTCCTAATACACTACTAGAGCCGACTTCTCTAGAAGAGTCCAATAACCCATGGTTACATTAATCTGGGCCGACCCAACACTTGGTGGTCTAATAACCCATCACAGCAAGTTACGACACTTGCAACGCTTGTCAATACAAATGACGACACTTCCGTATAGAGGAATAATAACATCTCTATAGGAGTGCAATATACATAGGTGAAATACATTCCGAACTTACATATACATCAACAAAGATGAAGTTATCAACCAATGTTTCGAAACTTATCTTCGTTGCTTCACCTCCGAACGACAACATTAGTGGGAAAATTTCCCCCCTCTCGGTGAATGGTGGTACAACACCTTCTACCACACTACATCTACAATGACTCCATATGAAGCATTCTAGGGTTAGGCACTGCCAATGCTTATTCCATACACCCTAGCAGTTCACCAATTCAGTAATTTGACACGGTTCTTCGAAACCGAGATCATATTTTTCACATTTTACAGGGAAATATTTACATGGAAAGAAATCAAAAGAAAAATCAAGCCGATCAACACCATTCTAAGCTCACTTTTCAACTAGGTGCTATGGTTTTTCTTCTACATCCTTACAAGCAATCCTCCCTAAGACTCAAAGGGCATCATAAACTGGATCCAAAGTTCTATGGGCCATATAAATTTATTCAGAAGATTAGGTTCCTTTCTTATAATTTGGAACTTCCTCCTTCTTCCTGCATTAACCTAACATTTCATGTGTCTTATCTAAAGAAAGATCTTGGCACCAACATCAGAGAACAAACTCTTTTACTAGAACTGGATAATGAAGGATCCATCATTTTGGAGCTTGAGGCCATCCTTAATAGGCACACTCACTAGCTTCGCTCTTGATCCATCACAGAGGTATTAATTCAGTGGCACAGAGAGGATGCTACATGGGAACCAGTTCTTCAGATTCAACACCAATTTTCACATGTAAATCTTTGAGGACAAAAAAATTTCTAAGGGGGAGGGGATGTTAGGAACCCGTGTCCACCCTTCTTTTTACTTTGTTAGTATATTGTTGCCGGATGCATCTTCTCTGTAAGTCATCCCATGAGTATGTTTTATTATCCCACATTCATGGAGAGTAATAGTTGTTTAGCTAGACTTAGTATATAAGTAAGTGTTGAGGCCAATGAAGTGTTACAACGTAATTTTCACCTTGTGAGCATCAACACTCTTTTGCCAGCAGGATCCATTTTACTGACTCAGATCCACTTTATATCCTCCAGACACACTATTTTCCCTATTTTTTCCCCTGTACGCTAGCTGCATCACTACAGTGGGCGTACCCGCGAGTTGCATCACTATAGCCCGCAGGTAGCATGTAAAATTGTAAAAATCACTAGTTAATTACTTTTTACTCCCAAAAAGTGGTCATAGGGTGACTTTTGGCCCTCCATTTTCCCCGAAACGCCTCAATGTGTCCTTTCACTTACCTTTGGGAGGACTATATATTGAGCACATATGGCTTATGGATGGGAGGAGAAAGAAGAGAAGAGAACTCTAGTGGATTTTTACCCTATCTTGAGTCTACACTCATTGATCCTTGTAGTTGTGAACCCTTTATGTTCACCTTCCAAACTCCTATCATATTTTGAGTTTTCCATTCCATGGAGGATTGAAGTGGTCGAGGCACAAGTGGATTGACCGAGATCTTGGTTCAGATTGGTTGATGGCAAGAGGTCGTATCTCATTGTACTTCTTGTTATTTATTAATAGAAATACTCATATTCTCATCCATTAATGTTGCGAATGTTGTATATATTACATTGGGTTACATTTACTTATAATATCATGGACCATTGCCATTGATGATGTTAATTCCATTTATATATTATATGTACTTGTTGTATATTGGTTTTCAAGACTAATTTGTAGGTTCAAGTGCATAGATTGAAAGCTCCAACGGGGATCTACATCAAACGTTTGGATCAAGGCTGGTTATATTCTTCATTATCTTAGCATTGTTATTTATATAGCATAGTATTAAGAATTGAGTTAATTTCTGGTAGTCAACTGTCTATTGTGGTTCACCCCAAGCCATAGGAAGTTTTCTCCAACATAGAAATGGTGACTCTACTGGGGTGAACATCCACTTTTGGGGATTTTTTAGCATTAGTCCTTATTTAAAGTTGTTGTTTGTTGAAGCTCTATGTCACTGATTGGCCATTGAGATACACTATATCAAAATGGTCTTTTCTGAGCCATTGGACTCTTTGTTTTCCCATTTTCTTTTCCCTACCTAAGGGTGAGCTTAGCTCTACCCGCCTCTATTTACACTACTTCCCATAGGTACCCACTGTTATTCCTTTGATAGTAGTGTACAACTCTAGGGGTGATTTGTTTATGGCCTTTGGTTGTTGCTGGGTTGGTTTTGGATGATCCTGAGTATTTATTGGCCTGATTCTTGAATGGTCCATGACTTGTTTGTGACTAGAACTCTTCTCTTCTCTTGGTTGAGCCTTGTTGGATTTTTACCCATCCTTGGATTTAGCCTTTTTGGTTTTTTCCTATCTAGCTCATTCTGTTGGCTGGGTCTTACTGTTTGGGATCTGCTGGGTTTTCTTAGTGATCTCCTCGGCATTTCAGTGACTAAATAGTAGGATTTTAGTTGCATTTTTCATTTCATTATATTGAAAAATACAAAAAAAAAAATTGCATTTTCCTTTTGTTTATAAGAGAAAATACAAAAAAAAAATTACTTTTATGTACTGTATTTTGCATTGAGTGCTTCCTGTTTTCATTTAGGTTCTGCTTGTGCATTGAAAAAATATAGAAGAGTTGCATTTTTATTTCGAAACCGTTGGATTGATTTTGCATGTTAGTTGCATTGTTTTTATTGGATAGATGAGTCTAGAGTTTGACGATTTTGCATACTATTGAGTCATATACATCACTAGTTTCACGAACATATCGTTTGAGTAACCACAACCATTAAAATTAACGCTTAATCTTAAAATTGATTAGAACGATTTTATTTATAGGGTACACCAACTAGCATAGGTTTAGAGTCTTGGAATAGATCATTGTGAGTAAACAATCCAAGAATACTAGATGAAACATTATGGGTCTGACCAGGGAGTGGTGAAATCCATGGTATACATCAGTGTTCTCAAGAAGCTCTACTCAGACTAGAGTTAAGCACGAGGTCACAGGAGGTTGGGTGCAGAGATATCCCTCCAATACCGGCTGAATGTGGGAGATATTTCCAGGGTTTGTTCGTATCTGGGGGTACCAGGGGTTCGTCCTCTTCTGCTTCGAGCTTAGATACCCTTCCCATGCGAAGAATCCCACTTGCAACTGTCCCCCTGAGTATTGGTTATATTGCGGTGCCCATAGTTTCCTTACCTAGGTATCGCATAGGGTACTTGCAATGGTTATACTATTTGTGTCCTGAGTCGGATAGGAGTCCAACAACACAGTTTTCGTTGTATAGGGACTTGACCCTATGCACGTAGTGAAGTTTGGGGGTTGTTATAACTGATTTTGTTACCTCTCGCTACAGTTTGGGAGTATCAAGCCTCTCCTAGGTGAGACATACCGGCTCTAGTGTCGGGAGCTCATTTAGCCACTCTGTTTGTCTGCTCTTGGTTGTAGTTTCTCTAGGTGTGTGCTTTTGATTTACTGTTTTTTATCGACAGTTGGCTATTAGGAGATGTTGTGATTTTATATTCTCTCTGGAGATATCGGGGTGCGGAGTCCTACTCTCCACCGATCCCGTCGGTTGGATGGTTTACAACCGACCAAGCTTTCACGCCGTATTGCTAGGGGGCGCCGGTGGGCTCCCTCTGAGTCTTCGGATTCTTACGAGACATATGTCCTAGACGTCATGACTGTTGCACACTCTGACATGGGAGAAATACCTACAAATCCATCGGGTAGAGTTGAGCACACTTCAGACACCCCTACTCCTCGTGAGGCGTGGGGGGGTGATCCACCTGAGACCCAACCTAGTTTGTTTGGTCCGGATCCACCTAAGACTCAACCTAGTTTGTTTGGTATAGATCCACCCATGGACGACCCATTCGATCCTTCATATCCACATAATTATTTATACGGGATGCTAGAGTTACATGATGACACAGGTCCTACGATCAACCCTACCGTGTTATCATATGGTATGCCTAATTACAACACAGTTGATCCTTCCACTGCATTTGGCATCCATGCTGGCACTAGGCATGGTGTTAGCAACACTGCATCCATTGGGGGAAATACCTTCGCCGAGAGCACCACGTTATCCACTCACACACATAGTATAGGGACCGGTCACATTCCTCCTAACAATGCTAATGTTGGAAGACGATCGCCTCCTAGGACTACCCAACCTAATAGGAACACTATTCACAATCCGAATCACCATCAACCACCTAATACACATGTCTCTACCTGTCAACCTACGACCACTTTCGCAAATGTTAACGCTCCTCCCAACCACGGGGGTGGACATATATTGCATACTTTTACATCCACTATCGCTACTAGTAATGCTAATGTAGGAGGTGGGAATATACCATATCCTCATGGTCACAATGCCACCATTCCTGCTACTAGTAAAACCAATGTTGGGGTTGGGAATACATCTCATACTTATCATCTCCACACTACTGCTCACACTAATCCTAATGATTATGCTAGGGGTGGGATCATACCTTACCATTATGGTCATTACAACATGGTTCCCTCTTCGAATAGTACGTATATGCCCCATAATTATGGTGGCAACCCTTACTACAACATAGTCGTTGCTGGCCACCAGTACAACCCACCCCAATATGGTGCCCAAAACACTTATATACCTTCTTACTCTCACACGGGTCAGGTCAGAGTAGGTTATCAACCTTATGGCCATGGTCAAGATTATGGTCCGTCAGGTCCGTATAATCAACAGTTTAATGCTCATGGTCAAGCTTTTGGTCCATCTTATGATTCAGTTCTGTACAACCAACCTTTTATGGGAGCTTATAATCAAGCTTTCCAGCCACAGCTCCCGTTCCTTGCACGTTTGAATCTTCCAGATCTTTCAAAGCTCACGAATGATTCGGTGTGTCACGACCCTAATTGTCCTCCAGTCCTTACCAAGATCCCTTCAGACATTCCTAAGTTTGAGGGGAAAGGTGGTGAGGATCCAAGTGATCATGTCACAACGTTTCACCTTTGGTGCTCTTCCAACTTGTTGAATCACGATTCTGTTCGATTAGGACTATTTCAACGCACCCTCACGGGGGCAGCTACAAAGTGGTATGTTGAGTTGCCTGGGAACACTTATACGGGTTTCAATGATATCACTTTGGTTTTCTTGGATCATTTCCAGTTACCAGTTCGTTACGATACTGGTACTGAAATTTTGTCTACCTTACGTTAGAATAAGACCACACATATTTCTGACCACGTTCAAGAGTGGCATCGGTGGAAGAGGTTAGTGAAAGCCAACATTACTCCATAGTTTTTGTTGCAATGGTTCCTCAAGTCTTCACTTCCATTTATTGCTATGGATGTTTTGATGTCTGTCATTGTGATTGAGGAATAAGCCATCTTAAAAGTCTAGCAGTTAGATTTACTATACTCTCAGTCTAGCATTTTGTATGACATTATTATTGATGCACTGTGAACACGACATGAGCCCAAGTCAGTTCCTGGACCACATGTCGACGGAATTGTGGGATCCATTGGTACTCCCCCTTCATATTTGGTGGCTAATCAAATGAAAAATTTGTCACTTAACCAGTCTACTCCCAGAGAGGTCAACACCTTGTTCACTTCCACCCCATCGTCCGATGTACACAGTGTGCAATCAACGAGCCCATCAGGTAACCAACAACCTGGTGGTAAGAAGAAGGGGAGAAACAACCGTAAGGGTGGAAACAATGGGAACAATAATAGAAATCGCAATACCCCTTGTAAGGAGAATGCCAACCCTCCTCGAGAAGATGGAAATGCTGGTGAGGACCATAAACCTAGGCATAAGGTGAAATTTCCTTATAAGCTTTGTGGGAAAGATCATATTACTCACTTGTGTCCTCAAATTGAAGAAGCATCGAAGCATATTGCACAGAGCCCAGTTGTGTTTAAGGATCCCCTTCCTCAGCATCAAAACATGGCTTCACATGCTCTCGCCACTGGTTATGGACCTAATGAGACTGCAATGTCTTCTTCCAATACTAGTGTTTATGGATGCGTGAATATGGTTCAATTGGAGGTTAGTGTTGCTACTCGCCAATGCGATTATGGTGCACCACAACCTAATATGAGGAGTGAGCCTCCCCCTCCTCCTAATAATTCCTTGCATATTGAGAAGCCCTCTATTATGTTGCGGATACCGAAAGGTGTTCTTAAGCGCTCTATGCATAATCCCAATGCTCGAGCCACCTAGAACTACTCCATTGTAGAATATTTGGGCTCAAATCCATGTGCCATGTCGGCTCTTGAAGTTTTACAATCGTGTCCTTCTCAAAGGCATGCCCTTTTGAGTGCGTTAGGAGGATGGGGCGAGCCCTGGTGTTATCAAGTTTGACACTACTGATGTTCAACCTCGCTTACCTTACCACGTGGCTTTTCAAATCCATGTGGAGTGCCTTCAGAATTTCGTCAGGAGAATGGTGGTTGACGAAGGTGCTTCCACGTCAGTGATGTCTTTAACTTGTTGGAAAGCTCTCGGCTCTCCTCCTCTAATCACATCTAGGACCATGCTCACTGTATTTGACAGTCGGTCATTTAATCTGCATGGGATTATCCCTTCCCTTGTTGTCCACTTGGGGGGTAAGCCTGTGCCTATTGAAGTCGAAGTGGTTGATGTTCCCATTGACTACAACCTTTTACTAGGCTGGAATGGGATGTACGCTATGAAAGTTGTTGCGTCTATTGTATTCAGGATCATTTGATTTCCACACAAAGGCAATATTGTGACCATTGATTAGTTGGATTTCGTTAATCCTCCTCTTGAAGCATCCACGGGATCAATAGTCCCACAGGTTACAGATTCTTAGCTGACAACTAGGAACATGGGTGTTGGTATGTACCCTTCATTGATGGGATCTTATGATTTCCCCGCACCTGTGAATTTTATTGGAACCATTTCCGACAATGCGTCTCCTCCTTTGCATAATGTACCATTCCAAACTTCATATTTTGATGATCCATGGACTTTACCGTCCACGAGTTCTACGTCTGGAGACATTGCGCATGTCGGGATGTTTATGCCACTATTTGTTGCTAAGCTTGCTTGCCAATATATTCAACAAGCCACTTCAGAGCCGGATCTCTCTTCTTCATGGACAGGGGAAGAAGATCCCGTTATTCTGCCCACGTGTGCAGTCGACCCATCTTATTCACATGATTGCCTCGATGGTATTCTACCTTCAGATGAAATTTTTATCGAGGCCATGAATGGTAATGACAAGCCTTGGGAGGATTCTCATCATCAATTTTATTTCCTTCCTACCCTTGATCTTATTGAACGAGATGAGCCTCGAGTACAACCTGCCATGCATTTGGATTTTGATCTAGGCATTGTTTTGTATAGCCCCGGTTTGACATTAAAGTCTGATCTCCCTAGTGATGAATCTATAGACTCTCCTATAAATCCACAAATCGGTGATCCTGATGAGTTGGATTCTTCTTCTAGAATTTCCAACTCCCATGATGATGAATTTGCCATTGCAAATTCCTCCACGTCCTTCAGCTTTGCTCTTCATTCCAAAGTTGATCGTTTTGGTCCCTCGGGTGTTGGTACTATGTCACCTTCAGTGGTTAACTTTCCGTGCATTATGTCTACGGGTGATAATAGTGAAGTTGAAAATTTTTCTACTATAGTGACCTGTATCTGATTTTTCTTTACATACGTTTTAGAGATGATCTTGGTGCTTATGTTTCTTGGAGTCAAGATTCTTAGCTGGACTTATACTTGTTTACTGGTCCTTTTCGACATTTGCTTCGGTCATGGTAAGCATATTCAGAACCTTGCATATAGGTTTAGACCTCCCCATTGTTATGATGCATTTGAACCTATTACTATCCGAATTTGTAGACACCCCCCTGAGTGTCCTTATCTTGCTCATGTTCCTTGCACTATGCATAGCTTTGTTCCATGCACTTGGAACTAGTCTCGCATGTACCTGACAGTTGTCTGCCCCCATTACGAGCATTCTTCCATCTCTCATTTGAGCTCGTTAAAAATAGTAAGGAGGTCATGAGTTTACTTTTTCGGTCTCGTTAAACCTTTACAGAAAAAGATTTTTATAAAGTCCTTTTTAAGCCCTTGTTAGACTTTTTCAAAATCAAACAAGATTGCCGAGTATACTTGTTATTTTAGACTCGTTAAAGGATTTGAAGTGACATCCACTTAGGTATAAGTTTACTCCTTTTCCGGACCTTTGTGGATTAATTACGAAAAAGGTATACTCTAGTCATACGTGACTAGAAGAGTTCTTCTCTCATTGTTTTACACTTTTTTGGGTGAGGAGACTACCTTTACGAAAAAGGACTTCCCTTTTATGTTGAGTTGTGATCGCATTGCATTATCCTACTTGCTGCTTAAGCCTTGTGCCAGCTCCCTCTTAGTAACTTATTAGCCATGTTCCTGAGCACTTTAATTTTCGAGCCAAGCAGAGCCTTAATTTATCTTTCACAGCTTGATGACCCTTTACCCTGAGGGAACATTCACTTAAGTGTCCACATCCTGCACATCCTTCCTTGCATTGATCATAGGTATGTTCCACTGCTTGGGACTAGTTTGCTCGCTATCTGACACTCGTTCCCTGACCTATTGTACTATAATCAATTTAATTCTTTTTCAAGCTTTCCAAATATGAAAAAGACAAAAAAAAATCAAATATTCCAAAAAGCCGGATGGGATTATGGTTACTACTTCTTGTTGACAGCTGTTGTGTCGCCTTTAAACAGAGCATTCATTCCACTACATACATTATGAGTTGGGACTATAGTTGGACCTTAGGATCTGTACTCATTTCTCAGTTTACTCCACCAATTGGTTAAGCTTCCAGTCATTACGGAGCCCTCTGTTGACTCCTTCTACATCGCACAGTTTTATATTGAGTCTATGCTGCCTGAGTCTATCCATCTACTCATGCTCTTGTTCAAAGGAAGTCCTGAAACTAGAGTGAGCCACTCCTCAGCTCTCTTGACTATTGCATGTCGGCCATCGTTATTGAGTCAGTCTGTTTGACTTGAGATCTTCCAAATCTTTCAGTGTAGCTGGTACCTCGTGTTGGTTGATGGGGGATTCCTTAATGCCCTCCTTCCAGCAAGTCTCGTTCCGTTGAATTCAACCCATTTATTCCAGGACTTAAGGCTTAGAGTTCAGTTGCGTACCTTGAGGCTTGTAGCCATTAGTGGCAGGTTCTCTTGCCATCAACAGTTTTGGGAATACATCAATGTCCCCTAATCGATGGATTCATCTTAGTGTTCATCTTCAACACATCTATTCACACTCTGATGATTGTACTCTGTGCCTTCATGCCCATTTTCGTTATTGGTGGGTTATCTCGCATCTATTAACGGTATACATCATTGACCAGTAATTAGACGATGTCACATCAGGTTCGACCTCAACTCCTTTATTCACTTGATGGGACTTGCACCATCGAAGACTTGTGTAGAAGACCCCAGATGATAGTGGAATTTAGTATGCTAGTTATGATTATGACTTTACATATGAGATATCACCTCTAAGATATCAGTAGTTTGTAACTCTAGTTTGCACCAGTTGTTTCCTTTTAATCAAGAGACCATGTCTTACTATAGATGGTTATGGCTATGATCACCTATGACATGTATTCATTCATGTACTGCCTATTCATGGCCAGTGTATCAGATTGTTGTACTATACCGACATGTACTCAGAGATATTATTGTATTATGACGAGTGAGCTGCACTTTCCACTTATGTCTCCTTCACTCAACTTCCAAGATTTTTAATGTATTTCGGCCATTGTAGCATCAGTCTCTGACCTCACACATTAGGGGGCATCTATTACAACGTAATTTTCCACCTTGTGAGCATCAACACTCTTTGGCCTGCAGGATCCATTTTACTGACTCAGATCCACTTTATATCCTTTAGACACATGATTTTCCCTATTTTTTCCCCTGTATGCTAGCTTCATCACTACAGTTGGCATACCCGCGAGTTGCATCACTATAGCCCATGGGTAGCATGTAAAATGGTAAAAATCACTAGTTAATTACTTTTTACTCCCAAAAAGTGGTCATAGGGTGACCTTTGGCCCTCCATTTGCCCCGAAACTCCTCGATGTGTCCTTTCACTTACCTTTGGGAGGACTATATATTGACCACATATGGCTTATGGACGGGAGGAGACATAAAAGCAAGAGAACTCTAGTCGATTTTTTCCCTATCTTGAGTCTACACTCATTGATCCTTGTAGTTGTGAACCCTTTATGTTCACCTTCCAAACTCCTATCATAGTTTAAGTTTGCCATTCCATGGAGGATTGAAGTGGTGGAGGTAGAAGTGTATTGACCAAGATCTTGGTTCAAATTGGTTGCCGGCAAGAGGTTGTATCTCATTGTACTTCTTGTTATTTATTAATAGAAATATGCATATTCTCATCCATTAATGTTGTGAATGTTGTTTATATTACATTGGGTTTCATTTACTTATGATATCATCGACCGTTGCTATTGATGATGTTAATGCCATTTATATATTATATGTGCTTATTGTATATTGGCTCTCAAGACTAATTTGCAGGTTCAAGTGCACGGATTGAAAGCTCCAATGGGGATCTACATCAAACATTTGGATTGAGGTTTGTTATATTCTTCATTATCTTAGCATTGTCATGTATATAGCATAGTATTGAGAATTGAGTTAATTTCTGGTATTCAAGTGTCTGTTGTGGTTCACCCCAAGCCATATGAAGTTTTCTCCAACACATGAAGGCATCCACGATTTATTTGTATTGAGATTTCTCAAAGGAGGTTTCCCCCTCCAAGTGGCATGTGATCAATAAATTCCTTCCGTGTTCTGCTATTTCTAATATATAGTGCATTTTCATCATTTAATTGGTGAAGGTCCTCTCATCTGGTATTAGTGCACTTTCTTGGGCTTGCTGGGTGGAATTTGTGCCAAATTCATTTTTCGTAGTGGCTTCTAGGTGCTATGATTATTGCAGCGATTATTTTTCTTTGCATGTATATTGTTCCTTTCAATTGCATGTTCGAATGTGGGAATAATCCCTATATCTTCTTAAGTGAGAAGTACCATAGGAAACCTAAAGTAGCTAGCCCATTTAGAGGACCTACCAGTGAAAAGGGAAACGATCCCTACCTAATTGACTAGTTTCGACCTGTGAGGTAAAGCAAGAGCTGTCATTTGTGGAAAGTGGAGTGAAAGGTACTACCCCAATACGCAAGTCGTTAGATAGCATTGGTAACCAAGTGAATGCCCTGAACCTTTAGGAAGCCGAGCATATCTGGGGTGTGTATCTATTTTGAGTTTCTAAATAGAATATTACATCTATCTAGAGCCATTGAAGATGTTGCAGATCAATTCTGGAAAAGAAAAGTACAAATTTCTGGTTTTTTTCCATATCCTCTTTGCTTTAGGTCTGTTTCCCTTGAAACTTCACTGGAACCCTTGCACTTACATTTTTCATATTTCCTTCCTGAGGACCCTATCCGAAATTCCACTTCTTGAAGCCAAAACTCCTACATTTGTCTATTTTTAGGGTTTTCCATAACTTCTTCGATTTTCACCCAATCGCCTTCAACGTTTTCCACGATGTTCAGTTCCTATTCCTGATTATCTGTCTCTCTTTGAAAAAATTTCCCATTTTTTCACCCTCCTTCTGAAATCCCCATTTCCTGCTTCCTTATCCATTAAAAAGTGTCCAAAATCTAGTCAAACCCTAATTACCCGTCAAATTTTTTCCCAGTTTCAAATTTTCCTTTACTAAAAAAGTTTTTGTTTTCATTTTCTACCCATTTTTCCCAAAAACAAACTCTGCGTTATGGTTGTCATCCATGTGGGAGCAAAAAAAATGGAGGAATGACTTGCAGCCCTCAAGACCAAAGTCCAAGATCTTGATGAAAAAATTCTCGGCCTCCATCTTCATCCTTCAACTATGAACAATAGACGACGACCAGTCTTCTGTAGACACTGGGTTCTCTTTTTCCAGCATTTGTTTTGGCCAAATATTTATTTTCCTCACTTCAATGGTGATGATCCGACTGGATGGATATACCGGGTAGAAAATTATTTTAGTTTGCATAATACTTTTGATGTCAACAAAGTTCCACTTGCATCCTTTCATTTGGAACGTGAATCCCTTCAATGGTTTCATTGGTACATCAAGGCTCATGCAGATCCAAATGGACATATTTTTTCCATCTCATTTTTCAACACTTTAGCCCTAGTGCTTTTGATGACTTCATAGGCGCGCTCAATAACTTCGCCAAATTGGCACTCTGAGAGAGTATCAAATTTTTTTTGAGAAATTGGCTAATCACACAAAAGGATTTCCTGATGAATTCTACAGGATTTGTTTTGTTAGTGGTCTGGAGGATGCAATCTGATATGAGGTTAAAATGTTCTATCCCAACACAATGATGGAAGTCCTTGGGTTGGCTAAGTTGGAGAGGACAAGATCACAACCCGACAATGCTCCAAATCCACTTTTTTCCATTCAGAAATATGCTTTCCCAACGACCTCCCATCACGTCGGCTCCTGGAGCAACTCCTCTTAAGCATTTGTCTGAAGCAGAGATGCGAAAACGTAGAGAAAAATGGATTTGTTATAATTGTGATGAGAAAATCACTTGTGCACATAGATATGTTCAGAAAAATCTTTATCTCTTGGATGTGGATTCTCCACCTACAACTAAAATTGGTGAAGAAGCTCAAGATATAGTAGATGATCAGGTCGACATTCAACAGCCGACTGTTGACCCTCCTTCTCAGGATGACCACTGATAGATATCTCTCCATGCTTTAGTCAGAGTCACCACCCCACAAACAATGCAGTTCAAGGGTTACTTCAAGAAGCTCCCTCTTAAAATACTCATTGATTCTAGTAGCACTCATAACTTCATTGACCCTCATATCGCCAAACAGGATGCTTTTTTTGTCCATCCTTGCTCCATATTTTAAATCATGATTTCCAATGGGGGGACCTTACCTTGCATGGGGAAGTGTTACAATGTGTGTATCTCTATTGGATATTATAGCATGCACTCCAAGATGTTTTCCTTTCCCTTAAGCAGATGTGATGTGGTTTTGGGCGTTCAATGGTTATGCACACTTGGCCCCATATCATGGGATTTTTCCGAACTTTGCATGCATCTTTCAGTTAATGGAAAAAACACACATTGAATGGATTACAACCAGGGTCTCTCGGCATCATCAATTCACATCGCATGGAAAATTTCCTTAAGAATAATTCACATGGTGGCATCGTTCAGCTCCATTCTATTCAGATGCACCCATCAGCAGTCTCCACTATGCCTTTGGATGTACAACAAATTGTGGATAGATATGCATGTGTCTTTGTTGAACTAGTGGGATTGCCACCTTCAACACTAGAGGACCATCATATTCATCTCCTTCCTAGAAGCATTCCTCCTAACATCAGGCCACATCGCTACCCATTTCACCGAAGGAAATTGATTAAGATGCCCATTTAGGACAAACCGAAACAAGTTATGTGTACTAAAACTATTCTAGGTATGCCCAATTTTTCGAAGCCCTTCGCTATTGAGAAGGAAATGATGGCTATTTTGCATGTTGTACAAAACTGGAGGCCATACCTATTAGGGAATCATTTTTGCATCAATATTGATCACCTGAGCCCCCCACAGGTAGGCCAGTTGGCCACTGCACACACTGCTAAGGCGTGGGGGGTTGCTATGCAAGTCACTAGTTCGAGCCCAGGAAAAGACGCAGGTAGGTCGAGGGGGGGTTCGCTGGGCCCGACTAGGGGTTATAGTGGTAGCCGATGGGATTCGAACCCATGTCACGCAAGTACAATTCCGACGTCGTTTCCAATTCCTCTACTCTACAAAAAACAATATTGATCACCAGAGTCTGAAATATTTCCAGAATAATAGGTCTCCTCCCTAGCACAACATAAATGGGTTAGAAAACTCATGGGTTACAACTATGAGATCACTTAAAAGAAGGGTAAGGACAATATTGTGGTGGATTCTCTTTCTCGCACATTTGATTACCAGGTTTCTCTTTCAGCTATTTCTATGCCTGTTCCAAATTGGATGCACTTTGTTCAACAGGGCTATGTCAATGACTACTCATTATCTTAAATCATCCAATGGTTGGCCAAAAACCCTTTTGTTGTACTGCATTACTCTTGGGATGGAGGTTCCCTGATATAAAACGGTCGTCTGGTGCTTCCCTAAAGCACATATATTCAACATATTGTCTCCTATAAACTCCATGATTCTCCATCAGTAGGGCACTCTGGGTTCCTCAAACAGTATGAGCGAACACATCGTAACTTATTTTGGAAGGGAATGAAAAGGAAAATTCAATAGATTGTGGTTGAATGTGATACTTGCTAGTGCAAAAAGGGTGAAATGACATTCCTTTTGAGATTTATTGAACCCTTTCCCATCCCTACATGGATTTGGACTGATATTTCTACGGATTTCACTTAAGGACTCCCTAAATATGGAGGGAAGAAAATGATTTTGGCTTTGGTTGATTGCCTCTGCAAATATAGTCATTTTTGTGCCCTCATCCATCCCTATACCTCTTCCTGAGTCTTACATATTTTCCTGGACGATATCTTTTGTCTTCATGGAATCCCTTCTTCCATTGTCTCAGATTGTGCTCCAACTTTCACCAGTCAGTTTTGGACAAAGCTATTTCGCCACATTGGCACCAAACTAACAATGACTTCAGGGTATCACCCACAAACAGATGGTCAGGATGAAGTTATCAACCAATGTTTGGAAACTTATATTCGTTGCTTCACCTTCGAACAACAACATTAGTGGGAAAATTGGTTCCCTCTCATTGAGTGGTGGTAGAATACTTCCTATCACAATGCATCTAAAATGACTCCATATGAAGCATTCTATGGTTAAGCACCACGAATGCTTCTTCCATATACCCCCAACAATTCACTAGTTCAGGAATTTGACACGGTTCTTTGAAATTGAGATCATCTTCTTCGCATTTTATAGGGAAATCTTCACATGGAAAGAAATCGATTGAAACATCAAGCCAATCAACACCATTCTGAGCGCACTTTTCAAGTAGGTGCTACGGTTTTTGGTCTACAACCTTACAAGCAGTGCTCCCTGAAACTCAAAGGGTGTCATAAGTTGGCTGCAAATTTCTATGGGCCATATGAGGTTCTTCAAAAGATTGGGTTAGTTTCTTATAAATTGGAACTTCCTCCTTCTTCCCGCATTCATCTATTTTTTCATGTCTCTTGTCTAAAGAAATTTCTTGGCACCAACATCAGAGCACAAAATGTTTTACTAGAATTGGATAATGAAGGATCCATCATTTTGGAACCAGAGGCCATCCTCAATAGGCACACTCGACAGCTTCACTATTAATCCATCACATAGGTATTAATTCAATGGCACAGAATGCAGCCGGAGGATGCTACATGGGAACCACTCGTTCAGATTCAACACCAATTTTCACATCTAAAGCTTTGAGGACAAAAAATTTCTAAAGGGGAGGGAATGTTAGGAACCAGTGTCAACCCTTCTCTTTACTTTGTTAGTATATTGTTGTTGGACGCATATTCTTTGTAAGTCATCCTATGAGTATATTGTATTATCCCACATTCATGGAGAGTAATAGTTGTTTAGCTTAGACTTAGTATATAAGTATGTTTTGAGGCCAATGAAGGCATCCACGCGTTATTTGTATTGAGATTTCCCAAAGGAGGTTTCCCCATCGAAGTGGCCTACAATCAATAAATTCCTTCTGTGTTCTACTATTTGTGATATATTGTTTATTTTCATCATTTAATAGTTAA
The DNA here is from genome assembly GCA_027924585.1 of Larix kaempferi. NCBI lineage: Eukaryota > Viridiplantae > Streptophyta > Pinopsida > Pinales > Pinaceae > Larix > Larix kaempferi. The sequence continues at coordinate 16,545,753 of BSBM01000519.1, forward strand.
AATTTCCTCTCAGATGAATACATTCATAAGATACCCTTTATAACAAGCTTTAAAAAATATGAGTTTGTGGTGGTTCCATTTGGACCTAGTTAATGCATTAGGTACCTTCATGTGCCTCGTGAAAAATGTCTTCAGTAAGTATTTGGACAAGTTTGTGCTTGCTTTTATAGATGAAATTCTTATCTATTATAAGGATGAGAAATTACATGCAGAGAAATTTAGTATGTTTTTTCAAGTGTTAAGAGAACACAATATATATGCACAAGTAATAAGGTGTGAGTTTTACCAAAGGAAGATTTGTTATATGGGACATATTATTTATGAGCAGGGAATATTAATGGATCCAACAAGGACTTAGGGGATTCTCTCTATGAACGTATTCCCATCATTTACATTCATAGGATATTAAAGAATACCCCTAACTTCACTAGATATTAAGGAATTCCTCCAAAAACCCTACCTTATTTTCAATAGATATCCTAGGTATTCTTCTTTTCAATGAATATTTTAATAGCCTTTTTAATTTTTACCCTTAGATGTGATGTGGTTTTGGGCGTTCAATGGTTATGCACACTTGGCCTCTCCGAGTGGTTGTTCCTCACATGCTCGACTTCAGCACCTTGATCGCATCGTTGAGGATCGCGTAGGATTATATCCCATCAGTTTTTAGTCGAAGACCCCGGATTTCCCCCGACTCTAGCACATTGGTGAGTCACTTCGGAACGCCCAGTTGTATGTTCCTGTGGATGTCCGGGCTGCGTTGGCGTTTGTATTCGGAAGCCATCCAGTTTCATGCTTCCTTGAGTACCCAGTTTCAGTTCCAGATCAGTTCCAGTTCAGTGTACCATGGAGAGTTTGACCCCAGTCACTATGATCCAGCAGCTCATCAGTTCCTTTGGTACCACACTCAGTAGCACTGTTGATTGTTCCAGTGCACCAGTTCTGCAGTTCACACATGATCCGCTCAGCAGTATGTCCCAGATTTGTGTCCCCTCTGGACTCTTATGATGTACACAGTGGTCATGTATCTTACAGGTCCCCCTTTTCGGGCCTTACAGTTATGGTTATGTATCTTGATACGAGCATGGGTATGCCCGCCTCGTCCATATATTGAGATTATTCCTCAGTCAGTATTTGAGGTCATGTTTATTTCAGGTCCCCATTTTTTGGACCCCATTGTTCTTATTATGTTATATCCTGATACGAGCATGGGAATGCCCGCCTCGTCCATATGATCAGATGATTCCTCATCCTTTATTGAGGTTATGTACTTTTAGTTCTTGCAGTTGTTCGGGATCGTTGTTCCGGGCTCCAGTTTGTTTCTTCTCTTCTCTCCACATCCCAGGAAAACCATTCATGACTTATGATGTCCATCGGCCATACGATGAGCTCCTGCCCTCGCACATCAGGGGGCAATCTGTTAACACCCAAAAAGTGCTCACTAGCTCATTTACCACATTATATGGCTCATTTGTCCATTTTCCTACCATATTTCCATTAAAAATCCCAAAAAATCCCATTAAAAAGCCTCCAAAAGGCCTAAAATGCCTCCAAAAGGCCATAAAACCCTCAAAATAGCCTAAAAAAGGCTAAAAAACCCCCTTTTCCTCCAAAAATAGCAAAAATCCCCTAAAAAGGGAATAAAAATATAAAATAATGAGGAAAAGGAGAAAAAAACCCTATACAACTGCATAAAACCATGTGTTTCCCAAAACCATGGGTCAGCACTCCACCACCAAAAAACTATAAATAGGTGATGGAGATCCCTTATTCCATATCCACAATCACAAGCACCCTTACTCTGCCAAAATCTCTCTCGAAACCCTAGTTCACCTTTGAACTATTTTCACCTTGAGAGCCACCTTTGGCCCATCCCCAACATTGGAGAAGGAGAAGGAGCATTCAGAAGCTTGGAGCATCCTCTTGGACACTGCAAAGGGCTTCACCAACCTTGACACTCAAGGTAACATCAATACAAAGTCATTCTTTCATTTTGGTGTTTATGCTTCATGCTTGTCTTAGAAATAATTTAATTTTTGTTTTTGCATAATTAGTTTAATATACTGAACTGCTACTAAGGAGTCCATTCTCCTTAGTAGGTGCTCATTGGCACAAGCTAGGGGTAAAAACCTAGCTACACCCTTATATATCTTGTAGGGTGAATTATGAAATCATAGTAAGAGAATATTTCGGAATGGGGAACAACCCCTAAAAATAGGTTGGCTTCCTACATATTTTTTCAATTGACTTTATGCCACATTAAGTCACTAATCATACATATTCAAACACCATTCTGAATCCAAATCTAATTGGATTCACACTACCTTAACAAACAAATCATATGTATTCAAACATTTTTCTAAATTCACACATAAATAGATTACACCAACATCAAATATAATACAGCTATTCAAACCCCCCAATATCATATTAAACCCCCTAAACAAATAATTACAAACCCTTTTAATATCTCTATGGTTTCATTATATTTAAAACGCCTCTTTACCCTTATATATTTGGAAATATATTGCTTCCATTTTTTAGGGTATTAAATCCCTCAATATGAACTCACGTGCTATAATATTTCCCAATTAGTGAACCCCCTATGATAAAAGATAGAAACTATTATCGAGTGGCCTACTCCAAAGAATACTAGAGATGTAAGATATGCCATGGGTCTTGATGGTTACTATAGTAGGTTCATTGAGATATTATACAAGGTTTCACACCCCATTCCTTCTTTTAAAAAGAAGGGATCAAGTTTCATTGAACACTAAAATGTGAAGAAATATTCTAGCTACTAAAGTGGCTTCTTACTAGTGCACACATTCTAAAAATTTCAAATTTGTTGGCACGTGTCCAGAGTGCACAAGTGTGGAACCCCCAAGTGGCGAAAGGGTCATTGACATGAACAAAGGACCGGTCATAACGCATAAAAAGGGCCGATATATGCAGAAGTAGTTGGTTAAATGGGTCGTTAAGACAATTTCGCAATATCCAAGTGAGCCTATAAATAGAAGTATGATTGTAAGCCTAAGGCATCGAATCACATCTTATGATATAATATGATCATCTTTGCATCTATCTGTGTTTTAATCTTTTGGATCTATCTATGGAAGCATGTATTTGGTTTGTGTATGTTTGATCACAGCAATTGCTCTGAGTTTCGCAGTTATGTTATGTACCACAGATTCCTTAAACATGCTTTGATAATATGTTTAATTCGTTAATTATGAAATGGTAATGTAGTTAATGCGAATAAGTATAACGGTTAATAGGTTGATAATATGATGTCCGGATGTGAATGAAAATCTATGGCTTATGTTTCGAATGAGAGTGAGCTAGTGCATGTCTTCTCACAACTGCAGAAACTTGGTTCCTGCAGCCCCCTTTAGGCATCTTAAGTGAGACTTCACTCGCTCTATACGTGTTGCTAGGAAGGGTAAAACATTTTTGGGTCGATGTTTAAGGGTGTATGGTCGATTTTTGTTGACAACAGTGCGAAGTGAACCCCTATTGACAGGACTGTGTCAACAAATGGTTCTGTTGTCGAGACCTTAGTATGAAAGGAGAGAGGATATGTTGTGGCATCCGACAAAGCCGAATATCAAGGAGTGGTTCCACAAGAAGACGCAAGAATTTTCCGAGGAAGAAAATAAGAAACCTTGATGGTCTACAATTGATTGGTTACATAAGTATATCTACTATGATATTCACGAAGTGTCATTCTGTAAATTTCCTATACTGCAACACGAATGGTTGGCACAATTGAATTTTCAAAAGAAGAATTTCCAAGGAGGTGAGCCTAAACATTGGACGCTAGAACTGATCCATAAACTGAAACGAGTGAACAACAAAGCATCAAGATCTATCTAGGTTTGGTAGACAATATTTTGGAAGGATACATCACTGAATTCACTATCGACATGATTAATTCATGTAGTGATGCTGAAAAGAAAATTTTCAAGGGACCGAGAGGAAGGTTTCTATTGTCATTGAAACTGTGGATTAAGATGGTCATTTGTGAAAAGGGCACACTGAATATGAATTCTGATGAGTAAAGCTCGGGTGTGTGGAGGCTATGGGTACTGCACATATGCGAGTTTGATCAAATGATGTGAGGTAGATTGATATGAGTTACGATGAAATATTGTGGGAATATGTGGAATACTGTGGTACCCTGTGAAGTGGCATGAGGTTCCAATCGGAGAAGTGTTGATGTATATGTAACTTTGGAATGTATTTCATATATGTATATTGTACTCCTATACAGATGGTATTATTCCTCTATATGGAAGTGTTTGTATCCCTATAGAGATGTTATTATTCCTCTATATGGAAGTGTCGTCATTTATATTGTAAGTGTCGTAACTTATACTTGATGGGATAGTAGACCACCTTGTTTGGGTCGGCCCTATATAAGTCATCTGGGTCAAAGGGTTATTAGACCACCCTATCAGGGGTCGACCGTGTGGGTCAAAGGGTTATTAGACCACCCTATTGGGTGTCGTCCTAGTCAGCATTGTGTTATGTGGTTAAGTCAAGGCCGACCTAGTAAAGGTTATTAGGCAAGTCAAGTCAAGTATAAATAGAGTGTGGGAGGCACTCTATTTCACCATTCTATTTTCACACACACTCTTTGGAGAGTGGCACACTTGTGGAGGAGGAGAAGCTGCTGCTAGAAGATGTCTATCTCTTATGCTTGGTTTGTATCATTGCTCTATCTATCTCTGAGGAAGTTATTGGTGTTTTTCACCTTTATGGTTTTTCCCAAGTAAACTCCGTGTCTCTTGTGTGCTTGCATTATTGTATCCATGATTGATATGCTATAGATATGTTGTACATGTTGTTCTCTTAGTTAAGATCCTAGATCGGATTGAAGTAAATTCTGAAAAACTAACATTGTATCAGAGCTAGCTTGAAAAAAGGCATGGTATGGCATGTATGACACTTGTTGCACTTGTGATGCTAGGGCTTGACATAGCAAAAACCAATCATCGTAGCACTTTCGCTATAAATCCATTTTGGTGATTTTTTCGGATCTGAAAATTTTACAGGTCGAATATAAGATCCTCATGTACCTTGTGTCCAAAGAAAAACTTCTAATGTGTTGTACGTTGTGTTTTTATGATCTGTACAATCTAGGGTTTTTGCCTCTTCTAGATCTGAGTCACAAACAGGTGACCTAGGAAGGTCATCACTTGGGCTAGGAAGCTCCAAATGAAATTTCGTAAAAAGTGTCAGGTAATGCATAGATTTTACTCTCTCAAGTTACTGTTTCATAGGCCGAAACTGAACCAGTGACACGTGGCACTCCATACAAGTTTGCTCTCCTGTTTTATCCCATAAACAGGTCACGTTGCGACACTTGGCATAACTCTCTCTCAGAAAATCCATTTGAGGTCAGACCTATGGGCTTGGAAAGATGACAGGTCAGGATACCACAGGAAACATTTTCAGGCCCTGTTGATCATAAAGTTTGGAGTTACACCAGAAACAATCCGGTGCATATTTCTGTCAAAACAGAATTGGATTTTGAGCACCTTCATTCATGGCTCCGGGAATTAGGGTTTAAGAGAAAGTTGGTATTTTTTTAATCGGAGACCACGGCTAAATGATAGCCATCAAAATTGAAATTTAGATACCAAGATCAAATTTTTTGGTTGGGTAGAAGGCCGGGCTTTATCAAACCCTAGTTCGGGATCCTGTCTAGAAGATCCGGAAGTCTCAAAGGCAATTTTGAGGGGTGAAACTTTGCAGTTTTCAAGTTCCGAGTATACCAGGTTGATCATCTCATCAAGGCGCATCTTTCTATCTGTTCAGAAGTATGAAATTCAAAGTTTGAATTTTTAGGGTTTCCCTAACAAACCCAATCCAGCTCCAGATCCAGTTTTTGCAAATCAAGTGGATTGGGTTAATACTAGAAGAAAATGGATTGGTCACCTGCATAAGTGAAGAAGTTCCTGTTTCAGAGGGGGATGAGGCTAAGTCCTTACATAAGAATATTACAAGCAATCTTGATAGGTATGACTTACACGTATGTTTGGAATTCTGTTCATGTTTAAGTTTATGATATGTTTGTCTTCATATCATTACGGTTAGTACAATCTTGATTAATTACTAGACATGTCGTATAACCTTAATAAAATTGTGAATACATGATAGAAGATATTCACTGATTAAGGTTTTGACACTTATGATTGTACTAATGCATTGTGATGTTGTATGAGGTTTATGTTGTTTGCTAACATGAAAGGTACACCAAGAAAGACAAATCATGTTCTACTTCAAGAACATATGATCATGGTGACATGAAGACAAAGATTCATCCATTGTCATGGATCACATAAAAGATCTACTTACAAGGTATGTATAATTTGGTTCTATAATGGTTAACTTATGAGACATGCAGGTTACTAGCACAAGTCATTGAAGAGAACCAGAAGACATCATGAGGGTATGTTAGACATAACTAGCTAACATAGTAATCCAAGTATGTTTTTCCTATATCAAGTTAGAATATTACCTTGTGTTAGGACCCCTTATATAAGTATATTTGGTATGATTATTCATAAAGTTAGAAATGCAAGAAATCAAGGGTTTATGCATATTACGTCTCTTATCTTGACTGATGATTTGACTAACCAGAAGAGTCCTATGAACAAATAAGAATATGCATGAGTAAAAGAAGTCTCCCTTGAAACCTTGAATAACAATGTTTATTATTTGTGCTTGAAATGATCATGACTATACATGTTTAATATTATTGTGTTTTGATAGTATTAATATTATACTAATGAATATGTGATTGTGTATGAGACCTCAAGGATAACACAATGATGATACTAATAAACATGCATAGTGATTAAGGATGGATATAAGTTCAAGGACAGGTAATCTAGGAAGCAACGATCAAGAGGGAGCACACTTCAGTAGTTTCTGCAAGGATGCAAATATTCAGAGGGAGTTGACCACTTCTCACAATTCACATCAAAATGGAGTTACAGAAAGGAAGCAAAGACTGAGAGGGAGTCAACCCTACAACTAAACAAAGATAAGTATTTTAATTGTCATTTCTTGCATATTTGTTTGTTTAAATAATATTGTTCAATGATGTATATGCTTATGTTCCTAGACATAGGGTGTGTATTATGCATATTAGAATAATTGCATTAATGAACAGTATACTACTAATTTGCATATGATGGGTAAGTGACCTATGGCACTGTATAACATTTCATTGCTACTTATCTAGAATGAAACCTCTTTGTTGACATATTGGGAGTTGTGCACACTCTTAACACTGTTTTGGTAGAGATTGGAAGGCATCTAGAAAGTTACAGGATATGGATAAATGTTGTATTGAAGCATTGGCTAAAGATAATTGCATGACTGTATGACATATTTCTTTAGATGTAAGAATTTGTTCTGAAAACTATGAAATGTTTCTAATCATGCAATTTAACTTGTTTTGTAGGAAACATCATATAACATCACCTACAAAAGAAGGACTACAACATTTTTTCAGCAACAAAGTTATCTATTGAAAATATTGAAGATATTGAAGTTCCCAGGATCTGGTAAGAATGCCATGATCGAGGAGTACCAATCGATCATGAAGATGTTTGGGATGCAATCCCAAGACCTGAAGAGAAGTCTTTAGTGACTTCCAAGTGGATCTACAAGATCAAGCATGCTGCAGATCGCAGCATAAAGAAATACAAAGGAATATTTGTAGCTCGTGGAAAGGAGGAATAGACTATGAAGAAACTTTTGCTCCTGTAACCAGGTACACTTCCATCAGTTCAGTACTTGCTCTGGCTGCAATGATGAAATGGAAGATACACCAAATGGATGTCAAGACAACCTTCTTGAATGGTGTAGTCGAAGAGGAAGTGTATGTGGAGAAACCACTTGGGTTTGAGACACATGATAGAAAGTCATATGTATGTAGGTTGAAGAAAGCCTTGTATGTCTTGAAGCAAGCTCCTAGGACTTGGTATGGTAGGATAGACAGCTTTCTATCCAGTTTGGGCTTTACCAAGAGAAAAGCGGATTCCAACCTTTACTACAAGGTTGAGGAAGGAAATCCAGTGATACTACTTTGGTATGTGGATGACTTGTTTGTTACAGGTGATGATAGATTGATTGCCGACACAAAGAGGAAGCTTGCTGCCAAGTTCGAGATGAAGGACTTGGGCATGATGCACTATTTTCTAGGCATGGAGGTGTGGTAGAGTGTAGATGGAATCTTCCTTAGACAAGGGAAGTATGCAGTAGAGATCTTGAAGAGGTTCGGGATGATGGACTGCAAGGCCATGGCCACACCTATGGCATCAAACCTGAAGCTTCTGTGTGATGCTTCATCTGATTCCGTTGATGTCACTTTGTATTGTCAGATGATTGGGTCCTTGATGTACCTGATGAGCACGAGACCATATATATGCTTTGTGGTGAACACATTGAGCCAGTTCTTGACAGATCCCAGAGTTGTTCACCTAGTTCCTGTAAATCATATTTTGATGTACCTGAAGGGTACAATTGACTATGGGCTCAAGTATAATGCGAATCAAAAGTTTAACCTACAGGGTTATGTTGATTCAGATTGGGCAGGCAGTGCTACAGATAGGAAGAGCACTTATGGGTGCTGCTTTAGTATGGGATCAAGTGTGATCTCTTGGTTTAGCAGGAAGCAGTCCTGCGTAGCACTGAGTACAGCCAAAGCAAAGTATGTTGTAGCTTGTTTGGCTAGTTGTGAGGTAGTATGGCTCCGGAATCTACTGTCTAAGTTATTTGATCTCCCATTGGAGGCTACTAGTATCTTTTGTGACAACCAACATTGTGTGGAGATTTCTGAGAACCCAGTGTTCCATGACAGGTCGAAACACATTGAGATCAAATATCACTATATAAGGGATATGGTGCAGAGAGGAGCAGTGAACCTCCTGTATGGTGCGACGGATGAGCAGATTGTAGATGTACTGACGAAACCACTAGCCAGAGTGAAGTTTGAGTACTTCAAAGAGAGGCTTGGTGTTCTTGAGATTGATGACACTTCGAGGAAGAAGTGATGGACACATTTACTGAAGCTATTCCAAGCATGGTGAGAGGAGGATCCTTCCATGGCTATGGATGTAAGCGCTGGATGATGAGCATCAGGACGATGCTATAGTTACTGCTCTGTATATGTATCATGTTGGATGTTAGATATGATCAGTTGAATCATTTATATCTATGTATGCACCATGTTGGATGCTGGATATGATTAGTTGGATCATTTATATGTATGTATGCACCATGTTGGATGCTGGATATTATCAGTTGGATCATTTATATGTATGTATGCATCATGTTGGATACTGAATATGATCAATTGGATCATTTATATGTATGTATGCATCATGTTGGATGTTGGATATGATCAGTTGGATCATGTGTATGTATTTGTATATGTATCAGGTGGATACATTGTATGATCAGGTAGATCGTGTATGATGATATGTATCAGGTAGATACTTGGTATGTATCAGGTGGATGCATTGTATGATCAGGATGATCATGGATGACAAGCTTCAGGATGTTGCTCCAGATGACATGCATCAGGACGATGCAGTTATGATGATCAGGATGATCATGTGTACATCAGGATGATATATGGTGAGTATCAGGTTGATACTCTGTGGCTGTGGACAGGTTTTGCAGATAAGCATATAATAGATCCCTAGGAGATCTGGAAAATGCTCTTTTGAGGTTTTGCTTTGGGAGGACATATAATAGTGCCCTGGGAGGTTTGTAGATTCTCTTGCTAGGTTTTGCCACTGGCATATAATAGCTCCCTGGGAGATCTGGCAAACGCTATTTTGAGGTTTTTTCCTATGGCATATAATAGCACCGTGGGAGATCCGATAGGTTGGGATGTGTTCCCGTAATAAGTCTTGGGATGCTCTTTCAAGGTTTTTCCATGACCACATATAATAGCGCCCTAGGAGATCCGATAGGTTGAGCCGTGTGCTCGGAATCAGTCATGGGATTCTCTTTCGAGGTTTTGTGGTGGGGTCACATGTAATAGCTCCCTGGGAGATCCGATAGGTTGGGTTGTGTGCCCGTAATAAGTCTTGGGATGCTCTTGCGAGGTTTTGTGATGCACATAATAAGTCCTGAGGATTCCACAGTATCGCCAATGATGATGAAGACCTGCAGGTGGTGGGCCTACATCCAGTATGAAAAAGGACTAGCTCTGTAGAAATTCCTATTACGAGTAGATTCAAAGATTGATTGAGATATCAAAAGCAGTGATGATGACGATGATTAGAGGACGATGATTCACTGATGATGATCCAGAGAAGAAGACTTGTGCTAGCAGATCTGTGTCGAGAAATACCTTCCTAGTTAAGAGGGACTGTTGATGTGTATGTAACTTCGGAATGAATTTCATATATGTATATTGTACTCGTATAGAGATGGTATTATTCCTCTATATGGAAGTGCTTGTATTCCTATAGAGATGTTATTATTCCTCTATATGGAAGTGTCGTCATTTATATTGTAAGTGTTGTAACTTATATTTGATGGGTTATTAGACCACCTTGTTGGGGTCAACCCTGTATAAGTCATGTGGGTCAAAGGGTTATTAGAACACCCTATTGGGGGTCGGCCATGTGGGTCAAAGGGGTATTAGACCACCCTATTGGGTGTCGGCCCAGTCAGCATTGTGTTATGTGGTTAAGTTGAGGCCGACCTAGTAAAGGTTATTAGGAAAGTCAAGTCAAGTATAAATAGAGTGCGGGAGGCACTCTATTTCATCATTCTATTCTCACACACACTCTTTGGAGAGTGGCACACTTGTGGAGGAGGAGAAGCTGCTACTAGGAGATGTCTATCTCTTATGCTTGGGTTGTATCATTGCTCTATCTATCTTTGAGAAAGTTATTGGGGATTTTCACCTATATGGTTTTCCCCAAGTAAACTATGTGTCTCTTGTGTGCTTGCATTATTGTGTCCATGATTGATATGCTATAGATATGTTGTACATGTTGTTCTCTCAGTTAAGATCCTATATTAGATTGAAGTAAATTCTGAAAAACTAACAAGAAGAAGAGGAGGATTGAGCTAGAGAGAGAGTCTCCTAGGGAGATTGGAGCAGAGAACTATGAAATGGTACCACAAAGGACTAAGCAACATTACTATGAAGAAGAGAGCGACCAGGCTATGCTTCAACCTGAGGAAGGAAAGACCCAAACCTACAACTTACACATAACCTTGCACACTACGCCAAACTTCAGAGGATGAAATATAAGCTCTTCGTAGGGTTGTCATGCGTGTCAGAACAACGATAATAGTAGTGGGTCTACGAACACCAGTAGGAAACCAAGGATGGCATACCATGATGTAAAGATGCCTATTTCATGGTAATGGGACTGAGGATCCCGAATAATACTGGTTTTTATGTGAACCATTATGGACAGTGAAGCAAGTCCAATATGATGATATTAAGAAGGGACAACTAGAGATGACCTTTAGTGGACGTGCACTCAATTGGTTTATGAAGTTTGTACAAGTACCTGTAGGGAATCTTGAGAAAACCTTGGGACAAATTAGAGCAGGATTAATCGATGAATTTAGGAAACAAAAATCAGAGTAGCAATATATCACAGAATTGAAGGAAATAAAGAAATTTCCTAATGAATCGGTATGGGAATTTGATCAGAGGTACAAAGCTATGATGACCATAGTATGTTTTGGAATGAGTGACATGCAGCACAAAGAAGGGTTCATTACGGGATTGGTACCACACATTCGGATTCCACTAATGCAGCAGAAGATTTCATCCCACGCAAAGGAACTGGAAATTGCGATGAAGCTTGAGGCTTCACCAGTTGAAGAAGTAGGGATAGGTATGAACCAAATCCAAGCATAGCTAGCTAAATTTACAATCCAACCACAGGATATCAAGAAGGAGAAAGAAGTTCGCAAATAAATATGGTGTAGTCGATGAAAATCTGAAGGACACCATAAGGATCATGTTAGGAACCCATGTCTTTACTTTCTTAGTATATTGTTGTTGGACGCATATGCTTTGTAAGTCGTCCCGTAGTATTTGTTGATCCATATTTTGTGTTATTGTTGTTGGCGCATATGCTTTGTAAGTCGCCCATAGTTTTGTTGATCCATAGTGTGTATTGGCCCATGGTTTTGACCCGTAGTAATTGTTGATCCATATTTTGTATTGGCCCATGGTTTGTATTGACACATTGTATTGACCCATTGATCCGGATCTTGGGAGCTGAGAACCAGAATGCTTGAATGCCGAGAGAGGAGGAGATTAAGCATGCAAATATGTCATAAAATTCACATGAAAACCCTAATATTGCATAAGAATAAGCATGAACAAAAGCACATGAAGTGAATGGGAGGTGAGGCTCAAAGAGGAGCCCCACCTATGAAACTAATTACCAATAACTCACTCAGATCTAAATAATCTCACAATGAACAATAGAAAATAGGAGAGAAACCAAATGAGTAACTTGGTATTATGAGAAGGCTTGCTAGGCTTTTATATAACATTATTACAATGTGTCTTGAGACCATACCATGGGCCAAAACTATGTGCTACCAAATACCATGGATGAGAGAGGGTGGCCTCTCAATTTAATACTTTTATGGCTTATACATCTGAATTTAGACCATATGCCCCCTAAAATTCGGATCAATCCTCCCCCCTTAGAAAATGATGGTCCCCATCATTTCATGCTAAAAAGAGACCCATGATTACAATGTGCTAGTTACCAATGAGGAGAAGGGTTTTGTGTGGTTGACCCATAACCGTGGGTTTTGTGAGGGTGACCCATAACCATGATGGAAATGGCAAGCTTGATTCCAATGAAGAGAAGAGTTTTATATGGTTGACTCGGAACCATGGGTTTTGTGTGGTTGACCCATAACCGTGGGTTTTATGTGGTTGACCCATAACCATGGTGGCAATGACAAGCTTATTTCCACTGAAGAGAAGGGTTTTGTGTGGTTAACCCATAACCGTGGGTTTTGTGTGGTTGACCCACAACCATGATTACAATACACAACTGTGGATTTTGTGTGGTTGACCCACAACCATGATTACAATACACAACTGTGGATTTTGTGTGGTTGACCCATAACCATGGGTTTTGTGTGGTTAACCCATAACCATGATTACATTAAGATTTAAAAAAATTGAAAAATTCATTATCTTTGGTGCAGTTGATATCTTGCTGCAAATTCATTCATAGCGTCTAATGCATGTAGTGAAATTGAATTATGTTGAAGACCCATTTGAGTTCTCGAAGAGACCTTTCCATCCATATAACATACTTGGTCTGGGGTGGCCCAGATAGTGAGAAAATGTTTGTTGAAGTTCAAGAGATGCGCGCACACTATTTTGCAGACATATGTTGTTTCAATCGATGATATCTCTCAAACCAAAAAGCCAAATAAAAAATTGTGAAATACCCATTTTAGCTGACCAAAAGAGATTTCCAATGAGCTATGGTAGAGCCTCTGAAATTTTATGTGGAGTCTGTAGCACTTGTTTAAAGTGTTTGTACGTCCGGCCGCATTGTGTACAAACATGTGTTACTTCAAACAAGCATATCTCACAAACTAGGAAGTGAAATGAAATTCCGTGAAATACCCATTTTAGTAGACGGAAAGATATTTCTAATGAGCTATGGTAGAGCCTCTGAGACATTCTGTGGAGTCAGTAGTACTTGTTTAAAGTTGTTGTATGTCTGGCCGAATTATGCACAAACATATGCTACTTCAAACAAGCATATCTCACAAACCGAGAAACAAACTGAAATTCCGTGAAATACCCATTTGAGCTGACAGAAATACCTTTCCGATGAGCTATGGTAGAGCCTATGAAACCTCCTGTGCAGTCCATGGAACCTGTTCAAAGTTTGCTGAATGTGAGAGTGTTGAGTATAGAGATGCCAAGGGTTTGTAGAGAAGCATGGGTTGTTGTAGAGGTTGTGGAACCTCCATTGAACCCACATAATCCTTCAAAATATTGTCCCAATGGAGAGCGTACCCGCTCTGATACCACTGATCCAGATCTTGGGAGCTGAGAACCGAAATGCTTGAATGCCGAGAGAGGAGGAGATTAAGCATGCAAATCTGTCATAAAATTCACATGAAAACCCTAATATTGCATAAGAATAAGCATGAACAAAAACACATGAAGTGAATGGGAGGTGAGGCTCAAAGAGGAGCCCCACCTCTGAAACTAATTACCAATAACTTACTTAGATCTAAATAATCTCACAATTCACAATAGAAAATAGGAGAGAAACCAAATGAGTAACTAGTTATTATGAGAAGGCTTGCTAGACTTTTATATAACATTATTACAATGTGTCTTGAGAACATACCATGGGCCAAAACCATGTGCTACCAAATACCATGGATGAGAGAGGGTGGCCTCTCAATTTAATACTTTTATGGCTTATACATCTGAATTTAGACCATATGCCCCCTAAAATTCGGATCACCCATGGTATTGGCGCCTAGACTTTGTATATAAGTGTGTGTTAAGGCCTATGAAGGCACCGTGAAGTTAATTGTATTGAGCTTTCTCAAAGGAGGTTGCCCCCTCGAAGTGGCCCGTGATCAATATAAAATTGATTCTGAGTTCTATTATTTCTGATATCTTGTGTATTTGCATTAATTAATTATTGCAGGTTCTTCACATCTGGTATCAGAGCACTTTCTTGGGCTCGCTGGGTGAAATTTCTGCCAAAATTTTTTTTCGCATCTATTGCAGGTTCGAATTTGGGAATAATCCCTATCAGCTTAACTGTGGGAAGTACTTGGGCATAATCCCTAAAAATCATTGTGAGGAGTGCCACAGGAACCCCGAAGTAGTTGGCCCATTAAGAGGACCTGCCAGTTAAAAGGGCAACGACCCCTACCTAATTGACTAGTTCCCACCCGTGAGGTAAACCAAGAGATGTTGTTTGTGGCAAAGCGGTTATCAATTTTACCTGAGCTGTGGAGTGAGGGGTATTTCCCCAATACGCAAGCCGTCAGACAACATTGGTGACCAAGTGAAACCCTTGAACTGTTAGGAAGCTGCACATACCTGGGGTCCATATCTATTTTTAGCTGAACTGTTGTCGATCACTGCTACGCCGTTTCATATCTATCCATTTAGATCCATTCTGAAATCCATTCAAGATCCAACCATTTTCAATCCATTTGGCCCCGATTCAGATCCCTCTTTTTCTGCTTACTTCCAGGCCGTTGCAGATCTCTTTGTTTCAGATCCCGCAGTTTTTTCTCCATATCTCCCTTGTTTTCACTCCGTTTCCCTTGAAATTTTTTGGGAACCCCTATAATCCCATTCTCCATATTTCATTCCTGAGGACCCTATCCCCAATTCCACTTCACAAAGCCTGAAATCTTACATTTCTCTATTTTTAGGGTTTGCCATAACTTCCTCAAATTTCACCCGATCACCTTCAAATTTTTCCACAAAGTTCCTTTTCTAATTCTGCTTCTTTGTCCCTCTCTGCCAAATTTTCTCATTCTTTCACCCTGCTTCTGAAATCCCCCTTTTCTGCTTTCCTGTCCTTTCGACAGTGTCCAAAATCTAGTCAAACCCTAATTACCCATCAGATTTTTTCCCCAATCCAAGTTTCCCTTTACTAAATTAGCTTCTGTTTGTGTTTTTCTACCCATTCCAAAAAAAAAAAACTCTGGTTATGGTTGTCACCCATGCAGGAGCACACACCATGGAGGAAGCACTTGCAGCCATCCAAACCAAACTCTAAGATCTAGATGAAAAATTTCTCAGCCTCCATCTTCAACATTCAGCCATGAACAATAACCGACAGCCAAAATCTTTTGCAGCCATCGGGTTCTCTTCTTCCAGCAATTTTCGTGGGCCGAAGCTTGATTTTTCTCACTTCAATGGTACTGATCCAACTGGATGGATATACAGCGTAGAACAATATTTTAGTCTGCATAATACTTTTGATGTCCAGAAAGTTCCACTTGCATCCTTTCATTTGGAACAGGAAGCCCTTCAATGGTACCGTTGGTACATCAAGCTCATCCCGAGCCAAACTGGACATATTTTTGCCAACTTCTTTTGCCACGATTTGGTCCTAGTACTTTTGACAACTTCATAGGAGCACTCACTAAACTTCACCTAACTAGCTGTAGCTAGGGTTTTACCCCTAGCTTGTGCAAATGAGCACCTACTAAGGAGAATGGACTCCTTAGTAGCAGTTCAGTAAATGGAAATAATTAAGCTAAAATAGAAATAGAAACTACTCTAAAACATGTGCATGAAAAATAAACAACAATTTGTAAACAATGGTTTAGTATTGATATTACCTCCAATGTGGAGGTTGATGAAGCTCTTGCAATGTCCAAGAGGGTTGCTCCAAGCTCCAATGTGCTCCTTCTCTTTCTCCAATGGTGGAAATGGACCAAAAGGGGCTCTCAAGGTGAAAGTGGCTCAATGGTGAGCTATGGTTTCAAGAGAGATTTTGGCAGAGTAAGGGTGCTTATGATTGTGGATGTGAAATAAGGGATCTCCATCACCTATTTATAGTTTTTTGGTGGTGGAGTGCTGACCCATGGTTTTGGGAACCATATGGTTTAGGGCAGCTATATAGGGTTTTTTCCTCCTTTTCCTCATTATTTTATATTTTATATTCCCTTTTTAGGGGATTTTTGCTATTTTTGGAGGAAAAGGGGGTTTTTTAGCCTTTTTGAGGCTATTTTGATGGTTTTGTTGTCTTTTGGAGGCATTTTAGGCCTTTTGGAGGCTTTTTAGTAGGATTTTTTGGGTTTTTAAGGAAAATATGGTAGGAAAATGGACAAATGAGCCATATAATGTGGTAGATGAGGTAGTGAACACTTTTTGGGTGTTAATAGATTGCCCCCTGATGTGCGAGGGCAGGAGCTCATCGTATGGCCGATGGACATCATAAGTCATGAATGGTTTTCCTGGGGAGTGGAGAGAAGAGAAGAAACAAACTGAAGCCCAGAACAACGATCCTGAACAACTGCAAGAACTAAAAGTACATAACCTCAATAATGGATGAGGAATCATCTGATCATATGGACGAGGCGGGCATTCCCATGCTCGTATCAGGATATAACATAACAATAACAATGGGGTCCAAAAAATGGGGACCTGAAATATACATGACCTCAAATACTGACTGAGGAATAATCTCAATATATGGACGAGGCGGGCATACCCATGCTCGTATCAAGATACATAAACAGAACTGTGAGGCCCGAAAAAGGGGGACCTGTAAGATACATAACCACTGTGTACATCATAAGAGTCCAGAGAGGACACAAATCTGAGACATACTGCTGGGCTGATCATGTGTGAACTGAAGAACTGGTGCACTGGAACAATCAACAGTGCTGCTGACTGGGGTACCAGAGGAACTGATGAGCTGCTGGATCATAATGACTGGGAGCAATAACCTCAATGGTACACTGAGCTAGAACTGAAATGGGTACTCAAGGAAGCATATAACTGGATGGCTTCCGAATACAAACGCCAACGCAGCCCGGACATCCACAGGAACATACAATTGGGTGTTCCGAAGTGACTCACCAATGTGCTAGAGTCGGGGGAAATCCGGGGTCTTCGACTAAAAACTGATGGGATATAATCCTACACGATCCGCAACGATGCGATGAAGGTGCTGAAGTCGAGCAGGTGAGGAACAACCACTCGGAGAGGCAATGATGACTCCTCTTAGAATGATCCGTAGGCACTTACCACAGATGGTGATAAGTCCAAGGCGTAGGGACCTCTGGGCCTATCCTCTGGAATAGAGGGGCTGTCGTCGACAGAGGGAGACCTGCAACTATCAAGGCAATGATGTTTCCTTGACAGGAGCGCAAGGTGGAGAACCGAAATGTGATAGTACTGATGGCAGGACTGACCAAACTGGGGGGGGATAACTGGGCAAGTAGAGTGGTTGGACTCAAACTTCCTTTGTTCAGAGTATGATAATGGGAATGATCTGGCAGCATATGAAACTGACTGTGGGGAAAGGGATCATAGTTGTATTGGATCTGGGAGGGTGACTGGTCTAAGGGAGACTCAAGCGGTGATAAAATGGCAGGAGACTGCAGAATACTCTAAACAAAGGCGACCTGATTGGGGGTGCTGCCGAGATGATCGATCATAGTGCCAGGAGGCACGGGAGGAGACTTCTTCATGGGTTAAGGGACTAGAAGAAGTTTGTGTAAAATGATACTATCATGTGGATTTTACGAGCCCAGGACAGTTCATGCTCGTGGTTGCTTTCAATTTTAAGGAGTCTGAAAGCGATAAGAAGACTCTGAAATGATGGAATGGTACTGTCGTGTGGATTTTACGAGCCCAGGACAGTGCATGCTCGTGGTTGCTTTCAATTTTAGAGAGTCTGAAAGAAAATAAGAAGACTCCAGGGGGTTGCTTTTTCGTAGATTTAGTCTCCAAGGCCCAAAGAAGCAAAAAATGATGCAATGAAGAACTCTTCTAGCCAGTGTGACTAGAGTATTCCTTTTTCGTAATTAGTCTACCAGGTCCGGAAAAGGGTTAAACTTATACCAGATAGACGCCCTTTCAGGTACTTTAACAAGCATGAAAGGAAGCAAGATTGCTTGGCAATCTTTTCATTCTTTTAGGAGTCAGAAAAGAGCTTAACGGAAACTCCCTAAGTGCCTTTTTTGTAAAGGACTTGTCCGGCCCGAAAAAGGGATAAAATTATACCGAACAAAAGGAATGGCCAGGCAAGGAGGAAGTGTTCAATCAAGGAATAGTAATGATGACCAAGAATGAGGGTAGTGGGAAACACTAGTGGGCCTTCTTGCGGGGTGAATGGAATGGTGGCAAAATAACGAAACATTTGCAATATGACAGGAGTGAATGGCTCATGTAAAAGTGTGGAACAATCCGATGGTGGCTGATGTGGCACGCAAACCGAGGCAGCAAGGTGTCGGGACACAATGTTGAAATTGCACCAGGTGAGAGCGAGAAATGATCTCAAGCATCATCACGAGCTCGGAAAAATGAATCCGATGAGATAAAGGGTGTCGATAACCGGTAACGGCCGATGTGGCACGCACATCGAGGTGACGAGGGCGTTTTGGAAAAATACCCGAAAAATCTGGGGGTGAGAGCGAGAAATGACCTCAAGCATCATCACCAGCTCGGAAAAATGAATCCGATGATATAAAATATATCAAAAAATGGGCTACGGCTCATGTGGCACACAAACCAGGGTGACAAGGTGTCGGGACACAATGTTGGTATTGGTCCTGGTGAGAGCGAGAAATGATCTCAAGCATCATCACGAGCGCGAAAATATGAATTCGACGGTGCAAGTGGTGCAAAAAATGGAGGTCATAAAGACTCCAGAATGGTCAAAGGAACTAACTAGGTTAAAAAATGGTTGCAAATAAAGGTGAGCCCACCAAGCCAAGGGTGCAGTGGTGGGGAGAAATGATGACCCGTGGGGGAAGAAAACTAGGTGTATCAAATCAAATCAAATCTACAAGTGATATGTGACCTCAAAAATGGTTGAGATCACAAGTGTGAAAAAGTGAGTAGGGTTAATGACTTGCCCCCATGCTATGTGCATGGGGTTTGTGATTATGGATCACATATGTGTGGATTTGAACAATGGGTTCATTGACGTGCTGAGATAGATGTGATGGGGAAGGTTCAAAATGATTGATCATGCCCCCTATCCTAGGGTCGAGGGAATCTATTATGCCCCTTGACTCAGAGGTGTCAAGGTGGTGCTCTATGATGGCGGGGTCGAGACCGGGCATCTCAGTATAGGACCAGGCAAAGACATCACGAAACTCTCTGAAAAGGGTTTGGTAGTCTTCAATCGCTTGCTTACTGCAGAAGGCTCCTAAAGTGATGAGTTCAGGGGCACATCCTAGGGCAGCGATATCAATTTGGATGACAGGTGAGATGTTGGCCATGTTACCCTCCTCGAAGGCGTCAGGAGCAGGAATAGGGTCCTTGAACCAGTCGACCTTGGTGGGAAGGAAGTCTTTGGATTCAACCGCAAATTGGGTAGCAGTGCTAGAGGAAGACGCTTCTGGGATGAAGTAGGAACGATGATGCATATCATCCCAGGGATAATCCGGGGCAGTAAGGGCCTCAAGAATCTCCTCATCAGTACGGAAAGTTTGCGTCGTCAAATCGGTTGATGAGGGGGTAGTGGTTGAAGAAATCATATAAATGGTATTAACCTCTCCAGAAGGGGAAGAGACCAGGGGATAGATCTCCTCAATGGTGCGTGGTGCCGTCTCAAGATCCAGATTGTTCATCTCATAGAGAGCCGCTCTGTAATCTGGGAGATCGGGACAATGATCGGAGTAATGCTCGTAAACACCGCATATAGCACAGGGGTAGTTGGTACGCAGGGATTTGTCTTTGGGCTTGGGGGTGGGGTTTAGTTCGACAAGTGGGATGTTGGGGTCGTCGTCAAGCATCTGCATGTGCTTCTGCAATGCTGGTAACTGTGGGCATTGGTGGGTCGCATGGCCCAACTCATCGCACAGCAAGCATTTGGGAGGAGCACGAAACACTGGAGGGTTTTTTACTATCTTGGGAGGTGGTATAGCAGTATAAGGTTGTGGCCCTCTGCCCCCAGTGGGTTTGGGAGTAGGAGGGGGAGTCATGGAGGACGAAGGGATAGAGACACCAGGAGGTGGCTGAGAGGTAGTAGCCATGGGTTTCACCGGTTGGAGGATGACATCTGGTGTCGGCGGGCGAACGGGAGGCGAAAGATACCATATGGGTAATCCCAAAGTTAACCCAGGGAGGCTAAGGGTAGCCATGACCGGGGCGCTTACTACTCCCGATGGAGGGACTAGGAAGGGGATTGTATGGATAGGTGTAACAACAATGTGGCTAGGTACCAATGGTGGTTTAGGCAACAAGGGTGGTTGATTGTTAGGTGGTTGGTTATCGTGGGACAAGGTACATAAGTCAGACACTTTAGGCGTAGATGATGGGGAAGGAATGGATTGGAAGGTGGAGGTCATCGGCGCGTCTGAGTAGAATCCAGGCCCCGTAGAGGAAACAAACGAGGTGGTGGCATGAGAAACAGGTTGTTCAACAATGGGGAGAACATTTTCAGGTGCCGCGGGAGCACTGGGATCATAGTAGGTGAGCTGGTCAACCTTAACCACGCGTCCCTCATGGGGGAACATCATGGTGCGAAAAACGGAAGAGGCAACCGCCCGCATGGCATACATGTAGGTGCGGCCAAGTAAAAGGTTATAATCCAATTGGGCATTGATCACCTCGATGTCGATAAGGACGGTTTTACCACCTAACTGGACAGGGACATTGGGTAGGAGGCCTTGGGGCTGGGCCGACGGGCCGTCGTAGGCACGTAATGCAGTGGTGGAATGCTGGAGAGTAGGGGATCCCAACTTCTGCCATACGAATGTAGACATAATGCATGTGGAGGCACCTTCATCGATGATGCATCAATGGATGACAAGATTCCGAATGGAAATAGAAACTTGGAATGCTAAGGAGGAAGGCAGGCATGGTTCGGATTGGTCCAAATCAAATGCCATTAAATTCGAATCATGTGGGTCAATCGCCCCAATGGTGGATAGTAGAGTCTTGCGCTGAGAAGGGAAGTTCTTCAAGA
Organism: Larix kaempferi; assembly: GCA_027924585.1. Taxonomy (NCBI): domain Eukaryota; kingdom Viridiplantae; phylum Streptophyta; class Pinopsida; order Pinales; family Pinaceae; genus Larix; species Larix kaempferi. The sequence continues at coordinate 16,567,436 of BSBM01000519.1, forward strand.
CTTCTAATGCAGACATGGCTGCGGGAGATTGGGCTAAGTCATCGACGATGTTGTAGTTTGACGCAGCCCGTGCATTGGGGTTATTGTTGATACGGCGAAGCGGGAAACGAGGTGCTTTGGGTGCACCCTCTAGTGGAGGCGGGGGTATGCGTAATGCCTGATCGGTGGGATGGGCGTTAGGGGTTTTCTCAGTAGGAGGGGCTTTAGTGGTGGAGCCATATTGGTTCCGACGAGTCTGGAGGTTAACGTCAGCTGATGACATCATCAACAAGTGGTGGGTTCCCAAGTCAAACATGGGTTGATCGGGAGAAGCGTACATGATCTGCTGTTGGGGTTGCACATTGGCTTGAGGGGGAGCCAACGGCTGAGCGTTCACTACGCCTTGGGTTGGTAAGGGGTTTTGCAGAACCAAAGGGGGATGCTGAGGCTGAGGGGGGTTAGGTGGCGCCTGAGGAGCTGCATGCCCTTGGCAATGGGCATCATCAACCCAAAGTTGACGACCTCGCTCCAAGTGTGGGAAAGCATGTGTGTAGTGGCCATAGACCCCGCAAATAGAACAAGGGTGGTTTGTTCGCAGATTGGGGTTTTTAGCCTGCTTGGGCGGGCAATCAGGGTTTTGGTTAGCGGGGGCCGCATTAATATTGTCGGGGGGATGCACCGGTTGACTAGCTTGGTCTGCAGGTTGGTTATTCCCAGGATTACGGCCCTTGCCGCGGTTTTGTTGGCCCTGGTTGCGTTGGTTGTTCTGGTTTTGCTGCGGATTGTGTTGGGCGTAGACTTGCCCTTGGGCAGCGGGTGGATTCTGAGGTTGCGCAGGTGCGGGAGTAGGCTGCGGGGGATGATATGCAGGTTGAGGCTGAGCAGGTGTAGCAACTTGAGTGGGTTGCTGATATGGCTACGGAGCAGGTTGTGGGTTTACCGCAGGGGCTGCCTGTGGCAGGTAATAAGTGGGTTGGGCTTGTGAAGGCGTAGGAGCAGGGGCAGCCTGCTGGTGGTAGTAAGGCTGGGGTGCGACTGGGGGAGCATAAGCGGGAGTCGCACGACTGAAGCACTGAGGTGGACATGAGGGTCCATGGGAATGGTGGTGATGTGTCATGGGAGCATATGAGTTGGTTGCTCCAGACTGTGAGGTAGCCTGCGAAAGGTCAGGGCCAGGGGTAGGACGTGTAATGGAAAATGGTTGGGGATGCGAAGAAACACGGCCAATGATACCGTCTGCAGCGTGGGATGCCTCCGGCGCATCGTGCTGGGAGGACTCGCCGCGAGGGGCATCAGGTATAATGGTCTAAAGGTAACCTGACTGGGCGTAAATGAGGTCGAACTGTTGGGCCTTAAGGATGGCCTCTTCTTCAGACTGGGGTCTTTCTGATGCCACATCCTTAGCAATGACAGGGAGAAGGGATTTGAGGAACCAATCTAGGAAGATACGGTCGTCTAGTTTGATCTTGCATAAGCTACGGCGTCGACGCCACTCATGGATGTGGTCCGTGATGTGGGTAGCCGTGTTTTGTCTACAAGATAGGAGGATCTCAACGCCCGCGTCATCGCGGACAGGAAACTGGAAGAACTGCAGGAAGGTCGAGGCAAGGGAAGCAAAGGTGGCATGGGTCCCATGAGGTTGCTCGATATACCACTTGGCTGCAGAGCCAGTGAAGGTGTGCTGTAAGAGACGGAGGCGAATAGAGTCGTCCACTATGGAGTTAGAGGAACACCATAAGTGGAAAGACATGATATGGTTTTGTGGGTCCTCACCGGCCTTGCCCTCGAACTTAGGGATGTCAGAGGGAAGCTTGGTATGCATATGAGGCCATGCAGGGTCATGTCGGATAGGGTCGTTGGTCAATCTGGCCAGGTCAGGTAGGTTGAGGCTAGCCATGAATGGAAAACTAGAAGAAGGAAGTGACACAGTAGTGGGTTGGACCACGTGAGGGCCAATGCCCCCTAGTGGAGGGACGGGATTTGGGATGGTGCCCCCAAGTGGGGGAACCAAGGTGGTGGAGGATGGTCCTGCACCACCATGGGTAGTGTGAGCCATTGATGTAGTGGGGATAGGGATTCCTGCTGCGGGAATAGGTACCGTGAGGGGAACGGTAGATGGGGGTCCCATGGAGGGCATACCCAAAACAGGTGTAGTAACTGGTGTAGTGGTGGATGTGCCACCAATGGTCCCTATAACAAAAGGAGTGGAAGTCGTTCCAGCCATGGGACTAGTAGGGGCAATGTAAATAGGGTTCTCAGACTCTTCATCAGAATCGGAGGTAAAGTAAGGAGCGTCAATATCTGGTGACGGAGTCCTATGTCGTTGACGAGTGGAGTCAAGTGGCAAGGTTCTAGATCTGTGATGAGTGGTATCAACGGATGATGATCGGAATCTATGACGGGTGGTGTCAAGAGAACCGTGCTGTGGAGGCTCGCCCCTGAGGCGTCGAGAATGTCTCGGGGACTCAATGGTGACAGATGGTGTCAAATCTCTGTGGGTTGAGGTGTGTAGAAAAATAGCTCAAAAATCCTAATGCAACCGAGTGTGCAAAAGGAGAGCTAAAAAAACAAAGCACTTAGGCCAACAACCAACTCAAAACACCCACTGCAACAACTGTGCTACAATAGGTGGAGTAACAACAAAGATGGTAAGAATACCAACAAGCAGCAGGTTTCCTAGAAATATAAAATGGTGGACTCACTAGACCAAAGGGAGGTAAAGGAGCATGCAAACACCTAACTAAAAGTATTCTAACTCAACTAAACATATCCTCTGCAAGGTGATGAAATCCAAGTCAGACAATATGAGTAGAAAAGCCAAGTGGCTTATGATATTCCCCTACTGGGAGGGACACCGGGTAGTCAATCCTAGAAGAATGGCAACTAAGATACCCCGTTCATGACACGTCCAGAAAGGTGAATCTGCCATTTAGTCCGTTTACCGTAATACCCCTATACAGGGATATCCCGCGAACCGCGAAAGGTAGCCCTTCGGTTACTGAATGGAGTGCGGTATTCCACTCAGGCCTCCGGAACCAGTCTCCTGACTTCAACCCTCCTAAGGGAGAGGCCCTCTGATAAACTGGTCGTGACCGTGCCAAAAAGTACTAGGGGATTTTGGTTCCCTATTTGGACAACAACTATGTCTCAAGTGAAAGTAACCAAGGGGTGTTATTGGAAGCCTATCCCCCCGATCCTACCTAACTAAAATGATTCTTTTGTGTTCCCCAAGTGGGGTTAGAATGTTGGTTTAGTTAGGTACTTTTTAAGGCTCACTTGAATTATGTGACAGAGTGTGTGCTCGTGAGGTGATGAACCCAAAATAGAAGTGCCACAAGGGGGGCAACTTCCAACTATCAATAATACTGAAATTGAAACTTTAACTTGCAAAATTTTCTGAATTAAAAAATACTGAAATTTTAAAAAGATTCTGTAAAGGGAACAGAAATTATGTTGCAGAAAGGCTGTAAGGAAGTGGGGCTGCAGGTAGGACAGAGGGCTGTTCAAATGCAGAAAATATTGCAGCAAGAGGGGCTGGGCTCAAAACAGGAAGAATGCAGAAATCAGACCGTGGGTCTGTGGCGAATTAGAACAGGCAGATCGCGGGTTTGAGGGAAACAGTCGCAGTCAGGTTGCGGCTTTCGGGCCAACAGACGCAGTCGGGACGCAGGAAACCGGGAAAAAGACGCAGTCGGGTCGCGGCAAAAGGGCTAACAGACGCAGTCGGGATGCAGGAAAGTGGCTGAAAGCCGCAGTCGAGACGCGGGAAAAAGGCCGACAGGCGCAGTCAGATCGCAGTAAACAGGCTGATTAGCCGTGGTCGGATCGCAGGTAACAGAATTGAATCCGCCGGTAGGGCGTCGGAAATAGTCTGAGAGCCGCGGTCGGGTCGCAGGTAAGGGCCTGAAAGACGCGGTCGGGACGCGACTGCAGAGGGAAAGGACGCGGTATACGGCGGCCGAAAGGGACAGCCGAAACGAAAAAAATAAATTTTTAAACAAAAACCAGAAATTCAAAATCTAGGGGAGTCGCCAAAACTGTAGCTAGGGTTTTACCCCTAGCTTGTGCAAATGAGCACCTACTAAGGAGAATGGACTCCTTAGTAGCAGTTCAGTAAATGGAAATAATTAAGCTAAAACAGAAATAGAAACTACTCTAAAACATGTGCATGAAAAATAAACAACAATTTGTAAACAAGGGTTTAGTATTGATATTACCTCCAATGTGGAGGTTGATGAAGCTCTTGCAATGTCCAAGAGGGTTGCTCCAAGCTCCAATGTGCTCCTTCTCTTTCTCCAATGGTGGAAATGGGCCAAAAGGGGCTCTCAAGGTGAAAGTGGCTCAATGGTGAGCTAGGGTTTCAAGAGAGATTTTGGCAGAGTAAGGGTGCTTATGATTGTGGATGTGAAATAAGGGATCTCCATCACCTATTTATAGTTTTTTGGTGGTGGAGTGCTGACCCATGGTTTTGGGAACCATATGGTTTAGGGCAGCTATATAGGGTTTTTTCCTCCTTTTCCTCATTATTTTATATTTTTTATTCCCTTTTTAGGGGATTTTTGCTACTTTTGGAGGAAAAGGGGGTTTTTTAGCCTTTTTGAGGCTATTTTGATGGTTTTGTGGCCTTTTGGAGGCTTTTTAGTAGGATTTTTTGGGTTTTTAAGGGAAATATGGTAGGAAAATGGACAAATGAGCCATATAATGTGGTAGATGAGGTAGTGAACACTTTTTGGGTGTTAACACTGGCATAGTGAGAGAGTATCAGACAGAATTTGAGGAACTCGCCAATCACACAGAAGGATTGTTTGATGAATTTTACAGGAGTTGTTTTATCAGTGGTCTTAAGGATGAAATCCGGTCAAAGGTTAAAATGTTATGTCCCAACACAATGATGAAAGTCTTAGGGTTGGCTAAGTTGGCAGAAGACAAGCTTACAGCCCAACAATGCTCCAAACGCACCTTTGTTCCCTTTAGAAATATGGGTTCCCAACGACCTCCCATCACGCAGGCACGCCGAGAATAAGGGCTTTGTTATAATTGTGATGAGAAATTCACTTAGGGACATAGATGTGTTCAACAAAAGCTCTATCTCTTGGATGTGGATTCTCCGCCTGCCTCAGAACATGGTGAAGAAGCTCCAGATACAATAGATGTCCAGGTCGACATTCAGCACCTGCCTGTTGATACCCCATCTCAAGACGACCCACCTGAGATCTCTCTCCATGCTGTAACTGGCGTCACCACCCCACAAATAATGCAGGTCAGGGAATACTTCAAGAAGCTCCCGCTTACCATACTCATTGATTCTGGTAGCACTCATAACTTCATTGACCCTCGGATTGCCAAACAGGCTGATTGTTTTGTCCATCCTTATTCCAACTTTGAAGTCATGGTTGCTAATGGGGGCACCTTAACTTGCAAGGGGAAGTGTCATAATGTGTGTATCTCTATGGAAGATTATAACCTACGCTCTGACATGTTTTCCTTATCCTTAGGTGGATGTGATGTGGTTTTGGGCGTTCAATGGTTACGCACACTTGGCCCCATCTTATGGGATTTTGCTGAACTTTGGATGCAGTTTTCAGTCAATGGGACACAACACAAATTTATGGGCTTACAACCAGGGTCTCTCTGCATCATCAGTTCACATCACTTGGAAAAGATCCTTAAGAAGAATTCACATGGTGTTAACACCTAAAAAGTGCTCACTAGCTCATTCCCTTACTCACATGACCCATTTGTCCACTTTTCCACCATCTGAGCCTCTGAAACCAACAAAAGGTCACCAAAAGACCTTGGTACACCCCTTTTTCCATTAAAAAAGATTATTTTTCCAAGAAAATCATAAAAAACCCTCAAAAAGGGTCCAAATTCCCAAAAATATTAAAAAGGGAATTAAAATATTATTTTTATTCAAAAAAGGAAAAAGGAGGGAAAAGAACCTAAACCATGTTGGTCAATACCATTGGTTTCCACAAAACCACAAATGGTATTCCTCACCACCAAAACCTATAAAAAGGTGGTAGGGGCTCCTCATTTCATACCCTTCCATTATCTCATCCTTATGCTGCTGAAATCTCCCCTGAGCACTTTTAGCCATTGAAGCAACCTTGGAGAAAGAGACCTATTGGAGTTTGGAGCTACTCATCTTGGGAGTTGCTCAACATCAACCTTCACCATTGGAGGTAATATCGCAAGCACTTGCTTGCCCCCCACTTTTCAATACAAAATTATTTATTATGTTTCTTGTTCTTGATTTTTGAAATATTTAAATTATTTGCTTAGATTCTTGCTTAGATCCATGAAAAGTATTGTTTATTTAGTTTATTGTTTTTATTTCTATTGAAACTGCTACTACTAGTTAGTAGGTGCCCATAGCACTAAGCTTGGTTGCAAAACCAAGCCAACAGTTTTGGCGACTCCGCTTTGGTTTGAACTTTAGATCTCTAGCTTTGCCATTAAATCTTAGTTTTTATGAGTTTTTAACCATTAGATCCATAGATCTGCCATCTTAGACAGCAGATCCATTGCTGTTCTGAGATTTGGCCCCAAAAACAGCCCTAAATTTTAAATTTTCGAGTTCGTTTCTCGTTTTCCGTGCACGGCTTCCGCCTCGCGGCTTTTTGCCAGACAGTCGCGCGGTCCATCGCGACTTTTCTGCATTTTTCCGCGCGGTCCATCGCGGCCTTTTTCCAGACAGTCGCGCGGTCCATCGCGACTGTTCTGTGTTTTTCCGCGCTGCACACCGCGGCTTCGCGGCCTTTTTCCGCGCTGTCCATCGCGACTGTGCGCCCAAAACCTGCGCGGTCCATCGCGACTGTGCGCCCAAAACCTGCGCGGTCCATCGCGACTGTGCGCCCTAAACCTGCGCGGTCCATCGCGACTGTGCGTCCAAAACCCGCGCGGTCCATCGCGACTGTTCGGCCAAAACCCGCGCGGCCCATCGCGGCTGTTCGTCCAAAACCCGCGCGGCTGAATTTTTTCATTCCATCCCGATTTTGAAAAATATTTTTTACTGTACTTTCTGCCCATAGCACATTTTTTACAGTATCAAATTCTGCATATTTTCCAGATTTAGAAAAATTTTTTACTATTTAAAAGTGCATACATAGAAATCTTTTTAAAAATTTTCAAGAAAGTGAAAGAAAGATTCATTTTGCATTCTTTATCTAGATTCAAATTTTTTCCTGTTTACTTCTTTAGAATCTTGCCCTTAGCAAATTTTATTGAAACGAAGAAATCCATTTATTTCTTTTAGAAGTTTATTATTTGCTTTCAAAAATCCAAAAAATCCATTATTTTTTCGAGTTATTTTTGAAAAAGCAATTTAATTTCTTTTAGTGAAAAAAGTCTTAAATATTTGCTTATTATTTTTCGAAAAGTCCTTTACTTTTTTGAAAAATTTTCCCTTAAAGCATTTAATTTTTTCAAGTTCAGTTTACAACACCTCACGTGCACTCACACGATCACTTAATTGAACTAAGACTTAAAACTTACCCTAATTTGAACACACTCTTAACCCCACTTGGGGAACACAAAAAGAATTCTTGTAGCTAGGTAGTATTGGGGGGATAGGTGTTCCAATAACACCCCTCAGTTCATACATCTGAGACATAGAAGTTGTCCAATTAGGGAGCTAAAATCTCTTAGTACTTTTTGGCGCGGTCACAACCGGTTTGTGGGAAGGCCTCTCCCCTAGGAGGGTTGAAGTCGCGAGGATGGTTCCGGAAGCCTGAGTGGGATACCGAAACCCATTCAGTAACCGAAGGGCTACCATTCGCAGTTCTCGGGATATCCCTGTATTGGGATATTGCGATCAAAGGACCAAACGGCAGATTTACCTTTTCTCGACGCGTCATGAACGGAGTATCCTAGTAGCCTGTCTTTTTAGGATTGATTACCCGGTGTCCCTCCCGGTAGGGGGATATCTAGCCGTTGTCTCTACATTCATATTGTCTGACTTGGATTTCATCACCTTGCAGGGGATATCGTCTGTTTGAGTCACAATACTTTTAGATTAGGTGTTTGCATGATCTTTACCACCTTTTGAGTCTAGTTACACCTATTTTTTCTAGGAGCCGCTTGCATGTTGGTATTCTGACCGGTTGTTGCATTCCTCCACTTATTGTAGCACAGCTGCTAGAATAAGTGCATTTTTTGAGGATTGATTTTTTGGCCTGTGAGCCTTCTTTTTTCACTCCCCTTTTTGCACCCTTGGTTGCATTAGGGTTTTGAGTCTTTTACATATATATCACCACCTGATACTTAAAACAATTTTTACATAAAAACCATATTCTCACCATTGAGAATTCTAGACGTTCTCGTCGTCTACAGGGCGAACTCCCAGAGTTTATTCCACTTGGCTCTCCACGTCACAGACGCAGAGCATTATCCCTTGATTCGACACATCGTCGATCATCTAGACGGTCATCCGATTCTGACATACCCCATTTCACCTTTGATTTGGAGGTAGAATCCGAAAACCCCACAGAGTTACCACCTACCACAATTATGTCTGGAACACCAGAAGATCCACAATTTACATTAACCATAGGTCAGACATCCGCAGACCTTTCTGCGGGGATACCATCCATGACAACACCCACCCCCTTGGGTATGCCCAATATGGGTACCACTCCACATTTAGGAATGCCTAGTACAGGACCACAACCTGTCATGGGCATGCCCAACATGGGGGTCATACCCCCTTCGGTTTCCACAAACCCTATCCCAGGAATCCCTAGTACGATCCCTAACCCAAGTGTCACTCCTGTTGCACTTGGGAATGCTATCCCAGGAATCCCTAGTGCGATTCCTAACCCAAGTGTAACCCATGTTGCACTCGGTAGTACTATACCAGGAATCCCTAGTGCGATCCCTAACCCAAGTGTAACCCAGGTTGCACTTGGGAGTGCTAACCCATATCAGGCCACACCTTTTGGAGGGCACATACCCTCCATACCTAGCATACCTATAGGCGCTACTGGACCCCTACACCATACCACAATGGCTAGGCAGGTCCCGGTTCCGGTCACTACATCCGCTAGTCTACCATACATGGCAAGTCTCAACTTGCCAGATTTAGCTAGGCTTACGAATGACCCCATTAGGCATGATCCTGCTTGGCCCCATATGCCCACTAAGCTTCCCTCTGACATCCCTAAGTTTGAGGGAAAGGCCGGAGAAGACCCCCAGAACCACATCATGTCCTTCCATTTATGGTGTTCCTCCAACTCCATAGTGGACGACTCTGTCCGCCTCCGTTTATTACAGCGCACCTTCACTGGCTCTGCAGCCAAATGGTATATCGAGCAACCCCATGGGACGCATTCCACATTTACCTCCCTTGCCTCGACCTTCCTGCAGTTCTTTCAGCTACCAGTCCGCTATGATGCGGGCGTCGAAATCCTACTGTCTTGCAGACAGAACACGGCCACGCACATCACTGACCATATCCATGATTGGCATCGGCGCCGAAGCCTATGCAAAATCAAATTAGACGACCGAATCTTTTTAGACTGGTTCCTTAAATCCCTCCTTCCCCTCATTGCGAAGGATGTAGCTTCTGAAAGACCCCAGTCTGAAGAGGAGGCCATCCTTAAGGCCCAACAGTTTGACCTTATCTATGCCCAGTCAGGTTACCTATACACCATCATACCTGACGCCCCACGAGGCGACTCTGCACGCGGTGACACACCGGGGGCATCACATGCCGCTGATGGCATTATTGGCCAAATTACACCGCAAGCAAAACCTTTCAGTATGGTGAGCACCATGCCCGCCCCAGACCTTTCTAGGGCTACATCCAGTTCCGGAGCGACAACTTCTTATGCTCCGATAAACCAGACCCATCATGTTCATGGACCCTCTTGTCCACAACATTGTTATGGCCAAGCGCCATCAGCATATGTACCTCCTACATACTATGCTCAACCTACGGTACAAAACCCCATGCAGTTTCCACAACAGCCCATGCATTACCCACAACCGGTTGCACCGGCTAACCTCACACCTCCACCAGCGCAGGGGTACCAACATCCCCAACAGGCAACTGGACCACCTCCAGCTCCACCTGCATACTATCCACCGCAACCTGCTCCCGCACCTGCGGCTCCTCAGAATCCCCCCAATGCTCAAGGGCATGTGTACGCACAACAACAGCAGCCCCAATATCAAAATAACCAGCGCAACCAGGGTGGACAACCCAACCGCGGAAGAGGACGCAACCGTGGAAACAATCAAAACCGCAACCAAGCTCCACAGCCTACCCAGCCCCCGCAAAACAATAACGCGGCGCCCGCTCATCAGAATCCTGATCGACCACCTAAGCAACCTAAAAATGCTAATTTACGGACAAACCATCCTTGTTCCATTTGCAATGTCTATGGCCACTATACCCACGCTTGCCCACATCTCGAGCGAGCTCGACAACTATGGACGAATGACGCCCATCGTCAAGGGCAGGCGGCTCCTCAGCCACCACCCAACCCCCCACCACCTCCACAACAACCTCTGGTTCTCCAAAACCCCTTTCCAACACAAGGAGTGGTAAACACCCAGCCGTTAGCCCCCCAACAGGGCAACGTGCAACCACAACAAATAACTTACACAGCTCCTGATCAACCCATGTTTGATTCAGGTACCCACCACTTATTGATGATGTCCACCGCTGACGTCAATGTCCAAACCCGTCGAAATCAATACGGACCGACTTCTGAAGCCCCCCCCGCCGAAAAGGATACCACTGCTAATCCCACTGATCAGACATTGCGTATACCTCAGGTTCCACTTGATGGCGCTTCTAAAGCACCTCGCTTCCCCCTTCGCCGAATCAACAACAACCCCAATGCACGAGCTGCATCCAATTACAACATCGTAGATGACTTAGCTCAATCTCCCGCAGCCATGTCTGCGTTAGAAGTCTTAAAAACCTGTCCTTCTCAGCGCAAGACTTTACTTTCCGCCATTGGGGCTATTGACCCAAATGATTCGAACTTGATGACCTTTGACTTAGACCAATCTGAACCACGGCTGCCTTCTACCATAGCAGTCCAAGTTTCCGTTTCTATTCGGAATCTTGTCATCCATCGATGTATCATCGACGAGGGTGCCTCCACATGCGTCATGTCCACTTTTGTTTGGCAAAAGTTGGGCTCCCCTGCTCTCCAGCAATCCACCACCGCATTGCGGGCCTACGACGGCCGGTCAGCTCAACCTCACGGTTTATTACCCAAGGTACCCGTCCAATTAGGTGGGAAGACCGTGCTCATCGACATAGAGGTCATTAACGCCCAACTAGACTATAACCTTTTACTTGGCCGCAGTTACATGTATGCCATGAAAGCGGTCGCCTCCTCCGTCTTCCGCACCATGATGTTCCCCCATGAGGGCCGCGTGGTCAAAATTGACCAGCTCACCTACTATGACCCCAACGCCCCTGCAGCACCGGAGAATGTTCTCCCCATGATTGAACAACCCGCTTCTAGTGCTGTTACCTCCTTTGTGTCTTCTGTGGCACCCGGACTGTATTCGGATACACCAATGACCTCTACATTCCAGGCCATTCCACCACCGTCACCGGAGACCCAAGTCGCAAACCTCTGTACTGTTTCGCAGAATACGCAAACACCCGGCGGTCAACCGCCATTGATCCCCAGTCACATTGGTGTTACACCCATCCACACCATCCCCTTCCTATTTCCTCCTTCGGGCGTAGTAAGCGCCCCGGTTATGGCTACCCTTAGCCTACCCGGGCTAACATTGGGATTACCCGTGTGGTATATTCCGCCTCCCGTTCGATTACCGACACCAGACGTCATCCTCCAACCGGTACAACCTATTGTTACCACAAATCAACCTCCTCCTGGCGTCGCGATCCCTTCGTCGGCAACGACACCTCCTCCTAACCTCAATATTCCTTCGTCGTCAATGAAACCTCCTCCGGGTCTCACGATTGCGTCGACGTCAAAGGATCCCCCTCTCCTTGCTAAGCCCACTGGGGGCAGAGGTCCACAACCCTACACTGCCATACCACCTCCTAAAGCAGCCAAACCCCCACCGGTGTTTCGAGCTCCCCCCAAATGTTCATTATGCGATGAAATTGGCCATCCAACTCACCAATGCCCACATTTACCGGCACTCCAAGAACATATGAATATGTTGGACGATGACATAGGAATCCCAGTAGTCAGATTAGAGCCACCTCTACAGCCTCGCGACAAATCACTGCGCACTAATCATCCTTGTGCTATATGCAGTGTCTACGGCCACTACTCACACCATTGCCCTGATCTACCAGACTATAGAGCAGCGCTGTACGAGTTAAACAATGCCGATTTAGAGATATCTCCTCCCCTCATCGAGGAGATTCACCCTCCACCATCATCCTCGTCAGAGGAAGTCAATACGATATATATGATTTCGACAACCTTCAAACCAGAACCCCTTGATTTATGGTCTGACTACTTCAATACTGACGAGCAGATTTTGGAAACACTCACTGCACCCGACTACCCTTGGGATGATATGCATCATCGCTCGTACTTCCTCCCGGAAGCATCTACCTCCACCGCATCCAACCAGCTATCAGTCGAGTCGAAAGACTTCATACCTGCTAAGGTCGATTGGTTAAAGGACCCCATCCCAGCACCGGATGCCTTTGAAGAAGGGAACATGTCCAACATTTCCCCCACCATACAGATAGACATTTCCATAACACCAGGGAAACCTGAGCTCATCTCGCTGGGCGCATCTTGCACTCAAGCAGAAACTCAGGCATACAAAAAACTCTTTCAAGAGTTCCGAGACGTCTTCGCCTGGTCCTATACCGAGATGCCTGGTCTCGACCCCGCCATTATCGAACACCACATCGATACATGGCCGGAAGTACCCCCTGTTCGTCAGAAACAGCGACCTATTCACCCTGCCAAGCTCCCCGCTGTCAAGGCTGAAGTCGAGAAACTTCGAACAGCAGGTTTCATCTACCCTATTCCGTACACCACATGGGTGTCGAACCCCGTCCCTGTCAACAAAAAGCAAGGCACCCTTAGAGTATGCACTGATTTCCGCGACCTAAACCACGCTTGTCCAAAAGACAATTTCCCCACGCCATTCATTGACCAACTCATTGATGAGTGTGCGGGCCATGAGGTCCTATCCTTCATGGACGGGTTTTCCGGATACAACCAGATTCACATCCGCAAGGAGGATCAGTACAAGACTGCCTTTACCCCCCCATGGGGCACCTTTGCCTATCGAGTCATGCCCTTTGGCCTTAAAAATGCTGGTGCCACTTTCCAGCGAGCCATGACCTACTGCTTTCACGACTTGGTCCATATCCTGCGGGTCTATCTTGACGACCTCACAGCGCGTTCCCTAAAACGATCAGACCACCTTAGCGACCTCCGGCAAGTTTTCCTGCGTTGTCGTAAATATAAAATCCGCTTGAACCCACACAAGTGTGTCTTTTGCGTCCCGGCAGGCCGGTTGTTGGGTTTCATTGTTTCTCAGGACGGGATCACCGTTGATCCCCTGAAAGTCAAAGCCATCTTAGAACTTCCCCCTCCTCGCACGCTTCGCCAGCTTCAGAGCTTGCAAGGTCGGTCCAATTTTCTTAGGCGCTTTGTTCCTGATTACGCCACCAAAGTCCATGGATTCTTACGCTTACTTCGTACCCACATACCCTTTGTCTGGGACGAACAAGCAGACACGGCATTCGAAGCCCTCAAGAAGGCTCTCACACAAGCCCCCTTGATATCCCCACCGGATTTTTCCCAAGACTTCACCCTTTACGTCTCGGCATCCGAACATGCCGTATCCGGAGTTTTGGTCCAAGAAGATGCTTCCCACAAAGAGCATGTAATTTACTACGTCAGCCAGACCTTGTCTGGCCCACCTCTACGTTACCCATATGAGGAAAGATTAGCCCTAGCTGTAGTCTTTTCCGTACAGAAACTACGACACTACATTTTGCTTAGTCATACCACGGTCGTGGCCGACTCCAACCCCATGGTCTACCTCCTCACCAGGAGACTCCTTCAGGGTCGTGTCGCTAAATGGGTCATTATCCTCCAGGAATATGACCTTACTTTCAAGACTCCCAAAAGCACCAAAGCCCTCGCGCTTGCTCACTTAATTACAGATCTCCCGTCCTCTTCGACATCACCCGTTATCCATACGGACCTGATTGACGAGCAGATCTTCGTCATTTCGTCGGACGACCCTTGGTACGGAGACATTTTGACTTACCTCCGTACTCAAAAATTCCGACCACACATCGATCGTGATGGACGCCGTCGCATACGACACCACGCACCCCGATACCTACTTATTGGAGATGTACTTTACCGACGCGGCGTTGATACTATCTTACGCCGCTGCCTATCCCATAGTGAGGCAGAACAAGTCCTCAATGATTGTCATAGCGGTGCCTGTGGAGGCCATTTCTCCGGCATGGCTACCGCCCAGAAAATCATTCGGGCAGGTTATTTTTGGCCATCGTTGTTTACTGATTGCATCACCGCAGTCAAGCATTGCCAGAACTGCCAGCTCTTTGCCCCCAAGGCAAGAACCCCCCCTGCCCCCCTTCATCCAGTCATCACTGTTGGACCATTCTGCAAATGGGCCATAGACTTCCTCGACTGCAACCCCCCGTCAGCCGGCGGTCACAAACACATCATTGTGGCCGTAGATTATTTCACCAAGTGGGCAGAAGCCATGCCAACCTATAACTGCAAAGCCGACACCGCGGCGCGGTTTTTCTTCAACCACGTCATCGCTCGTTTCGGAGTACCACAACAGCTAGTCTCTGACCACGGCTCTCACTTCGAAGATGCCGTCTGGAAAGAATTATCAACCATGTTGAAATTCGAACACCATTTCTCTTCCGCTTACTACCCCCAAGGAAACGGCCAAGTCGAAGCGATCAATAAAATCTTGAAGACCATTCTCCAACGCACTGTAGACAAGCACAAATCCAATTGGCATCACATGCTTTTCCCAGCACTCTGGGCTTACCGCACATCAACCAAAACCGCCACCGGTTTTACCCCTTTCCATTTAGTTCACGGTGTCGAATCTGTCCTCCCTATTGAGTGCCAGATCCCAGCTTTACACATCGCCGTTGAGCTCCTACCAGATACTTCCCCGATCGAGCAACGTTTACTGCTCCTAGAGCAGGCCGATGAAGATCGGCGCACAGCCATTCAAAACATGGAAGCCGCTAAACAAAGATCGAAACTAAGTTACGACAAACGCGTCCACCCAAGAACCTTTTCGGAGGGAGACCTTGTCCTCGCTTACGATCAAGCTCATGATAAAACCGGAAAAGGGAAGTTCGTGTCTATGTGGCAAGGCCCCTACATTATACACACCTGCCTCGGGCAGGGGGCATACATTCTGACCGATTCAGAAGGCAACACCTTACGCAACCCACGCAACGGGTTGTACCTTAAAAGATTTTACCCATAGAAAATCTCATGGACACCATCGTCCATTTTTTAGTATAGGCATACGTTTTTTCGTTCACAAAAAATTTTTCAAAAAAAAAAAAAAAAAAACCTAAATATTTGTTTCCCCTGCATGACCACAGATGGAGCCTCTTCCACTCTGCCATATCGGTTTCGCTGATGGTGCAAGCCGTTGGTCTCCCAATCTCGCCTCCGCAGCTTGGGTAATATACTCCCCTTCACATGAGTTAATTCACATCGATGGAGTATGTTTAGGTGCCGCCACCAATAATCAAGCTGAATACGATGCCGTGACCGGTCTCCTGGCCGCTGCTCTCCAGATGAGCATACGTCACCTCAACGTTTTCTTGGACTCACAGCTCCTAGTTTCCCAGCTCAACAATGATTACCAGGTACGCGATCCCTGTCTGTTCAGAAAATTCCTGCGCACTAAACAAATGGTTAGACAGTTTGAATCCATTACATTCACACATGTCCCAAGACACCTCAATAGTGTAGCAGATAATATGGCCAACAGTGTCCTCGACTGGCACACCAATCACATCATGTCATATCCATAAACAAACATGCACCCAAGTGCAAAAGATGTGCCTCCACGGGCATATACAAAAAACCAATATTGCATCCACGTGCATAACATGTGCCTCCACGGGCATAAAACAAACCAAAATAATGCATCCATGTGCATAGCATGTGCCTCCACGGGCATATATAAATCTACAAACACACTGCATCCACGTGCATAACATGTGTCTCCATGAGCATATACAAAAAACAAAGTGCATCCACGTGCATACACATCAAAATATCCAAAATATATATCCACATATATATACGAACCAAAACGTCTACATGTCATAAGTGCCCTCAGCACTCGATATACACAAGATACATCTGTCATACAAAAATGCTTCCCCATATACTCGTGAGCATTTGGGGGCAAGTACAATGACGTCTAATCATCAGGATCCTCCGGATCCTCAGGATCCTCCTCCGGCTCCTCCTCCGACTCCACCTCCGCTGGCCCAGCCGGGTCACGACGACCCCGAACTCGCCGCTCGGCTGGCCCTGCTGGGTCGTCCCTCAGACGTATCCTCCCCGGTGCCGGCTCTGCCGGAGCATCTCCTCCACCACCCCCGTGTCTCGCAGCAAGCACCGCTGCCCTCAACAACAGTGACTGCCACTCGGGCGGTGCACCGAGACATCCCTGCAAAATGTCCCGATCAAGGTCCCTCCAGCCATCCTCCGGAAGTCTAGCTACGATCCGGGCCAAAGTCCGTCGAACACCATCTATAGCATCGTCCTGAGGGCCAACCCCTCGCCCACGGGCTCCAAATCCTCCACCACGAGGAGGACGTACAGGTACTGGAGGACGCGCAACCACTATCGCCCGCCCCTGCCGAGCCACATAGTCAGGTGGTGGTACCGGACCAATATCTGCACAAAACAAGTAGAACCATCAGATACTATACAACAGACATCATCATGATCAAACATAATACATATGGTATAAACATCACATAGGACACAAAAACATACCGTCTAAGCTCCAGGCCTGTCCTGGGGCACGTGGCATCTCCGGGTCTCCCCGGTAGTCCATACCGGCGTATGGATAGTCCTCGATCACCAGTGGCATCTGCTCCCACTGCTGGAAAAAATCCTCTGTAAAGAAGCCACGGATACCACCGCCAGCACGAGGCATCATCTGCCCCCACCTCATCATACGAGGCTCGCTAGGTAGACCAGCACGAACCGGTACGTGTGGCCGTAGGGTCGGCACCCGCTCAAAGAAAAAACAACATAAAAATGAGGCGTAACAGAACTCACCTCCCTCTCTCACGGCCTTGTCCAGATCTCTCCGGACACCGGCCAAGAACATCTGAGCCCAAGCATAGTACGTACCCCGTAGAACGGAGTCCACCATCACCGTCTGCCCCCCAGACATACGATGTGGTGCAGCAGCACCCAAAACCCTCAGAACGCAGGCACCAACGGCCCGCATATCCCACTCACGTAGGAACTTCAGACTGATAGAGCTGTTTACCAAAACAGCGTCATCCCCACAAAAGGTCTGTAAGAGGTCCTCCATATCCACGCCTGGAGGCAACCTCGGAGAGATATCACCCACCTCACCCAAGCGAGGCAAACCGGTCAAAAAATATACATCAGTGAGAGTAATCTCCAACCTCTCACCACCAATAATAAAGGCACCCTCTGCCGGCACCCACCACTGAACGAGCTTGTTCAGGAGTCTCCTCACTGAACGGATATAAGGTATCTGAGCGAACTTCAAGAGTCCGCTCATGGCTAAAGTCTGTCTCACCCCCCCATCATCCTCGATCCTCGCCACAATCTCGGCATCAATATCTCTCTCCCGCCATACGGACTGAGCCCTCCGCAACATCCTGCCAAGAAAACACAGAAAATTTTAGCCCCAGCATAAAAAATTTTAAAAAAAATCTCATCGCGACTTTTTCAAAAAAAGCCGCGATGACCATCGCGGCTTTTCCACAAAAGCCGCGATGACCATCGCGGGTTCCATGAAAAAACCCGCGATGAACATCGCGAGTTTCGTCCAGACAGTCGCGATGAACATCGCGACTGTCACCCATGAACACGCGATGAACATCGCGGGTTCCGACCTCACAGTCGCGATGAACATCGCGACTGTGAGTCTAAAACCCGCGCGGTTCATCGCGGGTTCCGCCCCGAAACCCGCGCGGTTCCACGTTGGAGAGTCAACGTGGAGTTTCGCGGCTTTCGGGGGCCCACCGCCAACTAAAAAAGACATAATTGACTAGGTTAAGGCGAATAGAGTTACCTGCAACTCGCTAAATCGAAAACCAACGGTGAAATCTCCCGGAAATCGAGAAATAGCTCTGACTGCTCTATCAAACTCGCACGTGACAATGACAAGTCATATTGGGCCCCACGTCCTATTTATAGAAATTCCACAAATTTCAAACAACCATTGCGGCGTCATACGAAGTCCATTTCTCAAACCGTTGGTACCGTTGGGATCAGCACAGCGGGAACTTCATAGAGGTTCCTTCCGTTTCCCGTTTTTTCCGGGGTCCATTTTTGACCATTTTTTAGCCCCTCTAGTGGCCTCGGTTTGCGTGCCACATCGGCCGTACTCCGTTTTCGAGGTGCCTTATATGGCCGGATTCAGTTTTCCGCGCTCGTGATGATGCTTGAGACCATTTCTCGCTCTCACCTTTAGATTTTCCGGGCATTTTTTTTCCCACGCCCCCTCGTCGCCTCGGTTTGCGTGCCACATCGGCCGTACTCCGTTTTCGAGGTGCCTTATATGGCCGGATTCAGTTTTCCGCGCTCGTGATGATGCTTGAGACCATTTCTCGCTCTCACATTTAGATTTTCCGGGCATTTTTTTCCCACGCCCCCTCGTCGCCTCGGTTTGCGTGCCACATCGGCCGTTCTCCGTTTTCAATGTGTCTTATATCGCCGGATTCAGTTTTCCGCGCTCGTGATGATGCTTGAGACCATTTCTCGTTCTCACCTTTAGATTTTCCGGGCATTTTTTTTTTCCCACGCCCCCTCGTCGCCTCGGTTTGCGTGCCACATCGGCCGTTCTCCGTTTTCGATGTGTCTTATATCGCCGGATTCAGTTTTCCGCGCCCTTGATGATGCTAGAGACCATTTCTCGCTCTCACCTTTAGATTTTCCGGGCATTTTTTTCCACGCCCCCTCGTCGCCTCGGTTTGCGTACCACATCGGCCGTTCTCCGTTGTCGATGTATCTTATGTCGCCGGATCCAGTTTTCCGCACAGATGACGATGCTTGAGACCTTTTCTCGTCCTCGTCGAACCATTTTTTGTTCGGTATGATTTTACCCCTTTTTCGGGCCGAGCAACCCCTTTTACGAAAAAGGCACTTAGGGAGTTTCTGTTAAGCTCTTTTCTGACTCCTAAAACAATGAAAAGATCGCCGAGCAATCTTGCTTCCTTTCATGCTCGATAAACGTATCTGAAAGGGCGTCTACCTGGTATAAGTTTACCCCTTTTCCGGACCTTGTAGACTAATTACGAAAAAGGTATACTCTAGTCACATCGGCTAGAAGAGTTCTCCATCCGCATCATTTTATACTTTTTCGGGCCTCGGAGACTAAACTTACGAAAAAGAAACACCAACGGAGTCCACTTACTGTTTTCAGACTCTCTAAACATGAAAGCAACCATGAGCATGCGCCGTCCTGGGCTCACAAAATCCACAGGACCGTACCATTTCAGAGCACACTTTTATCCCTTCTTAAAGCTCATTAAAACTATGAAGAAGGAAGAAGGGTGCCTCTTGGCGCCACGACAGATCATATCTACTCGCTAGCAGCTTCCCCTTTTGGTCGCCTTTGTTCAGAGTATTCTGCAGTATGTCACCCTGAAACTCTCTCGACAGCTACCATCAGCTTGTCCTCCCCCCCCAGAGTCAATATATACCATTCAGTCGAAGCTATGATCCCTGCACCTACAAGTCAGTTCCCTACCCTGCCAGGTCAACCATGTCATCATGCTCTGAACAAAGGAAGTTTTGAGTCTACCCATTTTTTGACCCAGTTATTTCCCATTCCCACAAGTATGTCAGTCCTACCAGCAGTACTACATCACTTCAGTTCTACACCTCGTGCTCCTATCAAGGAAACATCATTGCCTTGTTAGTTGCTGGTCTCCCTCTGTCGACGACAACCACATTGATTCCAGAGGATAGACCTAGAGGTCCCTGTGTCTTGGACTCATTACCATTTATAATGAGTGCCTACGAATCATTTCGAGAGGAATCCTCAGTGCCTCTCCAAATGGTTGTTTCTCACATGCTCGACTTCAACACCTTGATCGCATCGTTGAGACTCGCACAGGGTATTGGTTCGTTCAGTTATTAGTCGAAGACCCCGGATACCACCTGACTCCTCCACATTTGAGAGTCTACCTATGGATACAACCAGTTACATTTTTTCTATACATATCCGGGTTGCGTATGGCGACAGTATTCAGATGTACCCCAGTTTTATACTCCCTCGAGTATACCGATACAAATACTTCTCAGAGATGGCTCACAGTCTTTGAGTCCCTACAGATGTTGGACACCTTCAGTTTCAGCAGTTCCACAGTTGATCCAGTGTATCAGTTATTGCGATCATTCATGATCATGAGTATATCCCACAATCATGTCCCCTCTGGACCATTATGATGTACCAATATATTTCTTCACGTATTAGATCCCCCTTCTTGGGACTAATTGTTTTGTACATGCCTTGATACGAGCATGGGAATGCCCGCCTCGTCCTTTATCAGAGATTATACCTCATTCATATTGAGGCCATGTAATATTTTTTGTTTTTGCAGCTTCCAAGGGCCGTGGCTCCAGTCTCCAAACGGTCTCTTCTCCCCCCTAAAACCCAGAAAAAGGACAAAAGAACTATGATGTCTATCGGCCATACGATGAGCTCCTGCCCTCACACATCAGGGGGCAATCTGTTAACACCTAAAAAGTGCTCACTAGCTCATTCCCTTACTCACATGACCCATTTGTCCACTTTTCCACCATCTGAGCCTCTGAAACCAACAAAAGGTCACCAAAAGACCTTGGTACACCCCTTTTTCCATTAAAAAAGATTATTTTTCCAAGAAAATCATAAAAAACCCTCAAAAAGGGTCCAAATTCCCAAAAATATTAAAAAGGGAATTAAAATATTATTTTTATTCAAAAAAGGAAAAAGGAGGGAAAAGAACCTAAACCATGTTGGTCAATACCATTGGTTTCCACAAAACCACAAATGGTATTCCTCACCACCAAAACCTATAAAAAGGTGGTAGGGGCTCCTCATTTCATACCCTTCCATTATCTCATCCTTATGCTGCTGAAATCTCCCCTGAGCACTTTTAGCCATTGAAGCAACCTTGGAGAAAGAGACCTATTGGAGTTTGGAGCTACTCATCTTGGGAGTTGCTCAACATCAACCTTCACCATTGGAGGTAATATCGCAAGCACTTGCTTGCCCCCCACTTTTCAATACAAAATTATTTATTATGTTTCTTGTTCTTGATTTTTGAAATATTTAAATTATTTGCTTAGATTCTTGCTTAGATCCATGAAAAGTATTGTTTATTTAGTTTATTGTTTTTATTTCTATTGAAACTGCTACTACTAGTTAGTAGGTGCCCATAGCACTAAGCTTGGTTGCAAAACCAAGCCAACACATGGTGTCATTGCTCAGCTCCATTCCCTTCATATGCACCCACCAATGGTCTCCACTACTTCCTTGGATAGATATGCAGGTGTCTTTGTTGCACCAGTGGGCTTGCCACCTTCACGATACTTTTCCGATAAGCATTTTTCCGCATCTACATCTCAATAGGACATGATGGTTATTTTGCATGCAGCACAAAAGTGGCAGCCATCCCTATTGGGGAATTATTTCTGCATCAAGACTGATCTCCAAAGTCTGGAAACTTTCCTGGAACAATGGGTCTCCTCCCCAGCACACCTGAAATGGGTTCTCTAACTCATGGGTTATGACTATGCGACCACTTACCAGAAGGGTAAGGACAATATGGTGGCAGATTCTCCTTCTCGCACATTTGATGACTGTTAGGAACCCATGTCTTTACTTTGTTAGTATGTTGTTGGACGCATATGCTTTGTAAGTCATCCCGTAGTATTTGTTGATCAATAGTTTATGTTATTGTTGTTGGCGCATATGCTTTGTAAGTCACCGTAGTATTGTTGATCCATAGTTTGTAACGGCCCATGGTTTTGACCCATAGTATTGGCGCCTAGAATTAGTATATAAGTGTGTGTTGAGACCTATGAAGGCACCGTGAAGTTAATTGTATTGAGCTTGCTCAAAGGAGGTTGCCCCCTCGAAGTGGCCTGTGATCAATATAAAAGTGATTCTGAGTTCTGTCATTTCTGTTATTTCGCATATTCTTGTTAATTAATTGTTGCAGGTGCATCACATCTGGTATCAGAGCACTTTCTTGGGCTCGCTGGGTGAAATTTCTGCCAAATTTGTTTTCGCATCTGTTGCAGGTTCGGATTTGGGAATAATCCCTATCCGCTTAACTGTGGGAAGTACTTGGGCATAAGCCCTAAAACTCATTGTGAGGAGTACCATAGGAACCCCAAAGTAGCTAGCCCATTGAGAGGACCTGCCAGTGAAAAGGGCAACGACCCCTACCTGATTGACTAGTTCCCACCCGTGAGGTAAACCAAGAGCTGTCATTTGTGGAAAAGCGGTTATCAGTTTTACCTGAGTCGTGGAGTGAGGGGTACTGCCCCAATACGTAAGCCGTCAGACAACATTGGTGGCCGAGTGAAACCCCTGAACTGTTAGGAAGCCGCACATACCTGGGGTCCATATCTACTTTCAGTTGAACTATTGTCGATCATTGCTACGTCGTTTCAAATCCATTTTGCAAGTCGTTCCAGATTCAGCCGTTTTCAATCCATTCGGAGATGTTCCAGATTCAGCCGTTTTCAATCCATTCGGCGCTGTTCCAGATCCCTTTCGAGCTGTAGCCGCTCCAGTCTGGAAAAAAAAAAAAAATCAGTTTTTTCTCCATGTCTCCCTTATTTTCACTCTGTTTCCCTTGAAATTTTTGGGGGACCCCTGTCATCCCATTCTGCATATTTCAGTCCTGAGGACCCTATCCCCAATTCCCCTTCCCAAAGCCCAAAATCCCACATTTGTCTATTTTTAGGGTTTGCCATAACTTCCTCAGATTTCACCCAATCACCTTCAAATTTTACCACAGAGTTCCTTTCTGAATTCTGCTTCTTTGTTCCCCTCTGCCAAATTTTCTCATTCTTTCAGCCCGCTTCTGAAATCCTCATTTTTGCTTCCTTGTCTATCCAACAGTGTCCAAAACCTAGTCAAACCCCAATTACCCTTCTAATTTTTTCCCAAGTCCAGATTTTCCCTTAGTGAAGTAATTTCTTTTTTTGTTTTCCTACCCAGTTAAGCGGAGAAAAAAAAAATAAAAAATCTTGGTTATGGTTGTCACCCATGCAGGAGCAAAAACCATGGAGGACGCACTTGCAGCCATCCAAGCCAAACTCCAGGATCTGGATGAAAAATTTCTCGGTCTCCATCTTGAACATTCAGCTATGAACAACAAACGACAGTCTGAGTCTTGATTAGACAATGGGTTCTCTTCTTCCAGCAATTTCCATGGTCCGAAGCTTGATTTTTCTCGCTTCAATGGTACCGATCCAACTGGATGGATCTATCGTGCAGAACAGTATTTCAGTCTGCATAATACTTTTGATGTCAACAAAGTTTCATTGGCATCCTTTCATCTGGAACAGGAAGCTCTTCAATGGTACCGTTGGTACATAAAGGCTCATCCAGAGCCCAAATGGCCAGACTTTTGCCAGCTCCTTTTGCAACGATTTGGTCCTAGTGCTTTTGATGACTTCACAAGAGCCCTCACTAAACTTCGCCAAACTGGCACTGTGAGAGAGTATCAAACCGAATTTGAGAATCTAGCCAACCACACCGAAGGATTGTCTGATGACTTTTACCGGAGTTATTTTATCAGTGGTCTAAAGGATGCCATCTGCTATGAGGTCAAAATGTTCTGTCCCAACACAATGATGGAAGCACTAGGGTTGGCTAAGTTGGCAGAAGACAAGATTGCATCCCTACAACGCTCCAAGCCCATGTTTGTTCCCTTCCAAAATATGGGTTCTCAGCGACCACCTATACCGCAGGCTCCTTAACCGACTCCTATCAAGCGTTTGTCTGAAACAGAGATGCAAGCACGTAGAGAAAAGGGGCTTTGCTATAATTGTGATGAGAAATTCACTCGGGGACATAGATGTGCTCAGCAAAAGCTCTATCTCTTGGATGTGGAGTCTCAGTTTGCCTCTGAAATTGGTGACGAAGATCCAAAAACACTGGATGCTCTGGTCGACATTTAGGAACTGCCTATTGACCCGCCGTCTCAGGATGACCAGCCAGAGATATCTCTCCATGCTTTAGCTGGAATCACCACCCCCCAAACAATGCAGGTCAGGGGTTACTTCAAGAAGCTTCCTCTGACAATACTCATTGATTCTGGTAACACTCATAATTTCATTGACCCTCAGATCGCCAAACAAGCTGATTGTTTTATCCATCCTTGCTCCAACTTTGAAGTCATGGTTGCCAATGGGGGCACCTTACGTTGCAAAGGGAAGTGTCGAAATGTGTGTATCTCTATGGGAGATTATACCTTGCGCTCTGACATGTTTTCCTTGCGCTTAGGCAGATGTGATGTGGTTTTGGGCGCTCAATGGCTACGCACACTTGGCCCTATCTTATGGGATTTTGCTGAACTTTGGATGCAGTTTTCCCTCAATGGACACAAACACACATTGACAGGATTACAACCAGATTCTCTCAGCATCATCAGTTCACATCGCATGGAAAAACTCCTCAAGAAGAATTCACATGGTGTCATCGCTCAGATCCATTCCATCCAGATGCAACCATCAGCGGTCTCCACTACTCCTTTGGATCTACAACAAATTCTGGATTGATATACAGGTGTCTTTGCTGAACCAGTTGGATTGCCACCTTCCAGGCCAGAAGACCATCGTATTCAGCTCCTTCCTGGTAGCGTTCCTCCCAACATCAGGCCCTATCGCTACCCATTTCACCAAAAAATGGAGATTGAAATGCTCGTTCGGGACTTATTGAAGCAACGTATTATTCGCCCAAGCACTAGTTCCTTTTCTTCTCCAGTTATTCTTGTCCGCAAAAAAGATGGGTCATGGTGCCTCTGCATTGACTTCCTAGCACTTAATCACCTCACCATCAAGGATAAGTTTCCAATTCCTGTTGTTGACGAGCTTCTTGATGAGATTCATGGGGCTCACTTTTTCTCCAAGTTGGATCTTCGTTCTGGGTATCATCAAATTTGGGTTCATGAGGATGATATCCCTAAAATAGCTTTCCGCACACATGATGGCCATTATGAGTTTTTGGTCATGCCCTTTGGACTCACCAATGCTCCTTCCACATTCCAGGCCTTAATGAATAAAATATTTCGACCCTACTTGCTGAAATTCATTCTGGTATTCTTTGATGATATCCTCATCTACAGTAAAACATGGGATGAAC
This sequence comes from Larix kaempferi, assembly GCA_027924585.1. Lineage (NCBI taxonomy): Eukaryota > Viridiplantae > Streptophyta > Pinopsida > Pinales > Pinaceae > Larix > Larix kaempferi. Next base: position 16,593,002 of record BSBM01000519.1, read on the forward strand.
ATCTCCAGCATTTGGATCTTGTCATGCAACTTTTCTCTGACCATCATCTCCATGCCAAGCAGTCTAAATGTGTTTTTGGATAGAAGGAAGTTGAGTATCTCGGGAACATTATCTCAGCACAAGGGGTTCGCGTGGATCCTGCCAAAATTGATGCCATGAATAATTCACCACATCCTCAGACACTCAAGAGCCTTCGTGGTTTTTTGGGGTTGACTGGATACTACCGCAAGTTTGTCAAAGATTATGGGAAGCTTGCAGCTCCATTAACTGCTCTATTGAAAAAGGATGCCTTCACATGGACACCTACTTCTCAGTGTGCATTTGACAAACTAAAACAAGCTATGTGTACTACACCTGTGCTAGCTATGCCTGATTTTTCCAAGCCCTTCACTATTGAGAGTGATGCTTGCGGCAATGGACTTGGTTTTGTTCTCCTTCAAGATGAACACCCCATTGCGTTCACCAGCAAAGCCCTTTCAGGTAAGAATCTAGCTGCCTCTACCTATGAGAAGGAAATGATGGCTATTTTGCATGCAGTACAGAAGTGGCGCCCATACCTATTAGGGAATCATTTCTGCATCAAGACTGATCACCAGAGTCTGAAATATTTCTTGGACCAGCATGTCTCCTCCCCGGCACAACAGAAATGGGTTAGAAAACTCATGGGTTATGACTATGAGATCACTTACAAGAAGGGTAAAGACAATATTGTGGTAGATGCTCTTTCTCGCACATTTGAGGCCCAAGGTTCTCTTTCAGCTATTTCTATGCCTGTTCCGAATTGGCTGCAATCTATTTAACAGGGTTATGTCAATGACTCCTCCTTATCTCAAATCATCCAATGCTTGATCAACAACCCTTCTACTGTACCACATTACTCTTGGGATGGTGCTTCCCCAGAGCACAGATCTCCAACAGGATGTCTTCTATGAACTCCATGCTTCTCCATCGGCAGGGCACTCTGGGTTCCTCAAAACGTATGAACGAGTACATCGTAACTTCTTTTGGCAGGGCATGAAAAGGACAATTCAACAGATGGTGGCCGAATGTGATACCTGCCAGCGCAATAAGGATGAAACAACAGTCCTTCCAGGATTGCTTGAACCCTTGCCCATACCTACACGGATTTGACAGATATTTCTATGGATTTTATTGAAGGGCTCCATAAATATGGAAGGAAGATAGTGATTCTCATTGTGGTTGATCGCCTCTCCAAATATAGTCATTTTTGTGCTCTCAGCCATCCCTATACAGCCTCCTCCATCGCTCAAATTTTTCTGGACCAGATCTTTCGTCTTCATGGCATCCCTTCTTCCATTGTCTCGGATCGTGATGCGACTTTCACCAGTCATTTTTGGACAGAACTATTTCGCCACACTGGCACCAAACTAAAGATGAGTTCAGGGTATCACCCACAAACAGATGGTCAGACTGAAATTGTCAATAAATGCTTGGAAACTTATCTTCGTTGCTTCACCTCGAAACAACAACATCAGTGGGCAAAATGGCTCCCTCTCGCTGAATGGTGGTACAATACCTCTTACCACACTGCCTCTAAAATGACCCCATATGAAGCAGTCTATGGTCAGGCACCTCCAGCTCTTCTTCCATATACCCCCACCAGTTCACCAGTTCAGGAAGTTGACACGACCCTACGAAACCACGATCAGATTCTTCGCATTTTGCGGGACAATCTTCACATGGAAAGAAATCGCATGAAGCAACAAGCTGATCAGCACCGATATGAGCGCACTTTTCAAGTTGGCGATATGGTTTTTCTTCATCTCCAGCCATACAAACAATCATCCTTGAAACTCAAAGGGTGTCATAAGCTCGCTCCAAAGTTCTATGGGCCATATTGGATTCTTCAGAAGATTGGGTCCGTTGCTTATAAATTGGAACTTCCTCTTTCTTCCCGCACTCATCCAGTCTTTCCAAGGATAATTTTAAGGACCCATACTTATTTAAAAGTGTATAAACCTTGGCGAATCTTACCAATTCTTAAAATGCCAATTATAAAATATTTGGCTATATTTTTCTAAAATTATTTCAATTTCTATGGATTTTATATAGTTTATATAATAATTTGGCGATTTTTAAAGTGAAAAAATTTTACCCCATCAAAATTGGGCGAAATGGGGCTTCAAAAAATGCAAATTGGCAAATTTGTTTTGGGAAAAAAACATGGAAAAATAGCCCATGGGCTAAATTTCGCCCCTAAAATTATCCTTGAGTCTTTCATGTCTCTTGTCTGAAGAAAGTTCTTGGCACCAACATCAGTGGACAAACGATTTTACCCGAATTGGATAATAAAGGATCCATCCTTTTGGAGCCAGAGGCCATCCTCAATCGGCGCACGTGTCAGCTTCGCTCTCGCTCTATCACAGAGGTCTTAATTCAGTGGCACGACATGCAACCAAAGGATGCTACATGGGAACCACTCCTTCAGATTCAACAACAATTTCCACATCTAAAGCTTTAAGGACAAAGCTTTTTCTAAGGGGGAGGGGATGTTAGGAACCCATGTCTTTACTTTGTTAGTATGTTCTTGGACGCATATGCTTTGTAAGTCATCCCATAGTATTTGTTGATCAATAGTTTATGTTATTGTTGTTGGCGCATATGCTTTGTAAGTCGCTGTAGTATTGTTGATCCATAGTTTGTAACGGCCCATGGTTTTGACCCATAGTATTGGCACCTAGAATTAGTATATAAGTGTGTGTTGAGACCTATGAAGGCACCGTGAAGTTAATTGTATTGAGCTTGCTCAAAGGAGGTTTCCCCCTCAAAGTGGCCTGTGATCAATATAAAAGTGATTCTGAGTTCTGTCATTTTTGCTATTTCGCATATTCTTGTTAATTAATTGTTGCAGGTGCATCACAATGACCCAATTTTTCTTACAGTTATTTCTCTGCTTGTTCCAAATTGGTTGCAATCTATTCAATGAGGCTATCTCTTCTATGAACTCCATACTTCTTCATCAACAAGGCACTCTGGGTTCCTCAAAATGTATGATCAGGAACAATGTAACTTCTTTTGGAAGGGATTGAAAATGACAATTCAACGGATGGTGGTTGACTGTGATACTTTCCAGGTCAACAAGGGTGAAACGACTCTCCTTTTCGGGACTACTCGAACCCTTGCCCATCCCTACACAAATTTGGACAACTATTTCTATGGATTTCCTGGAAGCACTCCATTGGTATAGTACCACATCTAAAAGGACACCATATGAAGTAGTCTCTGGACAGGCACCGCCAGTTCTTCTTCCATACACCTTCAACAGCTCCCCAGTTCAGGAAATTGACTCAATTCTTTGAAACCGCAATCAACTTCTTCTCATTCTGTAGGACAATCTTCACATGGAAAGAATTCGACTGAAACAACAAGCCGATTAGCACCATTCTGTGTGCACTTTTCATGTCGCTGATATGGTTCTTCTTCATCTACATCGTTCCATGCAATCCCTGAAACTCAAAAGGCGCCAGTGGCCCGAAATGCAACCCGAGGATGCTATAGGGGACCCACTCCTTCAGATTCTACATCAATTTCCACATCTAAAGCTTTGAGGACAAAGCTTTTTCTAAGGGAGAGGGGATGTTAGGAACCCATGTCTTTACTTTCTTAGTATATTGTTGTTGGATGCATATGCTTTGTAAGTCGTCCCGTAGTATTTGTTGATCCATAGTTTGTGTTATTGTTGTTGGTGCATCTGCTTTGTAAGTCGCCCATAGTTTTGTTGATCCATAGTTTGTATTGGCCCATGGTTTTGACCCGTAGTAATTGTTGATCCATATTTTGTATTGGCCCATGGTTTGTATTGACACATGGTATTGACCCATGGTATTGGAGCCTAGACTTAGTATATAAGTGTGTGTTGAGGCCTATGAAGGCACCGTGAAGTTAATTGTATTGAGCTTTCTCAAAGGAGGTTGTCCCCTCGAAATGGCCCGTGATCAATATAAAAGTGATTCTGAGTTCTATTATTTCTGATATCTTGTGTATTTGCATTAACTAATTATTGCAGGTTCTTCATAGATCACTACTCGAAATTTCGTGAATACTTACATTCTGGTGCACCAAATCCACTTAGTTAGGGATGGATTCCTTGGTGTCAGATTTTTTAGACAAGGGGAAATATATTAGAAGAAGGTGTATACTTACAGAAAATATTGTCGAAGCCAGCTAACCTTTTTTGCAATTTATGTCAATCGTTTAGTCATGAAGAGAAGGATTGTAGAGCATATGATTTAATCCAAGAGAGAAATATAGATGTACATTTTTTATGAAGGGAGAGGAGAAACCCCCTCTACAACACCAACAACAATATAATCAATAGCATCTGCATTACAATCAACTTCCGCTACAATATAACCAGCTGTAGCCGCATTATAATCAACAACAACCTCAATACAACCAACCACCGTTGGAGTACAACCAACCGTAGTATCAACTACCGCAATATAATCGGCATCCGTACAATCAACCACGACGAGGATTCAAAGGAGGATTCCGTGGAGGTTGTGGTGGAGGCTTTGGTCGTAGAGGAACTTTTGGACGAGGTCGAGGGCCAGTTACATGCTATAATTGCATGGCGAGATTAGACATTATCAAAGGGATTGTCCTAATCCGACTCTACAGTGTACCTATTGCAATGCAGTGGACCATAGTGTAAAGGAGTCTCCTGAGTTGATTGCGAAGTGGAAAAATAAGAATCCACCATAACCAGAACCGGATTTGAATGTAAATCAGAATTAAAATATGAATCCTAATGTACAGAAGATCTCAGGAGAGATAAGAAGTTGACCTGTGTACATCATAGTAGTGACAAGGGGGGGAACTGTGATAGGAGAAGACAACCCAGTTCCTAGTGTTCCGCCTACAACAAGGAAACAAGTTCTATTTGATGTGGAAGTAGAAAATGAGACCTTTTTGGAAGCACGAGATATGATGAGAAAGACTAAGTTTCCACCTATATGACAAAAGGAACCTGTTTATGAGATGCCACCAATATTTGATATGACAAATTCACAGAGGACACCAGGGAAGGTCAACACTCTAAGAACCTTCCCAGAAATTTGTTTAATGCTTGAAAAATATCAGGATGCACTAGTAGAGATACCTAGTTTATTATATCGATAGGAGGACGGGAAACAAGATCGGATAGTGAACCAGTTTCACAGAAAGAAGACAGGGACAAAAATGAGGATGACTGCGAAGATTGGTGCATTTGACGTCGATTCTATTATTTTGGACCTATGTTCAGACCTAAACATCATGACTAAGTAAACATGGGAGACAATGGGGAAACCACAGTTGGCATGTTTCCTTGTACAGAGTTGACTGGAAAATCAGAGCAAGGTCACACCGATTGGTCGATTATGTCATCTTCCAATCAAAATAGAGGGATTGAATACTTACCCAGACTTCTATGTTATAGAGATAGTTGAAAACAAAATCCCCTATTTGGTGTTATTAGGAATAGACTCGGAAATGGAGAATCAAGCTGTTATCAACTTTAAGAAGAGGACAATGTCTTTTGAAAACCACAACATGAGAGTATTTGCCCCACTTGATCTAGCGGAAGGGAAGAGGTATGTCAAACCAATGAGGGATGAATTTACAGAAGGATGGGACAATGTATACAACATATCAAACGATTATATCAATTGCACCACCGACAGGGAATTGGGGTGGATAAGTGTTAGTTCAGTGTCGTCAGACTCTGATGAGGTGCTGGAAAATTGGCAGAATCGATTACATGAAGTATCATTCACAAGGTGTGCACAAATCACTCAGTCATTGAGGTGGGTAGTGACGGAAGTATGCGATTTACCAATAGATGTAGAATTCCTAATCTGACTATATTCATCGTCGAATTTGAAGAAAAGGTATCAGAACCACAGTGATTGCTGGCATTGGAAGAAGCACTAAAGGCTATAGTAGCATGGTGGTGGGCAGTGCACAAGTTGTTGATAATGAGCTGGAAACTATATCAACAACTAATGGAAGTTAGATTTGGGGATACTGAATGTTACTATGGAAGGAAATACGATGGAAGGGGTGATCGAAGGGATCATCTAGAAGAGTGTGAAAGCGCATGGTAAATGACACCAAAATAGGAATGGGTCCATGTGTTCATTGATACAGTAGATGAGGTACCAAGGATCTGGTACATCACAACAATATTGGGACGCATAACAACTACATGGGAAGATTTAACCAATAGTTTCAGCTAGACCTTCATCTTCTTAGATGAGAACCCCTTGATCCATAGTGCACTACAAGAGATCCATGAGAAGGTACTCAAAGCAGTTCCGTTGGAAAATCCAATGGGATTACATTGGACTATGACACTAGAAATGTTGATGGTGTGCTACAATGTGACGGGAGGACGTAACGAAGAAGATGATCCTAGAGCTATTTATGTCCTAGATTCGGAGGGAAGCGAGGATGTCGAAGCACCAGAGATTCCATTTGACAAATTCCAATAGCCGCTGAAAATCAAGAAGGTTAATATTCGGTCAGAGGAAAATCCCAAGTTTGCGAGTATTGGGGATTGTTGGGATGATTTGACAATTGGAAAAGTTATCGATCTACTACACGAGTTCCAAGACTTGTTCCAAACAAAATTTTTAGAAATGAAGGGCATTTTTGGGGATTTGGGAGAAATGAAGATTCCACAAAAGTCGATGCGAAGCTAGTAAGGCAGTGACCATATAGAGTGAATCCCAGGTATAAGGAGCGAGTGAAAGCTGAGATAGAGTGAATGTTGGATGCAGAAATCATAGAACCAGTCAAAGAATTAGAATGGATCAACCGATGGTTGTCGAAAATAAGAAGACTGGTGAAATCAGAATTTGTGTCGATCTAAGGAAACAGAATGATGCATGTCTTCATGATCCATTCCCTGCGCCATTCACTCATGAAGTATTGGAATGTGTTGGAGGCTAGGAGATATATTCATTTATAGATGGATTCTCAGGATACAACCAAATAAAGATCGCGAAGGAGGATCGACATAAAACAACCTTTGTGACAAAATGGGGTTGCTTTCAGTACAAAATGATGTCATTTTATCTTAAAAATGCCCCGACGATCTTTTCAAGGCTAGTTGTCATTGCATTTAAATACTTCATTCATAAGTTCCTTGCAATATATATGGAATATTGGATCGTATATGGTCTAGTGAAGGACCATGTTGCGAATCTAAGACTGATGCTGGAAAGGTGTCGACAACATCATATTTCGCTGAACTTAAAGAAGTGAATTTTGTTAAAATCAATATGCTAAGATAGATAATATCAGTATTCCATTCAATTTCACAACAATAGCATATACAGGATCACTTAAAGAACAACAAGCACATCATAAACACAAGAGACACAATTTATCCTGGGAAACCCTAATGGGGTAGAAAACCCAACAAAGCATCCTCAATATAGATGACCAACAAATACAAATATGTAATCCCCAAACATGAGCTCCTTCTCCTCCTTTGTATATCTCTCTCTATCCTATGCGAGTTTCACAAGTGAGTGAATGAATGAGTGAGTGTGTTAAATGAGGAACACACCTCCTCTATTTATAGTTTACTTCACTTGACTTTTCCCCCCTAACAGGGCCTACTTCTCTTAGGAGAGTCTAATAACTCCTAAACAACTAACTCAGAGCTGACCCCACTAGGGAGATCTAATAACCCTAGTTACAACATCCCGATGGAGGAATAAACATCTCCGGATATACAATAGGATCTCTACGGAGGAATGTAACATCTCTGGAATAATAAAGTACAAGTAGAATATTCTTAGAAGTTACAATATTTCAACACATTTTCAATGCACCATTTGGAATCCTACTAGGACACATTGTATTTAGGGAGGGGATGTCGGTCGATCTAGCAAAGATTGCAATCATCATAGACTTACCACCACCAACGACAGTGAAGCAACTAAGGACAACATTGGGACATACAGGGTATTATAGGAAGTTCATTAGGGGATATGCAGTGATCACAACACCGATGGAAAAGTTGTTAAAGAAGGATGCAAAGTTTGAGTGGAACAATGAGTGCCAAAATATCCTCGACATACTAAAGGTGAATATGGCCGCAATGCCGATATTAGTATTCCCTGATTGGACAAAAGAATTCCACGCCCATGTGGATGCATCATCAGTAGCACTAGAAGTGATATTGACCCAACCAAGAGAAGGATCAATTGACCATCCGATCGCATTTGCGAGCAAGAAGTTGTCCACTGCAAAGAAGAATTATATGGAGATGGAAAGAGAAGGCCTAAGAATGGTCTATGCGCTGTAAAAATTTCGACACTACCTGCTTGGAGGGAATTTAAAGTTTACTTATCACTCCACATTAAAATTCTTAGTTAATAAGCCTATGTTGGGGGGGGAAGATATGTCACTAGTTGCTTCCATTCCAGGAGTTCGATTTTGAAATCATTCTGAAACCAGGGTGATTGAATGCAGGACCTGATCACCTGTCCCAAATTGAATCAGGTGAAGAAATAAGGAGCATTGATAAAGGCTTTCCCAATGCGCAACTACTCAGGATTGGAATGGTTGATAACCATTATGAGAAAATCATTCAATCACTGGATACACGAAGTGCACCAAAAGAGTTCACTACTAGTCAGAAGAAGCAGCTAGTTGTTAGGTCTGTTTATTTTTAACTAATCACAGGTCAACTCTACAAAATGGGACTGGATGAAGTCCTTCGTCGATGCGTCCTTCCGCATGAAAAAGAACAAGTATTGGTGGAAGCTTGCGATGGGATCACATGAGGTCATTATCGAGGACCTGTGACTGCTAGGAAAATACTTAGGGAAGGACTATGGTGGCCAATAGTGCATGGTGATTCCAGAGATTATGCAAAGAGCTACTATGTATGTCAAAGAATAGGGAAACTGCCACAGAGGGATGAAATGCCAACGGTACCTCAACTGACGTTACAAGCCTTCGAAAAATGGGTAGTTGACTTCATGGGACCCATCAACCCACCAAGGAGAAGAACATGGTCGCGATACATAATTACTATCACTAATTATTTGACGAGATGGGATGAAGTAGCACTGATAAAGAATTGCAAAGCTATGACAACAACAAGGTTTCTCTTTGATAACGTGGTCACAAGGTTCGAGTTCCCAAAGATACTAATGAGCGATCAAGGCACTCACTTCGTCATTCAAACTATCAAGGCCATGGTGAAAGAATTTCAAATCCAACATCAAAGGAGTACCCCATATCATACGTAGGAGAATGGTGCAGTGAAGGTGCTAAATAAGGTAGTGGAGCATGTGCTCACCAAGGTGTGTAACACAAACCGTGATGACTGGGATTTGAAGATTCCATTGGTACTATGGGCTTATAGAACAACATGAAAAGGTTGACAGGATAGACTTCGTTCAAGTTAGTATATGGAAAAGAAGAAGTGATGCCGATGGAGTATATTGTCCTGAGCCTGCGCATTGTAGCAGCGATAGGAATGAGTGACGATGGAGCCATCAAATAATGGTTGGCACATATCTTACAGCTTGACGAGGATCGCTTCATCACGAGATTCCATCAGCAAGTAGAAAAGGATCGACAGAAGGCCTAGCACACTCATCGCAGCAAGAAAAAGCACTTCCAGCATGGAGACATGGTTATGCTGTATGACAGTAATTTTGTGAAGCACCGAGGTAGGCATCATATGCATTGGTTGGGTCCATACTTTATCAATTTCATTATTGATGGTGGTGCAGTGCAGCTACAAAAATCTAGATGGGACACTGTTGAACAAATTTAGTGAATGGGAGATGATGACTGAAGCCTTATCGGAATAGCCAGGTGCATAGCGATTGAAAAATAAATTGAGTCGACACAAAAAAAGCACATTGTGAAGTTTGGGAAGCTGTCGACAGCACTAGGTTTGTGGATGAAAAAATGGCAAAGTAAGAAATAGTGAGAAGGTTTGGAGCTTTTCGACGTTCGACAAAAACAGGTCAAATCCAGTCATAAATGCAGTAGTGAAGCCTTGGCAGCCGATGATGCAAGTGGGAAATGATGCATTTAATGACCAAGGTGTGTGGAGGAGTCGGAAAATCAATGCAAGATTTGGAAATCATTGTCCAAGATTGACAAGATGGATGGGATGTGGGAAAGTGAAGTTATAAATACTTGTGCAAAACGATAGTTAGACTCATGGAGCCTTATGCGCGTTACTAAAGAAGTTGTAGAAGAAGAGTCAGAGAGAAGAGTGAGATTATAAGGTTGCAATGGCACATTTCATTTCAAGCATGAGCACACAATGTTCGCTAAGGTCAAGGACAACAAGTGTTCATGAAAAACTAGTGATTGCATTAGTGCAGACGATTAGGAACAAGAGAAGTACAAGTCGACCAGTGGATACCGACTGGAGGACGAAGTGGGGTGATTGTAGCTCAGCAAGGGCTGCAGTTGATTAAGAACTGGCAGGTTTTTCGACCGCCATAGAACCAACACAAGGGACACTCTCGATCGAGCGAAGGATGATCAGATCGTGAAACCGATGTGCGGAAACTAGATCGGTTGGATTTCACATACCTCATCCAACATGGGTGCTAGAAATATTGTTTCACAAGACAAAGAGGAGTATAAAGAAGTCACAATGATTAAAGCTACGACCAAGGAAGCTCTCAACTGAATAAAGAAAGCATACGATGAGTTCAAGCAACAGGTAAATTGTCACAAACATATTTTCTGAGTTAGTAATTTTGGTAAATTTTAAAAAAAAATCAATAACATTAAAGAACTTCATAATGAATTTCAAGAGTCGACCATCCTTTCATAATAAAATGATGATTAGGTAAACAAAACATTCGACATGCATAACCATTTATTCTCCTTCAATCAATACCATATACAAACTTTACTTCAATATGTAAAGGTATTAGCATCAATCTTTCTATGTAATGTTCCCGTATAACTATGTAAAAGTATTTATTTAACATATTAAATCATATTGGAAAATAATATCATCTATACCTAGAACATCTTCATGGAATTTTTACCCATTAATAATAAACATAAATATACCTAAACCGAGAAATACATTTACATGACTATCACACGGTCAACATAATAAAACAACCAATTATCCTTTAACTAAAGCATATACTTTATCTTAACATGTATAACAAATCCATCATAATATCAAGGATATTAAACACATAAAGAACATATAAGAGACACATTTTTTAACATGGTTCACCCAATCTAGGACTACATCCACAAAACATTGCCTCAAATATTACTAATAAAAATATATAGATTACAACCTGCAACCGAGTCATCGCAATACTTTTCTCAACACCTCGCTCATAGAGGGTACATTCAAAGTATTAAAGAATCGATCCTGCAACCGCTACAAGGATCTCTTCCACGCTGATATCAATCAGTTCCAGATGTAGATATCAAACTGGAATCCTACAGGGATGAATCTTGGATTCTAGCTCTGCAAAAGATAATTAATACAAGCACAGGAATCTCTTTTCTCTTATCAATAAAATGTAGACGGAGATCCTCCCTTACCATCTGTGGAGTCAACCACCATAATACATTCCCACAGTTATGATAAATGCTAGATATATCAACCTGTATGAAATCATAAATATATGAAACCATTTAGAACAATCAGCATATATCTACACGGGGATACATAACGACACAGGTTTATCTCAGGATTTATATACATATACAAACGTTTGCATTCACACACAATGACAAAAATCTAAGATTTCGTTGCAGTAGTAATAAGCTAAACAGGGATCAGAATGAATGCTCGATTTCATTGCAGAGGTGATAAAATAAACCGAGTCAAAAGCGTAACACCTCCAATATATATATGTGTGTAAAAATATTACAACAGAGATTAATAAATAAAGATCAAATAACAATGAGCTCCGGCTACCTAGCAGCATATCAATACATGAAAAGCAATTCATGAGCTAATAGAGAACTTATCTCTGGCCTTCCACGCGATTTCTACAGAGATCTCATATTTGTCTTAGATACTAGATTTCACGCTAACATTACAGAGCCTATGATGGAAGCCTTTACAATATACCAAAGATTAACTAATGAAGAAAAAACAACAATAAACAATCAAATAAGATCTCTGTTGAATCTAGGAGTTTTAGTAGTTTGAATACATACAAAATATTAGTAACAATCAAACTCAGCTCCTTCCTAACCAATAAACTCGGAAATCTTCCATACTATCGCAGATAAACAACAATAAACAATCCGAGTTTCAGTAGTTTGAATACATACAAAATATTACTGTTACACTTATCACACAATGTAGAAGCAATACTGGTTTGTATTTGCACATTGCTCTTATTACACCAAGTATAACAAAATAGGTAATCACATAATCATTGATACTCTTCTATTCACATTGTACGCTATTACTCACGAGCTAAACATATTAGTAACAATCAAACTCAGCTCCTTCCTAAACCAATAAACTCGGAGATCTTCCATACTATCGCGGATAAATAACAATAAACAATCAGAGTTTCAGTAGTTTGCATACATGCAAAATATTAGTAACAATCAAACTTAGCTCCTTCCTAAACCAATACATTCAGATATCTTACATACTATCGCAGACAAACAACAATAAACAATCGGAGTTTCAGTAGTTTAAATACATACAAAAATATGCAGAGATATACTATTAAATCCCTCGCTCTCAACAATTATCGTAGAGATGTAACAAAATATCCATAGACTTCTCCGATCGTAGGGATCCTCTACACCGAGTTCCCTATCCTCTAGCGCAGAGATTCTCTGCATCTATTTAGGCAGAGGTATCTATTCCCTGCACATAGCGATCTATCTATCCAAAATATGCAGAGATCTTAATTTTAACTCAGCGATCTCCCCGTATGGAAGAGCCAATCGCTTTTGAATAAAGATATGGAGAGATACTATGTAAAAACAATACCTACAGATATCTTAAAGAAATTCGATGATCTCCCACCATATTGTATAGCCAATTTCCTAAAAACGAAAAATATGTAGAGATATACTATTAAACAATACCTGTAGAGATCTTTAAATGAAACTAGACGATTTATATATCCATCCATCGTAGTGTTCAAATCAACGCAAAGATCCAGTCTATACCTAGTTTCTCGCGCCTGCGTGCCCTAGCATTCCCTTGTTCTCCTCCTATCTATATAATACTCCATATATATAATAAATAACAACGCCCAGATGTCTATAGCCAATGCCAAAGATAGCTAACCGTACCCCCTCTATCTGGCAGGCGTAGAACTCGAAGATTTGACAAATGGTATATTATAAGGTGACAAGTGGTAACCCAGATCCCTTACCAAGTCACCTACTAAAACAACACCTCTCGGATTTCAAAGGCTATGTTTCCCAAAGAATGAGATGTCCAGTAGTCTATGATGGGGTGCTGATTCACGCAAAGAGTGGAGTGGCTTTTTTCACTCACCCTTTTAGCTACTGAAAAATGTACAAGCAAAATTTCCAATTCCCTTCTAAAAAAACATATTTACATACTAAGATGACAGTATACAAATCCATTCGGGGTTTATTGGAAAACATTTTTTCTATCCAAAATCTAAGATGATTGTTTAGGTAAATAATGTTATATATATATATATATATATTTATAGGTGTGAGATTTTCATTTCTATTAGTATATGGAATAAATATTCATATTTATAACGTATATTTTAACTAAATAACTAAATCTTTATGTTACTATTCCTTTTGTTAATATATAAATATTAATAGCTTGTTTTGTGTCATCAAGACATGATACTATCATTCAAGAGCGTATACTATATGGAAGGACATTCCATCATGTTTGTTTGATGATACTCTATAGGTATTCAAAATAACATTTAGGATAATCCTTTTAACCCAATTAGGCCATTTAGTAGGAGTAAGACCAAATAGCTTTACTCTAACATATATGTCAATAGGCGTTAAATATTTATCTCATAATTTTAAAAAGTATATTAATATAACAATTTAATATGTTAAACTTCTTTTAGTTTTAGGGGTTTCTCTAAGAGGGTAGGAGATAGATATATATATATATATATATATATATATATTTGGATATATATATATATATATATTATTACATATACTTCGCTTTATACTCATAAATGAATATAATAATGTTCATGCAGATATATATAATAATATTTACCTTATTTCTATATATGTTCATTTACTTATCATGTCATGGAAAATAATGATAAGGATGGAAGTAGTATTATCATTAGTATTAATTCTTGGCTTCTTTTAAGAGATAATTGTATTTCTCTAGCACTCTTGTGCCAGAATTAAGACAATCACTTTATTATAATATTACTTGGGATCATCGATTGTTACTTAGATTTATGCTAATATATATATACTTCATAGGGCTTTGCTAAAAGTTTGTGGCAAAAAGCTATTTCCATCAACTTACGACGACAACTAAGATAAAGTAATTGTCACTTTTCTTTAAGCATCTATGGGCACTAATATGACACCCGTCGTGTGTTAATGATTTATTAATCATTATGTATTCCCTAGCAGTCAAGCTTGTTTCCCCTTAGTGAATTTATTTGCTCCGTCGTCTTAGTCGCGAAACAACCTTTAGTCTCCTAAGTATATAATAACATTTATGACCTAGGAAACAAAATAACAATACTTTCAAAGTACACTAGTGGGGCCTTGCCCTTGAGATCCTCACGAGGGCCATATACATAGTTACAATATACATTTATAAAAATTACTAACACTTAAAGGAGGTATGTTACACCCTCCTCCTCCTTACATCATCTTTTGCTTGCTTTGTTATTATGCTTTAGTCATCTTCACATTTCCATTGTTTCCACAAGCTCCTATAATTCATAACCTGCACATTGTACAACTCATACAATATTTTCCAACATTCTTCAGCATAACGTAATTATGCCATTTGCAATTTTAATCATAAGGTAGTACAAGTCTTTTGCAACACCTTATCATTCACAGCGTAGCATCATACATTTCACAAAAATTCAAACAGTAAATGTTTAACATTTTTTATTCATCTTCATCCTTGAGGAAATTTTTGCTTACTCAAGCATTCATAACATTCACACATAAATGCATCCAAAAGTCTAGTTACAAGACAAATTGTTAATATGTGGTTTATATTTATATCATAAAACATTTTCTTCAATGTTACTTTGTTTTCTCTGTAGCTCAGCAATCAAACTTGCATACATACAACCAACAATCTCACTTTAGCTTTCCCCTCACCGAATTCCTCTTATGTGATTAAATTTTTAATATTTAACAAATCCACAAGGCATAACTAGTGAGCCTCGTGCTTCGATGGATAATGCGTGCCTAGGTCTTTGGGTCAGTTTTGAATTTTAATGAAATTTTAATGAGCCACCTACTCAGTTCCTCCTTTGTTGGGGAACATGACCATATTTTTAGGGAATTGCCTCCTGCACTAGCTAGAAAGTGAATGTTGTTGCTTCCATTTGTATTTTTTCCTCTCTCTTGTGTTCATGAAATATTATTTTCCCCCAAACCTTCTAGTTTGAGTCCAAGAAATTTACTTAATAACAATCATTTATTATTTCTTTCAATTTCACCACATGCAACATAATAGCAACACAATATTAACAAATATATTCACCTATTTACTTATCACATTCTATGCATTTTGATGATCACACATCATTAATCATTAGTCTACCATAAATCATGGTTCATAAAATCTTGTAATTCACACTACAGTAAAATGTAAAGTAAATCATTACTTACTCTTGGGTGATTTAGCTCAACTTATCTATACAAGTGGTTTTATAATCAATGCCCCACTTTGATCGCGAAATCTCGTAATTACGATAACCTCCTGAAATGTTCGTACAAAATAAAAAATTTATTTGCTTCAATTTCCCAACAAATGAACATATTAGTTCCATAATAATCATCTTAATATCATTACAGGTATACTCATTCAATTAACTTGTGCATCCTCTACTATTCATCCCGATGTATAAATGTAAACGCTTCAATATCCTTAATGTGAGTTTGGGTTCAAGCATTCTAACAAACATGTTAGTATCATAGGTTAAACATTTAGTTACATTTAGATTGAAAATTTATTTCATCCTCAGACTCATCATCTATAATCTTTCCATTCTCATTTTAAAAAGATCCAATGATTAATCAATCATAAGAAGATTAGGATTCTTGTATTTATTTAATCAAGCTCCTATTATTAACAAGATCCTTTAACTTGGTAAACAATAATCTTTACTAGAAGATGTAACAAACCCTACCAGGGTCTATTTAAAAATCATATGCATTAAAATAAGATCATTTAAATCCCTAGGAACACTGCTTGCAATTTCATAAAATTATACACTTTTAGGTTTATCCTTAAAACTCTAATAACATACGAAGTTCTATAATGAAATAACATTTATGTTATGAAATAAAATCTTAACATTTAACAAAATGATGATTTTTTTCATAAAAAAAAATAATATTCAAACACATGAGTCATCTTGCCACTTGAATTCATTCACATCTTTAACTTGTAACCTATGAACTAAAGGTATGTTAAATTCATTCTAGCTATCAATACTCAAGAGTAATAATTACTTAGGGTATATTCTATATGGACTCCATACTATTGGATCCACCGAAGAAAATGAAAGAGAGTCAACATATATTTTGCAATAAGCATACTACCAAAACCTAAGTAAAACGATGTGCATTCTCCCATTGATACTTGAGGACCAACTTACTTGAGGACCAACTTTTATTTCGAGGAATGCACCTATTAATACATAGCTATAACTTCCTACCTACTAAATTAAACAAGTGTTTTACCCAATCAATATCTACGAAGATAATATTTTTCGATATAACATTCTATGAAACTCACTGTTGTAACGACTATGCAATACCAACTAAAATCTAGCTATTATAATTGAATATGTTCAAGTGACTTCGCCTAATCAAACAATCTCATTTCTTTGGAGCATACTAATAATACTACACTATAAGCTCATAAAACTCATAGGTAATGCACTTAGTAATTCTTAAAAGAAATCAAAATACCAACAACTATAATGTGGATCTACTTGATACCCCTATGCAATTTGAAATTACTTATTAAGTAAATCTACATGTTCAGAAAACTATTCATAAGCTTTAAGAGAAAAAAAATTCATGTATTCATACTAACATAACTCTGAATTAAATCTTATAATGGTAATACTATTATCTAAACAAAGAGGAATTTCTTTATGAATGAAAACGTTAATCAACATATCATTTACATACACAAATGTTCTTGTCATGCATTTCATAGAATTATAAACTTATAAAATAACTCCAAGTAGCTCCTAACATGGTTTTGAACAAATTGTCTGTCCCAATGAATCAAATCTTAATGGATCATTAACATATACAATTTACCATTTTCCCGAAATGGTATCTTTTTCACAAGACATGCTTACATCTCTCTAAAAGGACATCCAAGCTTACACAAGTGAGATACTTTAGAATTTCGGTCAAGCATTTACCTATTGTCTATATATATATAAAAGAAAACAATTTCCTAAACTTAACAACTATTATACCATTAACAACTATTATACCATTATAATGCTTCAACAAATGGCACATACTTACAAGCAATTCAAAAATGACTTGTGGGTTACCTCTTGCCAATGGAATTCCCTTGTTAGTTCACCCAACTTATATTTGCTTCCTTTGGCTAAGTGAGTGTTTCATGTCACAAACCCAATTTTTTGAGTTAATAATTTTCGTAAATTTAAAAAAAAAATCAATAACATTAGAGATCTTCATAATGAATTTCAAGAATCTACCATCCTCTCATAATAAAATGATAATTAGTTAAATAGAACATTGTACGTGCATAACCATTTATTCTTCTTCAATCAACACCATATAAAAAATTTACTTCATTATGTGAAGTGCTTAGCATCAATCTTTCTACTTAATGTTCCCATGAAATAACTATGTAAAAAGATTTATTTAAGATATTAACTCCTATACGAAAATAATGTCATCTATACCTGGAACATCTTCATGTAATTTTTACCCATTATTAATAAACATAAATATAGCTTAACCAAGAAATACATTTACATGACTATCACATGGCCAACATAATACAACAATCAATTATCCTTCACTTAAAGCATATACTGTATCTTGACATGTATGACAAAGCCATCATAATATCAAGGAGATTAAACACATAAAAGAACATATAAGATAGAGACTTTTTAATGTGGTTCACCCAATCTAAAGCTACGTCCACAAAAAGTTGTTTTAAATATTACTAATAAAAATATATGGATTACAACCTGCAACTCAGTCGTCGCAATACTTTTCTCAACACCTCTCTCATAGAGGGTACATTCAAACATAGAGGGTATATTCAAAGTATTAAAGAATCGATGCGCAACCGCTACAAGGATCTCTTCCACGCTGATATCAATCAACTATAGATGTAAATATCAAACTGGAATCCCACAGGGATGAGTCTTGGATTCCAGCTCTGCAAAAGACAATTAATACAAGCATATAAATATCTTTTCTCTTATCAATAAAATGTAGACGGAGATCCTCCCTTAGCATCTCAGCAGTGAACCACTATAATACATGCCCACGGTTATGATAAATCCTAGATATACGAACTTGGATGAAATGATAAATATATGAAACCATTTAGAATAGTCAGCATATACCTACACGGGGATACATAACTACACATGTTTATCTCTGGATTAATATAAATATACAAACGTTGCCATTCACACACAATGACAAAAATCTAAGATTTTGTTTTAGCAGTAATAAGCTAAACGAGGATCAGAAGGAATGCTCGATTTCATGCGGTGATAAAATAAACCGAGTCAAAAGCGTAAGACATTCCAATAAATATATATGTGTGTGTAACAATATTGCAACATATATTAATAAATAAAGATCCACAACAATGAGCTCGGCGTTTACTACGGCTACCTGGAAGCATATCGATACAGGAAAAGCAATTCATGACCTAATTGAAAAATTATCTCTGGCCTTCCACGCGATCTCTACAGAGATCTCATCTTTGGCTTAGATACTGGATTCACACTAACATTACAGAGCCTATGATGGCAGCCTTTACAATATACCAAACATTAACTAATTAAGAACAAACAACAATAAACAATCAACTTAGATCTATGTTGAATCTGGGAGTTTCAGTAGTTTGAATACATACAAAATTTTAGTAACAATAAAACTCAACTCCTTCCTAACCAATAAACTCATAGATCTTGCATACTATCGCATATTAACAACTATAAACAATCAGAGTTTCAGTAGTTTGAATACATACAAAATATTAGCAACAATCAAACTCTGCTCCTTCCTAAACCAATAAACTCAGAGATATTCCATACTATCGCAGATAAACAACAATAAACAATCGGACTCTAAGTAGTTTGAATACATAGAAAAATATGCAAAGATATACTATTAAATCCCTCTCTCTCAACAATTATCGCAGAGATGTAACAAAATATCCAGAGACTTCTTCGATCGTAGGGATCCTCTAATGCAGAGATTCTCTCCATCTATTTATGCAGAGGTATCTCTTCCCTGCACATAGCGATCAATCTATCCAAAATTTGTAGAGATCTTAATTTTAACTCAGTGATCTCCCCGTAAGGCAGAACCAATCGCCTATAAATAAAGATATGCAAAGATACTATGTAAAAAAAATACCTGCAGAGATATTACAGAAATTCGGCGATCTCCCACCATATCGCAAAGCCAATTTCCTAAAAACAAAAAATATGCAGAGATATACTATAAAACAATACTTGCAGAGATATTTAAATGAAACTCAATGATTTATATATCCATCCATCGCAATGATCAAATCAACGCAAGATCCAAACAACGCAGAGATCCAGTCTATATCTGGTTTCTCTCTCTCGCCTGCCCTAGCATCCCCTTGCTCTCCTCCTATCTATATAATACTCCATATATATAATAAATAACTATGCCGAGATGTCTATAAACAATCCCAAAGATAGCTAACCGTACCCCCTCTATCTGGGAGTGGTAGAACTCGGAAATTTGACAAATGGTATATTATAAGGTGACAAGTGGTAACCCGGCTCCCTTTGCCAGCCACCTACTTAAATAACAACTCTCGGATTTCACTGGCTATGTTTCCCAAAGAATGAGATGTCCAGTAGTCTATGACGGGGCACTAATTCACACAAAGAGTGGAGTGGCCTTTTTCCCTCCCCCTTTTCGCTACTGAAAATGTACGAGAAAATTTTCCAATTCCCTTTTAAAAATAAACATATTTACATACTAGCGACTCTGTCCTATTAAGATGAGAGTATAAAAACCCATTCGAGATTTATTGGAAACCATTTTGTCTATCCAAAATCTAAGATGATTCGTTTAGGTAAATAATCTCATTCATATATATATATATACATATAGGTGTGTGAGATTTTTCATTTCTATTAATATATGGAATAAATATTTCATATTTATAACGTATATTTTAACTAAATAACTAAACCTTTCTTAAAATAGGAAAATGGTTTATGTTACTACTCCTTTTGTTAATATATTGATATTGATAGCTTGTTTTGTGTCATCAAGACATAATATTATCCTTCAAGAGCCTATACTATATGGAAGGACTTTCCTTCATGTTTGTTTAATGATACTCTTAGGTATTTTCTAAAGGTATTTAAAATAACATTTAGGATAATCCCTTCTATCCAATTAGGCCATTTAGTAAGAGTAAGATCAAATAGCTTTACTCTAACAGATATGTCAATAGGGGAGAAATATTTATCTCATACTTTAACAAGTATATTAATATAACAATTCAAGATGTTAAGCTTCTTTTAGCTTTAGAGGTTTCTCTAACATCCTCTCGTACGGGTAGGATTAATATATATTAATATTTATCTCCAATATATATATATATATTATTATATATGCTTCGCTTTATACTCATAAATGAATATAATAATGTTCATGCAGATATATGTAATAATATTTACCTTACTTGTATATATGTGCATTCACTTATCATGCCATGGAAAATAATGATAAGGATGGAAGTAGTATTATCAATAGTATTAATTATCGGCTTCTTTTAAGAGATAATTGGATTTCTCGAGCACTCTCGTGCCACAATTAAGAAAATCGCTTTATTATAATATTACTTGGGATCACATATTGTTACTTAGCTTTATGCTAATATATATATATAAATATATATATATAGTTCATAGGCCTTTGCTAAAAGTTTGTGGCAAAAAGCTATTGCCATCAACTTACGACAACAACTAAGATAAAGTAAACCATCACTTTGCTTTAAGCGTCTACTGGGACTAATATGACACTCGTCATTTGTTCATGATTTATTAATCATTATGTCTTCCCTAGTGGTCAAGCTTGTTTCCCCTTACTGAATTTTTTTGCTCCATCGTCTTAGTTGTGTTAGGATATTCCTATACTCCATCCTAGTCCTAGCAGCATTTTCATTATTTGCATTTTCAGTCATGCATGCACTTTTAGGGTTTGCATGCATCCCAGTCATCAATCCCAGCACCTAGCCCTCAGTTAGCTAGCCCCGGAAGCTTCCTTCCACTCAGTTTCAGCCCTCCTAGAGCTTAGTGCGCCCTCCTTTCACCAACAGCATGAGAAAGGCGCCCTTCCTTACCTACCATTCAGTTATCTTCAGTTCTCTCCTTGATTTAAGGCTAGACTGACTCTCAACTGACTGGATCACTCCGATGGACCTCCAATGAGACTTGACTACCCATTCTAACTTCAGTTAGCTCCTCATGCGCCCTCCAATGAGCCTTTTTCATTCAGTTAGTTCCAATTACACTCAGTTACACCTACCACACTCAGTTAGACTTAGTTTGAATGATGGTTGACAGTTACTTGAGCATTGATGACTCCACTGATGATGAGATAGATTACTAGTTGTGCTCTGATGACACTCCAGTGATCTTTTGATCACTCCATGAAGGTTAATTCGAATTGCCACTTTAGGCATTCGAATCCTCATGCATTGTACTATTTATTTGTTCATATTGTGATTAATTAATTAGTGTGTGTGAAGTAATTTTGCTTCTATCTGAGTTCTACTGTATTATTATTATGTTGCTCATTATACTGCATTGACCACTCTTCTTCTATTTTCCTGCTTAATCATAATTATTCTCTTGTGAGGTATACATCATCTCTTAGATCTGCTGTGAGAATTTTCACATGGTATCAGAGCATGTTGACAGTATTGTTTATCTCCATTCCTGAGAGTTTTTTGCAAGTTATTATCAAGATTTTGAGTGCAGCAGTTGCAGCAGTTTCTGCATTTTTGCAGCAGTAGCAGTTGCATATATTCTCTATTGTTTTTGCAAGCCTTCTACAGCTTCAATGTATTTAGAAGAAATCTATCCTCTTTCTCCATTCAACCATGATCCTCGTTTTCCATTCAACTATGATGAATGGAAACCACTGATGATAGCACAATTGAAGAAAAATGGTCTCTTTGATCATTGTTTTGAAAGAGTTCGAATCCTATGATGAAGAGAGTGATTGGTTAGATAAAGGTGAAACAGCTTGTGCATCCATGATGTATGCTATGCCTCAATGCATGTTATATGACCTCCCTGATATTTCATCACCAAAAGAGCTATGGGCTCACCTAGATGTAATATTTGGTAGACAGAATGAAGGAATTGGTCCAAACCCCTTCGAGAGCAAGCAAAGTGATGCATTCGCCCTCCTTGATGACCTCATTGATCATGAAACAGTATCAAACACATATCATATTGAAGTTGTTCATAAAGAAGAAGAACTTGCAGATTCTACACTCATGCTCCAAATTTCTTCTCTTTCTGTGCGAGCTCACACTCTAGATATTGCAGAAGGTCCTAAATCGTCTCTTGCACCAAAGCTTGTTGGTCTGCATCATGATCTATTGAATGTTTCAGATTTCAAATCAGATATTGGATGTAATGCATCCGCTCTCCTCAAGAAATCACCTCTTATTTACTACTATATGATCATTATTCCATGCTTTCGAAAAGTTATTGAAGAATATGGGCATTGCCATCCACTTGGGATAATTTCGCATGCATCTACTAGTTTTGATCTCACCTCTAATGGTTCAAAGGAGATCTCAAGAAACCATGATTCAAGCCTTGGATTTGATTTGGATTCCAAGCAATCACCTCTCATTTACTACTGTAAGGTCATTCTTTCATGCTCTCAGAATTTTATTGAAGATAATGGCCATTGCCATTCGCTTGGGAAAATTTCTCATGCACTTACTGGTTTAGATCTCACCTCAAATGGTTCAAAGGAGATCTTAAGCAACCATGATTCAAGTCTTGGATCTGATTTGGATTCCAAGCAATTACTGATATTTGATGGTTCTTTTTGGCATAATCTTACCTATGATGATTCGAAGGAGAAGACAAAAGACTATCTACATATTCATGGTTTTGATCCTACCTCATCTGATTCGAATCATAGGTTCAAGGATCATCCTCATACTTTTGGATTTGTTCTCATCACATTCGATCTAAAGAGAAAGTACAAGCACATGCTTTCTGAGCATGATCCACTTCTTCCCAAGAAGGAGATACCTCCAGACATATGAGCAAGCATCACACCTGCTTAAGTTTGGAGCATTTATTTTTGTGTGTGCCTTACAGTTTGTTTTGAGGGGGGGTATTTTTCCCACAAGGTTTTCCCCATTTCCTTGGTTTATTGACTGTTATTATTCATTTTATTGGGTGGCCTTTGGTCTTAGTTACTAGGGCCTAGGATGGATTAAGGGGGGGTGTTAGGATATTCCTATACTCCATCCTAGTCCTAGCATCATTTTCATTATTTGCATTTTCAGTCATGCGTGCACTTTTAGGGTTTGCATGCATTATTTAGGGTTTGCATGCATTTGAATGCATCCCATTCATCAATCCCGACACCTAGCCCTCAGTTATCCAGCCCTCGGAGCTTCCTTCCACTCAGTTTCATCCATCCTAGAGTTTAGTGCACTCTCCTTTCACCTACTGCATGAGAAAGGCACCCTTCCTTACATATCATTCAATTATCTTCAGTTATCTTCAATTCTCTCCTTGATTTAAGGCTAGACTAACTCTCAACTGATTGTATTACTCCGATGGACCTCTAGTGAGATTTGACTGCCCATTATGACTTCAGTTAGCTCCTCATGCGCCCTCCATTGAGCCTCCTTCATTCAGTTAGTTCCAGTTACACTCACTTGTACACCTACCATACTCAGTTAGCCTCAGTTTGACTGATGGTTGATAGTTACTTGAGCATTGATGACTCCACTGATGATGAGATAGACTACTAGTTGTGCTCTGATGACACTACAATGATCTTTTGATCACTCCATAAATGCTAATTCGAATTGCTACCTTAGGCATTCGAATACTCATGCATTGTACTATTTATTTGTCCATATTGTGATTAATTAATTAGTGTGTGTGAAGTATTTTTTCTTCTATCCGAGTTCTACTGTACTATTATTCTGTTGCTCATTATACTGCATTGACCACTCTTCTTCTATTTTCCTGCTTAATCATAATTATTCTCTTGTGAGGTATACATCATCTCTTAGATCTGCTGTGAGGATTTTCACAAGTTGCGACATAGCTTTTATTATCCTAAGTATATAATAACATTTATGACCTAGGAAATAAAATAACAATACTTTCAAAGTCCACCAGTGGGGCCTTGGCCTTGAGC
Source organism: Larix kaempferi (assembly GCA_027924585.1). Lineage (NCBI taxonomy): Eukaryota > Viridiplantae > Streptophyta > Pinopsida > Pinales > Pinaceae > Larix > Larix kaempferi. Next base: position 16,617,875 of record BSBM01000519.1, read on the forward strand.
TCCTCACCAAGGCCATATACATAGTTACAATGTACATTTATAAAAATTACTAAGGCTTAGAGGAGGGATGTTACATAAATGAACAAGTAGTGTCCAACTGAGTTTGCTCGAGGGTGAGCGACAATTTTGTGTTGGGGTCCTGTTGGCACGAGTCCAGAGCGCACATGTAAGGAACCCCCAACTGGAGAAACTGTCATCAACATGAACAAAGGACCAGTCGCAAAGCATAAAAAGAGCCTATATATGCAGAAGTACTTGGTTAAATGGGTCATTCGAACCATTTTGCAATGGCCAAGTAAGCCTATAAATAGAAGTACAATTGTAATCCTAAGGCATCGAATTGCATCTTATGATATGATAATTGTTAATAGATTGATAGTATGATGTCCTGATTCTAATGCAAATCTCTGGATAATGTTGCGAATGAGAGTGAGGTAGTGCATGTCTTCTCACAAGTGCAGAAACTTGGTTCTTGCAGCCCCCCTTAGCAATCTCGGGTGAGAATTCACTCGCTTTGCGGGTGTTACTGGGAAGGGAAAAACCTTTTTGGGTCAATTTTTAAGGATGTCTGGTCAATCTTTGTTGAGAGCAGTGCAAAGTGAACCCGTGTCAGCAGGACCGTGTCAACAAAATTGAGAGAGACATTTCATGTTATGTACTAATGCTTGTAAGAAAGTACTTGAAGGAGTTATTATGCAAGATAACCATGTTATATGTTGTGAGTCTAAAAATTTAAAATAACATAAAAATAATTATGCAACTCATGACTTATATCTTGCTTCCATAGTGCATGCTTTAAAGATGTTGAGACCTTATTTCATGGGTAGAAAGCTTGAGCTTATAATGACCATTGCGGTGTGAAATAATTGTTTGAGAAACCATCCATGAATTCAAGGAAATCTAGATGGATGAAGTTCTTATGCGAGTTTTATTTTGGGATCAACCAAATAAAGGGAAAATAAAACAAAGGGGCTAATGCACTCAGTAGGAAAATGCATGTAAGGCATGTGGAATCCATGAGTGAATTTGAAAATAAAATTCAAGGTAGAGGATTGTTGACTCCCTTGTTGAGGATGAACATTATGTGACAAATTATAGAAGCGTAATGTTGAAAATAGGTGTGAAGGTTACCATTTGGAAGAAATGGGATTCTTTTTTGTAGGGGAAAGCTATACATTCATGATGTTGGGAATTTGAGGAATATTGTTATGGATGGAATCCATACGATGCCATATTCTAGTCATCTATGATACCAAAAGACTCTTTCTTGAGCAAGGAATAAATATTATTGTCCAAGCATGCAGAATGAAATATTACTAGAAAAAGGTTTAGCATCAACACCCAACATGCTTATTGCAACCATCAACAATTCTAGAATGGAAGTGGAAAGTGGTAACCAAGGTTTCCATTTACTTCGAGGAATTATGATTCCATCATGGTTTTGGTGTACATCTATCTAAGGGAACACATTATGTACTATTCAAATCTACTCATAATGAGGATGAAGTAGTAGGAATAATCACGAGGGAGATATTCAGATTGCATGGACTACCAAAGGTAACTATATCCAATAGAGAAACAAAGTTTACATCAATATTCGGGAAGGTTCTCTTTGTTGATTTGGGTACATAGTTGAATTTTAGTACCATCTAACATCCATAAACAAATGTGTATACTAAAAGAGTTGCCTGGAAATTTTATTAGTTAAATTGTCAAAATTGAAGTATCAACCAGGGAGATCATAATTTTGTGAGACGCCAGTAAAATATATGTAGGAGTAGGAAACTATTATAAGCTTAATCAAACTGAAAATAAAACTCACTTAAATGCATGAATAATAAGTTAGAATATCTTATTCCATAGGTCCAAGCTCTATATATTCTTAGCTATCTATTGTACTCACAGGGTAAACCAACCTTCAAATCACCAATACATACCACACTCAACGAATCACACTTGCATAAATGGATATGCATAAATGAAAGAATACATAGCTCAATTTGGTCACAATACTTATAATTCAATCATTATCCAGACTCATTTTATCAACAAGCAAGAGCATAAACTAGTTTTGTGATTACGATGGAAACTCAACATTTAATGCCTAACTCTATAGCGAAACCACACTTGCAAGAATTGTAATAGAATAAAGAAATAAATGTGAAATGAACTACTAATGAAATAACATTGGACAACAACAGAAAACTATTTGGGTAGAATATACTAGAGAGAGGGGTACCTAGCTCTCTTGGCATACACTTCCAAGAAAGACTATGGCGAGAAGCTTTCAGGATGCAACAACAAGGCCTTTATTCCAACATCCAAGAGATTACAATCAATTGCAATGATCAAAACTCTTACTCTTTAATATTCTAACGTCTTCTCTAATCTCTAAATTGATATCTCAATGATGGGCTCTCATATTTATACAGGTAGCTCAAAGGAAAAGAGGTTACATGAAGATAAGATAAGATCCTAAGTAACTCGATCACATAACCAACAAATCGTGAATCCTAAACATGTGGATCTCATCATCATCAAATCATGAATTTGGTCTAATTTTGTTTGAAGAGGTTATTGACATCATAATACATGAGATCCATGTTTCCAAATTCATGGAGAGGATCCAAAAATTGGTCAACCCATTTGATTAGAGAAATTGCAGGATTATTACCGAAACTACAGATTCTTGTAATAACTATTGAACTTTACAAGTGACCTACTTATACTCTATATGTAATTTAGGAACCATGGTTTCTACCCTAAGTAATAACCATAACATGGAAAATTAATCATTTTAGTGAAGACATGTCACATGAAGCTCATATAGGGTATAAATACCCAATTTTGAGAATATGAGTGATGAAAGGAATGAGAATGGAAGTGTAGAGTGAGTGAAAAATGGATAAATGTGATTGTCAAATGTGTCATTTCTAAGGCCCAACATCTTCCCCACACTCAAATCATTGCATATCCTCATGCAACAAAGATATATAGGAAGTAGTTTCTAGGTATAATATATGATATTCAATCTCTCTGCATGATATGATTTTTTTTTCCTAGGCAAAGAAAGGATGGACAAGTTTTGAGTCTACATTCTAGTTAAATCAGATTGCAAAAATGAGGGTTTCTTGTTTTTGGTGATATACTTCATATGAAAAGCAAGGAATATTAGGATGATATTTTATTACTGAATCCGGTAGCCACTTGGGTGATGTAATAAACAATATATATAATATTAAATAAGAAATAAACATATTAAGATATAAATAATAAATAATCATTAATTATTCTAAAGGACACATTACTTTGTGAATGGTCACCATAAGTGTCTTTAGGATTTCTATATGTATGGCACTATCATGGCATTGTAATCATCTTATCTCATAATTTATACTCTCATTCAATTATTATGTTATCCAGATGGATTTCTTTATAATATTCCAAATATTTTGGATGTGTGTAGTTTGAATTGGATTGGTTCACTACATTTGGTATATTCAAAATCCTATACTCCACCACTACAAAAAATATTATAATAATATCATTATTGTTATTAATTATATTTTTATAATATTTTTAATTTTTTCAAAAAACTATTAGAACTATACACACATATATATAGTGTTTATAATGATAATTATTATTTTAATTATTTCTTTTGAAATAATAATTGTGTTGGGAAAAAGGGGGAAAGGAAGACTTAAGCTATTTACATAAGGCCAGCATTGGGGGTTCCTTGCACTTTTTGGGTCCATTTATTGTCAAAGAAAATAATAGAAGTTGAAGTGGTGAACCATGGAGCCTAGATCACAATTACAAATAAAAAAATAGAAAATGAACTAGTGTGCTATTAAAAGGACAATAGAAACTTACGAATTGTGATTGAATTACAAAAAAATGAAATGGAATTCAAAGAAAAGGCTATGTTTAACCAAACAAATTTTAATGAAGATTTGTTCACACAAATTAATGAATTAAAGGATGAAAAGCAACTCAATAAAAAATCACAAAATCAATATATCTAGAGGAAATTTGACAGGAGAATAGTAGAAGGAGAAATAATAAATTTGAATAAATTCTTTATCGAGAAAGATAAATTAATTATGCAATCACAAAATAAATTAGAATCTCGATATTCAAATTTGTACCAACTTCAATAACAAATTAAAGATCTACAATGTTGACATAGTCCTGTCAATAGGGGTTCACTGCTGTCAACAAACATCGACCAAAAACCATTAAACATTGGCCCAGGAATGTTTCACCCTTCCTAGCAACTCCTGCAAAGCGAGTGAAGTCTAACCCGAGATGCTTAAGGGGGGTTGTAGGAACCAATTTTCCACAGTTGTGAGAATACATCCACTACCTCATTCTCATTCACAACATAAACCATAGATTTGTATTCGCATCAGGACATCACACTATCAACCTCTTAACCATTACCGTTATCCGCAATAACTACATTACCATCTCTTAATTAACTAATTAATCATATTATCAAATCATGTTCAAGGAATATGCGGTACATAACATAACTATGAAAACATCTACTGCGATTTCAATGAAACATCAAACACTGTGAAAGAAAAAGAGAGATATATATATATCAAACGTTCCCAGTATTTATCACACATTGCAAAACTATTCCAAACTCAGAACAGTTGTTGCCATCAAACAGATGAAAACTGGATAAATGCTTCCATAGATTGATCCAAAATATTAAAACATAAATAGATGCAAAGATGATCATATCATATCATAAGATGCGATTTGATTCCTTAGGATTACAATCATACTTCTATTTATAGGCTGACTTGGCCATTACAAAATGGTCCAAATGACCCATTTAACTAACTACTTCTGCATTTATCGACTCTTTTTATGCTTTGTGACTGGTCCTTTGTTCATTTCCATGACCCTTTCATTGCTTGGGGGTTCCACACATGTGCGCTCTGGACCCATGCCAACAGGCCACCAACACAAAATTATGGTTCTCCCTTGAGCCACCTCAACTAGAAACTATTGGTGCATTTACCTGTTACTTGAACTCGTTGTATGCTTCCTTGATTCGGTCGACAGCTTCCTTGGTCATAGCTTTAATCATTGTGACTTCTTCATACTCCTCCTCATTTTGTGAGCCACTATTTCTAGCACCCATGGTGGATGAGGTATGCAAAATCCAACAGCTCCAGTTCTGGCAATAGAACCATTTGTTGATACAGTCCTATCGGTAAGGGTTCACTTTGCACTACTATCAACAATCATCGACCATACACCCTTAAACATTAGCCCAGAAGGGTTTTACCCTTCTTAGAAACACCTGCAGAGCGAGTGAAGTCTCACCCGAGCTGTCTAAGGGGGGCTGCAAGAACCAAGTTTCCGCAGTTGTGCCAAGACATGCACTACCTCACTCTCATTCGCAACATAAGCTAGATATTTTCATTTGCATTAGGACATCATACTATCAACCTATTAACCATTATCCTTATTCGCATTAACTGCATTACCATCTCGTAATTAACGAATTAAACAAATTATCAAATCATTTTCAAGGAATCTGCGTTACATAACATAAATGCGAAAACAACTATTATGATTTCAATGAAACATCAAACACTATGAAAGACAAAGACAAAGAGATATATATCAACCATTCCCAGTAATTATCACACATCTCAGAACTATTCCAAAATCAGAGTTATTGCTGTGATCAAACAGACCAAAACTGGATAAATGCTTCCATAGATCGATCCAAAAGTTTAAAACACAGATAGATGCAAATATGATCATATCATATCATAAGATGCTATTCGATTCCTTAGGCTTACAATCATACTTCTATTTATAAGCTCACTTGGTCATTACAAAATGGCCTGAATGACCCATTTAACCAACTACTTCTGCATATATCAGCTCTTTTTATGCTTTGAGACCATTCCTTTGTTCATGTCGATGACTCTTTCGCTGCTTGGGGGTTCCTCACTTGTGCACTCTAGACCCGTGCCAACATACAACAACAAAACAATGACCTTAAAAATGCTCACAAATTAGAGACTGCAAAGATCAATAAAACAATATCAAACAAAAATGATGAGATATTCAGGTTTGAGAAATCATAATAATATTATAGTCACAAAAATCAGGAAGTTAAATAATATTCGGAAGATGGAACAAGCTAATGAAGATATCAAAGGGAAATTGTTAGGAAAGGAACAAAATAGTTTCCACCTTAGAAATACTAATCAATATCTGATGGAACAAGTTAACAAGTTAAACAATGATGAGAATTTGCAAGAACAAATATTCAAGAAGCTTAGGAATGATAATAAGTTGTTGAGAAACAAGTTAGATAAAATATAGAAAGAGGAATCAAAACCATCAGGCATAAAATTTCAGGTTGTGGAAAAACAAACGAGTATTGATCCAATCCACATCACAGTTCAAAAAGATGCCAATTCAATTGAAGAAAAAACATATAAAGATATTGAATTAAAAACGATGCAAACTCCAAGCATACACACTAGTTGAATTTCATCATGTCACCAAACAACAAGTTGAGAAGAAAATCATATACTGAAATTGAACCAAGAAGACACTAAAATCATGATAAGGGAAAATAATGTTATACAAACTTCTTATCAAACTCCAAATCATAAAATCATATATCTTAAACAATCAGAGTATCAATAACCCTTAGGTTGGGAACAAATACAAAAAATGTTGATACCAACACAAATAAATCCCATGATAATAGTTCATCATGGATGCGCAACATTCTGAAAAGAATTGAATTATGATGCACTAATATTTTTATTTTTTGAAAATTTTGCTTAGCACTCAGATGTTCATATCGTCCACTACAGAAGAACATAGAATGATGCAATGACATTACAAGAAAAAACATAAAGATTATTCATCAATATGTTGTGATGGAAAATCATTTCTAAAGAGGAACGAAATGTAATAAAAAAATATTTAAAAAAAATTAACATATAAACAATAATTAATTATTAATTATTCTAAGGGACACTTTTCTTAGTGAATGGTCACCATAAGTTCCTTTAGGATTTCTATATGTATGACACAATCATGGAATTGTAATCATCTTCTCTAATAATTTATATTCCTTGTCAATTTTTAGGTTATCTAGGTGGATTTATTTATAATATTATGAATATTTTGGATGTGTGTACTCTGAACTAGATTGGCTCACTAGATAGGTGATGTAAGTCATGATTAATGAGCACAGATCTATTTTACAGTTGGCTTCTTCAAATTTATTAATGCCACAAGGGAATGAATCATGATAGGATGGAAAGAATGGAACAAGGAAATTGGAGGGAATGGGAAGGGAATAAGAAAATAGTCTATGAAGGGATGAGGGACATAAAAAAGATTCAAGGGTTTAGTATGTGAAAAATACCAAGTTAGATGACTACCTAAAAATAGAAATTGTTTACATAAATTTACCACTTCTAGTGCATGATGAACTCTAAATTTTCTAAACATTGGTTCTTTTGATGTATGTTGATCTAAGAGGAAAAACATTTAGCTGAAATCTAACTCGTGTGATGTGTGATGACAAGTGTTGAACTTTGGCTCCATGAAATGGAGAGATGGTTGATTTAGTTTCCTCTTATTATTGATGTTGAAACTAGATGCATTACTGATATGGAATTGGAATATGGCTGCATAAGATGAAGGTTGTTTGAACTATGAAGATGGTCTGCTAATGGTGATGATCACTAGATACTTGAATACTTGGGCCAAAAGTGTATGCTGAATATTTTGACTACTTATTGCTTCTCTAAGTATTATGGTAATCCCAAATCTTCCACCCTATGATCTCACATGTACTCTTTTATTGTTTCTTGAATATTACTATTGTCTCTATATATTTCCCATCCAAAAAAAATCACAACCACTATTTGTTTCCCAATAAAGTGCAACAAATCACTACGTTTTCTGAGACTTTAATGGGAGAATGGAAATCTATGTGATGAGGTATGAGTATGAATTAATAACATAAAACAATATTGATGACATCCCACACAAAATCCATATCACTGAATTTTCTTGGAGAAGGTTTCCATATGCAGCGCAATGAGGTGCTACTAGAATTCTGCAAATTAATAGGTACAAGAATTCCCATAATCTACCGGAATAGAAATGTATTCCTAAAACTCATACCTATAAATTTCTCATTATGCATCTTCCAAGAACTCCACTCAACCTATACACAAATTTTTGCATCGGGAAAAAAACCCATGTCTTGGAATCTCTTAGTTCGACTTCAGTTTTTTACAAATGACATGGAGAAAGTGCCCCAGAGGCAGGATGCTACAATAATTTCAGTAAAGACCATAAGTTGGAGTTCCAATTGTATATTTCCCTCTGTAAATAATCTTGTATGGATTAAGCAAGTATACTCTTAACTCCTACTATTAGTGCTCTAATTTCATTGATGTCTTCCTTGCTGCACTTCATTTAGAATCTATGACCTTAATTAGTATTTGTGAAAAGAAATTTAATATTGTAAACACTGATGAGAGGAATTGATGCTCATAAAATATACTATTGATGTTTAATTCCATGGCGTGTTGTTTCAATAATTTGAGCTTGAAGAGATATATCCTTCTCTCCCACACTCAAGACCTTTCCTTTCTTCATCCATGTTTCGTAGGGGGATAAATAATCTACATGAAGACTTATGGAGGTGGTTTTCAATAGTGAAACTGAGAGGAAACTTCAAAATTATTCCCAAGCTCAGAGCCCTGAACTATAATAAGATGGTAAGGGGATAAAATTACTCCATGTTGAATGTCTTCTATATTTCAAATAGTTACCAATGCCAATTGCAGATTCAAATAATAAATTTCACAAGACTAAAGGCACAATTTGAATCATAGATCATAAAGATCTAAACCAAAACTGCATGGGATCCAAATTTTGCAGATATAGCATAATTCAATGACAAGATGTCATATATTACTGAGATTTCAATAACTTACACCTTGCACTAGATCATGGAATGGGGAGTTCGATGTGCTACTGTAAATTTGACTGCTAGATCAAATTCTCAAACCGAAATGAAAAGATTCTTGGATTGTTGAGGAGAAATTCACCATAGAATTCGATGGCATATCACTGGCATATTTGTCAAATTGTTAAATTGATTCATTAAGTAATAATTGTATTATTTCTCATTTGATTCAAATACCAACAGACTTGGAAAAGGTATAGATAGTGGGGAGGCTCAAATTCACATGGGAGAGATCATTGAGATCAAATATCTTATCAAATATGTGAGGATAATTCTTTAATCACCATATAGTTGATATGTTTATTGGATAGAGGCATCAATTTTCATCGGCATCTTCTTCAATATGTAGCACAATGACTTCTCTTCAGCACATGGAAGTAATCAACAACGAAAGGATTCAACAATAGTGGTAGCTTAAACTTTCTATGTGCTCCATTTGCATGAAGTGTACAATATTCCAAAGAATGTTGTCGATCCTATTTCCATGTATCTCCAACTAGCAAATTCCAAACAAGGAAAGAGGGGAAATGTGGTTGGTGAAAACAGATTGAAAACTTACATTACATGGAGATATCACTTGAAACCTCCAAGGTTTCATAACTAAAATAATGAAATCAATATTCAACGCTTGATTTCTTTTAGCATTGAAAAAAATTCGACCATGGAATCCCAAATGTGATGATGATGCTTCAGTAGAAAAAATAGGAGATCAACCATCATGAAGAAATTCTTGACAAAACTTATATCCACAAATTCTTCCTTAGTTCACAAGAATAGTTGAATCAATGAGAAAAATGTAGGATCATAGCTTATGGGACTTATGGTAATAACATGAACTCCAGTTCTAGTAATAAATATTCTCTATAGTTTTGGTAATAGAGTCTTTCACTTCTCGTAGTAAAGTCCTACACTTAAAGTAGTAACAAAGTCTACACTTCCAGTAATAATTTCCTCTGCAGTTCTAGTAGTTAATCATTCCCCTGCCGTTTTGGTCACTGAGAAGAATCCCATAGTAATTATGTTACTATTGCAACCCATGTACATTGTGCAAAATACACCTCCTTTATCCAACCTCAACAATTGTTCACATGCTCTCGACTATTTTATTGGTATAGATATCATTGTGAGACGATATACAACTTTCATGAATGCAACATGAAATTGATATTCATCCCCTTCCGACATTGATTTCAAACATGATCATCCATTCCACTCTTTAAAGTATTCCCATTTATAGCTACCTATACCTTCTTTTAATCTATGTAAATTCTACCATGGTTGTTGAGGAAGGAAATATAGGGAACAATTTGAACATGTATGCATCAGATAGGAGCTCATATATAAATAAAAAATCTAATCTTCACAATGGAACAATCAACAAAAAATTATCAAAATTGATCTTATTATACCCCATGAATAGAGGCACATGCTTTATGATCTAGCTGAGCAAGGAGCCACAACATAGATATGAGAATGTTTATCTTTAATAGTGTATACCATCAAACTATGAAAGAAAATCTACTCGCAATTCTATTAGATGTCTCCAGTTTCACTAACTACATGTAGTTATGGTAACTTCTTGTAGTTCTACTAATAGATTGATCTTTTCCTCCATTTTTCTTTGCAGGAGGTGTATGTTGTTGGTACTAATCAATTACAATGTTGTTGGACTAAATATTTGATTGGATGTATTTATTTGGAGGATGAATAGGTTGATTGAAGGGGATCTAAGTTGCAAGAACTATCATAAAGATTTCTGGAAATGACCCCTTCTTCTTACTAAAATATACTACTAATCTATGATTAGAGTTGAGCCAACCTTTCTTTGAATTTTTATTAACTACCCTACCATACCTAAGAAAACAGAATACCTCTTAATATCAAGTGTATGATTACTTCTAACGGATCCATGTGTGCAACATGATTACAATTAAACTCATATTCAAATTCAAAAGAGAACATTTCATATGTACTAGAATATGGGGAACCAACAGATTTTCTTGATTTGGTTTCAAGAGAGGATGAACAATGAAGTGGTGTCGCGGCCTGATGACTATATGTAATAATGCTTCAACATAATAATTATTCCCTCTGTTATCTTCTTCAATGGCACTTTTTTTCATGTCCTCCTTTATTATACCTTGTGGATCTTCAAATATTTGGCACATGCACATAGAATCTAAGCACAAACATGAAAGAAACTCTTCAATATCAAGTTCCAATACTTGCTCTCCATTGAATGTTGTCCATGGATATTTGGTCTCCTATTCATATATTAAAGGAGAATCATGGAAATATTCTAGATATGCTTGCAACTCATGGAACTTTTTCTCCTCTATTCCTTCCTGATATGTAGATATGATCTTTATGGTTGTCAAAATCTGCTCCTCCTAAGATGCACATACTTTTTTTCTACTACTAGGATTTGAGAGATCTATTGGAGTAACATCTCACTTCACCCAACATATCTTGAGCATCATTGAAGGATTCCTACTAGGTGATAATCATTGTCTTGCACATGGATTAGTTTAGAGGGGGCCTCTCTTTTGAAATAAGAATTAAAACTTCTAAATAAAACATATTTCAAAGCAAAGCATGTATTCGGGTGCTTCATGCTACTAATACCTTGTTGTCACCAGGTTATCGATTGATATATATATATCCCCTTTCCATGCATCAATATGAAAAGGAGGCACACTGAACCAACATGACAAGGACTAAGAGAAAACCACTAAAGTGGATGTGTTGGGATATTACACCATAGAGATTCTGTAGTGAGGTCGTCTTTGTGTCTTATTGTTTCTCCTCCTTGGACTCTAAAATGTTGGTGCAACCAAATTACTTATTCCTAATCCCTTAGTATCTCCTTAGAAACAACATAAAAGATGTTGCGAAATTTAATTGATTAAATTGTAAACATTGAATTATCAACCAAGGAGCTCGTAAGCTTGTGATATGTCGGCAAAATATATGTAGGAGTAGGAAACTACTGTAACATTAATCAAATTGAAAATAAAACCGGCTTAAAGGAATGAGTGAAAAATAAAAGTATCTTATGTTATATGTTCGAGCTCTATACCTTCTCAACTATCTTTTGTATTGATGGGGCTAACAAACATTCATTTCCTTAATACACACCACACTCGACCGATCACACTTGCATAAATGGAATTGCAAAAATGAAAGGCTACATAACTCAATTTGGTCACTGGACTTATACTTCAATCATTTACCACATTCTTTTGGTAAAAATAACAAGAATGAACTGGTTTTTTTATTATGATGGAAACTCAGCCTTCGATGCCTAACTCTATAGGGAAACCACACTTGCAAGAATTGGAAGAGCATAAATAAATAATCATGAAATGAACAACTACTGAAATAACATCATACAACAAAATGAAACTAGTTGGGAAGCATATAGTAGAGAGAGGGGGCCCTATGTTAGGATAATATATACTCCAACCTTGTCCACCATAGTGTTATTAGCCTTTTCCTAGTACTGGATGATGTCATTATCCCCCCAGTGGTGTCCAGGTGTCATATAGAACCCATTTTCCACTGGATGCGCCCTACATGGATGATTTTAGGCCATCCAGAGTCAAATCCCAACATTTTAGGAGCTATGTCAGTGATCTAGTTCAGTCCATCTGAGTCCATGACTCTAATGGAGGGTTTATGCTATGATTGCCAATGATAGTTATCTAATGTGCCCTCTCTATCCTGTTTGCATGAGATTTTTCATGAACAACTCATTTAAATGCACCCTTATTTATAAGTTAACTGACAGTAGCTTCAGTTCACTGACAATCAGTTGAGTTTGGTTGAGTTAGGAACTTCTAGAGCACTGTAGTGGTGATATTTCCTAGGCTAGACTGACATGGATTCGAATTATCCATTAGTATTTGAATACTCTCCATCATAACATATATTTTGACTGTACTGATTAATAGAATATGACACACTTTTCTGTGTACATCTAAGTTTCAATGCATGTTTAATTTACTGCTCAATTCACTGCAATTTTCACTGTAATTTTTTCCTCCTTGTTAATCCTATTACTGTGAGGTATTCTTGGGCTCTATGATATGTTTTGTTCCATAATTTCACATGGTATCAGAGCCCAGCAGGGATGGTTTATCTGCAATTTGAGATTTTATGGAATATTTTGAGAAGTTTTCAGTGCAACAGTAGCATCAATTTCAATTTGCGTTTGATCCAATAGCTAGAGATGGAGAATTTCAATGCTCCTTTGTCTCCAAGAATCCTGAAACCCTTCAATTATCTTGATTGGAGGTCTGATATGCAGATGGTATTGCACAAAAAGATTCTGTAGAGGGTCACAATGGGAAAGGAGGTCGAACCTCATGAATTTGTTGAGAAGGAAAAGTATCTGAACATATTGGATGAAGTTTTTTTTATGTCTATTCACATCTCTAGAGATTTGATCTTCCACCTTGATGGATTGAAAAGACCAGGAGATATTTGGTTGAAGCTTGAGTCTCTCTTTGGAAAGCAAGATGATTTGAGAGGACACATTTTGGAGAATGAATTAATTTCTCTTCAACCCAACAGCTTCAAAACCATACAATAGTTCTTTTCTAAATTCAAGTCCTTGGTTATGCAGTGCAAACAATGTGACATTGAGAATAAGGATGAGTAGTTGGTGCTATCCATCCTAAGTAATATTGGTCCTGAGTTTTCAATATTTGTATCTACCTTCCATTTAGGGATATTTTGATTTCCCAATTGGAAAATTCCTTCTTTAGATGCATTCACTGTAATCCTCATCCAAGAAAAAGACAATTTGATTCGGATGGCCGCCTTTCCATCCTCCAAAAATAAAGCTCTTATGGAAGTGGAGTGAAAAAGTGTTAATGCTAAAGGAAAGAATAAGGGAAGGGAAAAGAAGCAATTTGAATCCAAACCACCTAAGAATCCTAATCCATCAGAAGCAGCCTACAACTCCAAGAAGGATAAGCAAAATAGGTTTGGTAATACCAAGTGTACCTATTGCAACAAAGGAAACCATCTAGAGAGATATTGCATGAAGAAGAAGATAAATCAAATGAAAAAGATTATGGAACAACACAACATTTCCCTTCCAGAAGGTGTAAGGGAGACTGATTCTAGAAGTGAGACAAATGATCATGAGAGATGCCATGCACGAAAGGATGGATTCTTACAATCACAATCCTTTTTCATAGATTTTGGATCCACCAACCACATGGTTTTCTCCAAAGAATCATTTTCTTCTATAGATCTCAATGATGGTCCTAGTATTCACATGGGAGATAATTCAAAGATATCTCCTAAAGGGAAGGGAGCAATAAAATTGGAGCATGGAAATTTCAATTTTTTTATGTATGTTCCTTCTTTCACAACAAACTTGTAATCTATTTATTAAATGACACACACAAGTTCATCGAAGAAAGTTGTTTTTTGACCTGACACAGTAGATATTGCGAAGATGTCTTCTGGGAAGCTAATAGTGAAAGTTGTTGCAAACCATGCCTCAAAGGAATATGAATTATCTCATTTTTTCCATACTCTCTTCCTACTCCATTTTCATTTGATGAAGATCAGAATGATTTCTCTTCTGATGATCCAATTTCAGATTTTGAAGATGAGGAAAAGGATCTTGATGTTGACTATGAAGTTCCAGAGGATCCATATCTATATCCAACACCTACTCCCAATCCATGAACAATGACGGTATGGGATCAAAAATTCCTTGAAGCTTCTAGGAACATAGCTGGGGATCCATCTAACCATAGAAGAACCAAATCTCAGTATCGAGGTGCAAACCTTGCACTATATCATACATATCCACTTCTCTTAGAGAGGTGCTACATGATGGTGGGGTCTGATCCACAATCCTGTAAAGAGACTTGGCATTATGGAAATTCAACCAAGTACAAAGCTCAGTTGGTTGAAAAAGGGTACTCAAAGGTTAATGGTTTGGACTACAATGAGTCATTCACCCTAGTAACACAAATGGATTCTGAAATACTTCTTTCGGAAAATGTAGCTTTCAAACAGTGGGAGGTACATCAAAGGAGAAAATCCAGATCCAGATCCAACACCTGCATTACTATCCTACATAAGAGAAGGTTTCCTACATTTTTACAAATTCTTTCACTCAAAAGAGATTTTCCTTCTTTGTTTGGTGTGAAGGTTGTTTGAGTTTCCTGTTGTTCATTTTTTAGGGGGGGTATTTTTCACATGAGGTTTTTCCCCATTTCCTTAGTTTCATGAACATATTATTTTTATTATTATTTTGTTTGTATGGGTTACCTTTGGTCTCATTAACTAGGGATTATGATTGTCTAATTTTGGATTAAGGGGGGTGTTAGGATAATTAATACTCCAACCTTGTAGACATTAGTGTTATTATCCTTTTCCTAGTACTAGATTATGTCATTATCTCCCTAGTGGTGTGCATATGTCATATAGAGCCCATTTACCACTTGAGGTGACTTGCATGCACGATTTTAGGCCATCGAGATTCAGTTCCCTACATTTTAGCAGCTAACTTAGTCGTCTAGTTTAGTCCACCCGAGTCCATGACTCTAGTGGGGTATTTATGCTCTAATTGCCACTGATTTTGATCTAGTGCGCCCTCTCTATCCTGTTTGCATGATATTTTTCATGAACAACTCATTTATGCACCCTTCTTGGTCAATTAACTGACAATAGCTTTAGTTCACTAACAATCAGTTGAGTTTGGAACTTATCGAGAACTATAGTGGTGATATTTCTTAGGCTAGAATGACATGGATTCGAATTCTCCCTTGGTATTTGAATTATCTCCATTGTAACATGCCTTTTGACTATAACGCCAATTTCATTAACTTTGGACAAATTAGGCAAATTTTGGACTAAGAAAGTGTGAATTTAGACTTTGAAAGTGTCAATATCAACCTTTCTAAAGTGCAAAAATGGATTCTGAAAGTGGAAATATTGGATTTGGAAAGCATGTTTTTCTATTCGAATAGTGTGTTTTTTGACTACTTATGAACCTTAAAATTGCAATTTTTTGTTATAAAACTATGAATTTCAATTCAAAAAGTGTGAATTTCAAATAAAAAAATGCAAATTTTGATTTGAAAAGTGTGAATTTTAAATAAAAATGCAATTTTTTAATTGAAATGTGTGAATTTTAAAATAAAAAAATGCAAATTTTGATTTGAAAAGTGTGAATTTATAATAAAAAAATGCAATTTCTGATTTGAAAAGTGTGAATTTCAAATAAAAAAATGTAATTTTTTATTTGAGAATTGCAATTTTCATTTGTAAATGTTCAAAATTTTAAGGCAAAAAGTTAAATGTCTGAAATATTCAGTCAATCAGCTAAGGTATAACAGAAAAAAATAGTTTGTCCCGACTTCAGTTTTTCGGCAAGAAGGATTGTCCACCCCTTCTTTTCGTAGTTAATTGTGAAAACATATATCGAACAATTCAGCTATATCCATAATGGAGAACATAAGAAGGATCGACCGACCCTTCTTGTAGTGTCGAACTATTATTAAAATAATATTGGGAATCAGAATGGCCGGTCGACCCTTCAATTTCGAGGGAATTGTAAAAATAGAACACCTCGGATGTTATAACATATAAAAATAGTTTGTCCCGACTTCTGTTTTCCGACAAGAAGGATCAACCGCCCCTTATTTTCGTAGTTAATTGTGAAAACCTTTATCCAACAATGCAGCTATATCTATATTGGAGAACAAAAGAAGGATTGACCAACCCTTCTTGTAGTGTCGAAATATTCTTAAAAGAATATTGGGAATAAGAAGGGTCGACCGATCCTTCTTGCAGGGATGAACTATTATGAAAATAATATTGGAAATAAGAAGGGTCGGACGACCCTTCAATTAGGAGGGAATTGTAAAAATAGAACACCTTGGAAGGTATATCATATAAAAATTGTTTTTCTCGACTTCCGTTTTAAGATAAGAAGGATCGGTCGCCCCTTGTTTTCGTATTTAGTTGTCAAAACCTTTATCGAGCAATTAATCTATAGCCATAATGGAGAACACAAGAAGGATCGACTGACCCTTCTTGTAGTGTCGAACTATTATGAAAAGAATATTGAGAATAAGAAGGGTCAGCCGACCCTTCATTTAGGAGGGACTTGTAACAATAGAACACCTTGGAGAAAGAGAGGTCGATCTTTCTCTGAGAATATTTCAACTTTCCAACAAAGTCTTTAAAGAAAAACGTCTATAAATTTCGTAGTTAAAATGTTGATATCTAGTATCCTAGGGTGACATGTGGAATGATCATATTGTGACATGTGACATATTTGATTTGGCACATTGAGTATAGCGAGATTACTAATTTTTATTTTATTTGGCACATTGAGTATAGCGAGCTTCCTATCTTTTATTTGATTTGGCACATTGAGTATAGCGCGGTTACTAATTTTTATTTGATTTGGCACATTGAGTATAGTGAGGTTACTAATTTTTATTTGATTTGGCACATTGAGTATAGCGAGGTTACTAATTTTTTATTACAGATTTAAAACTTATAAATATTTATTTTTCCAAAATTAGTAATGAAGACGGATAGGATGGATGGGGAATGGTAATTATCACAGTATGGCGGGATATCATCTCTATATATTTTTCTCGAGTAAGATATCATCTCTATAGATTTTGTCAAGTGGTTGTACAATTATCGAGCAGTTCGTGAGCCTCCAGGCCTGGAAATTGACGGCGTGTAGAACGTATTTGCTTCACTGGAACGTATTTGATAGGTCTTCTTGGAATTTACTCGTGTCTATAGGCATGCATAATTTAAACCCGTCAAATCGAAGTCCACCAAATTCACTTATCTGTCGTAAACAAATACTAGTAAAATTACTAGTTTGGTACTTGTTGCAATTCAAAAGTTTAGTAATTAAGATTGGGAATATTTACATGGTTTAATGAATTGAAATTTTTCATTAGATTTATGCTTGTTTGATGCGCTTCTGACCTGAGTGCAGTGTGCTTATTAGATACATTTGTGACCTGAGTGTAGTGTGGCATTTTGTACCAACTTTGATGTAAATACAAAATACCGGCTTGCTTGAGGTATGTCGAATTTTTTCAAGTTTCGTATGGCTTAGGGGTTCTATTTTTATGATTTTGAAAATTAGTAATTGCTTGGATCATTGCTTGTTACCATAGATGCACTTTCTTTTAGCAGATGGGATCATTGCTTGAACTAAAATCCTCCATATATTTTATTTATTTACCGAGAAAATTATGGGATCATTGCTTGAACTGAAATTACCATGACGACGCCATGGACAGAGGATCTCGATATACCCATTTTTATCACTGCTATCTTTTATATATATATATGGTGACCACCTGTGGGATCGACCTTTGTGTTTAACTGCTACAATATTCTAAGGGATAGGATGAACTCTATTTTTCATATTTTTTATTGATTATTGTGCCTTCGTTGATTTTTGAAAGAAAGGCTTGTTTTCATGAGAATGCTCCATACATTAATTTAAGTAATTTCATTGATTTTAGAAAGAAGAGATCTCTACCAATGCATGCTCAAATTGCTAGTTATTGATTAAGTTATTGTATTTTCTTGTTTGCTGGGAAGATGGGATGATCGGGCGACCTTCCTATTAATGCCATCCCTTTCTGCTACATATTTATTATGATGTCAAGGACCTTGGCGATCCCACCATGGTTCCATCCCAAGCCCCAAATTATTCCACTGCTGTGTCATTATCGTGATATTAAAGATTCAGCATTTCATGGAATGATCATTTGCACACACGAATTGCTTGACTATTGTTACATAAAATGTAAAATGACAGGCACTAAAAACATGTTACCGTCATCAAATTTTTAATTGATAGGTACATAAAATTTTAAATTCCATCCCTTTTTGTGAAATTGACAATGAACTGGAATGTAATTGTACAAGTAAACTTCACTGCGACGAGGATTATGGATGACCATCGTCAAAATGAAGAGGTGAAGAGTAAGAGGCTCAACATGGATTAGATCCTTTCAGATAGTTGCAGAGTCTCTTCTGCTCATAGGACGATTTGAGGGCAATGTAGGATTTTTCAACTGGACCTATCATTTGAAGTGCAGAAGGAAATCCAGGGTGTGGAGCAGGAGCTTTGGAAAAATCTTGGTAAAGGTACCCTGCAGGGGGAAAGCCGAAAGATGGAAAATTGGGTCGAGGACCCCGGGAGCACTACTGGTCGTTTAACCCAGTACGAGCGAACTTTTGCCCATTACTGGTTAGTGAGAAACTTAGTGGGGTATGCTCTTACAGACTGTATGCTAAATAAGGATCCATTCTAGAACAAGCTTCAATACAAAACCAAGGAGATGAACTGGAAGATGGACTTATTGCTGCAATACATTGCCTCCATATTCCTGATGCTACCACAACTGCGCCGAAAAAACATCTTGGTAAAGATACTCTGCAGGAGGAAATCTGGGAGCTGAAAAATCCGGCCATGCACCCGGGGAACACTGCTGGCCGTTTAACCCTGTATGAGCGAACTGTTTCCCTTTACTGTCTAATGAAAAACTTGATGGGGTATGCTCTTATGTATCATATACAAAAATAGGATCCGATGCAGAACTCACTTCAAGACCAAACCAGGGAGCTGAACCGGAAGATGGACTTCTTGTTGCAATCCATGGGCCTATGTATTCCTAATGCTACCACGAATGCGCCGGAAAAAAATGCTAAAGGCCATTTCCGGGACTTGCCTTATATTTTACTATAATGTTGTTATGCTCTCTTGTGATCAAGGGTTGTTTCTCCCATGTAGTTGCTATGTTTTTTTTTGTTTATATCATAGTAGTAAAATACAACCATATTAGTAGTTGTTGCATGGAAATTCAAACAAAGTTAAAAATACCGCGAACATTCAAGATGATGCGAGTTTTTGAAGATGATACGAGTTTATGAAAATTTTTATTTGATTTGGCACATTGAGTATAGCGAGGTTACTATTTTTTATTTGATTTGGCACATTGAGTATAGCAAGGTTATTAATGATTATTTGATTTGGCACATTGAGTATAGTTAGGTTACTAATGCGGGTTTAACTACAACACAATCAGGAAATGAAAATTAACTGGTAGTAGTTTTAAGGATTAGGCACATGCAAGATTACCTTGTAGCTGGAATGCTAGTTAAAAAATTAACATGAATTTATTAATTTATGTGAATCATTTGCAGAAATAGTATGTATGAATTTCTTAATTTATTAAGTTTTTTCTGCATCTTGTTCACAGTATGTAATTGTTAGGAGGAAATATCTGGAAATTGAATAACAAGACTTTTTCTATGGAATATGATGACCAACAAATTGCCCATATTGGTCTTTGTGTTTAAGAAGAGCAATAAAAATCCCATAATGATTAACTGTAATGAATTGGCATGATTAAAACCTTTCGTTTTGAGAAATGCAATTATAACATCTGTAACAAAATAACATATATCATGTGCCAACAAAATTTGGACTAAGATGGAGTACACTTTTAATTATATCACGTATGATTTGATTTCAAATCTAAACAACTTATCATTATGGATTGGTCGGATCAATGACTATGACTTCAAATTTGGCCGAAGGTGAAAATCACAGCTAGGAGCCTGATTGCAATTTTTAAAAATGGTAGAGGGGAAAATGGACAAGATAAACTTCATTTAAATCACCCAGTGTAATCTCATCCGCAGGATCAAGACAAATTGACAGTTAAAACTTAAACATGCGGGAAGGAAAAGAAGGGTTGCAGGGTTTTATTTAATAAATATATAAATTCTTTCCACAATCCACAGTCCTCAACTGCGGGTTGTGGGTTGTGAAAACGCAAAGTGCAAAACTATTTTAAGACTCTTCTCGCAATCCACAATTGCAGGTTGCAGGTTGCGGATGTAAAAGACCACAATTATTGAAGAATATTTTTTCATCCACAATCCACATTGAGGATTGCGGGTTGTAGAAAGAAAATGTTTCAAAACCGAAAACCAAGATTCCGCAATCCGCATTGCGGATTGCAGATTGCAGGTTGCGGAAAGAACCTGGCTTTTGGAAAAACTTAGTGCTTTCCGCAACTCACAAAAACACTCAAAAATGCAAGAAAATTTCAAAGGAAAGTGTGAATTTCAAATCAACCTTAAAAGTGTGAATTTCAAATCCAGAAATGCAAATTTTGATTTCAAAAGTGTGAATTTCAAATCTGTTATAGCGTAATTTTCCACCTTGTGAGAATCAACACTCTTTGGCCTGCAGGATCCATTTCACTGACTTAGATCCACTTTATATCCTTTAGACACTATTTTTTGTTAGATTTTGAGCATTAATTCATCATACTCTAGGATCTTTACTGAGAGAATAACATGTACAGCATATTAATCATATCAAGCATGTATCAAGCATATCAAGCAATCATATAAGGCAATGGACACACAGAGTTTCACTGGGGAAAACCATAAAGGTGAAAAACCCCACAAATTCCTCAGAGATAGAAAGAGCAATGATACAACCAAAGTAAAAGAGATAGTCTTCTCGTAGCAGCTGATCCTCCTCCTCACATGTGCGCCACTTTCTGAGTGATAGAAGAGTGAGTAATGAGATGATCAAATAGAGATCTCCCGATCTCTATTTATACTTGTCCTATCCTTCCCAATAAACCAATGGGGCCGACTTCTCTAACTTAGCCTAATAACCCATGGTTACATTAATCCGGGCCAACCCCTCACTAGGTGGTCTAATAACCCATCACAACAAGTTACGACACTTGTCAATACAAATGACGACACTTCCGTAAAGAGGAATAATACATCTCTATAGGAGTACAATAATACATATATGAAATACATTCTGAAGTTACATATACATCAAAATTTTTTCCTATTTTCTTCCTTGTATGCTAGCTACATCATTACAGCGGGAGTACCTGCGAGTGCATCACTATAGCCCATAGGTAGCATGTAAAATGGTAAAAATCACTAGTTTATTACTTTTTACTCCCAAAAAGCGGTCATAGGGTGACCTCTGGCCCTCCATTTGCCTCGAAACGCCTCGATGTGTCCTTTCACTTACCTTTGGAAGGACTATATATTGAGCACACATGGCTTATGGACGGGAGGAGGAGAAAGAAGAGCAAGAGAACTCTAGTGGATTTTTTCCCTATCTTGAGTCTACACTCATTGATCCTTGTAGTTGTGAACCCTTTATGTTCACCTTCCAAACTCCTATCATAGTTTGAGTTTGCCATTCCATGGAGGATTGAAGTGGTGGAGGCACAAGTGGATTGATCCAGATCTTGGTTCAGATTGGTTGCTGGCAAGAGGTCGTATCACATTGTACTTCTTATTATTTATTAATAGAAATATTCATATTCTCATCCATCAATGTTGTGAATGTTGTTTACATTACATTGGGTTGCATTTACTTATTATATCATGGACCATTGCTATTTATGATGTTAATGTTGTTTATATATTACATGCACTTTTTTTATATTGGTTGTCAAGACTAGTTTGCAGATTCAAGTGCATGGATTGAAAGCTCCAACGGGGATCTACATCAAATGTTTGGATCGAGGTTGGTTATATTCTTCATCATCTTAGCATTGTCATTTATATAGCATAGTTCTAAGGTTTGAGTTAATTTCTGGTAATCAGTTGTTTGTTGTGGTCTACCCCAAGCCACAGTGAGTTTTCTCCAACAAAGAAATGGCGACTCCGTTGGGGAAAACATCCATGTTTCGGGATTTTTAGGCATTATTCCTTATTTAGAGTTGTTGTTTGTTGAAGATCTGTGTCATTGATTGGCCATTGAGATACACTATAGAAAACTAGTTTTTTTCTGAGCCATTGGACTCTTTGCTTTCCCATTTTCCTTTCCTTACCCACAGGTGAGCTTAGCTCTGCCTGCGTACACCCGCCTTTGTTTACTCTACTGCTCGCGGGTACCCACAGGTATTCCTTCGACGGTAGCATACAACTCCTGCTTTAGTTGATTTATGACTTTTGGTTGTTGCTGGGTTGGCTTTGGATGATCCTGAGTCTTTGTTGGCCTGTTTCTTGACTGTTCCATGCCTTGGTTGTGACCAAAACTCTTCTTTTCTCTTGGTTGAGCCTTGTTGGTTTTTTACGCATCTTTGGATTTAGCCTTCTTGGTTTTTTCCTTTTGAATTCATTCCGTTTGCTGAGTCTTACTTTTTGGGATCTGCTGGGTTGTCTTAGTGATCTTCTCGGCACTTCAGTGACTAAATAGTAGGATTTTTCTTGCATTTTTTATTTCCTTATATTGAAAAATACAAAAAAATACATATAGTTTTGCATTTTCCTTTTGTTTATAAGAGAAAATACAAAAAAAAAAATTGCTTTTTATGTACTGCATCTTGCATTAATGCCTTCATTTAGATTCTGCTTATGCATTGAAAATATAAAAGGATTGCATTTTTATTTCGAAACCATTGGATTGATTTTGCATGCTAGTGGCATTGTTTTTATTGGATAGATGAGTCTAGGATTGGACGATTTTGCATACTATTGAGTCATACAAATCACTAGTTTCATGACCATATCCCTTGAGTAACCACAACCATTAAAATTAACGCTTAATCTTAAAATTGATTAGACCGATTTTATTTATAGGGTACACCAACTAGCATAGGTTTAGAGTCTTGGGATAGATCATTGTGAGTAAACAATCCAAGACTACTAGACAAAACATTAGGTGTCCGACCAGGGAGTGGTGGAATCCATTGTATACATCGGTGTTCTCAGGAAGCTCTACTCAAACCAGAGTTAAGCACAAGGTCACATGAGGTTGGTTGAGGAGATATCCCTCTGATACCGACTGAATGTGGGAGATATTTCTAGGATTTGTTCGTATCTGGGGACTCTTGGGGGATTTGACCCTCATTAAGTTTCGGGCTTAGATAACCTACCCTTACGATGGATCCCACCTGCAACTATCCCCCTGAGAATTGGTTATATTGTTGTGACCATAGTTTTCTTACCTAGGTATCGCATAGGGTACTTGCAGTGGTTATACTATTTGTGTCTTGAGTCAGATAGGGATTGGACAGCACAATTGTTTGTTGCCTAGGGTTACGGCCCTTTGCACGCAGTGAAGCCTAGGTGTCTCTATAACTGATTCTGTTACCTCCGGATATAGTTTGGGAGTCTCAAGCCTCTCCTAGGAGAGACATACCGGCTCTAGTGTTAGGTGCTCATTTAGCCACTATGTTTGTCTATTCTTGGCTGTAGTTTCTCTAGGTGTGTGCTTTTGATTTACTATTTTTTTATCGATAGTTGGCCTTTAGGTGACGTTTTGATTTTATAGTCTCTCCGAAGATATTGTGGCATGGAGTCTTGCTCCCCGACGATCTTGTCGGTTGGATGGTTTACCAGCTGCCGAGCTTAAACGTTGTGTCAAGAAGGGACGCTGTCGAGCTCCCTCTGAATCTTCGGATTATTACAAGACATACATTATCGATGCCATGAATGCAGACTCTGACATGGGAGAAATCGCGACCAGTCCTTCGGGTAGAGTTGAGCACACTTCAGACACCCCTACTCCTCGTGAGGCGTGGGGGGTTGATCTACCTGAGACCCAACCTAGTTTGTTTGGTCCGGATCCACCCAAGACCTGACCTAGTTTGTTTTGTCTGTATCCACCCAAGGACGACCCATTCGATCCTTCATATCCACATAGTTATCTATACGGGATACCAAAGTTACATGATGACATAGGCCCTACGGTCAACCCTACCGCGTTCTCATATGGTATACCGAATTACACCACAGTTGATCCTTCCACTTCTTTTGGTAGTCATGCTGGCGCCATTCATGGTGTTAGAAACACTGCAGCCACTGGGGGAAATACCCTCAACGAGGGCACCACATTGTCCACTCACACACATAGTATGGGGACCGGTCATATTCCTCCTAACAATTCTAATGTTGGAAGACGACCGCCTCCTAGGGATACCCAACCTAATAGGAACACTGTTCGCAACACGACTCACCATCCACCACCTAATACACATGTCGCTACCCGTCAACCCAAGACCACTTTCGCGAATGTTAATGATCCTCTTAACCACGAGGGTGGGCATATACCGCATACTTTTGCGTCCACTGCTACTGCTAGTAATACTAATGTAGGAGGTGGGAATATATCTTATCCTCATGGTCATAACTCCACCATTCCTGCTACTAGTAACACCAATGTTGGGGTTGGGAATACATCTCATGCTTATGGTCACCACACGACTTCTCACGCTAATCCTAATGCTGGGGGTGGGAACATACCTCACCATTATGGTCATTACAACTCGGTTCCCGCAATGAATAATACGTATATGCCCCATACTTATGGTGGAAACCCTTACTACAATACAGTCGGTGTTGGACACCATTACAACCCACCTCAATATGGTGCCCAAAACACTTATATACCTGCTTACTCTCATACGGGTCAAGTCGGACAAGGCATCGTGGGATCCACAACTACTCACCCTGTAGATTTGGTGGCTAATCAAATACAAAAAATTTCGCTAAACCAGTCTACTCCTGGATAGGTTCACACCTTGTCCACTTCCACCCCGTCGTCTGATGTAGATAATGTGCAATCAACGAAACTGTCAGGTAACCAACAACCTGGTGGTAAGAAAAAGGGGAGAAACAACCGTAACAGTGGAAACAATGGGAATAACAATACTTGCAATTGCAATACCCCTCATAAGGAGAATGCCAACCCTCCTCGGGAAGGCGGAAATGTTGGTGAGGACCGTAAACTTAGGCGTAAAGTGAAGTTTCCTTGCAAGCTTTGTGGGGAAGATCATCTTACTCACTTATGTCCTTGAATCGAAGAAGCATCGAAGCATTTGGCATAGAGCCCAGCTGTGTTAAAG
The DNA here is from genome assembly GCA_027924585.1 of Larix kaempferi. Classification (NCBI taxonomy): domain Eukaryota; kingdom Viridiplantae; phylum Streptophyta; class Pinopsida; order Pinales; family Pinaceae; genus Larix; species Larix kaempferi. The sequence continues at coordinate 16,643,846 of BSBM01000519.1, forward strand.
GATCCCCTTCCTCATCATCAAAACATGGCTTCGCATGCTCCCATAACTGGTTATGGACCTATTGAGATGGAATCGTCTTCTTCCAATACTAGTGGTTATGGATGTGTGAATATGGTTAAATCGGAGCTTTGTGTTGCCACTCGTCAACGCAATTATGGTGCACCACAACCTAATATGGGGAGTGAGCCTGCCCTTCCTCCTGACAAATCCTTACACATCAAGAAGCCCTCTAATATGCCGCGGATACTGAAAGGTGTTCTTAAGTGCTCTATGCATAATCCTAATGCTCGAGATACCCATAACTGCTCCATCATGGAAGATTTGGGCCAAACCCCGTGTGCCATGTCGGCTCTTGAAGTTTTGCAGGACTGTCCTTCTCAAAAGCATGCCCTTTTGAGTGCACTAGGAGTTCAGGATGGGGGAAGTCCCAGTGTTATCAAGTTAGACACTATTGATGTTCAACCTCCGTTACCTTACCATGTGCCTTTTCAAATCCAGGTGGCGTGCCTTCAGAATTTTGTCAAACGTACGATGGTTGACAAAGGTGCTTCCGCATCAGTAATGTCGTTATCTTGTTGGAAAGTTCTCGGCTCTCCTCCGCTACTCGCATCTAGAACAATGCTCAGTGAATTTGACGGTCGATAATTTCAGCCGCATGGAATTATCCCTTCCCTTGTTGTTTGCTTCAGAGGTAAATCTGTGCCTATTGAAGTCGAGGTGGTTGATGCGCCCATCGACTACAACCTTTTACTGGGTCAAAATTGAATGTATGCTATGAAGGCTATCGCGTCTACTATATTCAGAGTTATCTGCTTTCCTCACGAAGGCAAGATTGTGACCATTGACCAGCTGGATTTCGTTAATCCCCCTTCCACAGCATCCACAAGATCCGTAGTCCCACAGGTTACTGATTCTCAGCTGACAACTGGGAACATGGGTGTTGGTATGTACCCTTCATTGATGGGAACTTATGATTTTCCTACACCTGTGAATTTTATTGGAACCAATTCCGACGATGCGTCTCCTCCTTTGCATAATATGTCATTCTAGACTTCCTATTTTGATGATCCATGGACTTTACTGTCCATGAGTTATACGTCTGGAGACATTGTGCACGCCGGGATGTCTATGCCACTATCTTTTGCTGAGCTTGCTTACCAAGATATTCAACATGTCACTTCAGAGCTAGATCTCTCTTCTTCATGGATAGGGGAAGAAGATACCATTATGCTACCCATGTGTGCAGTCGACCCATCTTGTTCACATGATTGCCTCGATGGTATTCTACCTTCAGATGAAATTTTTATTGAGGCCATGAATGGTAATGAAAAGCCTTGGGAGGATTCTCATCATCAATTTTATTTCCTTCCTACCCTTGATCTTATTGAACGAGATGAGCCTCAAGTACAACCTGGCATGCATTTGGATTTTGATCCAAGCATAGTTTTGTCTAGCCCTGGTTTGACATTAAAGTTTGATCTCCCTAGTGATGAGTCTATAGACTCTCCTATAGATCCGCAAATCGGTGATCCTGGTGAGTTTGATTCTACTTCTAGAATTTCCAACTCCCGTGATGATGAATTTTCCATTGCAAATTCCTCCACATCCTTCAGCTTTGCTCTTCATTCTGAAGTTGATCATTTTGGTCCCTTGGGTATTGGTACTATGGCACCTTCAGTGGTTAGCTCTCCCTGCATTATGTTTGAGGGTGATAATAGTGAAGTTGAAAACTTTTCTACCACAGTGACCTGTATCATATTTTTCTTTACGTATGTTTTAGAGATGATCTTGGTACTTATGTTTCTTGGAGACAGGATTCTTAGCTGGACTTATACTTGTTTACTCGTCCTTTTGGACATTTGCTTCGGTCATGGCAGGAATATTCGGAACCTTGCATATAGGTTTATGCCTCCCCATTGTTATGATGCACTTGAACCTATTACTATCTGAATTCGCAGACACCCCCTGAGTGTCCTTATCTTGTTCATGTTCCTTGCATTATGCACAGCTTTGTCCCATGCGCTTGGAACTAGTCTCGCATGTCCCTGACACTCGTCTACTCTCATTACGAGCATTCTTCCATCTCTCCTTTGAGCTCGTTAAAAACAATAAGGAGGTCATGAGTTTCCTTTTTCGGGCTCGTTAAACATTTATGAAAGAGATTTTTATAAAGTATTTTTTAAGCGCTTGTTAGACTTTTTCAAATCAAAGAAGATTGTCGAGTATACTTGTCATTTCAGACTCGTTAAAGGATTTGAAGCGACATTCACTTAGGTATAAGTTTACCCCTTTTTCGGACCTTTGTGGATTAATTATGAAAAAGGTATACTCTAGTCATACGTGACTAGAAGAGTTCCTCTCTCATTGTTTTACACTTTTTTGGGTGAGGAGACTAACTTTACAAAAAAGGAATTCCCTTTTATGTCAAGTTGTGATTGTGTTGCATTATCCTGCTTGCCGCTTGAGCCTTGTGCCGGCTCCCGCTTACTCACTTATTAGCCATGCAGCTGAGCACTTTACCTTCCAATCCAAGCAGAGCCTTAATTTATCTTTCGCAGCTTGATGACCCTTTACCTTGAGGGAACATTCCCCCGAGTGTCCACATCCTGCATACGCTTCCTTGCATTGATCATAGGTATGTTCCATTGCTTAGGACTAGTCTTCTCGCTATTTGACACTCGTTACCTCATTTGTTGTACTATAAGCAATTTTATTTTTTTTCAAGCTTCCTCCGAATATGAAAAAGACCAAAAAAAAATCAAATATTACAAAAAGTCAGATGGGATTATGGTTGCTACTTCTAGTTGGCAACTGTTGTGTCACCTTTGAACAGAGCATTCACTCCACTCCATACATTATGAGTCGGGACTATAGTTGGACCTTAGAAGCTATACTTGTTTCTCAGTTTACTCTACCGATTGGTTAAGATTATAGTCATTATGGAGCCCTTTGTGGTACATCCTGCATCACACAGTCTATATCAAGTCTACGTTTCCTGATTCTATCCATTTGGTGATGCTCTTGTTGAAGGGAAGTCCTGAAACCAGAGTCATCCACTCCTCAGATCTCTTGACTATTGCATGTTGGCCATCCTTATTGAGTCAGTTCGTTTCACCTGAGATCTTCCAAATCTTTCAGCATAGTTGGTACCTTGTGCTGGTTGATGGGGGATGCCTTAATGCCCTCCTTCCAGCGAGTCTCATTCCGTCGACTTCAACTCATTTATTCCGGGACTTGAGGCTTAGAGTTTGGTTGAGTACCTTGAGGCTTGCAGTCATTAGTGGCAGGTTCTCTTGCCATCAATACTTTTGGGAATACATCAACGTCCCCTAATCGATGGATTCATCCTAGTGTTCGACTTCAACTCATCTATTCACACTCTGATGATTGTGCTCTGTGCCTTGATGCCCATTTCCATTATTGGTGGGTTATCTCGCATCTGTTAACGGTATACATCCTTGACCAATAATTAGACGATGTCACATTAGGTTTGACCTCAACTCCTTTATTCACTTGATGGGACTTACACTGTCGAAGACTTGTGTAGAAGACCTCAGGCGATAGTGGCATTCAATATGCTATTGATGATTATGACTTTACATCTAAGATATCACCTCTCAGATATTAGCAGTTTGTACCTCTAGTTTGCACCAGTTGTTTCCTTTTCAACAGGAGACCATATCTTACTATAGAGGGATCATGGCTATGATCCCTTATGAAACATATTCATTTTGTATTGCCTATTCATGGCCATTGTATTAGATTGTTGTACTATACCGACATGTATTCAGGGATACTATTGTACTATGATGAGTGAGCTACTCCTTCCACTTGTGTCTCTATCACTTCACTTCTGAGATCTTTTTATAATGTATTTCGGCCATTGTAGCATCAGTATCTGACCTCACACATTAGGGGGCATCTGTTACAGCGTAATTTTCCAGCTTGTGAGCATCAACACTCTTTGGCCTGCAGGATCCATTTCACTGACTCAAATCCACTTTATATCCTTCAGACACTATTTTTCCCTATTTTTTCCCTTGTACGCTAGCTTCATCATTACAGCGGGCGTACCTGTGAGTTGCATCACTATAGCTCGCAGGTAACATGTAAAATTGTAAAAATGACTAGTTTATTACTTTTTACTCCCAAACAACAGTCATAGGGTGACCTTTGGCCCTCCATTTGCCCCGAAATGCCTCAATGTGTCCTTTCACTTACCTTTGGAAGGACTATATATTGAGCACATATGGCTTATGGACGAGAGGAGAAAGAAGAGCAAGAGAACTCTAGTGTATTTTTTCCCTATCTTGAGTCTACACTCATTGATCCTTGTAGTTGTGAACCCTTTATGTTCACCTTCCAAACTCCTATCATAGTTTGAGTTTGCCATTCCATGGAGGATTGAAGTGGTGGAGGCACAAGTGGATTGATCCAGATCTTGGTTCAAATTGGTTACTGGAAAGAGGTCGTATGACATTGTACTTCTTGTTATGTATTAATAGAAATACTCATATTCTCGTCCATTAATGTTGTGAATGTTGTTTACATTACATTGCGTTGCATTTACTTATAATATCATGGACCATTGCTATTGATGATGTTAATGTTGTTTATATATTACATGCACTTGTTCTATATTGGTTGTCAAGACTAATTTGCAGATTCAAGTGCATGGAATGAAAGCTCCAACGGGGATCTACATCAAACATTTGGATCGAGGTTGGTTATATTCTTCATTATATTAGCATTGTCATTTATATAGCATAGTTATGAGAATTGAGTTAATTTCTGGTAGTCAGCTGTTTGTTGTGGTCTACCCCAATCCATAGTGAGTTTTCTCCAACACAACATAAAAAAATGCAAATTGTGCTTTGAAAAGTGTGAATTTCAAATCAAAAAATGCAATTTCTCATTTAAAAAGTGTGAATTTCAAATACAAAAATGCAATTTTTTATTTGAAAGGTGCAATTTTCATTTTTAAATGTTCAAAATTTTAAGGTGAAAAGTCCAATGTCTAAAATATTCACTCATTGTTTGAATAGCCAGTCAATCGGCTAAGTTATAACATATAAAGATGGTTTGTCGCAACTTATGTTTTCTGACAAGAAGGATCGGCGACCCCTTCTTTTCGTAGTTGATTGGGAAAACATTTATCCAACAGTTCAGATATATCCATAAGGGAGAACACAATAAGGGTCGACCACCCCTTCTTGCAGTGTCGAACTATTATGAAAATAATATTGGGAATACGAAGGGTGAGTCGACCTTTCAATTACGAGGCAATTTTAAAAATAGAACACGTTGGAAGTTTTTAACATATAAAGATTGTTTCTCTCGACTTCTGTTTTCCAACGAGAAGGATCAGTCGCCCCTTCTTTTCATTGTTAATTGTGAAAATCTTTATCTAACAATTCATCTATATCAATAATAGAGAACACGAGAAGGATCGACTGACCCTTCTTGAAGTGTCGAAATATTATGAAATGAATATTGGTAATAAGAAGGGTCAACTGACCCTTCTTCCAGTGTCGAACTAATATGAAAATAATATGGGGAATAAGAAGGGTCGGCCAACCCTTCAAAATTATGAGGTAATTGTAAAAATAGAACACCTTGGAAGTTATATCATATAAAAATGGTTTGTCCCGACTTCCGTTTTAGGAAAAGAAGGATCTGCTGCCCCTTCTTTTCGTAGTTATATGTCAAAACCTTTATCCATCAATTCATCTATAGTCAGAATGGATAATACAAGAAGGATCAACCGACCATTCTTGCAGTGTTGAACTATTATGAAAATAATATTGGGAATAAGAAGGGTCGGCCGACCCTTCATTTAGGAGGGAATTGTAACAATAGAACACCTTGAATAAAGAGCAGCCACTCTTTCTTTGAGAATATTTTCACTTGCCAGCAAAGTCTTTAAAGCAAAACCTCTATAAATTTTGTTGTTAAAATGTTGATATGTAGTATCGTAGGGTGACACGTGGAATGATCATATTGTGACACGTGACATATTGGATTTGGCACATTAAGTATAGCGAGGTTACTAATTTTTATTTGATTTGGCACAATGAGTATAGGGAGGTTACTAATGCGGGTTTAACCACAACACAATCAAGAAATGAAAATTCACTCATAGTAGTTTTAATATTTAGGCACATGCAATATTACCCTGTAGCTAGAATGCTAATTGATTAATTAACATGAATTTATTAATTTATGTTAATCATTTGTAGAAATAGATAAATGTTTTAATTAAATAAATTCACTTAAAACATAAAAGACACACAAATCATAAGTAAAGACAAATCCAAACTGTAGACCAATGTATGTATTATTGATTGCAAAAATTAAACAGTGTTCATAAATAATCTGAAGTGAAAATCAACATTCATTACAAAAATAGTTACAAAAGATAGACTTCCCATACAACAGGGATTACAAATTGAAATTCCCAAGTTTGAGGATTAATGAATGATTGCTTTTGCGGTTGTAGGGGATGAGTCTACTCCCTCTATGTCTACAAGTTGAAGATCCAATAAAAGTGTAGTCTTTTATTACTCCTGCAAAGGAGATGATCTAATTCAAGGATAAGGAGAATCTAAAACGTTCAGAGATTTTGTTGGTGACAAGACATAAACATGATGTGGACTGAAGCATGATGAGATTATTCACACGAGTAATGCAATCCATCATTTAAGGCGAATATTATTCAGGAGCCTGCTGTAGGCCATTTAATGCGATGGTAGTAGGCATGTTGGTCATTGGATTTTCAAGGTATCGATTGGAGTGATATGTGTATGATTACTCCAGCAAAATCTGTAGTCGAATTGGAGTGATACGTGTACGATTACTTGAGAAAAATATGTAATGGCTACAAATGATATCTATGACCACAATGATTCCGCCATACTATGATAATTACCATTCCCCATCCGTCCCAGACTCCCAATCCATCAACACAGTGGCCACTTACTATATATAGGCTAACCATGCCCCATATCAGAGCAAATTGATATGGGGACATAGGGAGATTAGCACTGTCTAAGTCCCAATACATGGATTTGTCATTATGTTCCTGGGTATGAAACAAGGAGTGGACATAGGGAAATTAGCAGTATTGGAAGCTTTCTTCTCTAAGACAACATGCGTTGTTGCAGTCGTCAACACATGCAGCAGTTGTGGAATGTTGTTTTAGTACCAAAAAATGTTGTGAGCTTCTTCTTACTCTTGTTTCAATTCATGAAAATGGTCTAAGAGTCAATGGGGTGCTTTTTTACGAGCTTTGACAATGACCCTTTAGCTTGATTTATTTCCCATTGCCCGCTTCTGCAAAAGATTGAGCTAATCTATTGTTATCGACTGCGAAATTCTATTATCTCCTCTCCCAACATTGCAAAATTATGTGTAATGCGCTACTGAAATAGAGGATTTAACTGTGAACTTCCATAATCTTATAGCTTTGAAGAAAGTTATGTTCTCATATAATGGATCTAAGAGTCAATGAGGTGTTGTTTTACGAGCTTTCTCATGCAATTGCAGAACACAAAATGGAATGTGGAAGTAATTTAATTGGACTGGCACTTCGTTCGAATTGGAATTCGACCATAATGCAGCATTTTCTTGCATAGATATTTGTGGAGATAATAGGTAGCTTGAAATCATTGAAGAATCTTGATATCCATATTCTGAAGCGTCTTCCTCTTCTCAACTTATTGGAGCAACTTCCTAACCTTGAAAGACTACATATCGAAAAAAGGTTTTTCTCGTTAAGAAAGAATTTTTGTATTCATTATTATACACACGTCTAATTTAAGTATTTGCTTATCATTTGCAAAGTATATTTCATTGGTTGAATGCCTTTGCTTCCACTAACTACGGTGTGAGGAGCTAACCCGTCCAAGCGGGCTGCCCAGACCAACTATCTGGCCATCCCCTGTTATGGTGCACTTGGCAATTTAGGAATAGTTTCTCTGTTTTTATTGTTCATGATAATATGTGTGATCACGCTCTAGCCTAGCTACAATAAAACAATAATTTTTTTATTTGTTGTATATGGTTTCTTTTTATGGCAGCATGATAAACAGTTATTTGTTTTCTATGCAAGTATTCGAGAGAGATGCAATACCATCGTGTCTAGGATATCCTCTTGCTAATCTTCCGGTGTTAAAAGTAGACATGAAGGGATATGATGGGAGGGAAATCCCATCAGTAATCTTCGAATGTTGTTTTAATACCAGACCATGCTGTCAGCTTCTTCTAACTTCGCAAAGTAGAAGGCTTCGAGCACTCTCGAAGTCCCAATACATGGATTTCTCATTATGTTCCTTGGCACCAATCACGTTTTCGTCCATCTTCTTTCCATCACACTTCTTTCAATAACTAATTGGTATGCAACAAGGAAGGGATATAGAGAGATTAGCATTCTTGGAAGCTTTCTTCTCTAAGACAACATGCATTGTTGTGGTCATGAACATTAGGCTTGCAGAAGTCGTCGAATGTTGTTTTAGTACCAGAAGGATTCGGTCCTTGAGAAGGTAAGAAACTATGCGAGTGGTTGAATCCACATCTTAAACTACAAAGCATTCTATCTCAAAGTTTGTTGAATGACTCTCGGATGATGTAGTATCAGACTTAGCAGACAGTAAACTTATTATCACCATCGCACATTGTTTGCACTATTCATCAACAAATAACTACATCTGGCCCGGAGAGCTTACCAGTCTTTGTAATAATATTTCCTTTGTAGCTGAAGTTGTAAAAATCATCAGGGTAGGAGGCCAAGTTAATGGGATGGAAATTGGAATCCTTGGATTATTATGGTATTTTCAACACTGTTTGAAGGTTACCTTATACAACCACCTTGTGCAGGAGGTATGATGTATTCAATGAATGATTTGGTTTCATTCTTTCAAAGACACTTGCAGCAGTATTCAGTGAATGTGTTGAATATAATTGTACAACTGATGACAAAGCTATTCATTAATGACAGTCTGCAAATTTCCTTCCTTTCTCTATTAATTGTTATTTCCAGTATTGACAATCTGTAAATTTCCTTCCTTTCTCTGTTAATTGTTATTTGTAGTAAATTATGTCAGTTTATAAAATTTCCTTCCTTTCTCTGTGAAAAAATTAATATCTAAAATATTCAATCATTGTTTGAATAACAAGTGAATCGGCTAAGTTATAACATAAAATTTTTGTTTGTCCCGATTTCCTTTTTCCGACATGAAGGATTAGCCGCCCCTTCTTTTCGTAGTCAATTGTGAAAACATTTATCCAGCAATTTAGCTATATCCATAATGGCGAACGCAAGAAGGATCGATTGACCCTTCTTGTAGTGTTAAACTATTATGAAAATAATATTGGGAATAAGAAGGGTCGGTCGACCCTTCAATTTTGAGGGAATTATAAAAATAGAACGCCTTGGAAGTTATAACATATAAAAATAGTTTGTCCCGACTTTCATTTTTCGACAAGAAGGATCGGCCACCCATTCTTTTCGTAGTTAACTATGAAAACCTTTATCCAACAATTCAGCTATATCCATAATGGAGAACAAAAGAAGGAGCGACCGACCCTTCTTGCAGTGTCAAAATATTACGAAAATAATATTGGTAATAAAAAGGGTCGACTGAGCCTTCTTGGAGTTTCGAACTATTATAAAAATAATATGGGGAATAAGAAGGGCCGGCCGACCCTTCAATTTCGAGGGAATTGTAAAAATAGAACACCTTGGAAGTTATATCATATAAAAATGGTTTGTCCCTACTTGCGCTTTACGACAAGAAGGATCTGTCACCCCTTCTTTTCCTAGTTAATTGTCAAAACCTTTATCCATCAATTCAGATATAGCCATATTCGATAATATGAGAAGGACCGACTGACCCTTCTTGCAATGTCGAACTATTATGAAATGAATATTGGGAATAAGAAGGGTCTTCCTACCCTTCATTTAGGAGGGAATTGTAACAATATAACACCTTGGAAAAAGAGTGGAGAAAGCATGGCCACTCTTTCTCTGAGAATATTTCCACTTTCCAGCAAAGTCATTAAAGAAAAACATCTATAAATTTTGTTGTTAATATATAAAAATGGTTTTTCCCGACTTCCGTTTTCCGACAAGAACGATCGGCCACCTCTTCTTTTTCGTAGTTAATTTTGTTGTTTAAATGTTGATATCTAGTATTCCAGGGTGACACATGGAACGATCATATTGTGACACGTGGCATATTTGATTTGGCACATTGAGTATTAGAAATATAGTTTAATTATAATATTGACTCATATAGAATATTTTCTCCTCTGAGCACCACTGAATCCATGCTACATTTTATTCTCTATTAAACACTATGTTTTAAATAATTATGCTTGTGTGAACTGCAAGAGGAAGTGAATAATTATAGTAGCATTTGTGCTCTTGCACTATCACTGCCTCTCTAGCTGTCGGTACACCCTATTATCTTGGTCATTCACGTTGATATAGATACTTGCAATCTCTGAGACCTATGGATTGGAAATATTGACACCTAAATCCTCCAGAAACAAAGGTATCGAAGGAAAAGACAGTGTTTTGATGTTCTGTGCCTATGTTTCATGTTCTAATCGAACATCAAACCTAAATGGTTTCATGCACCCAGCTGATGAGATATTGAAAAATATAAATACCTGGGAATTGAAAAACGGTATTTATGGTTACAGAGATATTGAAAAATATAAATATCCAAAATTGATGTAAAAACTCATCCAAGTTTGAGGAATAATGACTCATTATTTTTGCGGTTGGAGGGGATGAGTCTACTGCTTCTATGTCTACAAGTCGAAGCTCCAATAAAATTTTAGTCTTTTATTGCTCCTGCAAAGAAGATGATCTGATTCAAGGATAAGGAGAATCTAGATACCGACGATACATGATATAGATACCAGTGATACATGATATATAATAAACAAGCTAATAATACATGATATAGAGATACCAACGATATTACATGATACATGATATTATATAGAATTATAGTCAAGAAATCAAGAAGTATTCTATTACTCATGACCAAGTATAATACAATTCAATGTCTCAGTGCCACCTGGAGTTGGATCAACATGGTTGTTCTTGTGTCAACTTGGGTGTCATTGCTGTCAACATGGGTATTTTTGCTATAAACATGACTATTCATGCTGTCAGCATGGCCATCCTTGCTATCATCAATGCCATTATTGCTTTCAACATGGCTCTTCTTGCTGTCAACATCAGTATTTTCAGTGTCAATTAGGCTATATTCCAAGAGGACTACTGGAAGCCTAACGTTGACGACAATGGTTGTTCATGTTGTTTCAGAGAAGTGTCCCGTGAAACAATTACCGCAACCACCAATCAATATTCATGGCAAGCAAAAGAATGCCAAATTGTGGTCTTAAGGCTTCGAGAGTGCTCGAAATGCCCATTTATAATGGTGTGGTGAGGATTTGTTAGGGAAGATAAATCGAAATGTTCATATATTACGAAGAGAACTGGGGAGCGAGCACAAGACTCAAGTATTTCTGATAAAACAACAAAGGAAATGGAACAAAGGCCATAAATAAGAGTGCCATGACTTATGGAAGATTTCATTTTGCAGCGATATGGGGTATGGTTTAGCCTATATATAGTGAGTGGCTAGTGAATTGGTTAATTGACTGGGATGGGAGGGATGGGGAACGGTAATTAGCACAGTATGGTGGGATGGTTATTTTCTATTTTTTCATTTGAAGGATCAGGAAATTTACTATATTATATAATAGTGTTCATTCTTTTTATGAGATTTCATTACTTTTATAAGATTTTTTATCCACGTCGTTGCAATAAAAAGTAAAATGATTATACTTAAAAAAAACAAAAGGAAAGAATGTTTCTCTTTAAAAAGAAAAATGTTTATATTTAAAAAAACAAAAACAAAAAGTAAAATGTTTCTATTTAAAAAAAACAAAAATAAAGAATGTTTCTCTTTAAAAAGTAGAATGTTTCTATTTAAAGAAAAACAAAAATAAAGAATGTTTCTCTTTAGAAAGTAGAATGTTTCTATTTAAAATAAAAATAAAAAAAATGTTTCAATTCTAGCTAAAAAATTGGGTGTTGGTGCATCCAGCAAGTTGGAGCTTGCAAATTAATTGTAAATATAATTTTGAAATATTAGAAAGAGTTGGTAGTTTTCCCAATTGGTTTTCCACGATAAAATTGTGTCTTCCATTTTATTTCTTTATTCAGTTTTTAATTGTGATAAAATTTAAGAATAGTGAAAATACTAATTCACCCCCCCTCTCACTATTTTTTGATATTCCAACAAAATGACGAAACAATTCGATGCAAAGATTACATGTTTGAGGAATAATGACTAATTATTTTTGCGGTTGTAGGGGATGAGTCGAAGCTCCAATAAAAGTGTAGTTTTTTATTACTCATGCAAAGGAGATGATCTGATTCAAGGATAAGGAGAATCTAAGACGTTCAAAGACTTTGTTGGTGACAAGACATAAACATGATGTGGACTGAAGCATGATGAGATTATTCACACGAGTGATACAATCCATTATTTACGACGAATATTATTCAAGAGCCTACTTTAGGCCATTTAATGTGCTGGCAACATGAATGTTGGCCGTTGGATTCTCAAGGTATCGATTGGAATGATACGTCTATGATTATTCCAGCAAAATTTGTAGTTGGATTGGAGCGATAGTGTACGATTACTCGAGCAAAATATGTACTTGGTACATATGATATCTATGACCACCATGATTCCGCCATACTGTGATAATTACCATTCCCCATCTGTCCTAGACTCCCATCCCATTCAATCCATCAACACAGTGGCCACTCACTATATATAGGCTAACCATGCCCCATATCACAACAAACTGATATGGGGACATAGGTAGATTATCACTGTCGAAGTCGCAATACATGGATTTATCATTATGTTCTTGGGTATGCAATGAGGAGGGAACATAGGGAGATTAGCAGCCTTGGAAGCTTTCTTCTCTAAGACAACATGCGTTGTTGCGGTCATCAACACTTGCAGCAGTCATCGAATGATGTTTTAGTACCAGATCATGTTGTCAGCTTCTTTATTGGACATGATGTTTTAGTACCATACCATTATGTTTTTATTGTGCATGATGATATGTGTTCTCGCGCGCTACCCTGGCTGCAATAAAATGATTATTTTTGCATTTGTTGGAAATGGTTTCTTTTTACGGCAGCGTGATAAACAGTTATTTGTTTTCTATGTAGGTATTCGAGAGAGATGCAATACCACCGTGTCCAGGCTATCTTTGAATGTCTATGCCTCCAGATCATGCTGTCGGCTTCTTCTAACTGTTCCAGGTAGAAGGTGAGAAACTGTTCTAGTGGAGGGGACACAACTCGCCAAAGTTCAGCTAATCAACTAAATTCAATGCATCATTTCTCACCTTTGTTCATTGGAAAAAGAAACATATCACTTCACTTCAATGAAAAAGTCCTTGGGAAGGTGAGAAACTATGCGAATGGTTGAATCAACATCTTAAATTACAGAGCATTCTATATCAAAGTTTGTTGAGCAACTCTCGGATGATGTAGTATCAGACTTAACAGACAGTAAACTTGTTATCACCATCGCATATTTTTGCACTATTCATCAACAAATAACTACATCTGGCCTGGAGAGCTTACCAGTCTTGGCAAGAATATTCCCTTTGTAGCTGAAGGTGGGAAAATCATCAAGGTAGGAGGCCAAGTTATTGGGATGGAAATTGGAATGCTTGGATTAATATGGGATTTTCAATACTTTTTGAAGGTTACCTTATACTACCACCTTGTGTAGAAGGTATGATGTATTCAGTGAATGATTTGGTTTAATTCTTTCAAAGACACTTACAGCAGTCGTCGAATGTTGTTTTAGTACAGTCCTTCATGTCTAGAAAGCACAATCCTTTTTCCTTCATCTTGCCACAGTAAGAAGAAGCAGCGGTAAGTAGAAAGAAAGACTGTAATTTACAAACATGACAATCCATTTCCATCCAAGGGAGTGTCCGGTACCAGCTTTCGGGATGAAGAAAGGTATTGTTCGTGGGGGAGATGTTGGAGGATCTTAGGTCGGCTGCCCAAATAGGTCTTCCATTTGACCACTCCAGAGAACATGTCAAACCGTCATGTCGATCACTGTTAAATTTTAATTAGCATTATGGTGTGTTTGGGAAGGCATGCATGTGTTGCTTGTTTTTGAAATTATACATGGAATGTATTGAATATAATTGTACCACTGATGACAAAACTATTCATTATTGAGAGTCTATAAATTTCCTTCCTTTCTCTGTTAAATTTTATTTCCAATAATGATAGTCTGTAAATTTCCTTCCTTTCTCTGTTAATTGTTATTTGCAGTAAATTATGTCAGTCTATAAATTTCCTTCCTTTCTATGTTAATTATTATTTCTAGTAAATATTTTCCATTGTGTTATTCTTCATGCTTGGATGAAAGTAATATTAAATTAGAATTCATATGTTTATGCTCTGGTTTACCGCATCTAAGTATTCACCATTTTTTTGCTAAAATTGATATTGGATTCACTTATGACCAATGCCCAACATTGATGGATTGTTTTCTTTTCTTCATTGTCAAACAACAAATTAATACCTTGACTATAAGAAGATAACTACCCAGAATATAAAAATAGTTTGTCCCGACTTCTGTTTTCTAACAAGAAGTATCGGCGCCCATTCTTTTCATAGTGAACTATGAAAACCTTTATCCAAGAATTTAGCTATATCTATAATGGAGAACACAAGATGGACCGATGGACCCTTCTTGCAGTGTCGAAATATTATGAAAAGAATATTGGTAATAAGAAGGGTCGACCGACCCTTCTTGGAGTGTCGAACTATTATAAAAATAATATGGGGGATAAGCAGGGCCGTCCGACCTTCCAATTACGAGGGAATTGTAAAAATAGAACACCTTGGAAGTTATATCATATAAAAATGGTTTGTCCCTACTTCTGTTTTACGACAAGAAGGATCGGCCACCCCTCCTTGTCCTAGTTAATTTTCAAAACCTTTATCCATGAATTCAGATATAGCCATAATGGATAATACAAGAAGGACTGACTGGCCCTTCTTGCACTATCGAACTATTATGAAAAGAATATTGGGAATAAGAAGGGTCTGCTGACCCTTCATTTAGGAGGGAATTGTAAAAATAGAATACCTTGGAGAAAGAGCGGAGAAAGATCGACCGCTCTTTCTTTGAGAATATTTCCACTTGCCAGCAAAGTCTTTAAAGCAAAACGTCTATAAATTTTTTTGTTAAAATGTTTATATCTAGTATCCTAGGGTGACACGTGGAAGGATCATATTGTGACACATGGCATATTTGATTTGGCACATTGAGTATAGGGAGGTTATTATTTTTTATTTGATTTAGCACATTTAGTATAGCGAGGTTACTAATGCGGGTTTAACCACAACACAATCATGAAATGAAAATTCACTCGTAGTAGTTTTAAGGATTAGGAACATGCAAGATTACCCTGTAGTTGGAATGCTAATTGAAAAATAAACATGAATTTATTAATTTATGTTACTCATTTGTAGAAATAGAAGAATGTTTTAATTAAATAAATTCACTTAAAACATAAAAGACACACAGATCATGAGTAAAGACAAATCCAAATTGTAGATCAATGTATGGATTATTGATTGCAAAAATTAAAGAGTGTTCATCAATAATCTGAAGTGAAAATCAACATTCTTCAAATAAATTTGATCAATTAACAAAAGAGGAATGAAGAGAAGGACTAACTGTATTACTTCAAAGGTGCAAAAAATTACAATCTTTGAATCAATCAGAGTGTTTCCAGTCTTCTTTTGTTTATTTTATCCCCCCTACCCCACGAGACCTCTACGCTTTAAATAATAATTACAAAAATAGTTACAAAAGATAGACTTCAAATAAAACAGGGATTACAAATCGAAACTAAAATGCATCCTCGGGAGCGACTAATACAGACCTTTTTCACAAAATTCCCAAAATATTTTCATCACATGGTTTCTGGGAAGTATCCCGTAACAAACTGTGGAAGATACCGACAATACACTACCTATCTGTGACGAAAGTTGAAAGATGCTTCTTAGAAGATTCATGATGATCGACAATGTCCTCGAAAACAGAAAAATCGACCACTTGTCCTTCCTTTAGGGGAATTGGTGGAGTCACATGAACTTGATTAATTATAAAATGCCGAATGAATATATCATCTCAATCAACATGTTTCTCAGTGATATTCCTTCTCTTTCTCTGAGGGAGTGGTATATACATGGATTGAATCTCAGAGTCTTCTTTTTCACTACCAGTGTTGTCATCCAAAACATCGACTCCAAAAGGTGACGAGAGAGGTTCACGATATTGAAGAGACTAAAGTTCTTTCTTGCCAAAAAATCTTAATGAATATTTGTGACTTTTATGCATCTTCTTCACAAGAATCTCCGCAAATGGAATAAGAAGAATTTTTCTATGGAATATGACGACTAACACATTGCCCATATTGGTCTTTTTGTTTAAGAAGAGCAATAAAGATCCCATAATGATTAACTGTAATGAATTTCCATGATTAAAACCTTTCGGTCTGAGAAATGAAATTATCACATCTATAATGAAATAACATATAGCATGCGCCAACAAAATTTGGATTAAGGTGAAGTACAATTTTAATTATATCACGTATTATTTGATGTCAAATCTAAACAACTTATCATTATGGATTACTCGGATCAATGACTGTCACTTAAAATTTGGCACATTGAGTATCCTGTAACAAACTATGGAAGATACCGACTGTTAGCACCTGAATTATACCTTAAGGTTGCAGAAAGGCCAAGATGGGGTAACCACAAAACCACTTCAGGAAAGGTAAGCTGGCTTCTTCCTCTCCAGAGAGGGATCTCTCACATAATTTTAAACAAGGCCAGATACATATGAATGAATATTGTAATTGAAATGTTGTATGGTTGAAAGAAAAGTGGACAAACTCATTGGGCAGTGGAGTCAAAACATACAAATATGATTAAACATGATAGTGCTTTGCAAAGAAAACTAATCAGAGGCAGGATAGCCACCCACTCACAGTCAAAGAGATTTTGTTTGGTGATTAAAGAAGAATATATGAACAAGCAATCAATATAGAGCATATGATAATGAATTCTATACTGAATTTAGCAGAAAATGGTAGTGGATGCTTGAAATGAAAGCAATAGAGCATCATATTTATGAATTATGTCCCAATACAACACTTATCCAAGCATGAAAAAGCATAATAGTATGAATGAAATAGTGAGAGAAACATTCACATAAGAGAAGAAGTAAATAGACTGTAAGACAAATAACATAGAAATCTTTGACATAAAACCTTGCTCGGCCTAGCCATATTTTATTAAAATATATCTCACAGTGCTTAACAACAGGAATTCATGAGTCCAACAAAATTTTACAACCCTTTCTCCTTCTATTACATTGCTTATATAGATGCTCAGAGCCTTCAAGCTCGAGCTTCCTCAACAAAAAGTTGTTACAATGTAGGTGACACCTATTCTAATGGGTTCGCCACCCTTAGGAATTAGTTACAACAAAATGACAATGCTGGAAAAACTGGCTCAATTGCCTTTTAAAAAATTACTGAGCATTTTTACCAGAAGACAACAAACTCTAACAAAATAAACAAAATGCTTCAGCGGTTCAGTATCAACTTTCTCTTCCCATATTTCTCAACGAGCTTCCATAGCTCAGCAGTTGGCAGCTATGAGGTGTAAAACTCCTTCATTAAGAATCAGATCTCAGTGTGGTCCCTATAAGAGTAGCTCCGCAGATGTGCACTAGCCTCCTTGAACATCATGCTTAAATCAAAATCCTTTGCCATTTTCTCCACCACTGTCTTCCCTGATAGAAACTGATCCATAACCGCAAAATCTGTGAAATCCACTTTACATCCTGCCAATTTCTTCTGATATTCTTCTTCTGTGAGCATTGTTACATACTCCTCTTAAAAGGGAGGTAACCCTTTCTTGAACAAAGGGTCAAACATGTCTTTGAAATACTTGATCTGCTGTGCCATGACATCTATTTTAGCTTGAATAGCCTTTACCTGCTGGTGCTTGTGCATTACTTTTTTGGCTCTAATGATGATGGAAACCCTATATGTTACACCAGTTGTCTTAACCTGCTCCTCATATAATCCATTTAGGAATTCGTTGGCATTGTTAGGATTCTCTACATATCTTTTGTTCAATTTCTCATTTGTTGTTGTCACACTATTCTTGGCTAATTTTATCATTACTTCCTTGTCCAATACAAAATCAACGAAGGGCCTCAATTTTCCTACTTCTTCAATGATGCCATCCCAAATGACCTTCCTGGCCTCTAGTAATGAAGTCTTCCATGTAGCTTGTCTTTCCAACTCATCATCTTTACCCTGCAACTCCTTGTGCTTGGCTTCCCAAGCCTCCTTTTCTCTTTCTGCATTATCCTTCAGGGTTTTCAGATTCACATTGTACTTTTTTAATCTTGTTATTTCCATGTCTTCCAAACTAGCTTTGGCTATAGCCCTACCAGGGAGAAATCATGAGCCTCTATGGATGGTGTGGCCATGCTTTCTACTTCTTGCTCTTTCTCCTACAACTTCTTCTCAAGCTCTTCCAATTTGGCCTTTGAGATTTTCTCACTTACCACCACAATGGATATATCTACCTGCCATTGTTTTTCCTTCTCTTCAAGCTTCAATAGCTTGGCCCTACAGTTTATCACGTTAGTCTGCAACTCCTCCTTGTTTTCCTCCAATTTTGTTAGCTCATAGACTGCTACTAACTGGGTAGAGGGGATTTCAACCCCTTTTTTAGAGATTGGAGGATGTTGTCTTTTTCATTGAGTAGGTTTTGAATGCTGGCTCTTTTATCATCCTGGCCCTCAATGGCCACTATCTCACCCTACAATTTCTTGATTTGTGCCTTATGAGCTTTGTTTTCCATCTTTTCCTGCTTGAGATGGCTGGAAACCTTACTCTTACTGACCTATACCTATGAAAGCTCCAAAGTTGTCCTCAACAGTTTAGTATAAATAACATCCCCAGTTTCTTTGTGCAATTTTATTACATCTAGGACAGGTATGTCCTCTAAATTCATCCTTAGCTCAATGGCCTTTCTCTTGGTGGCCAAGGCCAAATTCAGGGTGTTATGAGCGAGGATACTGCTAGTCACTAGAGACACTTCTTTGCTTGAAATTTTCCTTACTTAAATATATAACTTGGACTCCTCTGAGGCTACCCCTAAGTCCACCTTGTATTCATCTATCAACTCATGTCTAGTCTTGCTTAAGGCAACAGGCTCAATGGCTTCTAGGTTAAACACATACTCTTTGATCTCAAATGTTGGAAGCTTATCCACTTGTTTCTTTTTTCCTTTACTAGTCCCCACAGGTACTAGTTGGGATACCACTTGTTTCTTTTTTCCTTTACCAGTCCCCACAGGTACTAGTTGCTGCTTAGAATCCTCAGTTTTCTTGCCTCTTTGGGGCTCTCTTAGCTTCCCCTTCTGTGTCCATAGGGACACTATCATCTTCCTTGCTGGAATTTATTAAGTTGATGACCATAGGCATGCCTGTTGGCACTGATAGGACTAGGCTAGAAGAGCTATCAGATGTGTCTATTTCCATCTAGCTCCTGCTAGGACATTCCAATAAATTTGAAGCTTCTACCATGCTTCGAATTTCAGAATGCACAAAATCCTTCCTATTGATTTCCTTCCTCCTGTTGGAAATGATGTGGTGGGGATCATATTTTAAGGGTGATTCTATTTTGAAACCCATATTTTTTATCTTGCATTCGATGGATGTAAGAGCTCCTTTGTTTTTTATTAAGAATGGACCTACAGTCCATGGAAACACAATATCAGAACCCTTTCTATGATCTAGAAAGTGCTTAGCTTCTGCTTTCAATTTTTTTCTAATGAATTCTAATGCAAATATTCTGGGGGTTAGGAAAACTGGTAGCACATAGGGTGCATAAGAAAACCCATAAACCCTGATGATTGTGCCATGATATGAAAGGAACCAATCTCTGACCCTCTTCTGAGGAGAAAGATGTAGTAACTCCTACATTTCTGGTAATACTCTAGGCAAGTTCTTTTGAAAAATGATGTGATAAACCTTAGACATGATCTCATCATGGAAATTGGGGTAATCAGTGTACATATCCTAAGTAAGTAGTACCTCAAGCAGTTGCAATTTTTCCTCATTCAATTCCAGGACCATTTTTAGTAAGTAGGACTGAAATCTGAAAATCCTTGTTTCCTGAAAATCCTTTAGCTGGGAGTGTATACTTTCAGCCAAAACTTCATCAAACCTGAGGCATGCACATTGGGTAGACTGGATTGGGTCATCTGATTCTAGGGGGCAAGTGCCTAGGACAAAAAGCAAACTTATTAGAGGTTTTGTGACATACATATCAGAGCCTAGACCTAGGAATTGGCTCATCATGGAGATAACACCTATGGATTCTTTCGTGAATAGAATGGCTTCATCTGGGAAAGCCTGCTCTTGTATTTGGGTAGTAGGATTCACATAAGACCTGTAGAAATTATGTTTTACTTCAATAGGGGATTGTCTAAAAAACCGGATTAGGGCTTCCTCGATATACCCTATAGTTTTCTAGAAAAACTCCTATGGGACAAATAGGGTTTTTCTAAGGGTCTGGGGATCAATTTTGCAAAGGATTTTGGACTTGGCAGTGTCCATGATTTACCTCTCGGTAGAAGAGTAGTAAGAGGAACACCATTTAACAAATTCAGGAAATACAGGGGTTTGGCCGATTATAAATAGATGGAAATAGGATTTGTGTACCTGGTGCACGTCTATACCTCGCTCCTTAACCAGTTTCAGCTTCTTTTTTACATTTTCCATGGGGTCATCGGTCATCATAGTGTCATAGACCTCTACGTCTCTGTCTATCAACACTATTTCTATGTTTTGAAGCTCAAAACCAGGGGGTTCTCTATCACTTAATTCATCCATTAAATAGTTTAGTGTAGAGAAGAGAACCTACCTGGTTGGTTGAATATTGGCTTGGGGCCCTAGTTGACCTGGTTGACCTGTCTATTTCTACACAGCTTGCTCCCATTTCTTTCCGATGCAAAATAGGACAGATGGAATCTAGCTCTCTGTGCAGGCAAGTTTTTTATATTATTTATCCTTTTCTATCACCCATACAACTCCTTCTATGTGGAAGCTTCCCTGGCTGTCTATTTTCCTGATCCATTCTGGGTCATGGATCGTCACTGCTTTCTAACTCTATGATCCCTGGTGGCCTCGAATCCTGCCACATGTTTCCTTTTCTGCCAGTTAAAACCATGGGAAGTCGCCCACCATTGATCTAGATCTTGCATGAATCTTGGCCATCAAACAATGCGACTTTTACCAACTTCGCGGATTTAGCTTGTGTTGATGTTTCATGCAAGTTAGATCCACGATCAAAACCTCGGCATAGATCTCAGGCTCGTCAGATCTGTCGCATCCAAACACATGGGCCTCTACCAAAAGTTTGCGAATCCAAAATTTTTTTTGCTTTGCGCATGTCGTATCAGAGAAGTAATTCTCGACCATCGATCTGCTCCATTGGCCGTTGATCTGATCCTTAAGGTGCTTGTGGTCTAAATCTCCTACCTCCATCTAAAACAGCTCACCCCTTTTTTGCGAAGCGTGCTCATGACTGTACATATTCACCATCGCCGATCTAGACCGTTTATTTGTGCAGATATATAACTCGAGGTTGATCTTTGAAATTCAATTCTCCTTGCAAAGTTTTGGGCTTGGGATTTGATCATTTCACCCTTGAGGCCGTGAATACCTACCCAGATGATTCTATTTTGCTCAGACCACCGAGGCTTTCTCCATTCTTTTTATAAATTGAACCTCCCACTTTCATCCAGGACAAAGCTAGTGCTAAAACCGATAAGCTAAACAGGCAAGCCAAACTTCATTTAAATCACCCAGTGTAATCTCATCCGTGGGATCAAGACAAATCGACAGTTAAAACGTAAACATGCGGGAAGGAAAAGAAGGGTTGCGGGGTTTTATTTCATAAATATCTACATTCTTTCTGCAATTGCGGGTTTTGGGTTGCAGAAACGCAAAGTGCAAAACTATTTTGAGACTCTTCCCTCAATCTGTAATTGTGGATTACGGGTTGTGAATGTAGAAGACCACAATTATTCAAGAATATTTATGCATCTGCAATCCGCATTGCGGAATGCGAGTTGCGGAAAGAAAATGTTTCAAAACCAAAAACCAAGATTTTGCAATCCGTATTGCGGATTGCAAATTGCGGATTTTGGAAAGAACCTGACTTTTGGAAAAAACTCAAAAAATGCAAATTTTGATTTGAAAAGTGTGAATTTTAAAGTGAAAAGTCCAATGTCTAAATGTTCAAAATTTTAAAGTGAAAAGTCCAATGTCTAAAAATTCATTCATTGTGTGAATAGCCAGTCAACCAACTAAGTTATAACATATAAAAATCATTTGTCTGAATTTCTGTTTTTCGACAAGAAGGATCGGTCGACCCTTATTTTCGTAGTTAATTGTGAAAACCCTTATCCAATAATTCCACTATATCCATAATAGAAAACACAAGAAGGATCGACCGACCCTTCTTGTAGTATCAAACTATTAGGAAAAGAATATTGGGAATAAGAAGGGTCGGTCGACCCTTCATTTACAAGGGAATCGTAACAATAGAACACCTTTAGGAAAGAGCGGTCTCTCTTTTTCTGAGAATATTTCCACTTGCCAACAAAGTCTTTAAAGCAAAATATCTATAAATTTTTTTGTTTAAATGTTGATATCTAGTATCCTAGGGTGACATGTGGAACGCTCATATTGTGACACGTGGCATATTTGATTTGGCACATTGACTATTACAAACATAGTTTAATTATAATATTGGCTCGTATAGAATATGTTCTCATATGAGCACCGCTGAATTTGGCACTTTGAGTATAGCGTATCATATTTTAGTTCACAATATAGCAGATCATATTTGAATTTGGCACTTTTACTCCTGATAAATATCACCAATCGCCTTACCCAACCAAATTGCACAATCTGGCTCTAGTGATTGCACAATGACCATTTGGTCCTTTACAACATTCACCCTTGAAATGAATTTATCTCTAGGCTTGTTGGATAGTTGTCCAACATAGCAATTCTGCAAAGCAGGAACATTTTCCTTCAAATATGCATCCATAATTTCATGTTCAGATCTTGTAGGTTCACTACGAATATTATGGCTTGTCGATGGCCAAAAGTTAGTTGATGACTAACACTCTCGAAGGGACTGTCCAAAGCTTTATATACAGCCTCCCAATAATTTAACTTGGGATGCCAAAATTGTTCACCTCCCTTCTCATTCCCTTGATTCCAAAATGAAATATATGTTTATATTCCATTTTTTTTTCTATCAATCTCCAAAGGACTTTTTGATTGCAGATTTAATAACCTAGGCTGTCCCATCGGCAAGTCTGTGCTACCATATGGAAATGACCTCTAGAGATGAATATGAGATGACCAAGCTTCATCCTGAAGTGATTCCTTCCATTTCATGACTGGAATGTCATCTATGAGCTGAAATTTAAAAATTTGGCATTTTTTTATACCAATGATTTTGGCATTTCCATCCAAAAGGTGGGGTTTCCCAAAACTCTTAAAATCGTAAAGTTCATAAATTAGATAAGGAACAAAGGAATTTTGATCTTCACATGTCCTATACATATACATAATTTCTGGGAGTGAAAATATATCCTTGCGCATTAGCTTTGCTGATAACCTACCATACGTTCCATCTATGTCTTCATGGGTGTGTTTGACCGGGAGGAATCCAACTTCAACTATCTCGAACACTCTATTTGCTATTCAAAGAGATAAAAATGCAAATACAAAGCGGTTTTTGTTATCTCCGAACAATTATCCATTTGCAACAACAATATGGGTGGTAGTTTTCTATTTGGCATGCATTGATTAGTACCATCAACACACATTACATCATCTTGCATTACATCTTGTTTGTATATGGAACAACTTTCATATGATTCTAATTGCAATAGAGCATCATGCAATTGGTTCTTCAAGACACTTCAAGCATTTATCCAGGGCTATCACAGTGAAATTCAATCCCATCTCTAAAAATGAGAGGCGGAAATGACCAAAAACCCCAGTCTTGTGCCCATGAGTCAACATTCCAGTCAATGATATGGGAAGACTCATAACATTACTAAAATCGTTTTCCTTCTTACCCATCCTTAGAATGGAATTCTTTGACTTATCCATTTTGTCATGAACAATACTGAGATAAGTCTTGGTATTTTTCTGTGAAGCCGACCTGTTCGAATAATAGAGCTGGCAACAACTTGGGATGTATTTATTATGAGCTTCTTGGTTTGCTCGCAACTTTTCCACCTCAGCTGGATCAGTGGTCCCCTTAAGCCTATCCTATATTGTAATGCACTCATTACACCTTGCAAAGGAGTTTGATTTAGAAATTTTAACATCTGGAAAATCTTCTCTCATCACCTTGCTAAAGGAGGATTGTGATACTGAAGGAAAACCAATTCTTTTGATTTCATCGTTAGCCATTTCTCACAGCAAACCATGGGACATATTACCGAGAAATAATTTCAAGCTTGTCCTTGTTCCATCTCCACTTATTAATCGTGTAAGATGTGGATATTTGTTTGAATTCTCTACTACAATGTTATTAATAGTAGTTACCAGTGTAGTAGTGTTCGCCCTACATTTTTCCAAGCCACTATTACCTTGCACAGCTCTCGCATCACCATTCAAGAACATTCTTTTATAATTGAAGAAAGTGCTCTTTTTTATCCCATGGAATTTATACCATGCATTTTGACACGCATCTCGTGTGTCTAATCTCATTGTAAAAAAGCTTATTTTTCTGTCATCTCCTTCTTTGGCCACAAGAGCATTTCATCCCATAGAATTTATAACATACTATCTTTTTGAATTTCCATTCATACTATCAAATTTATTCATACATTCAACTATTCATTGCAGCGGAATTTTTGATATACAAAAATTTGAGAAACAATGTTCGGTGCCAATTTTTCAAAGGAATGCACCCATATTTATTGCAGGCCTGTAAAGTACCGATCTTGAATTTCTATCAAAAATTTTAGTTCCAGTTTGCCACTTTACAGAAATGTATGGCCTTGTTCCATTACCTTTAACATTTGTATATTCACAATGGGGAGTACCTAGAAGGACCATCTGTAAAGGTCATTCTTCAAACACATTCCAAAAGTTGAACACATCTTCATCTACTTTCTTTTTTAGTATAACATCCAAAGGAACATCATGGAGGTCAAGTAAATGGTTTGCAGGAAATATTATAAGGGATCCTTCAAATACACCACAATCATCGCAATTGCAGAAGACTTTATTATCTAAAATACCAAACTCACCAACATCTAGTGCTTTGAATTGTACAATATCTCCCTCAAAAATAGTTGACGCTATTCCTCGAGAAACATATTGTGGCTTTAAAGAAAATTTATGTATCAAATTAACTTTTTGTCCCACAAACTTGACATTGTGATTTTCTCTTAATACTTTCAAAGTAGATTCAGATTGATTATTGTTGAAATTGATTGCTACAGAAAGCAATGTTTCTGTATTAAAATCGATGATTCTTTTAATCGACCATACAACAAAACTTCCACTGCTCAACCCTGGAAAACATTCCATACAACAAAACACCACTTCATCCACCAGAACACTAAAGGAGAAGTCACCCAAAAATGTTCCCCCAACAAAATCAGTCCCACTCACATTTGTTACCAAACCTATGGAAATGCAATCCTTGCTTTCTGAACACTTATGTAACAACTTAACTTTTCTCATAATAAAAGAAGATCTATTCTCAGTTGTTATGATATGTGCTACACTCGTCAAAGTAGAAGTTGGTATATCATTCACCTCATTCTCAGTTGTTATGATATGTTCTACACTCGTCGAAGTAGAAGTTGGTATATCATTCACCTCATTCTCGCGAAGAGTGGACCCAGTCTGGCTAACGATCTCAGATATAGGCCATTGAACATAACCACCAACAACCTCTGACAATGTATCTGCACCTTCCGATGGATAGGGCAATGGAAGACTTGCATTTAAAGTCTTGGTAACATTTACAATGATACATCCGACATTAATGTTGATATTATGCAAAAATTTTCTTTCTGGAAAAGAGATTCCCTTGGAAACTTTCACTCCATTCAAAAGTAGGTTCACACATTATTGAGTACCAAAATCTAGTTCATAAGCGTTTTATGAAATATAAAATAACAGGAGGACATTAAACATCATATTTATTTTAAACAAAGATATAACATAAGTTATAATATATAAAAATATGTCTTTCCGGACTTCCAATTTTTTGAATGGAAGGATTGACCGCCCCTTCTTGTAGAAGAAGCGAACACAAGAAGGATCGAACGACCCTTCTTGCACTCTAGAAAGATTACGAAAATAATACTGGGTAGAAGAAGAGTTTCCCGCCCGTTCATTTATGACAGAATATTAAAAATGTTCAACCTATGAATGCTAGGCCATCAATACATGTATTTCCAAAGTTGTCAACAAGGGAGGAATACTGAGAACAAGAAGGGTCGGTCGACCCTTCATTTATGATATAAATATAAATATATTTAATCTACGAAGGTTATGTCGACAATTCCCAACTTCTGACTTCCGTTGTAAATAGTAGGGAACTAGACATCATCTAAGTTCTAACATATAAAAATGTTTGTCCCAACTTCCATTTTTTGAAGGGAAGGATCGGTCGCCCCTTCGTTTAGGAGATAATTGTGAACAACTATATCCAACAATTTACCTATATCCAAAATGGCGAAAGAAAGAAGGATCTACCTACCCTTTTTGCATTCTAGAACTATTAAGAATACTATACTGGGATAAAGAAGGGTCGACTGCCCCTGAGGAAATTGTAAAATTATTCAACCTAAGAAGGGTAGTATGTGAATTCATCTATATATAAATTGGTGAACACCAGTAGAAGGGCCGTCCTCCTCTTCGTTTAGTAGATAATTGTGAGAACCTTTATCTAGAAATTGAACGATATCCAGAATGGTGAAGACGAAGAAGGATCAATGGACCCTTCTTCTAGTCTCAAGCTATAATGAAAAGAATATTGGGAAGAAGAAGGATCGTCTGCACCTTCTTTTACGAGGGAATTGTAAAAATAGAACTTGGAGAAAGAGTGATCGATCTTTCTCGGTGCATATTTCCACTTTCCAGCAAAATGTGCGAAGCAATGTTCCTATGAAATATGTGTTTAAAGTTCCGAGATCTACTTTAGCCACACTGAAAAACTCATCCTTGGGGGAAGGAGCGGACACTCTTTCTCCTTAGCATCTACTTCCAACACCCCGAAATAGAACAACCCGAAAAGAGTGACCTTGCTTTCTATGACAAAATTTTGACTTGACAACAAACTATTTGTAGCAAAACGTCTGTAAATTTTGTCCTTCAAAATGTTAAAATCTAGTCTCCAGGGTGACACGTGGAATGCTCAGATTGTGTCACGTGGCTTTGATTATTCCATAATTGATCTGTGCTACGCTCGGCGAAGTAGAAGCTGCTATATCATTCACCTCGTTCTCGAGAAGAGCAAACCCAAAACTATATTGTTTCTATATTTAAAAAAGAGAAGAAAAAAAGAAAGAATGTTTCTATCTAGTTAATCACAGTCAGAATCATTCCAACTAATGGCATCACTATCTGCATTGTCGTCACTGTTAAATTCCTTTTCCAACACGGTATCCTGCTTAAATTTTAATTAGCATTATGGTGTTCTTGGGAAGGCATGCATGTGTTGCTTGGAATGTGTTGAATATAATTGTACCACTGATGACAAAACTATTCATTAAATAATGACAGTGTGTAAATTTACTTCATTTCTCTGTTAATTGTTATTTCCAGTAATGATAGTCTGTAAATTTCCTTCCTTTCTATGTTAATTGTTATTTCCAGTAAATATTTTCCATTGTGTTATTCTTCATGCTCGGATGAAAGTAATATTAAATCAGAATTCATATGTTTATGCTGTGGTTTACTGCATCTAAATATTCACAAATTTTCTACTAAAATTGATATTGGATTCATTTATGACCAATGCCCAATATTAATGGACTGTTTTCTTTTCTTCATTATCAACCTGCAAATTAAGACAGACAAGGGTATTCAGCAATTTTCAACAATTTTCTGCTAAAATTCACTTAATTTTGAGAACATTTTAATCAGCTTTATCTCTTCAACTAAGTGCCTTGGTATCATATGCAAGACTCAGATGTGTTCCCATTTCATCCAACAATTTCAGTCATACACCATGTCCAACTACTCAATACATAGGACTTTTCTAACCAAGATAGTGTATTGGAAAACAATTATACGTTAATAAATTTGTTTAAAGCTATTTGATTGCTTAATTTTATTCAATTATATAATTAAATACTTAAATTATATATATTTATAAAATAAATGTAACCAATATTATATAAACTAAGACATAAATTATAAATTTCAAATATTTCAAAAAAATTATAACGTTTACATAGATCATTATACTATAGTGAATATTAACTACAAAATGATATTAAAAATAAAATCATGTTTCAATTTTCTGAGTTCATTTGTCGTTATCTTTTTCCAACAAACCTAGCCAAATGCTAGAGGATTTGCAGAAAACAATATGGAATATATGAAAATAATACGCTACATCACCAGACAGAAAATGTATGCAAGATGGCGACAATCGACATTAAACATGTTAATTTCGTTAATTTAGCCCAGTAATGAGTAATGCACGATTTTGCAAATATAACTATGTGAATTCATATTAATGGACTGTAAGAAGATAACTACCCAGAATTGAAGGAAATAAATTATGGAAATATGAAGAAGACAGACAAGGGTGGAAGGAAATATGAAGAATCTAAAACGTTCAATAACTTTAAATTACTGTGAACTTGAAACTGTCATTGCATTGATTGTTGACAACCATGGAAGATATGGATTTTTATCTTGGAGGCTGAATAAGCATGCTCTGTTACAGATTTAGATTTATGGTTTGAATAATATAAATACCTTCCAATTGAATAACTAGTAGTTGATTCTTCAAACCAATCTTACTGCTCTACCCGGCCAACACTCTTCTCGGTTCCACCTCAGCAAAAGAAAACCTCGGTCCTGAGAGAAAACAGAGCGCCAAATTGGAAAACACAGAGAGTTTGAACTTTAAGTTTCAATGTCGGCAGTGGGCAGGATATCATCATAGTATCAATGCATAAAAGTTAGTGACATTAATTATCACAGTGTGGCGGGATATCATCTGTACATCGTGACACATAAACAGAATCCATCGTCAACATGATGATATTATTCACACGAGTGATACAATCCATCATTTACCATTGGCGCTGTCAGGGTCAGGATCACTACCAACATACAAACCATTTTAAATCATGGAAAATATCAATGGTCCCATGTCTGTTCCGCATCCGCAACATGCACTCTAGGACGGAGGGATTGGTGGTTGCGGAATCTGAAACCACTCTCCACGTGGTAGCACCACATGATTTCTCAATTTGGAAGGGCGGTAAGGAAAACCACCTTCCTCCATTTGTGAAACCACCTTCGCCCATCCTTCACGGTCACTGGAACGTGTGGATATGATGTGGCCGGTCCACATCACACCTTCTACCCATGCAAATCCTCCACATTAGGGCTCCTGCCCACGTGTCTCCTCCGCGCTAGAATTCCTGCCCACATGGCTTCTCCACATCAACCTGCACATGCACAGTGGAAACACGTTTTAATTATACAATCACAACATAATTAAAAACCTTTCAATTACAAAATCACAACATACAAGAATGAAATAAAAATGCATCAGAATCAAACGTATAAGCTTACTTATCTTTATCCAACGCAGATCCAAGCAACTGGCTGTGTAAGAGTGCTTTTCCACTTAGCAGCAATATAAATGTGTGGTTGTTTATAAATTGCATAAATAGATAAAATGAGTTAAACAAAGAAATTCATTTAACACATAATAACACATGAATCGTATATT
This sequence comes from Larix kaempferi, assembly GCA_027924585.1. Taxonomy (NCBI): domain Eukaryota; kingdom Viridiplantae; phylum Streptophyta; class Pinopsida; order Pinales; family Pinaceae; genus Larix; species Larix kaempferi. The sequence continues at coordinate 16,674,059 of BSBM01000519.1, forward strand.
CATAGAAATCCAACCTACAAATCGATGGATTCATTAAATTGGAAACATAAAACATAGTTCATAGAAATTTGACAAATTATCCAAAAAAGATGGCCAAGAGAAACCGACTGAATTTAATTTAATTATGCAAAAAATTAAAATGACTCAATACATAAAAATTAGAATAAATTTACCTAATACATAATAACATCCAAACAGTGAGTTAAGAAAAATATGAACCAACAAATCTGATGCATTCATAAATTGCAAAGACAACACATAATTGTTTCAATACACGAAGTGAAGGAAATCATAAATTAACATAATAGCCAACTCTATATCAACATAATTAACACCTTCTGAGATTTATGTGGGAATAATTTCCATCAATAAGATTCAACATAAGTTGAGTAAATCAACACCTTCATCATCTTCAACATAAGGAAATACCTCTAGTAATCACGTTTGATGTAAGGCATCTTAAGAAAGTGTATTAAGAGAAGGGAATGTTACATGGTATAAATTTATATATATATCTATCTATAAAGTCACATGATGTATCACTTACATCTTTATGTTATCTCTAGTTTCCAACACAATACAAGTTCATGCGCCATCTTAATTTGCGAAGGGCACCTATGGCCATCAATTTTCATCGCCACAGATTTACACCCTTCATCTATGCCCCTATATAACATTGAGCGGGCATTTATAATTTCTACCTCATCACCAATGTTAAAGCTTACGATCTTTGATTATTTCATTCGGGCGTTGCAAATTCATATCCAGAGATCCCATTAGACATCCCTTGGGTCTTCTGATTTGATAACCGAGGCCTTACCCCTCCATAGATCAATGTATTAATTGTGAGGTCAGCCATGCGACGTCAAGTCACTGGGATCTTTAATTCCCATGCCCCGTATGTCACCTCATCCTACCTAGAAACAATTCATATGGATCTCCGGTGTGAGAAGATCAGGCTGCCAGGTTCACGCTAATATGTTTTTTCATGGCCCTCTGCGCTACACATTTACACTCACCTAGTTCTGCTCCAGGCTCCTCGTGCTCCAGTTATCCTCACGCTCTCGGTTACCTGCACCTGTAACATCCTCTCGTTAGCTCCCATGGGCAGGTCAAAGGGTACCAAGACCAAGAGCAAGCAAAAAGATGCAGCTCTGGAGATAAGACACACAAGGCAGGGCTACGGTGCTGAAGTCCTGATTCGAGTCTATTTACTAATTGATAACTGGGAGGCTAGGATAATTGTGGACATTTTGGCTGACAGGAATCAGGAGCAGACGTGGGATCCCTATTGGCTTGCAAAGAACATGTTAGGCCATCTTATGGAGGACATGCAGACTAATTGGACCCCTGCTCGCCATGCCACCCAAACTCTGTGAACTACTATGCCAAACGTGGCTGCCACCCTTGCCACACTGGAACACATCCTTAGTTGGGACTCCTATGCCACCACTGCCCTTTCGGTTGTGATAGTCATCCTGAGAACAATACACTTGGTGCCATGATGTCTAATGTCAGACCTGAAGCCACCCATGGAACTCTATCCACTCCTCTTAGCATGGATAAGTCCAACCCACGGGGTAGCATGTCAGTTTTGACACACAGTAGGAACCTTATGAGGGGAAAGGAGAAACCACACACCTCCTTCCCCATCCGCTCCACCCTGGGCATGATCCTGGCCAAGCATACACACAATGAGCCGACTAGTTTCATTCCTATCATGCCCCAGAATACTATTCCCTTGTTTTTCAAGCTCCCTACTCAGGCCACTCGTCCTTCTGCGAAGACTACTCTACCTCCCGTGAGAGCTACGTTGACACCTGGGATTTCTACTTCGGCACCTGCGAATGCTGCTCCAACACCTGCAAGCAATTGGAAGGACATAGATTACTTCATCTGCCCAATTCTGGAGGAGACACCTTTTGATACAGAAGGCCCCTCTACAACTGGTTGAGGAGGTTCTTCTGATGTCTCTCTTGCTTTTTGTCTATTTTGGTTATGCCCATGACTGCCAGTTTTTTGTATGCCTCTATGGCCATGACTACTCTTGATATTCACCCTGCTTTCCCTACAATGGCCAGGGTTTTTTTGCATAGTTTGAATTTGAATTTCCATAACTCTGTTGATATCTATGGCTGGCACCTATGGATAAGACCACCACTGACTGTAATCTCTACTGTATTTCTATTTCTAATAGCTTAATATAAATTCACATCTATACAAAAAAAATAAAAATCTCCCCCATTAGAGTCAAGCAATTTTGATTATTACAATGTTTCCTACCTCAAAGATTTTGATATTGAAGGGAAGGTTGTTCACAGGATAGGTGTTTCTAGTTTCTGGTTAAAATGCATGCGATTTCTTTCGGAAGATGTCAACATGCAACTCATGAAGAATTAAGGTATATGTATTAGTATGTGCAAGACAATTGTTTTATAAATATATTATGTGGGGGTAAATATAATATTATTGTTTTTTAAATGTGTATTTGTATTCATAAAATAAGTAATAATATATTTCTGCTTTTTTGTAGCTGCTTTATATAAGCAAGTTTTTGTATTGGTCGATCTCTGAGTCATGATGATCGGATAGTTTTGGATGAACAGTTTGTTTTTAGTTTTATATGTGGAAAAGATCATATATGTTTTTGTACTTTTTGAAAAAGATCAGATATCTTTCTCTGAGAATATTTCCACTTGCAAGCAAATTGTGTGAACCAATGTCAAATTCATCTATATCCATAATGGTGAACATTGGAAGAATAATTACCACAACAAGGGGTGGCCACCCCTTCCTTTATGAGGGATTTGTAAAAATATACAACTTGGAGAAAGAGCGACCGCTCTTTCCTTGAGAATACTTCCACTTGCACGCAAATTTTTAGAAGCAATGTAAAATTATTCAACCTATGAAGGCTAGAACGTCAATTCATTTATATCCATAAAGGTGAACATTGGCAGAATGCTTACCACAACAAGGGTTCAGCTGACCCTTCATTTCCGAGATTAGTGTAAAAAAATTTAATCTACGAAGGTCAGTCTGGGAATTCTAGACTTTCAACTTCCGCTATAAATAGTAGAGATCCGGCCCTTCAATTAGTAGATAATTGTCAACACCCACATCCATCAATTCACCTATATCCAGAATGGCGAACACAAGAAGGATCAACCAACCCCTCTTGCATTCTTAAAACTATTATGAATAGAGTTATGGACAGAAGAAGGGGCGGCTTCCACTTCCTTTATGTCGGATTTGTAAAAATAGACAACTTGGAGAAAGAGCGGCCGCTCTTTCTCTGAGAATATTTCCAATTGTAATCAATTTGTGTGAAGCAATGTTCCTATGAAAATTATGTTTCAAATTTCTATTTAGAGTATTGATATCAACTTTCACCACTACTACAAAACATCTCTAGAGGAAGGAGAGGACGCTCTTTCTCCTCAGCATCGAATTCCAACACCCTTTCACTAAACACAAATTTCAACTTTCCATCAAACTCTTTCGAGGAATCTTTCTATAAATTTTGTTGTTAAAATGTCGAGATCTTGCTTCCAGGGTGACACGTGGAACACTCATATTGTGAAACGTGGCATATTTGATTTTTCCACTACTTTTGTTATTGTTTAAAAGAGTATTATGGATCTTAAAGGTACCATTTCAATATAAACCAATGGATTTAAGTTATAAAAATTCCAATGCAAGAGCAGAAACATCGAGGGAAAAACCAAGAAATACATGACCTTCGATAATACTCTTTTTATAATAATCCTATTGATAATGTTTTATTAAAAATTACTGTTTTCAAACTATAAATTTAAGCCATATTTAGATAACCATGTATATTATGCAAAGTAAATAAGGAAATTTACAAACATTAGTACTTCAAAATTCAACACAACTCCATTTTCAAATCTTATACAAAATAGCTAAAATGAACTTCCAAGAAAAATATGGTTCCTCGCTCAATCTGAAAAACGAAATAAAATATGGTTCGTTGATGTGTTTCATGGATTTTTTCTAAATTCAAAGAGTTTTTCTCCAGTAAATAATCACTATGTCGAATTGATGGCCTTGATTTTTTGTTTTTCGTTATTTAAACTATCATGCAAAAGAAATTCAAAACTTTATCTAAACTGAAACAGAATACATAAATCCAAACATAATCGATAAATAATTCGATAAATGAGAGATGTTAAGAATTTAGAAAAGAACAAAGAATTACAAAAATTAATTATAATTAATATTCAAAAAATTGAATATATATTCTTCAAATAGCAGGTATATCATCACAGAGTTTAAATCATTTTTCAAAATTTAGGGCATTGAACAAAATCCCTCCCCTAAACTTACAAAAAAGTAAACCTAAAATAGTTGTTGATACAAACTTAACATGAGGGCCGAGGACAAAAGCCCTGGCCTAAACTAACATAAAACTAAACCTAAAATAAGAAGTGACCATGGTGGGTGGGCCGCGTCGTTCCCTCAGGGGTCGATATTCATTGGTTTGAACCCTCCTGATGATCTTGCCTATCTTGTCGATCTTGCCTCTGGTAGTTAGACGGGATGGACAGGACTGTCCAGAACCTACCAAAGTAGCTACACTCCCCTCGGGTTGGTTTTGAATGGCTTCATTGCGTTCACTAACAAGGGCTCACATTAGCCTCATCATTTCAGCTTTATCGGCTTTGTCTTGCACTTTGTCTTGTGCATTCCTCTCCATCATTTCAGCCTTGTCATTTTCCATGGTTTGCATTATTTCAATTTTGTCGTTTTCCATGGTTTTATCCAAAGAGTCTAACCTCTACCATTTCCTTGTCCAACTTCTCGACGTGTCTGTGGGTGTGTGCATCGGTGATTCTGGTCCTTCCGTGACTACTACCTTCCATCGTTAAGCAAGGAGACAAGCATGAAGAAATCCTGCAAGAAAGCTTCTCATATAAGATCTCGCGACCGCTAAGCAAAGCAGTGGTCGGAATCGTCAAAATTTCTTGTTCTCCAACTCTAAAAACCTGACGTTGATGAGGGCCAATGGACGGAGAAAGAGTCGAACATAGAGCTAATTTAGAAAAAAAAATCGGCAACCTCAAGCGAACAGGAGTAGATCCTATTTAACTCCACAACACGGATCATAAATGATAAAAAAAAACCAGAACACGGATCGTAGTAAATATACAGAGCCGTCGGAATTGAAGATCAAAGCAATTGAAAGATTGTTATAGCGTGTTATAGGACATTAAGGGTCAAAGACATTACCCTTTGATTTAGCTGATGGGACATATTGACGGAAAGGGTTCATAATTGGGCTCATAAGCTTTTGAAGTCCACCGTTGATCTTGGATGGGGTGATCCAGATCTTGGATGGGGCGATCCAACGCTACGGGATAGTTACGTTGGGTTAAGTTGTGCAGCGTTTAAATCACATGATATGGTGCAGATTCTTTATGAAATATAGCTAAGCTCATATTCAAGCCCATCCTCGATGTGGATTGAAGAAGATCCAACGGGTTTGAATCATTCAGCTATTCAGAGATGCTGGAGGGTTAATTTACAGGATCGAATGTGAAATAATTGTAAATTTTAGTTGACTGCCGGTTTGACATCCACTCTGATGAAGAGACATTTGGAAATGGCATATTTGGAAAACAATTTGGCCAAATTTCAAACTTTGGAGAATTGCCAAAATTGGTTAACCCTGCAAAATAGTAATTCCTTACTAATTACAGCAAGATTGAAAGACGATGAAGATCAATGATGAATCGATGCCATTATAAGGATCCAATATTTTTTTTATGAAGAGGCATGATTTTCCTTAATAAAGTTCTCAAATAATAAAGCTCTTTGAAAATATATATAACCATACAAGTCAAATGTATGAAGAGGACCATAGATGTCTATGAAGTTTTATAATTGCATATCAGAAGCAAGATCTGAAAAGCCAAAGTTAAAACTATTATAATTTAGAGGGTTGTTGGGTGCTTCTTGGGGCAGGTTCAGGCCTTCTAAGGAAATTCTTGCCTCCATCCAGTCATGCATAGAGATTTAGGGTGGTGGGGCATCCTTGTCTGTTTAACAGGTAGAAAACCAGGGGTGTAGGAGCATCCTTTCTGTAGTGGCAGAAGAATCCATGGGATTAAGTTCTCCATCAAGTTGGTGCTTGTAGAACAATTTTGTATACGATTACCTCATTAATAGGAAGGCTTTGTTGCTTTAACTTTGAGGTTTCCATGATAAATTGGTGTGTTCACATTTTTAATTGTCCTATTCACATTGGGAATGATTATTTAACTTGTGCTTAATACTAATTTTATATAAAAGCGTTGAAAAAGGAAATATTGATTCCCCCCCACCTCTTAGTATTGTTGGATGAACCAACACCTGCCGCATAGCGCCATCATCATTGCCTAACGTCTTGTGTTGTTGATTCTCTAGCGCCTCTGGTTAATATTTTAAGTGCTTGGGCCTATTGGCATAAGTTCGTAGGCCCCCTAAGGTAAGCTTACTTCCCTTATACTTTTTAAGCCTTCTTTAGACTCCAAAGCTCATGAACTATTTACCCGATCTTTTTAGGTACTTGGGACAAAAATAATGCTAAGAATGGGGTCCCTTTGTGCTGAGATTTTTTACCTTGTCCCACCTGATGAACACCTTCCAAATTTATTTTTCACATCATCATGTATTCCATACAACATGATATCCATTTCCATTGCATTATTATTTCTTAGCTTCTTCATGGATGCAGTTTTTTGTAGTCTTTTTAGAGCGATGTAATCATTTAGAACAGATTTCCAGATATCAAAACCTTGTGCATTTAAATGGATTCTCATTCTTATAATCCAATCAGATCAAAATTTGATCCATAGAACAGTTGAACCCCATCTGCGGAGTAGAGAGTTTCATGTTCGTCCATGTGCTGTAGAGATCTTTGGTCCAGCTGTCAAACTCTCTCAAAGGAATTGACTCCCTGATTTAACTGTACCAACTAGAAGGAGGCTCGAAACCTAAGGAAGATCCAAATCCTCAGTTTACTAGATCTATCTATAATGAGTCTACAACCCCTTGGTTGCCATAATTTCCAACCTATAGATAGGACTCCAAACCTCGGTAAAGTCCAACTCAATAGTTTTACTAGCACCAACTAGATGGAATCCCCAAATCCCTGAGATCACAATCACCAACCCAAAGGAGACTTCAATCTCATATCCTTGCTCGATCCTACCACCCTAATATGAATAAGAAGAACAATATTCCACTTCCACTGTATCACTGTTTCCATCAACCTATACTTGTATCTATGTCCTTGTACCTGTATCACTATCCATGTATCATTGTATTGAGGTCACTATCAAAATCCATGTTCATCACAAGGACACAATCATTGTCTCTGTCACAAGGCCACAAAAAATATCGATGTCACAATGTAAACTTGTATATGCCCCAAATTTTTCATCCAAGAATGGCAACAACTTCTTCCAAGATATACTTCAGATGTATAGCAAGACCATAAAGATGCCTCCAAAGAGTGTAATAAAATCCCATAAATAATCACCAATAGACTTCATATAATTTCACCTTCAAACCCTTACATCATAGACCTCATAGTACATTCCAAAAGCTTAGAGGGATATCATGCCAGTAACATTACCATGGAATATTACAATACAATCACCAATAATATCTATGCCATTGGGGAGTGATGTTTGATCATTTCTCATTTTGTGTATTGGAGAGCATAGCTTCTCCATGCTTGTGGAGTGTTTACTCTACTTGCCTTAGTACCGATTTCGAGGGTGAAAGATTCCCATACTAATTGGGAATTGGAGAGGCCATTGTGCATTGGACCATGAGGACACATATTAAGAGGTTGTGGCACCCATTTGTGGAAATATTCCCCAATACACTTGGCATGATTCTCTCACCAATTTGAATTCAATATGAAGGGTAACATACTTGGGGTAGTTTAATAGGTATTATTCATGGCATGAGTCATGTAAGGTCGAATTGGAGTGGAAGAATAAGTTCCATGGAAGAGGAAGATGCATCTTAGAAGAATTATGACAATTGGGCTAGATTTCGTAGCCTCTAGTGTGACAACAATGATGAAGATGCTATGACACCTATGACACAAATCAGACCAGAATGTCCACATCTGAAATATATTACATGTTAGGGATAAAAATAGCCTCTAAGAAGGTGCACAAGGGAGTTAGTGCATCCAAAGTGACACCCATTCGAAATGAGTGAATAAGGAGACTAGGAACTGTTGGACAAGTGGCACACATTGGAATCTCTTCCCAAATTGAGTTGGAATGAATCCTTCGGAAGGAATTCGACCCATGGAGGATTTGAGAAGTTTATAAAGGTCGCAACAACAAAGAAGGAGATTATATTTTGATCATTTTTATTTCCATCTTTGCAATTTGGAGAGCTTGTACCTTGTCATGCAGGTGGAGTGTTTACTGTAATTGGGAATTGGAGAGGTCATTGTGCATTGGAAAAAAATTGGATAGGCCATTATGCATTAGACAGAAAACCAGAAAACCAGAATCTGACAGAAATTACAGATCCGAAATTCGTAGGTCACCTCTGAGGGGTAAATTTTTGGAGTTTTCAAAATCTGAGCACACCATCTTTCCCGCCTCAATTAATTGCATCTCCCTATCTAGTCAGATGTTTGAAACTCCAAGTTTGTATTTTTAGGGTTTCTCTTTCAAACCCTAGCAAGCTCCAATTCTAGTGGTAAGATCTAAATCTTTTAATTCCATTTGATTTTCTCATTAAGATGTATCGCCACACCAAGCTTGAGGATAAGCTTGAAGGGGCTGATAACTTCTGAACATGGAAGTACATGATTTGGTTAATCCTAGAAAAGAATGAATTGGATACCGACATAAGTTCCAATCCCAGAGGGAGATGAGGCTAAGGCCTCACATAATAAGAAATTTTTCAAGGCCAAGAGGATCATTGTATATTCTATCAAGGACCATCTCATACCACATGTTTCATCCCTAAAGACATCCAAAGAGATGTTTGACTCCTTGAACCAAGCTGTTTGAAGGAAAGAACATAAATCGAAAGATGACTTGACGAATCAATTAAAGAATGTCAAGATACAAAATGCAGAGACCATGCAATCACACTTTACGAGGTCTCTCAGATAAAAGAACAACTTGAAGCCATTGAAGAAGATATAGAGAATTTTGAAATAGTGATGACCACCTTGAATGGTCCTCCTAGGTCATGGGATTCCTTCATCCAAGGAATTTGTGCCAGGAAGAAGCTCATCACATTCAGTAGGTTGTGGGAGGAATGCTCACAGGAAGAAGCTCGAATTATAGCTCAAAAAGAAAACATGGGTAGTGAAGACCAAGCTCTTATAGCACACACCAAGAGGAATTACAACCATAGGGAGCATCCTCATCATAAGAAGGAGATTGTCCCAGGATCACAAGCAGATCCCACAAGAAGAAGAACACTCTGTTAGAGACTCTAGTAGTTTCTGCGAGGAAGCATTTAAGATTGAGAGAGAGTCCACCGAACAACCAAACAAAGATAAGTATTTGAATGATACGAGACCAAATATTTGCTTTTGTAAACACATTGAGTCAGTATATGGTGGAACCTAGGGAGTTTCACCTAATTGCGGCAAAACATGTGATGAGATATCTGAAGGGTACATTGGATTATGGACTTAGATATGCCTCATATAGTGAGTTCAGACTGTATGGGTACATAGACTCAAATTGGGATGGAAGTGTTGAATACAGAAAGAAATATACCTCAGGATCATGTTACTTTAGTTTCAGATCAGGCATGATGTCATGGCACAGTAGAAAGCAACCCTGTGTTGCACTCAGTACAACGGAAGTTGAACATGTCGTAGCTTGTTCAGCTTGTGGTGAAGCAGTGTCGCTTTGCAAGATGTTGACAAGATTGTTCGATGCAGAGATTGATGCTACAGAGATACTCCATGACAACTAGAGTTCCATCAAGTTGACAGAAAATCTCGTGTTCCATGATAGATCGAAGCACATCGATATTATGTTCCACTATATCTAGGATATGGTGTAGAAGGGAGATGTGAAGCTTGATTACGTTCCTACAAAGGAACAAGTTGTTGATGTGCTGACTAAGCCTCTGGCTCGTGTGAAGTTTGAATCTTCGTGTGGTCCAGAGGGATCTCTCTAGAAATAAAGACTGATAGAGATCCTATCTGAAAGGATAGATTCCTATCCAGGAGGGACGGAAGACCAGTATTGGCTGACTAATAGTTCCAACTCTCATGAGCTTATGCATGTCCGTAGGGATGGATGCCTCTCCAAGGGTGAGGGTAGATCAGTACTGGATGACTGATAGTATCAGTATTTAGTTACTAATGTTTGTTGCAGGTGTTCCAACGGATGGTGCTTTTGATGAATATGTTCCAGCAGATGGTGTTCCAGCTGATGAGGTTGCTGACAGTAGAAGATATTCCAACTGATGGTGTTGCTGATGAGGATGTCCAATAGATGGTGTTCCAGCTGACGAGGTTGTTGAGAGATAAAGATGAATCAGTTGATCGTGTTCTTGATGAGGATGTTCCAGCAAATGGTGTCCAACTAACGAGGTTGCTGACAGCAGAATATGTTCCAACAGATGGTGTTTTGTTGACGATGAGATGATCTAAAGATGATGAGATGATCGAAAGATGATGGGGTGACAGTAGGGTACACAATTTTTTTCAGGTTTTTTCAAAGACAATGTAATCTGTCCTGAGATGTACCCATGGAGGACTTGAGAAGTTTATACAAGTCGCAAGAACAAAGAAGGAGAGTATCTTTTGTGATGGTCCAAGAATATCCATTTATTTTTATTTTGATATATATACTCATTATTTAATGCTCAGAAGAATCTCAGGTCAAAATACCAAGTGAAACTATGTAAAAATACCAAACAATGCATAAATGGTGCCATTTTCCCTATATTATCTTGTTGTTGGAGCTTGAAGAGACATTATTTCAAAATTGTATAAGTCAATATTTGTGATTTTGTTGATCTATGGAGTGTCATTAATGTTATGAAGAAATTTCATTAACATTGAACAAGTCCTTGGAACCTAAATCTCAAATTTCAAAACCAGTGGTGAAGTTTACTAGCATTTCCCCCTAGTATGTGAAGACATGTATACAAAAATCTGATTTATGGTAGTTGTGGAAGCCTATAGAAACTAATTTATGATGAATTGGGGAAATCATTAAATTTCATTATAAGTACCACATCTCTATCCTGAAATTTGGAAAGGTCTTACAACATTTGGGAAGCCATATTTGTCCCCTACCCTTTGGGGTTTTGAACCTCAATTTGACTACTAAAATTCCGCAACTTCTCTTGAAGTTAAATGGATGTTGCAGGTGTATTCTGATAAGAAGTATTCTGATATTAGTCTACAATCATCGATGACTTTCTTTTTATGTCTTAATACCCTTCATATACCTTCAAACCCAATTCGAAATCCTTTAAAGAGTCTTTTCGAGCCATCTACCCTTGGGGGCTTCAACATAGATTTTCCTAGTAATTTTTCCTTTCATTCTCTAATTGTAAATGCAAGTGGCTAAAGTCTTTTGGAAGTTTCCAATCCTATAATAGCTGCATAAATGTGTCATATTACACCTCAATAGTTATGAATATTTTTCAAATGTTTTTTTCAAATTGTTAGGTATTTTTTATGTTTCTAAAATTTCCTCTATATGGGTTCTTGGTTTATCTCGGTTAGACATTGCTTATTAAAATTTGTAGAGATGAACAATGCAAATTTTGTCGCTTTTTATGTCCCAATACCTTTCAAAGACCTTTACATCCAAATCAGAAGCATTTCAATCCATTTGGAAGCGTTCGAGTCATTAATAGTTTAAGGGTCGAATTGGCCAAAAATTGCAATTTTCCAATTTTAACAAATTTATTAAAAAGGGACACTACATGAACAATAGCATTATGCAACTAATATGAAATGGGTTGTGTAAAAAAACAACACCAACCTTAGATGTTATCGCTATGACATGTGATCTCTCCTTCTTTTCCTAATTTAATGTTTCATCTAAATGCCATCTTGGAACATTGATCTTGTTGTTTAGACTTCTCTTATCTCTTATGGTCATCTCTCCCTCTTCTTCATCGACTTCCTCTCATGTTACACTAGACCTTCTACAAACCCATCTACAAACAATGTCTAGAATTGGTATAATTGATCAAACAAGTGATTTATTCATATTGTTAGCATTTTTGACTTTATGTTTTCTAAATTTATTCTATATGGATTTTTGGGTTATTTAACATTAATATAACATTGCTTATTAATGTTTATAGAGAGGAACAATGTGTTGGTTGTGGAGCCAGATATTCCAGTCTCATAGATGATATTGTCTCAGCCATGCACCCCGTAGGACTGTACACTCATTCCCAAATTTGTGGTTCGGGGGCGTAGCCCCCGTGAACGGCGGTTGTGGGGCAGTGCCCCCAAGGAAATTGTTTTGGTTGTTTTGCCAAAAACAATTGGGCGCATGGTTTTGGGTATCCCGTGGTATTTTCCCATTGTATTTCGCCTATAAAAGAAAGACATTGTAATGCGACTAGGGTTGATGTATTGGGTTTTATGAATTGTAAATATCTCTGAGATTAGAAGAGAGACTGTGAGACAGTGAAGAGGAAGTGCAGCGGTTTTGCTATAGGTTGTATCCCTTCACTTTGCTGGACGGTATAATAAAAATGACTAGAAACTTCAGTGTGGGCATAGCCCATCTTGGGTGAACCACGATATATATGTGTCTCTCATGTAATGTGTATGTGTGATTATATTTGCATTTATGTTTATTGTTATTGCTCTGCGATCCTATTTTTCTAACAATTGGTATCAGAACCCAAGGTCTATTTGGCAGATAAACCCACAGGAAGCTAGGGTTTCTGGTTCGAGTGGGGGCAATGGCAGAAGAAGGAAAGTTTAAGGTCGAGAAGTTTAATGGTCAAAACTTCTAGTTATGGAAGATGCAAATGGAGGACTATCTGTACCAGAAATATCTATTCCTACCGTTGGGAGGAATAACAAAGCAGCCAGCGACTATGAAGGACAAAAAATGGGAGGTTCTTGAAACAAAGGCTCTAGGAACAATACGGTTGAGCTTGCTTTGTCGGTGGCTTTCAATATCTCAAAAGAAAAGACAATGGAGGGTTTGATGAGTGCATTAGGTAAGTTGTATAAAAAACCCTCGGCCTCCAACAAGGTACTTCTAATGAAGCATTTATTTAATATGAAGATGTCTAAAGGAAGATATGTTACTGATCATTTAATTGAGTTTAATACAATTACATATCAACTAAGTTCTATAATTGTGAACTTTGATGAAGAGGTTAGGGCTCTTCTAATCTTGTGTTCATTGTCAGAAAGTTGGAATAGCTTGGTCATGGTTGTAAGTAACTCTATCTCTTGTTCAAAGACCTTAAAATTTGATGATGTTATTGGTGTTATTCTTAGCAAGGAAATGCGAAGAAAAAGCACAGGTGAGACATCAGGTAATGCATTGACCATGGAGAGCAGGGGAAGACAAAAGGAGAGAGGAAAGAGCCAAGGTAATTGTGGCAGTTTAAAACGGGCAGATCCAAGTCTAGACTAGGAAATATAGATTCCTGAAACTGTGGAAAGAAAGGACATCTGAAGAAAGACTACAGATCTCTAAAGAAGAAAGGAGATGGACAACAGGAAACTACCCAGGAAGCAAATGTAGCAGGTGATGTGTTACAAGACGCTTTGATTCTTGCATTAGATAATAATAGTGATTATTGGGTAGTAGATTCAGGGGCTTCATGTCATACTACACCCCATAGGAAATATTTTCATGATTATGTTCCAGGCGATTTTGGACATGTTTTATTGGGTGATGATGAGCCATGTAAAACTGTTGGAATGGGAAAGGTATGGATAAAATTTAAGAATGGAACTGATTGGCTATTAAAAGATGTTAGGCATATTCCTTCTATGAAAAGAAATCTGATCTCAATAGGGCAGTTGGGAGATGGCGGCTGTCTATCCACATTTGAAGAAAAGTGGTGGAAGATCACTAAAGGATCAATGGTGATAGCAAAAGGAGACATGGTACGTACGTTGTATTTATGTCCTCATAATACTGACCATTCTATCTCTTTACCTTCGACAGGAACAGATACAACATTGTGGCATCATAGGCTTGGCCACATCAGTGAGAAGGGGATGTAGATTCTCCACTCAAGGAAGTTGCTGCCATATTTGAAGTAGGTAAGTTTGGAATTTTGTGACAACTATGTTTATGGAAAACAAAAGAGAGTCATATTTCTCAGGGTTGGGAAACAGAAGAAGAATGAAAAGTTAGAACTTGTGCATACATATGTATGGGGACAGACTCAGGTACAATCTCTTGGTGGCTTTCATTATTATGTTACATTTATTGATGATGCAACTAGGAAAACTTGGGTTTATTGCATTAGACATAAATCAATATGTGTTTGCTACTTTTAAGAAGTGGAAATATTTGGTTAAGAATGAGACACGAAAGAGGTTGAAGTGTCTTGGATCTGATAATGGAGGTGAGTACTATGGAAAGGAGTTTGATAGTAACTTCTCATACCATGGGATTTGTAGAGATAAGACAGTCCCAGGAACACCACAAGAAAATGGTGTGTCAGAAAGGATGAATAGAACGATCATGGAGAGTACAAGGTGTATGAAATTGCATGCAGGGTTTCCCTTACAGTGTTGGGCAGATGCTGTAAATACTATTGTTTATTTAATAAACAAATGGCCTTCAAGTGCTTTGGATGGTGGTATTCCTAAGGAGGCATGGACAAATATAAAGGTAAACTACTCATTTCTGAGAATGTTTGGTTGTGAAGCATTTGTCCATATTGATAAAAAACATAGAACAAATCTTGAAGCTAAATCCAAGAAATGTACTTTTATTGGATATGGGGTTGATGATTTTGGTTATCATTTATGGGATTATGAAAATGACAAAATCATTAGAAGTAGAGATGTCATATTCAATGAAAAGGGCATGTATAAAGATCAGTTGCAGGGAAAGAAACGGGAAAGGAAAACACAGAGTACACAATACTTGATGAAATTGAAGAAAATGAAGTTCCAAAGGTTCCAGAAAATCAAGAACAGTAGCAAGTCCCTGAAACTCTTGTAACTGCAAGAAGATCTACCAGGTTAAGTAAACTCCCTGAATGATGCTCTCCTTCAATTTATTATTTATTGATTACTGATGTTAGTGAACCAAAATGTTATGAAGAAGCAATGCAGGTGGAAACTAGAAAGAAGTGGGAGAAAAGCATGAATGAGGAGATGGACTCATTGGTAGGAAACCAAACTTGGGATCTTGTTCACTTGCCCGCTGGTGAAAGAGCATTTCAAAACAAATGGATTTACAGGTTGAAGGAAGAAGGGGGAAAGAAGTGGTACAAGGCCAGACTTGTTTTAAAGGGGTTTGCACAGAAGAAAGGTACAGATTTTGATGAAATATTTTCTCCTGTTGTTAAGATGACTTCAATTAGGACTATCTTAAGTCTAGTGGTTGTAGAAGATTTGCATCTTGAATAGTTCGATGTAAAAACAGACTTTCTCCATGGGGATTTGGAGGAAGAGTTATATATGCAGCAGCCACAAGGGTATGCGGTCAAAGGGAAGGAGAATTTGCTGTGCAGGTTGAAAAAGAGCTTGTATGGTTTGAAGCGAGCTCTAAGGAAGTGGTATTTAAAATTTGACAGGTTTATGACAGAACAAGGTTATAGTAAATGTCATTCTGACCATTGTGTTTATTTCAAGAGGCTAGATAATGGAATTTATATTATCTTGTTATTGTATGTGGAATACATGCTTGTTGTAGGGTCTAACATGCAAGATATAAATGTGCTCAAAAGGAATTTAGCTAATTCATTTGCGATGAAGGATTTGGGTGCTGCAAAGCAAATCCTTGGTATGAGAATAACAAGAGATAGGAAAAATCACAAATTGACATTGTCTCGAGGTGAGTACATACAAAAGGTGTTGGAGAGGTTCAGAATACAAATTGCAAAATTAGCTAGTACATTTTTGGCTAGCCATTTAAGTCTAAGTAAGGAAATGTGTCCCAAGACACAGGAAGAGACAAATTACATGTCCAAGATTCCCTATCAATCAGCAGTTGGCATCTTGATGTATGACATGGTGTACATAAGACCAGATATTGCACATGTAGTGGGAGTTGTGAGCAGATATATGAACAATCCATGTAAAGAACATTGGAAGGCAGTACAGTGGATTATCAGGTATTTGAGAGGTACTACCCTCTATGCATTATGTTTTGGAGGTTCAGACACTGTTCTACAGGGATATGTTTATGCATATATGGCAGGTGATAAGGATAGCAGAAGGATCACCACAGGGTATGTGTTTACTGTAGGTGGAACAACAGTAAGTTGGATTTCGAGATTGCAAAAGGTTGTTGCACTTTCAACAACAGAAGCAGAGTATGTTGCTATTACAAAGCCTAGTAAAGAGATGATTTGGTTGCAGAGGTTTATGGAGGAAGTGGGAAAGAAGGAGAAGGATAACATGTTGTATATTGACAGCTAGAGTGCCATTCATCTTGCAAAGAACTCAGCATTCCATTCCAGGACTAAACATATACAACTCAAGTACAATTTCATACGCTCTGTTCTGGCGGATGAACTGTTGAAGCTAGAAAATATACATACTAGCCAGAATCCTGTTGACATGTTCACAAAGGTAGTGACCAGAGAGAAACTAAGTTCTTTATCGGTTTCAGTTGGACTTCTAGCATGAAGGTGAATATGAGAAATTTTCCAAGTCCAAGGTCTAGCAAGTACAATACTGGTGGAGTTGTTGTGATCAGTCTCCAAGTGGGAGATTGTTGGTTGTGGAGCCAGATCTTCCAGTCTCATAGATGATATTGTCTCAGCTGTGCACCCCGGAGGACTATACACTCATTCCCAACCTTAGGGTTACAGGGGGGTGTGGGTTCGGTGGCAACACCCCCGAGGAAATGTTTTTGGTTGTTTCACCAATAGATTTCGGGCCCATGATTTTGGGTATCACATGGTATTTTCCCTATAAAAGAAAGACATTGTAATACAGCTAGGGTTGATGTATTAGGTTTTAAGCATTGTAAAGATCTATGAGATCAGAAGAGAGACTGTGAGACAGTGAACAGGAAGTGCAGCGGTTGTGCTGCAGGTTGTATCCCTTCACTTTGTTGGATGGTATAATAAAAAGGACTAGCAACTTCAGTGTGGATGTAGCCCATCTTGGGTGAACCAAGATATATATGTGTCTCTCTTGTAATGTGTATGTGTGACTATATTTGCATTTCTATTGATTTTTATTGCTCTGCGATCCTATTTTTCTAACACAATGCAAATATTGTCACTATTCTAAGGTCTCTCACTCCAAGGGTGGAGGTGGAAAAGGCGTTAAAAAATTGGATGACTCACACAAAGAGTTGCAAACATGTATAAATGTGGCAAAATAATGATGGAGACCCACCTAGAAGCAAATCGACGGTGGAAATGGCATCCTGCACTAGAAAGTGCATGGTGGTTAAACTTGGAAAAGGTGGAGCGGAAATTAAACCGTTTACTACGTGGCAAGCATTGGTGGAGTCCGCTATGAAAAACGGTTAAATTTAAACCACTCATCGCAAGTTTTGAAAGCACCTAAGCATATGTTCTATAAAAGGTTTGTTCAAAGTTTTAAAAAAAAATTGTTGCTTGTTGCCTGGAGGAAAAGAACCCACATGAAACAGGTCATTGTCTTTGTCAACTAGAACAACACCCAAGAAGCTCACTGCATAGGTAGCTTGAAACCTTCATTTTTTAGATTTGTGTCCCAAATGGAGAAAACCCAAGACCTTATTCCCTTCAATGAAAGTTAAGATGAAAACAAGAATCTTGTATTTGACACGGAAAGGGATATTTTCGACCCTATTTTTTCCGTGTGTAGTATTTCATAGTCTAAGGAGAAATTAATGGAGTTTAAGTCATAGGGAAAGGATGTATTTAATGTTTTTGGTTCTTTTCTGTACTATTTTTGTGTTGAACAAACCCTACATTTCCCCGAATTCGTTTGTTGGTGTGCGGTGAATTATTTGCAGCGTGAAAGGGTAATCATTAATGTAAAAACGCCCAAAATTATATGCCCAGTAAATGCGCAGACTGTTCGTGAGGTTCTATGTTTTCCTAAAACATTTCCCAAAAGCCCTTAGTTGTTTAACGAAGAAAATTTGGCAAGGTTTTATAGAAACTGTAGTCCCACAGAAAAAGACAAGTTTTTATTACAAGTCTTGAAAGATGATGTGTCGCATGAAAACCTATTGTTCCCTTTGAGTATTGATGTCTTTCAACGAGATAACCAGTTAGTTTTGTCCTTGTTGAGTCAAATTTTAGGTCCAGATAGTGATAAGTCAATCACAGAAGTTATGTTAGGTTTCCTTCTCCAAGTAATTTCACTAGAGTCAAAGTCGAGTCCAGTGTGTTGTTTCAATTTTGATGAATTCCTAGCTGAAGCGATTCATGGCCAGTTGGTGACTAGTTGAATCATTTTAGATATCAGTCATATCTCCTGAAGCTGTTCGTGTGTTCAAACGTTTCAGAATCCAAGTTTCTTGGTACCATCTTTTCTCATATTGACCTTCCTAAATAGGTCAATATGTTTGAGGTAACCCATCAAATCATGGCAAAAATTTACAGAATTATTTTTAATGTTGAAATGCCCTGAGTGTTAGAAGAAATGAAAGAAACTTTGCAGCCTACATTAGAATTCCAAACAAGTGATTGGTTCTTGTATAGAGAACATACTACAATTAGGGTGTATGGTTTTACCGGAGCACCATATCTGTTGCCATCCTTTTTAACAACGAGGGTTTTTTCCTTGGAATTTATTAGACAAAGGTTGCATTCAGAAGAATAACATTTCTATGTTTTCAAAAAAGCATCGGAAGTGAAATTCCCTCTTAAAGTTGGTCCATTCATCATGAAGAATAAGGCAGCCCTCTCTGTAGTAGAAAAAATACTAAAGCTTATGGATTTCCAAGAGGCTGAAAGGATTAATTATGATCCTCATCAAATTATATTGCAAAGGAGACATCAAAATGGAAACAAGGATTTTGATCATCAAACAGTAGAAGGATTGAAAGAAATGGAAAATTTATTCAAATTTGAACAAGATAATAAAGAGGCGAATATGGAACAAATAGGAAATTTGGCAATGCTGGTTCAGACACCAGCTAAATCTGATATCACCAGTAAGAGAAGTATTTCAGAAGTTGATAATATGGAATTCGATCAAGAAGTTTCAAGGAAGAAATCAAAAGTGGAATGACAAAAGGAAATTATTAGTATGGAGGAATGAGATTCAATTGTTCCGGGAAAAACTAGTTTGATTTTGTCGCCACCTGCAAAAATAAAGGAATATTGTTTTTCAAAAATAAAAGAATCTAGAAGTAACTCTCAGTATAAGTCCATATTTGATGTCCGTTCACAATATACATCAAAGAGGAAGCAGTCCTCCTAAGAAACTCAAAATTGTACCCTCAAGTAAGAACGCTGGCAGAACAAAAAGTTTCCCTTCTTACAGCTATGGATCCAGGAAGAAACTCTATAAGGTTTGCAGTGGTGAATGATGAGAAAGTTTCTGAAATGGAAGTTAAGCTTGATGCGATTAATATACTACATAAAATTCAATTGCATAAAGAAATAGGACATGTCCTGTATTCTAATTTATTGCAATTCACTTTAAAAATTTATAAATTTCAGTCTGTGATAGAAAAGATGAAGAGTCAACTGAGGCAAGAGAAGGTAGAAAACAAAGCAAATTTGAGCCTGATCAAAAGACTACAAGTGGACCTTATGATCGTGTTAGCCGAGCCAGGGAACAACCAGTGTACCAAAAGGTTGATTGATGAAAAAGAAAATACCATTCAAATTCTCAAGAAAAAATTGAAGGTGCCAAATAATCAACATGTGCAATCTCGAGACTTGACAGCATTACAACAAGAAAAGGAATACATATATCAATAAATGATGGCTCACAAAGGTAAAATGTTATAGTTACAAGATGAAAAGCTTGCTTGGGAAAAACAAATGATTGAATTGTTGTAACAAATTTCATTGTTGAATACCAATTAGATTGAAACTGTGCAAGAGACAGAGAAGCGAGGGGATCAATCTCTATGTACGGATGAAGGACAAATGGAAAAGTCCTCCACTAAGGAACTGACCAATGCTATGTCACAAATTAGTCCAAAAGATGTAGAGATAGAAGAGTTGAAAGAGGAAGTAATTCGAAATTGTGGAGCAAAGATAAAGGCTTTGAGTGATAGAAATCAACTGCAAAAGAATGTTGATGAATTAAAATATAAATTGACAGGTCGGCTTCCATTACACAAAGCTAAAAACCTTATAAGGGATGCAATATCAATGGAATTCACCAAATTTTGGTCTTATTTGAATTTTATAGCAGATAAATATGCTATAGCGAACATAGCTCTCCAGAGGTGTAAAGTGGAAAAGGAGACATTACGCAAAATGCCTTAAGAAACAACTCAAAATACAGTCAGTTTGTTAAAAACTCTTACCCAATTAGATATGCATATTTTTAGAATCAAAGACACACCATCAATCATCATTTCTACAAGAAGAGTTATTGGAAGCATGATCGTGTTAAAGAAGTAGAAGACATGGCGCAACAGATGGTCCTTAAAGTTCAAAATTTTAAGGAATTATTTCTAGGGACTTTTGAATGTGGTCTACCTTATTTTCGGAGTGCTGATGGAAAATTAATGACTCAATAAAGTTACCACAATTTGATAGTACAGGCTCATATGGATCATTGGAAATTTTAAGGTTTGGTCAAAGGATTAATTGGAAAGAAAATAATTGATAAATTGAATGATGATTTTGAAATACTTGAAAAAATTGTAATGATTAAGAAGGGTTTGCCAGATGTATGTTACATAGAATGCATAGAATTGGAGGTGATTGTGAAAGAAATGATGGATTATGGAATCCCAACTCAAGAGCAATGGAAAATTGTTGAAATATTTGGGAAACCAAAACACAGGTTATGTTAAGAATAAACTGCCCGAGTGTTGCATCGGCTAGATTTCTTTGAAATTTCTTTTTTTAGCGAAGAATTCAAAGAACATTTTGTATAAATTTTTATTTTGCAAAGTA
This sequence comes from Larix kaempferi, assembly GCA_027924585.1. NCBI lineage: Eukaryota > Viridiplantae > Streptophyta > Pinopsida > Pinales > Pinaceae > Larix > Larix kaempferi. The sequence continues at coordinate 16,695,290 of BSBM01000519.1, forward strand.
ATAGGGGTTGGATCCAAAACAAAGATTCATATGTTGTTACTTTCTTCAGTCTTTTAATTTCTCTTTTGTGAATGTATTTCGTGTTACACCATCTTATAGCTTTGCCTCATAGTTGACAGTAATATCTCAGTTAGAATTCATTTTATATGCTCTGATCCACAAATTAAATATTGACAATGTTCTTTCTTCAAAATTAATGCAGAATTCATCCTAGAATGGAGATTGGCTAAGTTATAAGATATATACAATATTTATCCTGACTTCTGACCTCTGACAAGAAGGATCGACTGCCCCTTCATTTAGTATAAAATTGTTAACCACTATATCCAACCATTCACCTGTATCCAGAATGGTGAACACAAGAAGGATCAATCGAACCTTCTTGCTGTAATGTCCCCAGTTTGCCCCTATGGCAATAAAATCGTAAATGATGTAATATTGTTGTAAAATCACAGTGAGGAGCTCAAGGCCAAGGCCCCGCCATTGATTTATGGATGCATATGGTTTGAGTACTAGCCAGGCACATTGGAATTTCAAACATCATGTAAATATACATTTTAATAAGATACCCACAACTAGCTATGTAATGCAACAAGAGATGGGGGCATGATTTTACAAGGAGTTGGAAGGGAAAACATTCAAACCCTTGAGCCAATCAAGTCAAAACAAGTGTCAATAAGAGAACCCATCAAACCCTCAACTACCCATGTTGACTTTTGTACCCAATCATTGATTTCTCCCAAGAGTTGGTTGAGGTAGTTAATGCCTTGGGGAATGAGAGGCATTGCTTTCCAAATTCGGGTATGGGAAAGCCACCCTGCATGGAAAATCACTTTTGCTTCTTGGGCAAGAAAAGAGCCATGAATTGCTCCCCATGCCATTATCCATCAACCAGTTTCCCTCCCTCACGAGTATAGAGCTACCTAGGCATTTTCCAGCCATGTGGGTCTGTGTTTTCCTTCATTCTCAGCTTGGAGAAGGGCATTTTTGTGTAGCATACCAGTAGGGGAAGAAGGGGAATGGAATTAGGGTTCCATAGAGAAAGGTTTGGCTGTTGAATGACTAGTGAGTTGGGAGAGAATTTGTTTTCCTCCCTATGAATGTTTTCCCCCATCCCACAACTCATTTTTGGTTGGAAACGATTTAGGGAAATCCCATGGCCATCCTGCTTGTAAATCCCATTGTTAAGCATGCATATACATTCCCATGACTGTGTTTTGTTGTGTGTGTAAAGAGTATATTGGGTATGGGTTACGGGAATCCAATGTTTTGGCTTGATCTTGAGTGCAAGCATCCAGGGTACAAATGTAGCCTGATAAACCCAACTGTGGGTTGGCTTGGCTTGGATGAAATGATTAATTGACTGTGCATGAGCTTGAATGTCCCATTTTCCTTGTAGAAATCATGCCCAGCTCGAGAGTGATCTCTGATTTCCAAAAGAATACAGGCTGTGCAGAGACCTATGGTTGGGTGGAACGTTGTATCAACATAGCTAGTTGTTTGGGACAAATTGCACAATGAAGATAAGTGTATTCTCCATGTGTATTTTACTTCTGCAATGTATTTAATTTGTTGACTATTGATATGTTATATGCATATGATATGTGTATGATGTTTTAATTATGTTTTGCATACTTGTATGATTTGCATATGCACACTCTTTCTTTTAATTGTATGAATCTAACGAATGGCCTAAGTTTTATGAAAATCCCCATAGATAGGTAGCATATTCCCCTCCTCTTATTGGGTCAGCAGGTGGGTACATTACATTTTGGTATAAGAGCGAAGGTTGCAACATTTGGGCCTTCATGGGCTACCTATGACAGCTTGCAGGGGTAAGTATGCTTCATTCTCATTATAGACCATTAAGAAAAATTTCAAACTTTCAAAATTTTGAAAATTTTTCTAAGTGTTTTTTAAAAGTTTTCTAAGTCTGTATTGGAAATAACTTACGCATTTTCGCCGAAATGGCGGAAGGAACTGACGAGTTTTTGCCGAAATGGTTGAACGAAAATTTTTAAGTTCGCCAAACCGGAAAAACTCGGCGAGTTCGTCCGCAATGGCGGCGAAACTCAGCAAGTTCATCCGCAACGGCAAAAAAAGTTGGCAAGTTTGCGCCGTAATGTCAGAGGAAGCTAGCGAGTTTGCACCACAATGGTAGAAAAATTTGGCAAGTTTGTGCCGCAATGTCGGAGGAAGCTGGTGAGTTTGCACCACAATGGCGGAAAAAGATGGTGAGTTTCCGCCAGAGTGTTGGAAGGAATTGGTGAGTTTCCGCTGCATCGTTAGAAGGAATTGGCGAGTTTCCGCCGCAACGTCAGAAGGAATTGGCGAGTTTCCGCCATAGTGTCGGAAGGAATTGGCGAGTTTCCGCCGCAATGTCGAAAGGAATTGGCGAGTTTGCACCACAGTGTTGGAAGGAATTGGTGAGTTCCACTGCAATGATGGAAGGAAAAGCTGAGTTTTCGACCGGAAGAACTCAACAAGTTTGTCCGCAATGGGTCGGAAGAGAATTGCCAAGTCTGTCGAAACAAAGAATTTCAGCTGTTTTCCAGGGTGAATTTCTAGTACTGAAAATTGAAAAATGGATTTGAACTCCTGCTCTAGATTGAGCGAAATTGAAGGATTTACAAAAAAAAAAAAAAAACGAAGGCACTGCCCTCGACCCACCCTGCAGTGGCAAGCCCGCCTTGACCCCCGTGGTCCCCCGGAGACAGTCGTTGAAAGTGTGAAATGCATTCTCGATGCTTGGAATGAGAAGCAGGAATTGCATAGAAGGGGTTGTGAAATCTCAATAAGAGTAATGGGATGTAATACCCATTGTGGAGGATGAAAGGGAAATTCCTTACCTTAAACCATTTATGTTTATAGCATAATAATTGCATATAGCGAGAATGAATGTTATACACGTATGTATATGTTGAATTGTTAATTCATGAGGAGATCATAGCTAATGATTGCTTGTATGCTTGGTAGGGAAGCCAAGAAAAGGATCAGTTATGATGTGGAGGAGGAACTCCATGTCATGATGAGGAATTGGAAAGGGAGAATTCCTTAACTCCTCCATTACTATTATATTTATATTTCCTATGTTGTCTATACTAAAAATTATGGCATAAGGATGCTGGAAATGCAAGAGGATAGATAGATGAAGTGAATATGTACTAGATGGCATATTGCACAGTGCATGTGAATTTTTTTTGCATGTATATGATATTGCATATTGGTAAAATAGTGAGGTTTTACATATGTAATGAGCCACTTAAGATAATGATTGTGGTTGCTAATAATTAGTTGTGTTCGCATTGGTTGTAGGACCAAAGACAACCGAAGCATGGTTAAGGATGTGGATGATGATTGTCACATACAACCTTATGAAGAAAGGATGGTGCAACACATATGTGATCATGAGGTTGGAAAAAGGACTGTGAAGCCTTGGTAAGAGACCAACTGATCAAGTAATATCAAGCGATGTAAACAACAGCCATGCAGGTAATGATTATTTATGCGTAAATTGCATGAATGTTGAAAGAGGATTTGGTGAGATCCCTTCAACTATGTTCAAACTATGATTGATTGGTTTGCATGTGGTATTGAGTGCCTAAATGTGAATGTTGACCCACCGAGTATGGTGAGGTGCAGGTAAGTAAAGGAAAGGAGCCTTGCACCCTATAGTTTCTTAGAAACCTCAATGCATTCATATGAAAATTATATCATACCATTTGTGTATGTTCGTTGTGAGTTTAACAACCAAAGCAAGTGATGACTTATGGTCCTGTTGTAGTGTATGCCATATGGGATAGGCATGGTTGGGCCATAATATGTTGGAATGCATAGTATTCATGGATTAATGCAACGTTGTATTGAAAGATTATGTGAGTGATGTATGTGTTGTGAATATGCATTGTGTGAATGCATGGGTGTGACATATATATGTTTCAATGCAGTTAGATAATAGATGAAATGGTGGACTATCGTTAATCCGGAGACCATTTCATGAGTTCCTATGAATGCAGGAAGAACACTGCATGAAGAAGGTAGACAGGTGATGGGCTACCAGAGCACTCTATTGGAAGGACAGAATTGCATGGAATGTGAAGTAATGAGTATTTACAGTTATTTAAATTGCACAAATAGTGTGACCGTGTCTTTCAATTTTATTGTGATAATGATGCATATATAGAAATGTATATATTTCATTACATTTCAAATGTTAACAGCTGAAGGTGTTTGAATTATTGAGTGTTATAATTATGAGATCACTTCAGTGACTCTTGTGGCAATGAAAGGATTATATGCATAGATACTCACAACATGTTTGGCTGATTGAAGTTCAGATTTCAGGTAGTAAAGTCTTGCGTATGGCAATGAGGATAAGTCCATAGTAAAGAACAGGATCTACCATGTGCAGAAGCCAACGTTTATGAGAATAATCTCATGGTTGCAAATTTAGTTTCTATAGGAAAATAGATTTGTATATTTTAGATTCAAGAATTTGTTTATAATTTCTAATGACTATTCGGCTTATATAAAGTTGTGTCAGGAGGACATGTCATAGGTGGATGTTCATGTATGGTACCAAGTGTAAAACAATAATGGACAAAGTGATACCACTTAGAAGATCCAAACAATATGAGGAAGGCCTCATTGCTAACCAAATCAATTTCTGTAGGAGACAAAATTGTAAATTCATATTGAATTTAATTGTTAATGACATTGATTGGTTATGGAACAATCATATTTGAAGCTTATTTCTAAATGTTGTTGACTGTTTGGCTATTTGATAAATGTGCCAGGATGACACATTGTAGGAAGACCATGTGTGATGGCATGCAGAAGCCAAACTAGATGGGAAGGATCCCATGCCCTTGAAATGGGTTTTGGGTGAAACGCCATTATAAATTTTGATATAACACCTCAGCTGCACTGCATGTGAGTGAGAGGGTGAAATTATGCCAATAAGGCATGTGTGGGTTATGGAACGTGAAAATATTGGGGTGGCAAACCGAAGTACTGTTTGTTGATGTATATGTAACTTCGGAATGTATTTCATATATGTATGTTGTACTCCTATAGAGATGGTATCATTCCTCTATACGGAAGTGTTTGTATTCCTATAGAGATGTTATTATTCCTCTATATGGAAGTGTCGTCATTTATATTGTAAGTGTCGTAACTTATACTTGATGGGTTATTAGACCACCTTGTTGGGGTCATCCCTGTATAAGTCATGTGGGTCAAAGGATTATTAGACTACCCTATTGGGGGTCGGCCATGTGGGTCAAATGGTTATTAGACCACCCTATTGGGTGTCGGCCCTGTCAGCATTATGTTATGTGGTTAAGTTAAGGCCGACCTAGTAAAAGTTATTAGGAAAGTCAAGTCAAGTATAAATAGAGTGCAGGAGGCACTCTATTTCATCATTCTATTCTCACACACACTCTTTTGAGAGTGGCGCACTTGTGGAGGAGGAGAAGCTGCTACTAGGAGATGTCTATCTCTTATTCTTGGGTTGTATAATTGCTCTATCTATCTCCGAGGAAGTTATTGGGGTTTTTCACCTTTATGGTTTTTCCCAAGTAAACTCTGTGTCTCTTGTGTGCTTGCATTATTCTTTCCATGATTGATATGCTATAGATATGTTGTACATGTTGTTCTCTCAGTTAAAATCCTAGATCAGATTGAAGTAAATTCTAAAAAACTAACATGGTATCAAAGCTAGCCTAAAAGAAGGCATGGTATGGCATGTATGACACTTGTTGCACTTGTGATGCTAGGGCTTGATATAGAAAAAACCAGTCATCGTATCACTTTCGCTATAAATCCATTTTGGAGAAGTTTTCAGATATTAAACTTTTACAAGTCGAATATCAGATCCCCATGTACCTTATGTCCAAAGGAAAAATTCTAATTCACTGTATGTTGTGTTTTATGATCTGTACAATCCAGGGTTTCTGCCTCTTCCATATCTAAGTCATAAACAGGTAACCTACGAAAAAATGTCATAACTTGGGCTAGGAAGCTCGAAATGAAATTTAATAAAAAGTGACAGGCAGTGCATGGACTGTACTTTCTCAGGTAACTTTTTCAGAGGCTAATGTGACACATGGCACAGCATACAAGTCTGCTCTCCTGTTTATCCCATAAAAAGTTCACGTTGCGACACTTGGCATAACTCTCTCTCAGTGAATCCATTTGAGGTCAGACCTATGGGGTTAGAAATATGATAGGTCAGGCTACCACAAGAAATATTTTCAGACCCTGTGGATCGAAAACTTTGGAGATACACCAGAAACAATCAGGTGCATATTTCTGTCAAAATAGAATTATTTTTTAGCACCTTCATTCATGGCTCCGGGAATTAGGGTTTCGGAGAAATTTGGTATTTTTCTAATAAGAGACCACGACAGAATGATACTCATCAAAATCGAAATTTAGAGACCAATATCAAATTTTTTGGTTGGGTAGAAGGTCGGCTTGATCAAACCCTATTTCGAGACTTTGATCGGAAAAATGGAAAATTAGGGCTTCTGCAAAAGTTGAAATTTTTTAAGTCTGCGACCACGGATGGAAGCTCCTCAAAAAAATTGAAGTTTAGAGCTTTGGATCAAACCTTTTGGTTGGGTAGAAGGGTGGTCTTTATCAAACCTTAGTTCGGGATCCTGTCCAGAAGATCTGGAAGTTTCAAAGGCAATTTTGAGGGTTGAAACTTTGCAGTTTTCAAATTCTGAGTATACCGGCTTGATCAGCTCATCAAGGCGCATCTTTCTATCCTTTCAGAAGTCTGATATTCAAAGTTTGAATTTTTAGGGTTTCTCTGAAAAACCCTAATCCAGCTCCAGATCCAGTTCCTGCAAATCAAGTGGATTGGGTTAATCCTAGAAGATAATGGATTGGTCACCTGCATAAGTGAAGAAGTTCATGTTTCAGAGGGAGATGAGGCTAAGGCCTTACATAAGAAGATTACAAGCAATCTTGATAGGTATGACTTATCCAGGTATGTTTCGAGATTTGTTCATGATTAAGTTTATGGTACGTTTGTCTTCATATTATTATGGTTAGTACAATCTTGATTAAATTTAGACTTGTCGTATCACCTTAATAAAATTATGAATGCATGATAGATGATATTCATTGATTAGGGTGTTGACACTTATGATTGTACTAATGAATTATGTGTTTCATGAGGTTTATGTTGTCCGCTAACATGAAAGGTACACCAAGAAAGACAAATCATGTTCGAGTTCAAGAACATATGATCATGGTGACGTGAAGACAAAGATTCATCCATTGTCATGGATCACTTAGAAGATCTATTTACGAGGTATGTATAACTTGGTTCGATAATGGTTAACTTATGAGATATGCAGGTTACTAGCACAAGTCATTGAAGAGAACAAGAAGACATCATGTGGGTATGTTAGACATAACTAGCTAACATACTAATCCAGGTATTTTTTTTCTATATCAAGTTAGAATCCTACCTTGTGATAGGATCTCTTATATAAGTATACATGGCATGATTGATAATGATTATTCATAGGTTTGAATAATCATGGGGGTATGCATATTATGTTTCTTACCTTAATTGATGATATGTATAACTAGAAGAGTCATGAAAGTATAGGTATGAGTAATCACGGGTTTAGGCATATTATGTTTCTTACTTTAATTTATGATATGACTAAACCATATGAGTCCTTGAATACTAATGCTTATTATTTATGTTTGAAATGATCATGACTATACATGATTAAAATTATTGTGTTTTGATAGTATTGAGAATATACTAATAAATGTATGATTATGTATGAGATCTCGAGGATATCACAATAATGATACTTGTAAGCATGCATAGTGATCGAGGATGGATATAAGTTCAAGGATAGGTAATCCACGAAGCAAATATCAAGAGGGAGCACACTCCAGTAGTCTCTGCAAGGATGCAGATATTCAGAGGGAGTCTACCACTTCTCACAATCCACATCAGAATGGAGTTGAAGAAAGGAAGCAAAGATTGAGAGGGAGTCAACCCAACAAACAAACAAAGATAAGTATTTGAATTATCATTTCTTGCATATTTGATTGTTTAAATAATAATGTTCAATGATGTATATACTGATGTTCCTAGAATTAGGCTGTGTATTTTGGCATATTAGAATAATTGCATTAATGAACAACATACTACTAATATTTATGTAATGGGTAAGTGGCCTACGACACTGTACAACATTCCATTGCTACTTATCTAGAATGAAACCTCTTTGCTGACATGTTGAGAGTAGTGCAAAATGCTTAACAATGTTCTGGTAGAGATTGGAAGGCATCTAGAAAGTTATAGGATATGGATGAATGTTGTATTAAAGCATTGGATAAAATAATTGCATGATTGTATGGCATATTTCTTTATGTGTAAGAATTTGGTCTGAACACTATGAGAAGTTTCTAATCATGCAATTTATCTTTCTTTGTAGGAAAGATCGTACACGAGCACCTACAAAATAAGGACTACAACATTTGTTTTAGCAACAAAGTTATCTATTGAAGATATTGAATATATTGAAGTTCCCAGGATTGGGGAAGAATGCCATGATCAAGGAGTACAAGTCGATCATGAAGAATGATGTTTGGGATGCAGTCCCAAGACCTGAAGGGAAGTCTACTGTAACTTCCAAATGGATCTATAAGATCAAGCATGCTGTAGATGGTAGCATGGATAAATATAAAGCGAGGTTTGTAGCTCGTGGCTTCTCCCAGAAAGAGGGAATGAGTATGAAGAGAATTCTACACCTATAGCCAGACACACTTCCATTAGATCAGTACTTGGTCTGGCTGCAGTGATGAAATGGAAGATACACCAGATGGATGTCAAGACAACTTTCTTGAATGGTGTAGTCGAAGAGGAAGTGTATGTGGAGCAGCCACTTGGTTTTGAGACACATGATGGGAAGTCATATATGTGCAAAACTTGGTATGGTAGGATAGACAACTTTCTATCCAGTTTTGGCTTTACCAAAAGTAAAGCGGATTCCAACCTTTACTACAAGGTTGAGGAAGGCAATCCTGTGATACTACTTCTGTACGTGGATGACCTGTTTGTTATAGGTAATGATAGTTTGATTACTGATACCAAGAGGAAGCTTGTTGTCGAGTTTGAGATGAAGGACTTGGGGATGATGCACTATTTTCTAGGCATGGAGGTGTGGTAGAGTGAAGATGGTATCTTCCTTAGACAAGGGAAGTTTGTAGTAGAGACCCTAAAGAGGTTCGGGATGATGGACTGCAAGGACATGGCCACACCTATGGTATCGAACCTGAAGCTTCTGTGTGATGCTTCATCTGATCCGGTTAATGTCACGATGTATCATCGGATGATTGGGTCCTCTATGTACCTGATGAACATGAGACCATATATTTGCTTTGTGGTGAATACATTGAGCCAGTTACTAATAGATCCGAGAGATGTTCACCTGGTTGTTGTAAAGCATATTCTGAGGTACCTAAAGGGTACAGTTGATTATGGGCTCAAGTATGATGCAAATCAAAAGTTTAACCTATAGGGTTATTGGGCAAGTAGTGCTGCAAATAGGAAGAGCACATCTATGTGCTGCTTCAATATGGGATCAGGTGTGATCTCTTGGTTTAGTAGGAAGCGGTCCTGCGTAGCACTGAGTACAGCCGAGGCTGAGTATGTTGCAGCTTGTTCATCTAGTTGCAAGGCAGTATGGCTCTGGTAGCTACTGTCTAAGTTATTTGATCTCCTGTTGGAGGCTACTGGTATCTTTTGTGATAACCAGAGTTGTGTGAAGCTATCTGAGAACCAGGTGTTCCATGACAGGTCAAAGCACATTGAGATCAAATATCACTATATTAGGAATATGGTGTAGAGAGGAGTAGTGAATCTCCTGTATGTTGCGACGGATGAGCAGTTTGCAGATGTACTGATGAAACCACTAGCCAGAGTGAAGTTCGAATACTTTAGAGGGACACCTTGTGTTCTTTAGATTCACAACACTTCATGGAAGAAGTGATGAAGACATTTGATGAAGCCATTCCAAGCATGGTGGAAGGGGGATCCTTCACATGGCTATGGATGTAAGCGTTGGATGATGAGCATCAGGATGATGCTCCGATTACTGCTCTGTATATGCATCATGTTGGATACTTGGATATGATCAGTTGGATCATTTATATGTATATGCATCATGTTGGATGCTTGGATATGATCAGTTGGATCATTTATATGTATATGTATGTACGCATCATGTTGGATGTTGGATATGATCAGTTGGATCATGTGTATTTATCTGTAGATGTATCAGGTGGATACATTGTATGATCACGTAGATCATGTATGTTGATATGTATCAGGTATGATCAGGTGGATCATGTATTTGTATATGTATCAGGTGGATACATTGTATGATCAGGTAGATCATGTATGATGATATGTATCAGGTAGATACTGTGTATGGATCAGGTGGATGCATTGTATGATCAAGATGATCATGGATGACAAGCTTCAGGATGTTGCTCCAGATGACATGCAGCAGGACGATGCAGTGTTTATGATCAGGATGATCATGTGTACATCAGGATGATGTATGGTGAGTATCAAGTTGATACTTTGTGGCCTTGGACAAGTTGTGCAGATGAGCATGTAAGTAGACCTGGGAGATCTGGACAGGATGAAAAAGGCCTTAGATGCTCTTTCGAGGCATTTCTCTGGGAGGACATGTAAGTAGACCTGGGAGATCTGGATAGGATGAAAAAGCCCTCAAATGCTCTTTCGAGGGATTGTCCTATGGCACTTAAGTAGACCTGAAAGATCTAGATAGGATGAAAAATTCCTAAGATGCTCTTTCGAGGCATTGCCATGACCACTTGTAATCAGACCTGGAGATCTAGATAGGATGAAAAAGGCCTCAGATGCTCTTTAGGGTTCTTGCTTGGCAAGACACCCTTTTAAGGTTTTGTGGTAGGAGTCACATCTAATCAGACCTGGAGAATTGGACAGGATGAAAAAGGCCTTAGATGCTCTTTAGGGTTCTTGGTTGGTAAGACACCCTTTTAAGGTTTTGTGACTGTCACATGTAAAAGATCCTGGGAGATCCTATAGGTCGAAGTTGTGTACCCGTAACAACCTGGGATGCTCTTTCGAGGTTTTGTGACGCACGTAATAAGTCCTAAGGATTCCACAGTATGGCTAGTGATGATGAAGACCTGCAGGTGGTGGGCCTACATCCAGTATGAAAAAGGACTGGCTCTGTAGAACTTCCTATGACGAGTAGATTCAGAGATTGATTGAGATAGTAGCAGTAGTGATGATGACGATGATTCGATGATGATGATCTAGAGAAGAAGACTTGTGCTAGAAGATCTATGTCGAGAAATACCTTCCTAGTTAAGAGGGAGTGTTGATGTATATGTAACTTCGGAATGTATTTCATATATGTATGTTGTACTCCTATAGAGATGGTATTATTCCTCTATACAGAAGTGTTTCTATTCCTATAGAGATGTTATTATTCCTCTATATGGAAGTGTCGTCATTTATATTATAAGTGTCGTAACTTATACTTGATGGGTTATTAGACCACCTTGTTCGGGTCGGCCCTGTATAAGTCATGTGGGTCAAAGGGTTATTAGAACACCGTATTGGGGGTTGGCCATGTGGGTCAAAGGGTTATTAGACCACCCTATTGGGTGTCGGCCCTATCAGCATTATGTTATGTGGTTAAGTTAAGGCCGACCTAGTAAAGGTTATTAGGCAAGTCAAGTCAAGTATAAATAGAGTGCGGGAGGCACTCTATTTCATCATTCTATTCTCACACACACTCTTTGGATAGTGGCGCACTTGTGGAGGAGGAGAAGTTGCTGCTAGGAGATGTCTATCTCTTATTCTTGGGTTGTATCATTGCTCAATCTATCTCCGAGGAAGTTATTGGGGTTTTTCACCTTTATGGTTTTCCCCAAGTAAACTCTGTGTCTCTTGTGTGCTTGCATTATTGTGTCCATGATTGATATGTTGTACATGTTGTTCTCTTAGTTAAGATCCTAGATCAGATTGAAGTAAATTCTGAAAAACTAACACTGTTGACTCAGAGAAGGGAGCCCCCATTCTTCTCAAATGAAGAAAAGATACATCTGTGAAACAGATGAGTATTATGCAACCCTAAATAAGAATATGCATGTCTAGTTATTAGATTTAATATGCAGAGCATGTTTTATTATTTCATTATTATTTCAGACTACTTGAGTGGGACTAAGGCCTACATGGCTCACATTGGAAAGGGATGCATACCTTTCGGGTGATGGATTATGTCAGGGTTTTCAATATTGACTGCACCATAAGGGAATGGACGCATTCGTGGTGTTTCAATACTTGATAGTGAATGTTATGAAATATGGTTACAAATTTAGAGCAACAATACTGATGAGTCTGCTTATCCTTCTGGTGCTATCAGCTTACACAGATGCAATTTGGTGTTGCACGTAAGAGGTAAAGTGAAGAAAGGGTGCTCAAGAGGACTGTATGGGCAATGGTAACCTTTCTACACTCACACTAAAGGACACTAGAAGAGATGGATAGGCTCGAGGAGATGTTTTGCAGAAAAGGGGTATCATCCTTATGTAGTGTGAGTGGGTATTATGGATCCATGCTAGCCTGCAGTCAAATGAGTCACCTATGGAGTTCCTGGAGGGAACCACTGGTTGCATAAGAGAAGGAGCCACGTAATCATATTATGTTGTCATATTGCCTGATAAACCTAGTTGATATACCTTCTTGGCAATGGTTGTTGATGCCTGACAAACCCAGTCCGTATACGGGCTTGGCATTGGTTATTTGCATGTTGTGGAGATATTGGTGAAGGGTGTTATTTCCTGACAAACCCAGTCGGAGAACTAGCTTGGAAATTTTTATTGTATGCTTGATAAACCCAGTTGGCATACTGGCTTAGCATATTGATTTTTGAAATGCTTGATAAACTCAGTCGGCATGCTGGCTTAGCATACTGATTTTTGAAATGCTTGATAAACCTAGTCGGTGTACTGGCTTAGCATATTGATTTTAGGGATGCCTGATAAACCTAGTCAGTGTACTAGCTTAGCATTTCCTGTTCATATGATTATGTGGAGAGGCATGTGTGCTGGTCAAGCATCCACCCCATAGGTAATACAAGGCTTTTAAAGTAGAGAAGGAAACCTGTGGAGTAGTGAGGAAATACACAATACAGATAAGTATTCATTTCCATTTATTTCTTGTTTGGAATAATGAATACTTCAGGTATAAGTCTTCTAACAACTAAGCTGATACACTACTGTTTCTTTGTTGGAAACCTTGGTCATTGCAGGAAGCAAGGACCCTGAAAGAACTACATTTCTTGGTAGAACCAGAGAGTAATTGGTTGTGCACTTTGAAATTATTGATAAAACCAGAGAGTAACTAGTTGTGCACTATAAAATTCTTGATAAAACCAGAGAGTAAGTGGTTGTGCACTATAAAATTCTTGGTAAATCCAGAGAGTAACTGATGCTCGATAAATTCAGAGAATAGTTGGTGGGAACATTAACCACTTGATGTTGTGGAGCAGTCGGCATGATGGCCAAACATTTCTTAATTAATTGATAAAACCCAGTTGGCGTAATGGTCTGGCATTTCCTATTCAAATGGTTGTGGAGTAGCCTGTGTGCTAGCCCAACATTCATTATTGTATCCACATGAAATCGAAGGCTTGTAAAGGAAGGAAGGATCCTGTGGGATAAAGTGAAGACATCCAATGCAGATAAGTATTTGGTTATCTTGCAACTTCTTGCTTATGAATATATATATTGTTGGAAGTAAGGACTATGAAAGCATATGAAGGATTCATGTGGACATGTGATTGTCCTAAAGAGCTCAGTATGAGCAGTAATGAAAGATGGTCTAGTGGACATGTGTGGGTTCTAACAACCAAAGGTTCTGTAAGCAACAATAGGGAAGGGTTCCCTAGTTGAAAATCCTCAGACAGACCTTAGACACTAAGTGTCATAACCAAGAAAGGGCAAGTCAAGCATTGACATTGAAGTGAAAGAGGCTAAGGAGCATAGAACCACAAGTGATGGTGTGGCTCCAGATTGGAACAAGACTAAGAGGGGGAAACTCTTACTCTTCTCTTTCCTTTTTGACTAATGCATATTAAAAACAAAGGATTGTTGAGTGCATGTCATAACTGAAAATAGATCGTGTTTAAATTGCTTAAAATAAATTGTGAATGTTGAATTAGTTATTTCCCTGTGAAAGGATGAACATGAATGAGTTCATGTGTATGTTGGGAAAGCATGAAATGTGTGGATGTCTCATGAGTAAAGCATGGATGTTCCAAGTCAATTGGGAAAATAATTGACTAATTTTTATATTGTGGTATGCTTGTCCTAACAAGAATTGGCACAATGAGTCTCACATGTAAGAAATTGAAAGCCATTGGTTGCGGCTGCTACCAGCTAAGTGTTTCTAGTGAGAAAAGTGAGAGCCAGTTGTGCACCTTGATCATGGAAGCAGACCAAAAGCTATTTGTTTTGTCTGGAAATCTTCCTCAGATAGTTGCCAAGATAGCAAGAAAGATGGCATCCATGAAATTCCAGACTTGTAGATCAGCTGGAAGGTAAATCAAAGAAAGGGATTGTTGTAGAGCAATGCCCACCTGCAAAGATGGCAGATCAAAGCCAGCAGGAGCAATTGTGGGAGCCAAAGGACTTGGTCCTGAAAGCCCAAAGTAGAGAGATGAAATGCATTATAGACCTACCACAATTTGTGAATTTTGAGGCATGTGTAAAGTGGGTATTTATTCCTAAGTGTTGAAACACCGAGGATGGTGTTATTCCAAGGGGAGGGGAATGTAATGTACCCAGTTTTCCCCCATGGCATTAAAATCGTAAATGATGTAATATTGTTATAAAATCATGGTGAGGAGCTCAAGGCCAAGGCCCCGCCATCGATTTATGGATGCATATGGTTTGAGTTAAGCCAGGCACATTGGAATTTCAAACATCATGTAAATATACATTTTAATAAAATACCCACAACTAGCTATGCAATGCAACAAGATATGGGGGCATGATTTTACAAGGAGTTGGGAGGGAAAACATTCAAACCCTTGAGCCAATCAAGTCAAGCCAAGTGTCAATAAAAGAACCCATCAAACCCTCAACTACCCATGTTGACTTTTGTACCCAATCATTCATTTCTCCCAAGAGTTGGTTGAGGTAGTTAATGCCTTGGGGAATGACAGGCATGGCTATCCAAATTCGGGTGTGGGAAAGCCACCCTGCATGGAAAATCGTGTTTTGCTTCGTGGGTAAGAAAAGAGCCATGAATTTCTCCCCAAGCCATTATCCATCAACCAGTTTCCCTCCCTCACGAGTTTAAAGCTACTTGGGCATTTTCCAGCCATGTGGGTCTTTGTTTTCCTTCATTCTCAGCTTGGAGAAGGGCGTTTTTGTGTATCATACCAGTGGGGAAAGAAGCGGAATGGAATTGGGGTTCCATAGAGACAGTTTTGGTTGTTGAACGACTAGTGAGTTGGGAGAGAATTCGTTTTCCTCCCTATGAATGTGTTTCCCCATCCCACAACTGGTTTTTGGTTGGAAATGATTTGGGGAAATCCCCTAGCCATCTTGCTTGTAAATCCCATTGTTAAAAATGTGTATACATGCCCATGACTGTGTTTTGTTGTGTGTATAAAGAGTATCTTGGGTATGGTTTATGGGAATCCAATGTTTTGGCTTGAGCTTGAGTGTAAGCATCCAAGGTACAAATGCACCCTAATAAACCCAACTGCGGGCTGACTTGGTTTGGATGAAATGATTAATTGAGCATGATCTTGAATGTCCCTTTTTCCTTGTAGAAATCATGCCCAGCTCGGAGGTGGTCTCTGAGTGCAGAAAGAATACAGGCTAGACAGAGACCTATGGTTGGGTGGAACATTGCAGCAACATAGCTAGTTGTTTGGGACAAATTGCACAATGAAGATAAGTGTATTCTCCATGTGTATTTTACTTCTGCAATGTATTTAATTTGTTGACTATTGGTATGCTATATGTGTATGATGTTTTAATTTCGCTGTGCATACTTGTATGATTTGCATCTGCACACTCTTGCTTTTAATTGTATGAATCTAATGAATGGGCTGAGTTTTATGAAAAGCCCCATAGATGGGTAGCATATTCCCCTCCTCTTATTGGGTAAGCAAGTGGGTACATTACATTTTGGTATCAAAGCGAAGGTTGCAACATTTGGGCCTTCATGGGCTACCTATCATAGCTTGCAGGGGTAAGTATGATTCCTGCTCATTATAGACCATTAAGAAAAATTTCAAACTTTCAAATTTTCAAAAAATTTTCTAAGTGTTTTTGAAAAAATTTCTAAGTCTGTATCGAAAAGAACTTACGCGTTTTCGCCGAAACGGCGGAAGGAACTGACGATTTTTTACTGAAATGGTCGACTGGAAATTTTTAAGTTTGTCCGCAATGGCAGGGAAACTCAGCAAGTTCGTCTGCAATGGTGGAAAAAGTTGGCAAGTTTGCGTTGCAATGTCAGCGGAAGATGGCGAGTTTGCGCTCCAATGGCGGAAAAAGTTGGAATGTTTGGCCGACCGTTCTTGTAGTCTAGAACTATTATGAAAAGAATACTTGGTAGAAGAGGTGTTTTCCACCCCTTCATTGCATGGGAATTTTTTACAAAGTCAAGGTAGCCATTTAGTTATAGTCAAAATGCTTTGATCTGGTGGAAAATAAGAGATAAGAAACAATCCAATCAATTCTCTTCAATAAGTTTTATTTGTTATGTCTGTATGATTTGTAGAGCTTGTTGTCCAGTAATTGTCCAAGCTTAATTAAGGTTTCCATCTATTCAATGCACGTAAATTCCATTTTTAATACCATAAATCTTTTCAAATTATCGGGTGCCCTGCATATACTTTTGTCCAAATATTCAACCTCCGAAGGTGAGGGTGTCAATTCATGTATATGAAGAATGGGGAACACTAAAAGAAGAATGAGAAAATAAGGGTCGACCGACCCTTCATTCACGAGATAAATGTATACACAACAAAACCCCTTTCACTGGCCCCTTCGACATCACCTTGTAAACAGGTTGAAGTCTAACCCGAAGTGAATATGGGGGTTGCATAATCAAGATTCTTATAACCATGGCGATGCACAGATGTCGTTACGATCTTCACATAATTTTCTATTTAACATCAACTAACTAATGGGATAGAACACCAGATGACTTCACACTTGACAACTATTGTTGTATACATAACTACGCTGAATTTCTACTGTATTCACCAGTTAGCTACGAATTCGTCATACTATGTGTTTCTTCTTCACAATCATGGACTTGTATTCCAATTAATCAATGTGCAATTACCATTCACATACATATAAATTAAGTACAAAAACTCACATAAACTCGAATACAAAACATGTGATAAACTCATACACATAAACAAGAAGGATCAGTCGCCCCTTCTATGATGATCGCTCATTCTATGATTGATCCTTATCTCAAATGACTCTATGAAATGTGCATTCGATCTCTCATGGATAATGATAGCAGATTTGTTCTTAATCAATGAATTGATTTTGAAAATGAGGGGTCGTTCCTTAACCATGGATCATTAGCATGAACATTTGCAAGTATACATCTAATATTAAAACACTAATTTATAATTACAGACATTGTATGAATTTTTATATTGACTAATTAATATTGATTGTTTTGCAGATAAAACATGGCTGCATTGTTGAGCTTCAGTAACTACCAGGAAATCCCTTTCTTTGAATTGACAAAAGATCACGACATTCACCTATTCACAAATGGATGGTATGTTGAGATGGAAGAACCCGATAATTTGTACCCAGATTTATATCTATTCTACTTGGATTATGAGAGAGCTCAGACTAGAGCTGTAATATTGACATATGCAGATATCGATGTGTTTAATGAAAAATTGCAAGTTCAAGTTGAAGCGGTCGATGGTGAAAGGTCTTTCCTTCTACAAGTTGATCCTATGGTTTGTAATTATCGACCAGATCTAATGAAAAGTGGTCCCGATCAATATCTGATTCCCTATGTGAAGCAAGGGTGGGTTTTTCCCTCATATGAAGTTTCTAATCGTTCTGGAATTGATACCACGCCATCCTTGAAGAAAGGAATTTTGTTGGTATGGAGGAAAAGAATGTTGGTTGGGAAAACATCCTCTGTATTGCATTACATGAATATTAATAAGAAGCCGATAAAGGTATGCCATGAAAATATTCTTACGTACAACAGAAGAGCATTTCTCCAATATATTGTAAAAGATGTGGACAAATCTTCCTACAAACAACTCAAAGGAATTCCTTCTAAAGTGATGTTGCAGAAAGTGACTAAGAGCTTTGAAAGTTCAAAAGAAGTTCAACAACAGCAGATCAAATACTTTTTCTTGAATGAGCAAGTTTTTTCCATTCACGTAAGAAGATGTGTTGTTGCACCTCTGCACTTACAATATCGAAAGGTTGATGAGAAGGTCGTGCAAAAGATGGTTGTATCTCTTCTCCATACATTTACAACAACATTGAGAGATGCTATTCTATGTCCTTTCGATAAGGACACCACATTAACATTTCTTCCCGGAAATGAAGAAGAAATTAATTTCCATCAATAAATTTGTATATATTGGATGGGCAGCATACTATTTATGCGCAGAAAATAATCATTGTAGATGATTGATATAAACAACTCCATTCAAGGTATCGGCATCGAACAACTTGTCTTCTACATAGAGACGTTTCTTAGAACACCATCAACAAATTATGCAAACAACAAAATTTTTCAAACAAGGAATTTGCAAACACTTCATTCATTTCTCAAGTTGAAAAAGCAAGGGAGAAATGGATATCCTACGATACTCAATCCCGCCTGGGAAAGGGAAATGTTTCCAGTGATCCTTGGTAGGTATAGAATTTTTCTTCTTATCAATCAAAGTCTTTAGATTGTTGCCTGTGTTATGAAATTAACAAATTAACTAGAATATTCAATTTTATATGTTTGCAGTCTTTCCAAGATGAATGTATGGATATGTTTCTTGTCTTAAATGAGGAGGGCCTTAAAGACAAGCTAACTCTTGTTTTGAAATCGGATCAACTATGGAGAAAATGGAAGTGTGTATTCAATCTTTACAAAAGTGGCTCCTTGCCATGCTCACCCAAGAGCATCACTAAGGATGATTTTGTTCAAAATAAAATAGAGAGTTATGGTTCTAATTTTTTTAGACCATTGCGTGATCTTGACGAAGATGAATTGACCACTGTGGCAGAGAATATAATCAATGGATCGGTTCGGATGAGCACATCAGTCGATAAAAACGTTTGCGCACAAACTTTAAATCAATATTGCAAACGAATAAAGGATGAGAGGTCAACCAGGCATTCGATCGTTGAATATTTCAAAGTTAATGATATTCAAATTGATCGATCAAGGATTGTCACTAACGATAACGTCATTGAAATATATAAAATCGCACCAAACCATCTACAACAACGGTGCAGTATTTTATGCTCTGGAAAGCAAGCAAAATCTCTGAGTAAAAAGAGAAAGAACGAATCTAAAGTGGATAATGGTACCAAAATACCAATTGATGCTCAGAAAATATTGAATCTATATATCACTAAAGAGAGCATGGGTATGTCTATTGAAAAATTTGAAAATAGTTCACAGTTTGCTTGTCAATGTTGTTATCTCGAATCTTTGGTCAGCACACTTAGATTAATTCCATCCTTTGGTGCGGCAGTCAGCTGTGAATATGTGTAATTGTGATAGTCCATGGATAGAGCAATACATGCTTGAGTTTTCATACTACTTAGAAACAAATGAAGAGGTATGTACTTGTATTTTTTTAGCTGATATGGAAAACTCTTGTATGATTTCTAAATCTTTCACAATTTTCAGCAAGAAATAAAAAAACATGTTACACCGAATCCTACAAAGGGAGTTTATAGAGAATTCTCTAGGGACTTGTTTATAGGATTTTCTATTATATAGTGTTGGAGCATTGCAAGGGATACGGATATTTTATCTACTTCTAAAATTGATATGGATTGGAAGGATGAGGGCCGACCGATGATTGATTTACCTCGGCCCAAGGTTGACAACGATAGTGCGAGAAGCCATGTGTTTGCAAAAGAAAGGACACATGGATTCTGGGATCACATAGTTTCCAGATAGGTCTCTTCTCAAGGCAAAGTTCTTTTGTTGTACACAGGAGGTAGGATTCTTCGTTCATTGATGAGGGCTGTAGAAAGAATAGTTATTTCTATTGTGGAGACAGTACAACAAGAGCTGTTTATGAACAGTTTCTATCATGAATTGGGTGTAAAATAAGGTATTTCTATTAACTTTTTCAGATGTCTTTGATTTTAGTTTACTTTTATAAAACAAGGTATTTCTATTAACATTTTCATATGTCTTTGATTTTATTTTACTTTTCTCGGTCGATTATGTTCAATAACTTCTTCAAATTCCTATTCTACTACAGCTTCAAATAAAGAGCACACCCAGGTATCGTCCAATCAAATCGTACTATTCGATGACGAAAGTGAATGTGATAGAGAATCCACTAAGAACTACCAAACAGGAGCACAAACACAACAAGAAGGTAAAAATTTATTTTTCAAATATCGTGGTTAAATTAACTAAATTATGAAAGGGGGTAGTGACCTTTAATACTTGCAAAAAATTATATAAAATGTATACCTCCAAATTTCCAGATCAACATGTGGATCATCCACAACCAGAGATGGCATCGACGATGCCCCTGAATATTGGCCAGCAAATCATATTGGAGATTAATGGACTAGGTGAGAGCTTGGACAATATTGAAACTAGAGAGGGCTTGGTGTCAAAATGCAGTGTCTCCAATGTTGTTACTCACTAGTCAAATGTTGGCCTGCCATTGACAGGTAAAAGACAAATAATATTTTCTACTTAAATTGATAAGAAAAATTTATTCCGAAGTATATAATGAAAAGAAATATTTATGTGCATCTCCCCTTACAAAAATTTTATTGATATTAGAAATGGAAGGTTTTCTATTTCACAAGAAAGCAACAGAAAATGACTCCAAAAGAGAAAAAAAAGGAAATCAAAAATACTGTTGGAGGGGAAAGAGTAAAAAAGGGGGAAGATATTACTAATGGTGAATTTGAATTTAAACATAGAATAACTTCATATGAGTCACGATCAAATGCCATTGTATTTTTGGATTTACTTCTTTCCAAATTCAATGTTGGGATTTGGTCATTTAAATGTAGTGTCAATGAGGGGAAGCCACTACTTACAAAAATTTTGACGGCATGAGGTAAAGATAAATCATATGAGCAAATTTTTTTATTTATTTGGTTTTGAGAGAGATGTACCTACGATCAAGAAGGAAATACAAAAAAAAATATGGAGAGTGTGTGGACGGAGTTCCCAATGAAAACTTCGAAAATTAATACATCAATGATTGTCTTGGAGGGTGATGGTGAGAAAGCACTTCCATTTCAAAACTGTATTTTGAGTAAGCCCTTTATTGAATCGTCCCTTAGGACAGATATTGAATTGGTGCATGGACTTTGGTAGCATTTTAGTAAAATGCATGAATCAACTAATATCAAAACCTTCAATGCCTTCTCCCAGTTGAATCATAGTTGAGTGACAGCCATCAAATGTAACCTATCATTGCCTCTTTCTAGATGTAATCTATCATTGATATTGTAGATTACTAGTCTAATATTATCATTGCTATTGTAGATTATTAGTCCAATGTTATCCAATAGTATCTCTGAGTGGGATAATAACAATGAGAGAGTAGGGATTTAGGGAAATGAATGATGATCAAGGATGGTTACACCGAGGTATAGAGATGAGGGATTGTGTGTGTGTGTGTGTGTGTGTGACAAAGGGAGAGAGAGAGAGAGGGAGAGATCATGGATATTAAGGAAAGGAGAGAAATATGGAGAGATGAAGGAGGGATGAAGGATTGAAGGTGGAGACAGGAGGTAGGGGGACAAAGTTAGGGATGGAGTGAGTGATAGGATGGAACACATGGAGGGAGGGAGGGAGGGAGGGGGGAAGAGAGAAAGAGTTTTGGTGGGAGGGCGGGGAAACAAAGGAATTGTTTTAGAGGGTGTGTGGATGTGTGTGAGAGAGAAGGGGGTGGAGAGAGGAGGTAGGGGGAGAAAGTGAGGTATGGAGTGAGTGAGAGGATCAATCATCAAGATTTCTAGTTAAATGATTTGTTGCAAAATTTCTAGTTAAATTATTTGTTGCTTTTGAATCAATAGTGTAATCTGATTAAACTATTAAAGATCATATAGAAACAAATCACATTAAAATGTCATGTGTACACCCACATTACATCCCAAATTCAAAATATTTGTTACAATACAAACCTTCCTAACATTTTAACTCATCAAAACTATGGTGATTTATGAATGTTTCTCTTGAAATTTTCGAGCACAGAAATAAAATTCTAAAGAAAACCAAGTGACTCCTTACCTTTTTAAAGGTTTGATAGACCAAAATTGGTCTCAATGGACGTTAATAACAACCATAATCATCATCAACTCAAGTAGAGCAGTATTAAGTTATATAATAAATTTGTCATTAAATAAAAACCCTACTTGAAGTCATTTAACTACACTAATATCAAAGAAAGTTTGATTAACAAAATAAGTACAAAGATATGTTGGTTCTCATCAATAACATCAATCAATAGATGCATAGTGAACTATAGGTCGAAGCCACAAAATTCAACTATCTTAGTGTAGTAAGGTGAAGTTCTATACTAGGAGACTACACAATAGTGAATATGGAATTCTTGAGATATATTTGAATCGAATTTTCTTCGGTACCTATTAACTCTCATACCTAGGATAGGATACAAGGAAAAATATTAAAATGGTGAGGATTAAATTCCTAACCCTTGAAAATGGATTGAAAACCAAATTATACTCACCACGATATCCCAATTACTTCATCAATAACAATCCACAATCCACCATTTGGCTTCTTAGATGTCCCCTTGACTTTGTTGTGAGTTTATACTTTATACCATACTCCCTAATGTATCAAATATAACTTAGTTTAAAGTAGATATGTATTGTTTCCGAACCCATTTGTCATGTTAAACAATGTTATATTAACCATGATGGTATGCTATCTTACCTTTCAAAAGAATAATCTTTATGCCACTTTGTTATCTAATAATCTTTATTCTCTTTTTACTCCTTTTTACTAAACAAAAACGCATATCCGTTATATCGCATATGCGATATGAACAAGTCTAAACCGCATAGGCATTGTAACGCATATGTGTTAATTTAAAATTTAAAAACTCAGCGGGAACAAGGCTTGGGATGATGTTCGGAAATAGCTTCGGACTACCGAACCTATTGGCTAGAACAAAAAAACCACGGCCATTGCCTGTATTTTAGAACTCTATCATTATGCTTAGTTTCAATGGTATGTTTTGCTATGAAAAACTCAATATTTTTTTATGAAAATATAGAATGTTGTAGAGTAGGATCTGACGATTCTGAATATGTAATTTTTTCATTAAAATGTATGTTTTATTTAGTTATTATTAATTTTCTAAATGACACACGTCATTTTTCGAAAATACATACATCGATTCGTTTTTATATAACTTTTGATTTCCTTCACCATTTCCCAAGAAAACTATATGGTGCACTAGAGGAGACTGAGCTCTATAATCTCATATATAGAAATCAATGATTTCATTAAATTTTGCCCCTAAAGTGTTGCACCCGCACATAACGTTTTAATTTCAAGGTTTTTTTACTTCAATAATTAATAATAATAAAAGAATTCATGAAATTTTTTGAAAAAATAGTGTTGCAGTAGGCCCATATGTCCTTTATATGTCTGTAAGATGGTATCCAAAATGGACATCATTTACCTCAATAAGTGCTGCACCCGCACAAACATATATGTTATGATGTGCTGAAAATTTGAAAACCCAATTTAACGGAAACTAATTTTATAATCATTTACACAATTGTTTTATAGATAAATGTTATATATTATGAAATCTGATTCAATTACCTATCGTTTATCTTTTAACTTCATCTTCAAATCCATTACGGAAGTACCCCTAATTGTCACCTAAAGTCAGAGGTTCTGGGTTTTTTCAGTATTATGTGGCATCTAAAGTGTCTTTAAAGGAATCCATGATTGTGCATTAGCCCACATGTTTTTTGTTTAAAAGGGGTCATGGCCATACAACCTATGTGTATATTGATACTAACCATCGTCAGTCACCATAGGAAACATCAAAACAATATCCAAGTGGCATTGATTCAATTACAAACAAGTTAGGGTGATATTTGATATTGATGGCTAGATTTCAGGGCTCCATCATGTGATTGATAAAGGACCCTTGATATGTGTGTGTGTGTGTGTGTGTGTGTGTGTGTGTGTGTGTGTGTGTGTTTGTACTTAACAACGTCTATGATTGTACGTCAATCATGGACAGGGTTACTGATTCAATTCTAGATAGAGGGCATGCACACACACACGAGTACTTGAAGATGAAGGTTATTTGTTTTAGAAAAAGTCAATCTTGATATTGTTCCCCTTTAGAATTCCTACCACTAGAAAAGGATTTGAATAGATCTTAGAGGAATGTGGCATATTCCTTAAAAGCAATGTTTAATGGGACATTAGGAATGACACCCAACTTATAAGAAGAGTGTCCTCCTTTTCCTTTTGGTAATTTTTCATATTGTGAAGATGCAAAGAAGGAATTGGTTGTTTGTTTCGGGGAAGACACATAGTATTAGATGGTTGAAGTGACCCAAGAAACCCAGATAGAGTAATGATTAAAAATACATGTGGTTGTATTGAGTTCAAACCCATGCTAGTTTCTAATAATATGGGAAGCAATTCAGTATATCTAAGGGCCCACTACAAGTATTTGCATCAATGGATTAACTGATAATAATGGAGATGGTATAATAAATCCTATCTCTTTTTCTTAGGTACCATCCATTCTATAGAGAAATGAATGTAAATCTCAAGTTGGTCATGACCTAGGGGAAGGATACCTTAATTTTTTTTGGTCATCAACAAGCAGTATTTTGAAGGGAAACTAGATCTTGAACACAAAGTTTTTGTTTTTCAAATACTAGATAACTCTACTTCTAATAAATGGTGCTTGCTAAATTGGCAAGTGAAAGGGGAATCATTGAATGCTTATTGGGGATTGGGGTTAAAATATGTTTTCTTCTTTCGCAATTCCTGCGTAGAAACAAGACATGTGCTATGGTATGCTATGTGGAACAATTCAAGTTCTATGGATTATGTCCAGTCATGGAAGATGAAATTTAATAGAGAGGATCGAGGATAGCCCCATTATACTTTGTGATTGGAGTTGCTTTTTATCCTAGTTGGCATATGTCCTTTTGTAGATTTATTTTCCAATATGTTTGGCATAGTGTTTATCCCAAATGGATAATATTCATTTCAAGGAAACCCTAAGGTGTGTGTATAATTTGGTCTAAAGAAGAAGTTTATTCATTTTATTTTGCTTATGATGGTGGATGGGGTTCGTAACAAAAGGTGCACTGTCTGAATATTTCCAATGCTATCTTTTCTTGTCAATCTCAAGACCACCTAATTCCTCAAGACCACATTAAGCAAGACCTCCAACATCTTCTTATGGTATTGGTTCTATAAAATTAACCACCCTAATTTTCAAGGTACATGTGCTATAACATTGACTACCCCAATAGACATGGGTAGGTTTCTAGGGTGTCTTTGTAACAACCTATTTTTCACCCCATAATATAATAATATAAATATGGATGATATGGATAGAAGATAGATATGAATGATGTAATTTGTATATTTTGAAATTTTATATAAAACCATGACTACTGTAGACCAAAGAACAGAAAAAGGGATGGGGGGCTAAGAGTCCACAAGAAGGGCGAAATGGTGTCCCAATGCATGTGTTCCACATGGCTAGATCTCACCACCCTTGGTGCCACTTGGTTAGTCATCAATATGCCTATAAATATGAGAACTAAGTCCACTCAAAAGAGGGAACTCTCCCTATATGGAGTCAATCTTTGTGATCAAAACTAAACCAACCTTTGTTAAGAATGAAACTAGCATTGGATGTTAGAAGGGAATCAAGTATGTGATACCACCCTCACCATACCATAGTGAACTGTATTGTAGACTAGATTTATATAGAGAAGAACAAAATCCTTTTGGGTCTTGGCACACAGAGAGTGATTGTCCACCTATGTGAGAGCCCTCAAAGAGAATTAGGGTGCTGAGAGACTATTAGCTCAGAGAAGGGATTCTCATTCCTTGGTTTAGCAGGATGAAGGGAAAGGGTTGTTAGATGATTGGGATAACTGTAGAGAAAGAATTAAAACCTTCTTGTGGATGAATATCCCTCGATGGGGGGTGGCTATGTCAAATAAAGATATGTCTTGACAGATCCTATGACTAGGTGGAATGTTGATGGTCTGCAGGGAGTCGATGGCATTTACATATAAGTATTCATTAGTGTCTATATGTGTTGTATTTATCTTTGAAATGTGTATAAGTGTGCAGTATTATCTTTGATATCTTTGTAATAGAATTATTATTTAATGTTGAAAAGAATTACATAAATTTATTGAAAGAATGTGATTGCATTAATGTAGAGGTTGTTTATAATGTATATGTATTTTTGTTAAGAATTGTTAGTAATTGATAAATCATATAAAATTCCATTATAATTATTAAATTTTTAATAGTGGAAAGAAAAATGGAATAATAGAGGTATTTTCAATTCAGAATTTGGGTTATTCACGGCCCCAATGGAATCTTGAAGGTACCAAGGTCTTGATAGTCTTAGCCAAATTGCTAAGAAGGCCGACACATAGACCCAAAGTCTAGGATGAAATTTTAGTGGTAGGGTGGCTCTAGATTCTTCCTTGAGTACTATGGTTCCTTCGTAACAACTAGAGTCGGGTTCTGTCTATGGACCTATTGATAGCTTACTAGGCTAGATCATTGTTCCAACTTCTATTGTAAGTGTTAGTGATCAAAACCAAGGATTAATGAAGGTTGGAAAGTTATGTCCAATTGAATAAAGGTTTTTTTTTCTTCTATTCTTTTTCACAAGCCTAGTAGAGTAGTGAGTCCCACTCCTCATGAAAATACATACAAAGAATTTATGGCATGTTCCTGAGACAAGGATGCCTGTTTCTTGGTTAGGTAGAATCTATCCATAGATTCAACACTCTAGCCAACACTCTATTCATCGACTCAAGATTTATCTTCCTTCAAGCAATGTGAGAGGGATGATGATCCTGGGATGTGAGAAATTTGTTTATGGAGTTCTACATAAGGATAAACCAAATGTGAAATTTCTCTATGATATGGAAGGTTTTTTGTTTTTATAGTGAACCATATCCTTTTATATTGTTACTTTTTGAGACTTGACTAGGAGTTTTTCTATCTAAACATGTATCCATTTGCAAGGGAGGTTGCATTGGAGAGTACCGTTAATGGGAAAATCAGAAGATTTGCTTTTTTCTCATCTCGTGGTGTGTGTCACTACTTGATGATTTTCTTATTTGTTTGATTTTTGGAAACATAGGTGAAATTTTTTTTCAAAAACTAGGTTATTTTTTGTTTCCACTTTTTAGAATTATGGAAGGAAGAGGTTTATCTCTACTTTTTATCTAAAGGACACTGTAACATGATGTACACAGCCAGTGTGCTCCATTGGCTCTTCCTGCCTCTTTACAAGCTATGTTGATACCTTCCTAGTGCTATTTTCCCTCATGCAACGTGCGCCAGGGTTGGTTAATGTGGATAACAAGGAGCTTTGAGTGAATTCTTGAAGCTAGGTGACATGGAGGTCTATCACTAGTTGGCAGGAAGGTTGTTATTCAGACCCTAACAAGATGGGAAGATCCCTTAGACCTCTCCCCTTAATCCTAAACTTACTCAATCCCTTTAGCATTATAAATAAGACCTCTCTCTCCATTGGGAAGGGAGGAAGGACTATAGTACTCTCATGCTGGTGGAATTATCCTAGGTGATCCCTACTCATCCTTTGGGAGGCATACAACATCCTTTGGAGGCTTGGATTAGATTTTTGGATGGAAGTTACAATGTTAAGGCTTAGGTTGTGACTATCTTTCTGCTATGTATTTCCCATTCATTTACAACAAAACAAACTCTTTCCATAAATATTGTTGTGTTGATAATATTTAGAGATTTCTTCCTTAACTGCAATCTTAGATCCGTTCATGTTTAGATATGCTTTTACTATTTGCTTGCTTCCATATGCTTGACAAGGTTTTGCAGCTCGAGATCTGAAGGCCTAGCGATTGGAGCAACAAAGAGGAAAAGATTTGTATATCTAAGGTAAGTCATCTACCTATTCTATTGCATATCTAATTGATCTAGGAAAGTATACTGTGTCCTGTATTTATTTGTTCTAGATCCACTTGGACTAGGGAGATCTTGCTTGAGTCTGCTTGAGTCTACTTGAGTAGATTGTCCATAAACAAATCTGGTGACTCCGCTGGGGATCAACATAGATTTGATTTTAGTTTAGTTTGATTTCATTGATTTTTGTTGATTCATTTTCTAGCCTCCTAAGCCCCTCCCATCTTTGGATTCTGTTATTAAAGATTTTGTTCGCTTGCCCTGACTTTGTTTGGGATCAATATTAGACCTCTTACCTTTCATTTATGGAGATATTTTCTTTCCTGCTACTTGTTATTCACCCGACGCACCTAGGGTGTATATTCTTTGTGGCACTATGCTTCTGGTGCTCATTTCTAGTGATCATCCTAGGCCTTTGGCGCCCATTTCCTGAGTTCATCCTACGCCACTGACGCCATTAGCCTGTATATAGACTACGCCTGGCGCTCTTATGCATAACAAGAGAGTGCACCAGCATTTCTTCCTTGGTGTTTAGCACATTTTATCCTTTTTTGGTCATTTGGTTTGATTGATTGAGCTCTCTGTACTGCATAGTACTATCACATAACCCCTAGGCCTTGCTTGTTTGTGTTTGGATTTGATTTGGTTGATTTTGGGTTCTAATCTAGTCAAGTGAACGACTTGTTAGTGGCGGGAAATTTCAATCCCCCATCTATCCACTTGATCTTGCAATCCTTGATCACATGTCCAAATCTATTCAGTTCGTTAGATCTGATTCCTAAACCCTTCCTACATTCAAGCATTGAGTTTTGATTGTGATTTTGTTGTTTGATTGTGCATGTGTTTGAGTGTTTTTGAGTTTTGTGTGATCTATTTTATTTGGGAATTTCCAAATTACTTAATATGGTCGTGATATCATCTTTGACATTCTTTGGGAATTTCCAACTTACTTTCCAGTCCAAACAATCAAGTGTGCTACCTAGGACTACTTGACTAGTTAACTTCCATACTTTTCCAAACGCGCTCATCTGGTCACGAAATCCTAAAGTAAGGTTGGGGATGGATTCAAAAAAGTATTGAGAACCTGAAGTAACTTACAAACTAATAAATGGAATCACATAATAATTTTATTAGAAATTCTTTCAAACTAGTTAATTTTCTATGCATAAGGAGCAAGCCTTGAAACATAGGAATACAAACAACCTCAAGGGATCACGAAATCATTCTCATAACTGATGAATGAGATAAAATACATGTAAATGTATAGATTCAAGCTCATATCATAGTTTTAGAGCACAAAATTAATGATCCATTGAATAAAAATAAACAAGAAGTCCATAGTGAGGATTTTACAATATAGAAGCAAGAATGTTAAATCTGAGAGTGAAAGGAAGGACTTTCACCATTGGATCAGAACGATGGGAAAGGGAACATAATAGTAAATCTCACTATAAGTGCATGAGCAGTATGGGGCTCTTACATAGCTTGAAAATTCAAAAATACAAAGATAGTGTTGCATAGGTGCGCTCCTCAACACGGAAACCTTGGCTCTGGTGAAAATGGTTGTATCTTTGTAATCTAGACACCTTTTCTGATGAAAAAAAATGTGTTTTATTACTGTAAATGAACCTAGATATGTAATGGTGCAGGTATAAAAACCCATAAATCCTCATAAATGTTGAAGTCAGAACCTCCATTTTGGCCCTTCAACAGTATTTCCACTGAATGAAGGGATTAAACCGCACAACAAGAAAACCAACCACTAGATTATATATTCAATTCAGACTCTAATTGATGCGCTGAAATTATGAATATTATTAGAACAAGGATTTCTATGGGGCACATCACCCACAACTGGCTAGGGGTGCATCTCCCAACACTTTGAGATGCAAAGCTCTCAAGACAATTATCAAAGTGACCAAAATATGTGAGAGGGGGTGCAACACCTTATTTTGTAGGATGAATTGAGTTCCATATGCATTGAATGTGGACATCCTCTATAACAATAAAATAATAATAAAATAATATTAAATATAATTAATATTAATAGTCATGCCCTTTGGTGAAAAGGTGCAAGATAGGATTATTTAAATCCAAACCCTTTGTATTCATTTATCATCTTGTACATTATTATACTTTTTCTACATTTACGCCTTCTCTCGCCATTGGTATCAGAGCCTCTCGGCTCTCGGCACCAGCCCACCACCTTACATCCTCCACCACTCCCACCTCTGCTGCACCCACCTCCTCCTTACCTTCCCCGCACTCATGCTGCCATCCACCACCAACTGCCACCTCCCTTTGCAACTTCCCCACTTCGCTACTCCTCTTCCCATCACTCCACACCGCTGCCACACCACACCACCTCTCCATCCTCCTGCTCCATCCTCCATCCTCCCCTTCCTCGTCATCTCCACTGTTTCCCGCCATCCAGTCGTCACTCCCCATGCACCCGCGCCACACCTCCATAGCCCCCACACCCCCGCCAGTCCCTCCGCAGCTCCAAGCCCTCGTGCTCCTTGGATGCTCGTACCCCCCACTTCCCTCTCTCCACCTGCAACTACAAATCTTCCCGCATCCCTCCCTTCTGCTCCAACACCCACGTCACTCATCCTCTTGCTCCCGCCCATCATTCGGCCGCCCACCATTCACCCACCTTCCTCCCTTCTGCCACCGTTCCACCTCCCTAACACCTCCTCCATCATCCACGGCCGGCTATTTAATTTTTTTTTAATTACCTTAATATTAATAATATTTGTTAATATTATTGTTTATTATTATTATTATTAATTTAAAAAAAAACTATATTATAATAATAATAATAATAATTATAATTAGTTAAAAAAAACAAAAACAATATCGTGGAGAGCTGGCTTCATATAGAAAATAAAAATAAATCCACATTTAGTGCCAAGAAGATTCCACCAATCACTAGATCAATGAGTGAATTAAACGCCCGATTCGATTCAATCAATGAGAAGATTAAGAAGAACTATGAGGAACTCCAGGCAAAGATCGATCAAACCAGTGAGAATTTGGCAGTGACTTGGACACAAATCATGTCACGAATAGAGAATTCCATTCTCACTCTACAAGACAACCAAAAGAAAAATGAGGCAGTTTTAAAAGCCATCTTGGAAATATTACCAGTACCAAAAGATCGCAACTCTCCCAGAACACCAGAGCAGTCGGATCCTTTCAACATGTCGTCATCATTCTCATATACACAAGGATGCCAAATACGGGTGAAAGTTGAGCTACCCAATTACGACGTGGATGAACGATAGTGCATAGCGTGGTTTAACAAAGCCGAGGAATACTTAGACATCCACAATATCCATTACGAAGAGGAGAAAGTTAAATATGCCTCCATGCATCTAGAAGGAAACGCTTACAACTGGTACTTATGGTGGAAGAAAACTGCAAGAATCTGTTCTCACAACTGGGTTAGTTTCAAGAACGACCTCATTAAAAGATTCCAAGGCATTGAAGAAAAAGACTTCTTTGCCAAAATCACAAGGTTACAACAGAAAAGCAGTGTCGATGAGTACACCTATGAGTGGGAAGCACTCTCAAGTCGAGTTCCAGAGTTAACCAATGACCAACGACTACAGACCTACATACATGGCCTAAAACAACACATCTGTGATGAACTAGAGTTACGTAACATCTCTACCATGGAGGAAGCATGACGTAAAGCCAATATTATTGAAAGCAAATCCATTCATACAAATTTCTAGCGAGACGACTCCGAAAAGAACCCCCTCCAATCAACATTCACAGGAAATACAAGATATACACCGCCTCAACTTAGGGAAGGAATGAAGCCCGCTTTAGAGGCCCAAAGAATAAAGAAAGGGAAATGTAAGTTCTATGGAGACAAATGGGATCCTAAGCAAAAATGCTTACAAAAGAAATTGTATGCGTGTGAAGCAGAGTTGGAAGTCAAGAATGATGCAAAGAGTCAACAAGACTACCACACAGAAATCGAGGACGACACCCCACAAATCTCATTAGCCGCTATTACCGGAATCTCCCAACTGCAAACATTGAAGCTTAGAGGAAATATAAAAAAGAATGATGTCACAGTTCTCATCGATTCTGGCACCACCCATAACTTCATTAATGTCAACCTTGCTAAGGTATTTAACCTATTTGTTTTCTCAGTTCCTAACATGAAGGTTATGGTAGCAGATGGCAAGAAGATTGATAACATAGGGAAATGTCACCAAGTCAAGTTACAAATACAAGAGTATAACTTAGAATCAGATTTATTTGCGGTGTCGTTGGGAGGAGTCGATGTAGTATCAAAAATACAATGGTTACACACCTTAGGGACATACTCCGCAAATCACCAAGAGCATTTTATTGAATTCCATGCGTTTGGGAAAACACACAAATTATACGGGTTCCAACCACCGCCGACACAACTGGTTACATCACATCAGATAGAAGATCTACTTCAGAAGGACGCACCAACGTACATACTTCAATTTCAAGAAGTGAATCTTCTAACAAGTAAAGGAGATAGGGACAAACAACTAGAGGTACAAAAGCCGATTCAAAAACATCGCAGGGTGTCTCAAAAGCTACCTATGGAGCTCCCACCAAGCAGAAAAATCGAACACATATTCAAAATAGAACCAGGGTCAAAACCCACCAGTAGCATACCATACAGGTGTCCACATCAGAGACGATGCAACAGTTCACGTAATCATTATCGTCAAATAAGCTTTGAGGACAAAGCTTCCCTTAAGGGGAAGGCAATGTAATAATAAAATAATATTAAATATAATTAATATTAATAGTCATGCCCTTTGGTGAAAAGGTGCAAGACATGCTTATTTAAATCCCAACCCTTTGTATTCATTTATCATCTTCTACATTATTCAATATACTTTTTCTACATTTATGCCTTCTTCTCTCTCCATCCTCATTATCCATGCGCCCTCCTTTATTGTTTTTAGAAACTTCAAATTTTACTTTTCTTTTTCCTATCTTTTTTGCCTTTCCGCTTTAGACTGATTTTTTGCTTTTGGAAACATCTTCCTTTTTTTGTATTTCTTTGCTTTCCCTAATTTTCCTATGATTTTTCCTTCTTTTTTGCTTCTTTCTACTTTTATGTACTTTCCTTCCTTTCTGCACGCTTTCTACTTTTCATAGTTGCATGTGTTTGTGTTGCCTTCCATCTTTTTAGTGGCTTTGTGGATCTTTCTTGATTTTATTCTAGTTTCCATTTGGATGAAAAATCATTGGGTCCATTAGAAATCATGAACCCTCCTTTTCCATCTAGCACATCCACTTAATTACAAAAATTAAATATTATAAAAAATATTCACAATTTGACATAGCATTCTAATCCTAAGTCTAAAAATTAATCAATTGGGTAATTAATACATCAAAATTGACCCCTTCACTTGTCAGGATATGGGCATAAATTTAGGGATTGGCTCAGTTACATAATAGTCATGGATTACTTGTCATTTTAATGCATTTTTCCTAGTCCAAATACATTATGGTGGTATTATTTCCCTTTTTGGATCTTAGGATTAACAAATTATCAAACTAAATCACCACCTAGGTGCATAATCATGAACAAGTCTGGGTGACTTAGGAAATTGTGGTCGAGGGTTGATTTGGGGACATTACAATCCTCCCCTCCAAAGTTTGTTTGTTCTCAAGCAGAAATCAACTCGATAGAAAGCATGAAATCAATGCATGATTTCTCACCATCGATATTTTTTTGTTGATTTGACATACCATGGGAATTCAATTGGTCCACCATGTTTCCTCTGTGCCACTCTGAACATAACCTTCTCCCTATTGAGTGACTCCACTATCTCTACAACTAAAAATGTATGTTCTTCCCAATTGAAACATCTGAGAATAATGCCAGGATCCCAAGTAAATCTAATGAATGCAATCTGGCTATGAAACTACCATTGCACTCCAACAACATCAATGATACCCAAGATAATCCATCATGCCTAGGAATGATCAAGTACCACTACCTCAACTACACCCTCCAAAACATAATTGGTGTCTGAAACCACCCATCAATGCCTGGATTCCATGGTCCCTGATGCATACCATCCATCATCACTATTTCTTGTGACAACTTGTCACTCCATGTTATACCAGTATCCATCCACCACTATGTTGGAATTTCATCACTCCTAAGGAATATGAAGGTCTTTGTCATTTGTTCCAATAATGTTTGGATCTCTTCTTGTAAAAATTGATTGCTTACAAGCTCTGTTGTTTCCAACATGATTTGTATACAAAATGATTTTCTCTTGCATGGTAGTTCCAAATCTTCCATGTACTTGGACACCCAATCCATGGGTGTATGTGTAGTGAAAATATCCAATGGGTTCCATACATACCCTTGCTGCTGCTCACATGGTAAGGAAATTTCAGTAAAACCAAACAAATTATCATAGAGGAAAGAATAATCTTTACGTCGATGAATCTCCATCCTTTCTATGTATCTATCCACCCAACCCATGGATGAATAAACACTTTGGCTCATTGATCCATTTGGAATGTGATCAGCCACCTTATTCAAGCTAAGTATTCTTTCCATATAGGAATCTCATGAGGTCTCTCTTTCAAGGCATGCATGTCAAACATTTCCCTAAAAATGAAAGGAATAATTATGCATCCTTGGGCCTCCATCTTAGTGATGTGCTTGTCTTCCCAATCCTTCGATAAACAAATACCATGGCTTATAGACTCAATTGATATGTCCCTAGTTATTTCTCCCATAGCTAAGTCCTTCTCTATTCCCTTCTACATACCAACAATCACTTGTCCAAAATATTCTACATCTTTGTTCTCCTTAAGCACTTGCAAATATGAATTTACCTCATGTTCAACTCTCACATGAGGTTCCACCATAAAATCCATTGTACCACCTTCCATGTGCAAATTAATATCTTTCATGCAGGATGGAGGGTGTGATGAGCTCAACTCCTTTCAAATTAGATCATTATACATTCTTGATTCTTGAAGGTCCCTCTGTGTGCTCTTCAATGAATCACTAGTGGCATCCAATTCGCTACTAGGCCTTTCTAATTCTTCTTCTTCCTCCTTGAGCACACTATGGTACATTTCAGCCACCATCAGGAGATGATTTCAATATGAAATTAAGCTCATGTAACTCTCTTTCATCTTGACCATTGCCTCTTTGAGTACTATGAACTCTTCCAAAAAGGCTTATCCTCCTCTTGTAGATTCCCAACAACATCTTGTCACTAGGGTATTGGTGTCAATAAATTTCTTCTCGGCTACCATAAGCTTCTCTTGGTTCTCCTTCAATGATCCTCTCAAATGATGTGGATCACCAAGAATATCCTCTAAGTGTGAAACAAGTGCTCTGCAACCAATCTCCATATCATTGCTACCATTAGGCACTTGCATCATTGAAGACTCCTCATGCTCACCTTGTGCATGAGGCTCCTCCAATGAAAAATCTGTGCAATCACCCACAAACATCAGATCACTAGTAGTCCCGGGAGAGGGAAGAGAATATCCCAAATCCAAATGAAATTGCTCTCCTTCTTTTGTTGCTTTGTCTTTAGAAAATTTGAGAAACATGTCTCTATCCATGAACATCTTCAAGTAGTATGATTTCATCTTTTCCATCTCTCCTTTAATTATGCATAGTTCAGAGCTAGAGACTCTCCCAAAAAATCCACCTTGTTTCTCCCACAACTGATCTCTTCCAATAAGATCCTCCATGAATCTATGTGCATCATCAATTTTGGACAACACTTGCAACATCCTCTCTTCGGTGACTAGGATTAAGCTCTCCAAGCCACTTCCTGACTACTTGACAACATGAGGTGTGTTGTCACATGTGAGCTCATACACCATAGGAGGATCATGCAAACTACCATCCAACAATTGATCCTCCTTACTACAATTACCCTCAATAGAAGAAATTTGAGCCTCACCACTAGAGGACTCAACCATGGTAATCTCCTCCCCTAAAGTGTCTACAATATCATGATGACACAAGGGAATATAGAAATTGTAATCTTGTTCATACCTTTGCATCAAATATTCCTCTTCATGTGTTAGATATATGGGGGTCTTTCCTTCCAACAAACTTTCTAGTTCACATCCAACTGATATGTGTTTTTCTCCTACTTCATTAGGAAGCTCAAGTGGTGATTGGAAATATGGCTTATGTTCTTCTTTTTTATATGATCCAAAAGATGTCTCACCACCCTCAAAAAATTCAATATCCTTTGCAGTGATCTTGAAATCGCAAACAAAGAAGCTTGAATGTCTTGAAGTGGAACCTCTTTCCTCATTGTTCATAGCTTCGCAACTTGTTGCTTGGTCCTTTTCTGCACATTGTTCTTCTTCCTGCTTGGAAACTTGCACATTGTTAGGTCCACCATGCTCATTTGATGGCTTACTTTTGACTACAGGATTACTTATTTCTAAATCATTAGAATCTCTGGATGCCCCTTTCGTCAGTGGCTCATTGGGTGCAGAGCATTGTGATGGTGATGCTTCACTCTGCTGCAACATATGCTCTACTTCTCTTTTTTCATATAAGATGCTACAAGGATCCTCATTTGGAAACAACCTTTCAAATTTGATAGTGCATAAGTATCAGAAAGGAAAGACCTCCTGGATCTCCTTCCTCATTGTTTGGTATTATCTGAGGTAGTGAGATGGATTGCCTCCTAGAAGATTCCACCCATAGGACCCTCGACCATCAACAATAACGAACTTTGGTGGATTATGAATTCTCTTTTTGCACACAGTATCACATAAGGAGTCATCATCCTCATCAAAAACAGAAAATACTCGATCTATGTAAATCAAATCTTCATAATCAGAAAAGGATTCTTCCTCCTCGTACCAATCAAAATATTTTCCATTAAACCAAGCCTTGGCTGCAATTCTACTTTCAATTAAGTAATTGAGCTTGGTCTTGATGCTCACAAGTGCATAGGACCATGCTCCGACACCACTGTAATGTACCAATTCTAATCAAAGGAACATTAATTCAAAACCTGAACAAGTTAAACACAAAGGTGGATAGTATAAGCACTAAGACTAACTAGTTTGACTAGGACTTGGGAAGAAAATTTCAAACAACAATAGAATTTTCCTAAATTATCTATAAATGAATTTTAGGACTAAGGCTACAAATCAAATTAAAGACATGCCAATAATTTGACAGTGGCACATTTATGGGTGCTTCATGCATGTGAATATTTCCTTGGTAGAGTCAAGGCTATCAATGCACATTCCCTGAGGAATTCTGTGGAAACCAAAGGATTATAGTGATCATTTAAAGTAATCATACATGTGGTAGACTATATGGAATGTCCCCACCCTTATATATTAGTAATAAAAAGGTTTAGATTCAATTAGACATGGTTTGGAGAAAAAACAAGCAAGTGCGCTACCTAGGATTGCATGACTAGGTAACTTCCAGACTTTTCCAAACTCCCTGACAGGGTCATAAAATACTGAATTAAGGTTTGGGATGGATTCAATAGAGTCTTACAAACCTACATTAACTTACAAACTGAGAAATTGACTCAAAGAAAACATTTTATAGCAAATTATGTAAAACTAGTCAATTTTCTATGCATAGGGAGCAATCCTTGAAACAGAGAAATAGAAACAGCCTCAGGGGCTCATGAATTCATTCTTAGAACTGATGAATTTTATCAAATACATGTAAATTAATAGAATTAACCTCATATCATAGTTTTAGATGATCTATTGAAGAAAAATCAACAGGAAGTCCATAATTCTTAGGATTTTACAATATAGAAGCAAGAATGTTAAATATGAGAGTGGCATGAAATAATTTCACCACTGTATTATATCCATGTGATAGACAAAATCATAATATATCTCACTAGAGGTGCATGAGAGATATGGGGATCTTACACAGCTAAAAAATACAAAAATACAAAGATAGAGTTGCACAGGTGCGCTCCTAAACTCTGAAACCTTGGCTCTGGTGAAAATGGTTGTATCTTGGCCATTCAGACACCTTTATGATGAGACAAAAGGTTTTTATTATTTCAAACGACCCTCTAGGCACAATGGTGTAGGTATCAAAACCCATAAATTCTCATAAATGTTGAAACCACAACCTCCATTTCGTCCCTTCAACATTATTTCCACTGAATGAAGGGATTCAACTACACAACAAGAAAACCAAACATTGGATCATATCTTCAATTCAGACTCTAATGGATACATTGAAATTTTGAAGATGGAAACAACAAGAATTTCTATGGGTAACATCACCCACAGCTAGCTAGGGGCGCACCTCCCAAGCCTTTGAGATGTAGAGCTCTCAAGACAATTTTCAAAGTTACCAAAATATGTGAGAGGAGGTGCACCACCTTCTTTAATAAGATCAATTGAGTTCCAAATACATTGAATGTGTACATCATCATTAGCCATGTTCCCTCCTTGACTTTTTTTAGCAACTTCAACTTTTACTTTTCTTTTTCCTAGCTTTGTTTCCTTTCCACTTTAGGCTAATTTTATGTTTTTGGAAACATTTTTTTTTCCTGTATTTTCTCTTAATTTCATATGCGTTTTCTTGATTTTCTGCTTCTTTCTTCTTTATGTACTTTCCTTCTTTCTGCATGCTTTCTGCTTTTCAGAGTTTCATGATTTTGTGCTACCTTGTGTCTTTTTAGTGGATTTGTGGATTTTCCTTAATTTTATTCTAGTTGTCATTTGGATGCCAACTCATTGGATCCACTAGAAATCATGCACTCTCCTTGGCCATCTAGCACAACCACTTAATTAAAAAAATTAAATATTATAAAAAATATTCACAATTTAACATAGTATTCTAATCCTAAATCTAAAAATTAAACAATTGGGAAATTAATACATCAAAATTGACCCCCTCACTTGTTAGTATTTCACAAGAACTTTAGGGTTTGTCCAAGTAGCAGAATAGTCATGGAGTCCTCATCCTTTTCATGCAGTTGTCTTAGTCCACATACATCATGGTCATATTATTTCCCTTTTTGGATCTTAGGATCAACAAATTATCAACCTAAATCACCACCTAAGTACATAATCGTGAACCAGTCTATGTCACTTAGGAAATTGTGGTCCATGGTTCATTTGGGGACATTACATCATCAAATGGAACTAGAAGGAGGGCATGAGGTAAATTAAGTGATTAAAATTTTGATTTCAATTATTTAATTAGTCATTTAGTCTTCATCTTTAAACATTTCAATTTTATATTTTATTTGTTTTAGTTGTCATTAAACACACTACAAGGCGGGTTAGATGACAAGATTGTTAATTTTTTATTTTCAATTCGGAGCTGCAATAATAACTTAAATTAAATAACAATCATACACATAAGAAATCACATTTGACACATTAATTTACCCTAGAGAAACCCTATATGACTTGAGGGATAAAACCCCAGGGCACACGCACGAAGTTGGTTCCACTTTTTAGTGCCACTTTAGAAATAAAAAAACGCACATCCGAAACGGAAATCCATAACGCATATGCATTATTTTGGCTAGGTTTGGACAAACACGATCCCAAAAACGAGGCTAATCTTAGTTAGCCTATATCGCATATGCGATATACCGGACTTGTTTTTTTTAAGAGTTACAAATAGCAAGTGCAATATATCACACTTGCGTTATATCATAAGTGTGGTTTGGAATACCAAAACTTTGTTATAACATCTACAAACTGTTTCATTGCATTTCTTAAGACACCTAACCCAACATAGAAAAGAAAACAGGTTTCCTATTGGGATAAAGCAAGTTCCTTAGACACCTAACCCAAGATAGAAAAGAAACAAATGGTTTAAATACTTTCTCCTAGATCCAGTTTATACACAAGCCATTCCACTCAAGCATATGCATGAGAAGGGGTATATGTCCCACATCAGCCCTGAAGGTTGTCCTCGATGCTCCTTATTGATCTAGCTCCTAGCTTGAGGATCCAAGTTGATGAGCCTACAAGCAAAAGGAAAATACAAGCAACTTCCAAGAACAAGTGTATCAAACAAAATATATTCACTAAGAATATAGTATCTTCTTTAGATTCCTATTGAGGAATCTCTATTAGACCTTTATATTGCAAATGGGCCCAACAACCTTATATTAAAAAATTATTTAACCAACATGTGGATCATCTTAAATTTTTTTTTCTTTCACGATGATCAAAATACAGTCTAAGAATCATGATATATTGCAAGTGTGATATATCTTACTTTCGATATATCGCAAGTGCGATTTGAAATGCAAATATATATATATATATATATATATATATATATAAAATAGAGGCCCGTAGCCTTATTTTCCCAATCTACACAGTCAAGGCCGGCAATATCAGGAAGGCAAAAAAATGCACAGTCGATTTGTGTTTGAGAGAAGGAGGAGGCAAGCCAATTCACAATTTGGATAAAATGGAAGGTAGGTGGCAAGATTTACTAGTTTGTTAATTCCTTTTGAAATTTTCATTATTGTGTTTGTTAATTTACTAGTTTTTGTTTTTTTTTAAACCAATTTATGAAAATTTGTTACATGTATTAAAAAACAAACAATGAAATTTATTAATTAAATTTTGAATTTTGAATTTTAATCTTAACATAGAACACAAACCCAAACACAAACCCAAACCCAAACCAAAATCTAGACACAAACCCAAACACAAACCCAAACCCAAACCAAAATTCATACATAAACCCAAACATCGACAAGGAACACGACAGTAATTCAATGATTCTGGCTTGTTTGAGTTCATTGAGACGCCTTAGCTCACTCTTTAGAGGGGGGGACCACTTAAGACAATCATTAGCCGAGGCATTAGACTTCATAAAAAATACAATTTACAATGCCCAGGGAGCACTGTACAACATTAGCTTGTACAAAGATTCCTAGAGGCAATACTATTCCACTGGGTTGAACTACAAAGATGTCAAAAAACTAAAGATAACCGAAGACCAATTGTTTTCATTATTCCGGGAACCTAGCACCAGATTGGTTCCACCCACCAGTCGACCACACATTTCCATAGACTAGTGCGTGGAACCAAATATTAAAGCCAATTGGATGGATTGTTGTTACATGGTCTTCAATGAAGACCCTCACAGGAATAGAGACATCCCATTTTATTTCCTTAGGAAGCTGTATGCAGAATTTATCCTAGGGAAACATGTGAACTATTTTGACATTCTAGAGTTCCAGGGTGTAGGTCATGGGATGCCCCGAGATAGAGAAGGGGCTAGGACCAATCCTAACCGTGTGTGACGCCCTCCACGCACACTAAACCCCCCTCAGGTATATCCTCCAACGGGTCCCGTTCTTGAGGCCTTATTCGATTTGGCTGATACATTGCTTCGACATGGGACTGCCGTCGAAGGAAATGTAGGCCAAGGGGTTGGCACTTCCGAGGCTGGCCCATGTGGGGTTGGACCATCTCACAGTCAGGATCCACCTTTTAGGTCCCTGGACCAAACTAGAGCTACACATCGCATCGGTGATGCAGAGTCTTCAGAGCATCGGGTTATTCCACACCCTTTCACATCGTGTCGAAGCATGCATGACTTAGAAGTAGAAACACATGTACATGAATTATATGCACATACATGAAACAAAATGACGACAAAATGGTATATATATGCACATACATGAAAACCAACTAGGCTTTGATGAACTACAGATTGCATACTATAACTAGGGTACAATCCAACAACACAAGATTGGAATGTAGGCATGAACAATTCTGAATTTTAAGTTTGAGCAAACTCAATTGAAAAACTGACCTCAAACACATCTAGGAAATCAGTCACTTTCACTTCTTTTGTATCAATCTTAAACTTTCCATTAGACTCCTAAAAAGCTCACCACATGACCATGTGCTCCCAACTCATGTGCCTTTAACAAACTACGATAATTGTTGGTATTGAAAGAAGTTAGAAGAGAACTATCATAATTGTTTATAATTGTTAGTTAAGGTTTATTGGTCATCTGTAAAAATTGGCATAAATATTCATAAACTTGACATACAAGATAACTTTTGGCATATGAAGATGATGATGATAAACTTGACTCGAGAGCATGTTATTTTCCAATTTCTATTTGGTGGTGTCTAAAGACACTGGTTGTTCTTGGCGCCTCTAGTGTGCCATAAATAGTGTTTGTATCATAGGCACACGAAAGGCTAAATATTATTACTCTCATAAGAAAATAAAGAAAATGTGCAAACATTATTTATAGATAACTCACCTGAGGTTGTGGGATCATGTGTATAACTTGTCCAGTATCCTGTGAATAGTAAATTATTTATGTGAATGGTATCTGACAGTCACAAATTAGTACATTGGGAATAAACTAAAGGCTAAATAATTGAAATTGTGCTTTAGCACACACTTTAAGGATTAAATTTAATGCACCTGACAATCTAGCCACACTGGACAATCTAGTAAAACTTGACAATGCACTCACTTGAGTAGGCCATCTGGATCATCTCTGTTACCGATGGTGTCCATCAATCTCTCATGCTCTCAATGAGGTAGCAAGTATCGTACATGTGACCTATTTTCGTTCAAAATTGTGCGCGGCTTGATGTTTATACCAACTACCTAGTTGGTGAAGTGGTATACAATAGCTCATGGTTTATAATCCTGATATACATACCCACCCTTCCTTTTTTGTTGTGCTTCTAGTGTCAAGTAATCCCCTTTTATAACCATCGAGACAGTTGGGAGTTCAATATTTTCATCATCTGTAACAGGTTCGAGAATGGTTTGCTTCCCCTCTAAGCAATGTGCCAACCAATAGTCAGAACCCCATTCATTATTTTTTGGGGCAACCACTACATATATTTGACCTATGAAAGGAAATCGAAAAAGGTTAAAAATACATAAATATTAAAAAAGGTCTTGCATGTAACATAAGTAAAATTTCTTTCAATGTAAAGGCTTGTAGTGATTTAGGTACTACTAGTTTACTTTTTTGTACCTGCCTGTATGAGATCCGATATGTGATCATAGTCTGTAGAAATATATGTCTGATCAGCTTCCAAATGGTCTATTTCATAAACCCCCTTGAAATCAGTGCCAAGTGTCACTCAATCCCATGTATCAACTCTATCGGTATACTCACAATCATCCCATTCATCTATGCTACAGGAAATGCAAAAGAAAGCCTTCAATCTTGTCCAAATTTGTAGGGCTGAGTAGTTTGAGCTTCTAATTGAATGAAAACCTCGAGTTCCATGCATTGTGTTCACCCAATGTGTTTGGTATCGGTCCATGTTAAATTTTGAGCATTGATTCACAATACTCTAGGATCTTTACTGAGAGAATAACATATAAAGTATATTAATGCATATCAATCATAACAAGCATGTCAATCATCACAAGAAGCAAAAGCATGAGAGACACTAGACACACAGAGTTTCCATGGGGAAAACCCTAAGGTGAAAAACCCCACAACTTCCTCAGAGATAGATAGAGCAACAACACAACCAAAGTACAAGAGATAGACTCTTCTTAGCAGCTGATCCTCCTCCTCACATGTGCGCCACTTTCCGAGTGAAGGAAGTGTAAGTTCTGAAGTGATCCAAATAGAGATCTCCCAATCTCTATTTATACTTTTCCTGTTTTCCCAATAACCTTATGGGGCCGACTTGTCTAGCTAGGTACAATAACTTCATATTACATTATATCGGGCCGACCCCTTACAAGGTGGTCTAATAACCCATCGGCAAGTTAACACACTTGCGACACTTGTCAATACAAATGACGA
Organism: Larix kaempferi; assembly: GCA_027924585.1. Taxonomy (NCBI): domain Eukaryota; kingdom Viridiplantae; phylum Streptophyta; class Pinopsida; order Pinales; family Pinaceae; genus Larix; species Larix kaempferi. The sequence goes on from BSBM01000519.1 coordinate 16,739,576, forward strand.
CACTTCCATATAGAGGAATAATACATCTCTATACGAGTACAAAATATATAAGTGAAATACATTCTAAAGTTACATATACATCAACACTCCCTCTTAACTAGGAAGGTATTTCTCGACACAGATCTACTAGCACAAGTCTTCTTCTCTGCATCGTCATCATCATCATCGTCACTACTACTACTATCTGAACTAATCTATGAATCTACTTGTCATAGGAAGTTCTACAAAGCCAATCCTTTTTCATACTGGATGTAGGTCTTCATCATCTGTGCGAATGGTCTGATAGAGGTGGTCTCTCAGGATTAATTTTATGTGCTAATGCAATACCTGACAAGAGAATCCCAGGAACATTTATGTGCCTAAGCACAACCTGCAAGATCTCCCAGGATTGATTACATGCACCCCCTTCACAATACCTTTAAAGATCATTCCAGGAACATTTATGTGTCGCAGCACGACTGACAAGATCTCTAGAGAGCATCCCAGGACTTATTAGGAGCACACAGCTCAACCTCTCGGATATCCAGGACTGATTAGATGTGAATAGACAATACCTTTAAAGAGCATCTCGGCAACATTTATGTGCCACAGCACGACCAACAAGATATCTAAAGAGCATCCAAGGACTTATTACGAGCACACAACTCAACCTATCGGATCTCCGAGACTGATTACATGTCTCCATAGTAATACCTCATCCCAGGATTGATTACGAGCACACAGCTCAACCTATCAGATTTCTGAGGACTGATTACATACTACATAGCAATAACTCATCCCAGGATTGATTACGAGCACACAGCTCAACCTATCGGATTTCTGAGGACTAATTACATGTTATTTTCACAACCTACCACATATCATCTCTGACCTCCAAGTATCAACCGGATACTCATGATCTAACTGATCATCATCGCATGAAGCATCATCCTGATACTCATGATCATACTGATCATCATCACTGTACCGTCCTGATACATATCATCTGGAGCAACATCCTAAAGCTTGGCATCATGATCATACAATGCATCCACCTGATGCATACCAAGTATCTACCTGATACATATCACCATACATGATCCACCTCATCATACAATGTATCCACCTGATATATATCAACATACATGATCTACCTGATCATACACAGTATCCACCTTATACATATACAGATACATGGTCCAAGCATCCAACATGATGCATATACAAATACATATAAATGATCCAACTGATCATATCTAGCATCCAACATGATGCGTACATACATATACATATAAATGATCCAACTGATCATATCCAACATCCAACATGATGCGTACATACATATACATATATATGATCTAACTGATCATATCCAGTATCGTCCTGATACATATATAGAGCAGTAACTGGAGCATCGTCCTGATGCTCATCATCCAACGCTTACATCCACAGCCATGTGAAGGATACTCCTTCCAACATTCTTGGAATGGCTTCAGCAAATGTCTCCATCACTTCTTCCTCAAAGTGTCGTTGATCTAAAGAACACCAAGCCTCTCTCTGAAGTACTCGAACTTCACTCTAGCTAGTGGCTTTGTCAACACATCTGCAATCTGCTCATCCATCGAAACATACAAGAGCTTCACTGCTCCTCTCTGCACCATATCCCTGATATAGTGATATTTGATCTCTATGTGTTTCGACCTGTTGTGGAACACCAGGTTCTCAGACAGCTTCACACAACTCTAGTTGTCACAAAAGATACCAGTAGCATCCAATGGGAGATGAAATAACTCGGACAGTAGCTTCTGAATCCATACTTCCTCACAACTAACCGAACAGGCTGTAACATACTCTTCCTTGGCTGTACTCAGTGCTACGCAGGACTGCTTCCTGCTAAACTAGGAGATCACACCTGATCCCATACTGAAGCAGTACCCAGATGTGCTCTTCGTATCTGCAGCACTACCTGCCCAATTTGAATCAACATAGCCCTGTAGGTTAAACTTTTGATTCGCATCATACTTGAGCCCATAATCAACTCTACCCTTCAGGTACCTCAGAATATGCTTTACAGCAACCAGGTGAACACTCCTCGGATCCATCAGGAACTGGCTCAATGTGCTCACCGCAAAGCAAATGTTTGGTTTCGTATTCATCAGGTACATCAAGGACCCAGTCATCTGACGATACATAGAGACATCTATTAGGATATTCCTATACTCCATCCTAGTCCTACTAGCTTTCCAGTCATTTTCATTTTCAGTCATGCATGCAAAATTAGGGTTTGCATGCATTCTAGGTCATTAGTCCCAGCACCTAGTCCTCAACAAACTAGCCCCCAGAGCTTCTTTCAGATCATTTCTATCCCTCCCAGTGACCAATGCACCCTCCTTTGCTCCATTGAATGACAAGGGCACCTTCTTCACCTACCAGTCCAGTTATATTCAGTTATATTGAGTTATCTTTAGTTATTTCCTTGATTTAAGGATTAACTGACTCTTGACTGAGTTTATCACTCTGTTGGACCTCCAGTGAGACTAGATTGACCATTCTAACTCCAGTTAACTCCTATGGTGCCCTCCACTGAGCCTCCTTCACTATATTAGTGCTTCCATGTGCCAGTTACACCAACCACATTCAGTTAGACTCAGTTTGACTCCCGGTTGACCATTACTTGTGCATTGATGACTTCACTGATGAGAAGGTGGACTCCTAGTTAGGCATTGATGACTCTCCACTTATTATGGATCTATGCATGAAGGCCAATTAGAATTCATCCTAGTGAATTGGAATCCTCATACTCGGCATTGTATATTTACCTGTTCACTATTCAGTGTAATGTAACATGTGTAATTATTCTGCCTCAATCAGTGTTTCTTCGGATCTAAGTTCTATTGCTTGTCTCTTCTTCTATTATTCCTAAATTCTTTCATTGTGAGGTTTACATCATCTCTTTGGATCTTATGTGGGAAATTTCACATGGTATTAGAGCCATTTGAGAGTATATTCTACCTCCATTCCTAATAGTTTTTTGCAGGTATTTCGAAGTTCCAGCAGTTGTAGCAGCAGTTTCTATTTTTCACTTGTTCCAGCAGTCAAGATGAGCATTTCGAATGCTTCTCCTTGTTCTCCTGCTCCTATGATACTCACTCGATTCACTTGTATCACAAAAGTCTAAATCGAATATTATTTGAAAAATATGCTATACCTCATCATGCTGTTGAGAGAACCAATCATCTAAATAAAATGGATGAAGCTCTTGGATTCATATTCCTCCATATGTCAGAACATCTACTATTCCATGTTGAAGGAATTAAGTCTCCCAATGAGTTATGGACAAAATTGGGAAATCTCTTTGGCAAACAAGATGGGATGAGAGGCTACACTCTCGAAAATGAATTGGCTTCTCTGCAACCTAGCAATTTCAAGAGAATTCAAACATTCATCTCAAAATTTCAGAAATTGGTTACTCAATGCAAGCACTGTGGCATCACCAAAAGTGATGAACAATTAGTGCTCTCCATTTTGAGCAAACTTGGATCTCAATTTTATGTTTTTGTCTCTACTTTCCATTCTCGGCCAATGTCAATCCCTGGATGGAAGTTTCCTACCTTGGAAAAATTTACTACCGCTCTCATTCAAGAAGAGGACAAATTGATTCAAATGGGTGCCATCAAAACCTCCAGAGATCTAGCTCTTTTAGCTGGTGAATCAAGTGGAGCGAATGCAAAAGGGGGAAAAAAAGGCAAAGGCAAGAAACCTTCAAGATCCAAGAATGACAAACAAAAGAGACCTAATTGTACCTATTGCAAGAGAGGAAACCATCCTGAGCATGCTTGCATGCACAAGAAGATTGATATTCTAACCAAGCTTCTTGAACAAAACCAAATTGTTGTTCCAAAAGAAGCAAAGATGACTAATTCTGGAAGTGGATCTAATGATTGTCATGCATTGATGGCTGGTTTTTCAAAGACAAAATCCCTCCTCATAGATTCTGGAGCCTCCAACCACATGATTGCACAAGAAGAATCCTTCTCCTCTTTGGATCTCCAAGATGGGCCTACCATTCACATGGGAGACAACTCTCAGATTTCTGCCAAAGGTTTGGGTACAGTTCATATGGAGCATGGTAAGTTCAAAAATGTCTTATCTGTTCCTTCTCTTACAGCTAATTTGTTGTCAGTATATCAAATGACTCATACAGGATCTCCAAAACAAGTAATTTTTGGTCCAAACATAGTAGAGATTACATAAATCTCCACTGGAAAGGTTATAACGAATGGGATTGCTAATCATGCCTCAAAGGCATATGAGTTCTCACACTTCATGCCTTTCTCTCCAACTATTCCTTCAGATTCTGATGAAGATCACAGCAACTCCTCTTCCAGTGACTCCTCTTCTAGTGAAGAAGAAGATCGATATTTTGATGTTGAGATCATGGTTCAAGAAGATTCAGAACCAACACCTATTCTCAGTCTAGATTCAAGAGAAATATGTTCTCACATAGTCCTTGCTACTACTGAAAACACAGTTGATGATTTATTTGCTTACAGAACTACTAGACTTCAGCATCATGCCAACCTTGCATTATGCCATCCATCTCTCCATGAGAGATGCAGCATGATGATGGGGTTCTCTCTTACATCTTTTGGGAAGACTACTCATGTACCATTCGCTCCAGATACAGAAAAAGTTCCTGAAAGACTTGCTTCATCCTCCACACAGTGGGAGACCTTCCTACATGGGATCAGCTTGCCAAGAATTTTGAAAACGTTTTCACTGATGAAAGCTTCTTTCTTTTCTGCATGATGGTTCTTTGAGTTATTTACTATTCTTTTGAGGGGGGGTATTTTTCCTATGAGGTTTTCCCGATTTCCTTAGTTTATGGACAGTTATGTATTTTATTATCATTTCATGTATTGTATGGGTGACCTTTGGTCCCAGTTACCACGGCCCAGCATGGATTAAGGGGCGGTGTTAGGATATTCCTATACTCCATCCTAGTCCTACTAGCTTTCTAGTCATTTTCATTTTCAATAATGCATGCAAATTTAGGGTTTGCATGCATTTTGCATGTATTCTAGGTCATCAGTCCCAGCACTTAGTCCTCAGCAAACTAGCCCCCGGAGCTTCTTTTAGATCATTTCTATTTCTCCCAGTGACTAATGCACCCTCCTTTGCTCCATTTCATGACAAGGGTGCCTTCTTCACCTACCAGTCCAGTTATATTCAATTATATTGAGTTATCTTCAGTTATTTCCTTGATTTAAGGATTAACTGACTCTTTACTAAGTTTATCACTCTGTTGGACCTCCAGTGAGACTATATTGACCATTCTGACTCTAGTTAACTCCTATGGCACCATCCACTGAGCCTCCTTCACTATATTAGTGCTTCCATGTGCCAGTTACACCAACCACATTCAGTTAGACTCAGTTTGACTCTCGGTTGACCATTACTTGTGCATTGATGACTTCACTGATGAGAAGGTGGACTCCTAGTTAGGCATTGATGACTCTCCACTGATTATGGATCTGTGCATGAAGGCCAATTCGAATTCCTCTTATTGAATTCGAATCCTCATACTCAGCATTGTATATTTACCTATTCACTATTCAGTTTAATGTAACATGTGTAATTATTCTACCTCAATCAGAGTTTCTTTGGATCTAAGTTCTATTGCTTGTCTCTTCTTCTATTATTCCTAAATTCTTTCATTGTGAGGTTTACATCATCTCTTTGGATCTTATGTGGGAAATTTCACAACATCAACCGGCTCAGATGAAGCATGACATAGAAGCTTCAGGTTCGATGCCATAGGTGTGGCCATGGCCTTACAGTCCATCATCCCGAACCTCTTCAGGATATCTACTGAATACTTCCCTTGTCAAAGGAATATCCCATCTACACTCTGCCACACCTCCATACCTAGAAAATAGTGCATCATCCCCAAGTCCTTCATATCGAACTCGGCAGCAAGCTTCCTCTTTGTATCAACAATCAATATGTCATCTCCTGTTACAAACAGGTCATCCACATACAGGAGTAGAATCACAGGATTTCCTTCCTCAACCTTGTAGTAAAGGTTGGAATCTGCTTTACTCTTGGTAAAGCCCAAACTAGATAGAACACTGTCCATCCTACCATACCAAGTTCTAGGAGCTTGTTTTAAGCCATACAAGGCTTTCTTCAATCTGCACACATATGACTCCTTATCATGTGTCTCAAAACCGAGTGGCTGCTCCACATACACTTCTTCTTCAACTACACCATTCAAGAAGGCAGTCTTGACATCCATCTGGTGTATCTTCCATTTCATCACTGTAGCCAGAGCAAGTACTGTTCTGATGGAAGTGTACTTGGCTACAAGAGCAAAAGTTTCTTCATAATTTTTCCCTCTTTCTGAGAGAAGCTACGAGCTACGAACCTTTCCCTATATTTATCTATGCTGCTATCTGCAGCATGCTTGATCTTGTAGATCCATTTAGAAGTCACAACAGACTTCCCTTCAGGTCTTGGGACCGCATCCCAAACATCATTCTTCACGATCGATGGATCATGGCATTCTTCCCGTATCCTGGGAACTTCAATATCTTCAATATATTCAATAGATAATTTTGTTGCTTGAACAAATGTTGTAGTCCTTCTTTTGTAGGTGAAGGTATAAAGTCTTTCGTACAAAACAAGTTAAATTGCATGATTAGAAACATCTCATAATTTTCAGAACAAATTCTTTCACATAAAGAAATATTTCATACAGTCATGCAATTATTTAAGCCAATGCTTCAATACAACATTTATCCATATCCCGTAACTTTCTAGATGCCTTCCAATCTCTACCAGAACATTGTTAAGAGTGTGCACAACTCCCAACATGTCAGCAAAGATGTTTCATTCTAGATATGTAGCAATGGAATGTTGTATAGTGCCATAGGCCACTTACCCATCATATGTATATTAGTAGTATACTGTTCATTAATGCAAATATACAAAATACACAACCTAAGTCTGGGAACATAAGTATATACATCATTGAACAATATTATTTAAACAATCAAATATACAAGAAATGACAATTCAAATACTTATCTTTGTTTGTTTGTTGTCGAGTGGACTCCCTCTCAATATTTGCTTCATTGCATGAACTGCTGGAGTGTGCTCCCTCTTGATCTTTGCTTCCTGGATTACCTGTCCTAGTTGCTTCTGCCCATAGATGCATGGGTAGATCTTGGTCATGCATCATTTCCCGTGCTGCTTCCATGATTATTCTATTCTTCCTTTCTGCAACTCCATTCTATTGTGGTTTGTAGGGAGCAGTCAACTCCCTCTTAATCACTGCATAGCTTCTTGAAGTCACCTGAAGTGAATTCTCTGCCATTGTCGGATCTAAATGCTTTGATCTTCTTATGAGTTTGGTTCTCCATCAAGGTTTTGAATTCCTTGAACTTATCAAACACTTCATCTTTGTTCTTCAAGAAGTAAATCCAAGTCTTCCTAGAGAAGTCATCAATGAAAGAGACATAGTAAGCATACCCACTCAGAGAACTGGATGACATCGGACCACATACATCGGAGTTGATAATTTCCAAGATACTTTTTTCCTTACTTTCACTGCTTGGAAATGCCTTCTTTATGTTCTTTCCTTTTGCACATCCTTTGCAAACACCTTCATGCTTGGTCATGATTTCAGGAAGACCCTCTACAACTTTACCTGCAATTGGTAATGCTCTGTAGTGCATATGTGCAAGTCTTCTATGCCAAAGTTCACTTGGCTCCATGGAATCGTGCACCATGGCATGTTCAGGTTGTCCCTTCAATTTGTACAATCCTCCCTCTTGCTCTCCAATCACCACTGCATCATCTATGGTCTTTCCCTTTGGCCACATTAGAACTTGGCCATCCACAAATGCAACCCTCATACTTTTTGCATCCAATGCGGATATGGAGAGTAGGTTTTTCTTGATTCCAAGTACATAGAGAACTTCTTTCATCTTCAAGGACATTCCAAAATCTAGGTTGTAGGAGGCTTCACCACTTCCTTTAATAAGGTATTGATAGTCATCCCCAAGTTTCACTTTATGGGGTGATTCATGTTCAGATAGATTTACAAAAAATTCTTCAAACCCAGTCATGTGTTTGGAAGCACCACTGTCAATAATCCAATCATTACAACCATGAGAGATAGTACCTGTGAGAGCAGAGATTAGAACATACTCTTCTTCTCTTGATGAGTCATCATCACTTTCTATTCTAGCTTTCTTCCTGGGAAGTTCATCATCCTCAGTAGCATGAGCATGATATCTTCTTTTGTTGTTCTTCTTCTTCTTGTTGAATTTGTTGGTATCTTCTTTCCTTTTCCTGGGACATTCTGAGGCAAAGTGTCCTTTCTCATTACAATTGAAGCACCTCAGATCTTTCTTTTCTTTGTGATATGGATGAGAAGATTTCTTCTCGTGATGGGATGGCTCCCTCTTGAACTTGCCTTTCTTCGTGTGTGTTGTGAGAGCTTGATCTTCATTCACCATCTTTTCTTCTCATGCCACAAGCCTTGCTTCTTCTTGAGAACATTCCTCCCACAATCTACTGAAGGAGATCAATTTCTTTCTTGCACAAATCCCTTGGATAAAGGAGTCCCATGACCTGGGTAGGCCATTCAATGTGGTCATAACAATTTCACCATTCTCCACCATTTCATCTATAGCTTCAAGTTGTTCCTTGATCTGATAGACTTTGGAGAAATAAGATTGAATGGTCTCTCCGTTCGACATCTTGATCCCTTTCAATTGATTCCACAGAGTCATCTTTCGATTTGTGTTCTTCCCTTCAAATAGCTTGGTCAAGGAATCAAACATAGCCTTGGGTGTCTTTAGGGATGACACATGTGGAATGAGATGGTCTTTAATAGAATCAACAATGATTCTCTTTTCCTTGACCAAGTTCTTCTTATGCAATATCTTAGCCTCTTCATCCTCTGGGATAGGCATCTCTTCTCTTATGTAAGAGTCCAACTCATTCTCTTCCAGGATTAACCCAATCCTATACTTCCAAGATCGGAAGTTATCATCCCCTTCAAGATTATCCTCAAGCTTGGTGTGGTGAGATATCTTAAAGAGTACTTCAAATGGAAATCGAAAATATTTAGGTCTTACCACTTGATTTGCTAAAAACTGGATCTTGTCCCGGATTAGGGTTTGTCAAAGAAACCCTAAAAATTCAAAATGTGAATTTAAACTTTCTGAAAGGATAGAAAGATGTGCCTTGATGAGCTGAGCAGCCTGGTGTATTCAGAATTTGAGATCTGCAAAGCTTCACCCTTCAGAAATGCCTTTTAGTCTTCATGGGCTCACTAGGGAGGACCCTGAATTAGGGTTTGAGTTTCTTGGAGATTTATCCAGCCAAAAATCTTGATCCAAAGCTCTAAACTTCGATGTTTCCAAGGAGCTTCCAGCTATGTCTTTATATTTCATAAATTCCTATTTTTGAGGAAACCCTAATTTTTAGGGCCAAAACCTAAAGTGCTCAAAACTGAATTCTGATTAGACAGATAGACTCTCCTTGATGAGTAGAGTCAATCTACTATACTGCTTTTCCAAAATCTATGGAGAGAAACCCAATAAACAAGAAACCCTAGTTTTCGTCACTGCACAATGTCTTCTTCTCAGGTTAGCTCTGATACCATGTTAAATTTTGAGCATTAATTCACAATACTCTAGGAGCTTTACTGAGAGAATAACATATATAGTATATCAATGCATATCAATCATAACAAGCATGTCAATCATCACAAGGAGCAAAAGCATGAGAGATAATAGTCACACAGAGTTTCCATGGGAAAAACCCTAAGGTGAAAAACCCCACAACTTCCTCAGAGATAGATAGAGCAATAGCACAACCAAAGTACAAGAGATAGACTCTTCTTAGCAGCTGATCCTCCTCCTCGCATGTGCGCCACTTTTCGAGTGAAGGAAGTGTAAGTTCTGAAGTGATCGAAATAGAGATCTCCCGATCTCTATTTATACTTATCCTGTTTGCCCAATAACCTTATGGGGTTGACTTGTCTAGCTAGGTACAATAACTTCATATTACATTATATCGGGTCGACCCCTTACAAGGTGGTCTAATAACCCATCCGCAAGTTAACACACTTGCGACAACTTTCAATACAAATGACGACACTTCCATATAGAGGAATAATACATCTCTATACGAGTACAAAATATATAAGTGAAATACATTCCGAAGTTACATATACATCAACAGTCCACATCTGTCACCTCCCAGAATATTCTCTGCACTAGGTGTTTCCTTGTTGTTTGTTCTTCCATCACAGATGCACACCATTTCACTATAGATGAAGCGTCTCGAAGGCGAGCACCTATAAACTTCATCTCTTCCCTTCGAAGGGTAGTTTTTATGAATGCACCATCATGCTCTCCTTTTCCATGACCTGTTTCAAAGTAGTTCCATGTATGTGGCACCTTGTATTTTCTATGCAACAAACACAACCATTGAAATACACGTGCATTCTTGAATTGTCCAGCACAAGCATCTAACCAAATCAAATGACGATAAAATGGTATATCCATAGCTATCACATGATCATAGAACAACTGAAACCAATGTTGCACGTAATGGATGTCATGGGTCCAGTCGTCACTTATGTAAAGGTTACTCTCTTTCAATATCACATGTTTCTCTTCATTACTCTCTGGCCCATGTCGATAAGTGATATGGACCATTATGCTCACCTACTCTGAGTGATAGTATTGACTTTGTATTTCATTTTGTGGTTGTAGGGTGTAATTTTCCGCAAAGTCAACCACTGATAGTATTGTTCCGAGAGGGAAGGTGTCTCGGCATAATCTGAATTGCTCATCTTGCCACCGTGCCATATCGACATGCTGAATGTACTATTGGATCTTTCCACGGAACTCTGGAATAAAATCACATACTTGCACCTGGTGGAAAAAAATAAACAATGTTATAAAACAACATAAAAATATTTACACGAATATTAATATACATCAATATTTAACAATGTTATAAAACAACATATAAACAATGTACACTTAGTTAAATGAACATTTTTCGTGTAGATTGTCACATGTTAAGTCACCAATTTAATCTTCTTGCTTTCTTTCCCTTCACGTAGTTGATATGTCTCATACTGAAAGTTTGCTTCTCGAAAATTGCATTCCTGAATGCTTGGTCTTCACTCTCATGGATGCAATCGGATCATAATGATAGCCCACCACAATTGTTGCAAGAACCCTCTATGCATTGTTTTAAGTAATGGGTCTGCCCATCTTGCTTCAGACACATTATGCTATGGATGAAATCTTTACATGACATTGGCGGTACTGTACTTGAGCATTCCTACACATGGTTAGGATGCAAAAAATGACATATACGTGCAAATGTATGATAATATAGATCAAACTCTATGTAGTATCTACAACAACAAGTGTTCTGGATTCTATTGATTCTAACATACCAAGGCTTGCATTTTTCAAAAGATATTTGCCTGAGCCTTAGCTCTATGTGGGAAAATTTAAACATCTGGAACCGTTGAGTTTGTGTCATGTCAAGATAATTTTTAACATGAGGTTCATTGTTCATAGAACCCCTACAACATTTTAACACATCCTTTGTGTTAGAAGAAGGCCTAGTGTTATCGTGCCAAAAAGTGTGCACTAGTCCCTTCACTACTTCGACCAACCTCATGTCTTTGTGGGGCAACCTACCACTAAATGCCCATAATGTTTCCATTTGTCCCTCTACATCAAGGTTATCTCTTCCTATGGAATATTTTTTAAGTGTCTTTGGATGTAAAGGGACAATTTCTGATGTGCATTTAAGTAAACGACATTGTCTTATGGATCTAGATACAATTGATTCAGCCAATACGCGGCGAGCCACATTACAGTCTTTTGAATGAGTTTTTTTTACCAATTGATGTGAATGCAGCAGCAAGAGATTTAACAATGTGATTACTAGATTCGGTATTCTTCAATCTTCTTATGCCTAACTTTTTTCTAACAGTTTCCATACTTCTAGATTTAATCAAAGCTAAAAACAATTGACATTTACCGGCTTTAGATTTTGGTTCAAAATATTGTTTCATTATTTGAGAACAATGACGAAGGATTGTACGTTTAGCCACCTTAACTTCCATGGAATTCAATTCGCTCTCATCCACTTGTATGCGTTTAGGAGTTCTCTTTCATTTTGATGCGAGATTTCTTGTCGTTTGAAATGCCGGAGTGACGTTTACATCCATTGCGGGCTGACAACTTCGATTAGGAGATTGAACCACCTAGCATGGTTGTTGCAAAGTCTCGTCAGGAACATAATGATTGAACTCTTCAGAGGGTTGTTCGGTTAATATTGGACCAAGATTTTCATCTTGGTTATAACCAACTTGCATTAATGTTGCAATATCTTCCTCACCCTCTTCGTTGGGTAGTTGTTGAGTGGGAATGGGAAGTATTTGCTAATCCAATGAATGCCGATGATTTCTTGGATGTTCCCTCTTCTTTTCTTTTTTAATTTTAGCTTCTTCGGGTGTAGGCATCTTCCTCGCTGACTTTTGAACTCTATTATGTGGATTCTCCATTGAAATCCACCCAAAATTGTACAAAACCTATGGATCTGTGTAATAAATGATTAAATTGTAGGTTGAACAGTACACTCTACGTGGGTTTCAGAATAATTATGTCTTTTGTTGTACAGTAAAACTGGCCCACGGCCCGCAACCCAAGATTATTTATTAAACAAATATCGCATATGCGATATAACACATATATGTTTTAACGCATATGCGTTATATCGTATATGCGATATGAACTCTATTCTTTTTATGCTTTTACTAACAACCAGTTCACATATAACGTGATCTCTAAATCGCATATTCGATATATTGCATATGCGATATATCGCACATATGTTATATCGCATATGCGATTTAGTGCATATCAACTATTGAAACCTCATTTAACCTTATAATGCAACCCATACCCATGGTTAAGACCTCGAGACCTATACTCAATGCACATATCCTCATAATGGAACCCATACCCAACCTAGAGGCCAAATATCCCAACTAGAAGGCATGTGTGGTGATTAAAGTACTCATTTATTCATGAACCATAAAAGCTTCATTTAGGTCCTAAGACCCTACCTTTTCTTCCATGACCATGATCAAAGTCCCAACCTTATAATGACACACTTATCCCATTTAGACTCCATTTATAGGGCTTGTCGTATTGTGGGACCTTGTCATTTTCCCATGAACCATAAAAACATCATTTAATCCCTAGAAGATTGGATTTATCCTTGGACCATCGTAGTGTCTTCAGAACTATGTCTTCTCTGGAAATATTCGTAATGGTTCCTATATGACCATGGTCAACGCCTCGAGAACAATCTTCAATGCATAAAATAGTCTAATGGCACATATATCCCATACTAAGGCTAAATATCCCCTTTAAATGGCCTGTGTAGTGGTTTAAGACTTGTTTCTATTACACTTTTGTCCCATTACCATGGTTAAGACCTTGAGACCCATCCTTAGTGCATAAAAACTCATAATGACACCCATATCCCACTAAAGGCCAAATATTCCATCTATAGTGCACGTGTGTTGATTTAGAGACTCATTGGACCATCTTTTCTTCCATGACTATGGTCAATGTCCAGAGACCCATCCCTCCCATCCAAAACCCTATAATGTCACCCTTATCCCCTTATAATACAATTTAGACTCCCAAGGTTCCATCCAGATGATCTATGGGTTGACTCGTACCCCAACATTACATTGATTAAGCTAAAAGAGGTGTGGGGGGAGTCAAAGGAGGGAGAGGAAGTTGTAGAGGGAATCATGGGAGGGAGGGATGGCTAGGGGAGAGATATGGGGGGGATGTAGGGAGGAGAAATATAAGGGGAAGGGAGGGATGGGTCTTTGGACATTGATATGAGGGGGGACTGAAGGGAGGAGAAATATAAATGGAAGGGATTGGTGGGAGGGAGGGAGGGATGGGGGGGGAGAGATATAGGAAGGATGGAAGAGGGTGATATATAATAGGGAGGGATGATTGGGTGCAAGAAATATATAGGATAATGGATGGAGGAAAGATTAGCATAATGGATGGAGGGACAAATGGGGGGGGTCATTAAAGAGTGAGAGGGAGGAGAGGGATGGATGGAGTGGTGGTATAGAGTCAGTGATTTAGAGAGACAAATGGGGGGTGTTTAAAGAGTGAGAGGGGGAGAGTCAGAGAGAGAGAGAGAGATGTATGTAGGGATGGTTAGAGGGTGAGAGAGTGGGATAATAACAATTAGAGAGTAGGGATTTAGGGAAATGAAGGATGGTCAAGGATGGTTACACCGAGGGATAGAGATAAGGGATTGTGTGTGTGTTTGTGTGTGTGTGAGAGAGAGAGATCATGGATATTAAGGAAAGGAGAGAAAGATGGAGAGATGAAGGAGGGATGAAGGGGGGATGAAGGCTTGAAGGTGGAGAAAGGAGGTAGGGGGAGAAAGTGAGGGATGTTGTGAGTGATAGGATGGAACACATGGAGAGAGGGAGGGATCCCGTGGAAGAGAGAAAGCTTTTTGGCGGGAGGGAGGGGCAACAAAGGAATTGTTTTAGAGGGTGTGTGGATGTGTGGATGTGTGTGAGAGAGAAGGGGGTGGAGAGAGAGAGAAGGAATTATGGGAGCAGAGAGAAGGGGTGGAGAGAGGAGGTAGGGGGATAATGTGAGGTATGGAGTGAGTGAGAGGATCAATCATCAAGATTTCTAGTTAAATGATTTGTTGCAAAATTTCTAGTTAAATGATTTGTTGTTTTTGAATCAATAGTGTAATGTGATTAAACTATTAAAGATCATATCGAAACAAATCACATTAAAATGTCATGTGTACACCCACATTACATCCCAAATTCAAAATATTTGTTACAATACCAACCTTCCTAACATTTTAACTCATCAAAACTATGGTTATTTATGAATGTTTCTTTTAAAAGTTTCTAGCACAGAAATAAAATTCTAAAGAAAACCAAGTGACTCCTTACCTTTTTAAAGGTTTGATAGACCAAAATTGGTCTTAATGGACGTTAATAACAACCATAATCATCATCAACTCAAGTAGAGCATTATTAAGTTATATAATAAATTTGTCATTAAATAAAAACCCTACTTGAAGTCATTTAACTACACTAATATCAAAGAAAGTTTGATTAACAAAACAAGTGCAAATATTTGTTGGTTCTAATCAACAACATCAATCAATAGATGCATAGTGAAATATAGGTCGAAGCCACAAACTTCAACTATCTTAGTGTAGTAAGGTGAAGTTCTATACTAGGATACTACACAATAGTGAATATGGAATTCTCGAGATATATTTGAATCGAATTTTCTTCGGTTCCTATTAACTCTCATACATAGGATAGGATACAAGGAATATTAGTAAAATGGCGAGGATTAAATCCCTAACCCTTGAAAATGGATTGAAAACCAAATTATACTCACCACGATATCCCAATTTCTTCATCAATAACAATCCAAAATCCACCATTTGGCTTCTTAGATGTCCCCTTCAATTTGTTGTGAGATTATACTTTATACCATACTCCCTAATATATCAAATATAACTTAGTTCAAAATAGAGATGTATTGTTTCCGAACCCATTTGTCTTGTTAAACAATGTTATTACAACCATGATGGGATGCTATCTTACATTTCAAAAGAATAATCTTTATGCCACTCTTTTATCTAATAATCTTTATTCTCTTTTTACTCTTTTTTACTAAAAGCAAACACATATCTGTTATATCGCATATGCGATATGAATCGCATATTCGTTATAGCACATATGCGATATGAACAAGTCTAAACCGCATATGCGTTAGAACACATATGTGTTAATTTAAAATTTAAAAACTCGGTGGGAACAAGGCTTGGGATGATGTCCGGAAATAGCTTCGGACTACCGAACCTATTGGCTAGAACAAAAAAACCAGAGACATTGCCTGTATTTTAGAACTCTATCACTATGCTCAGTTTCAATGGCGTGTTTTGCTATGAAAAACTCAATATTTTTGTAGGAAAATATAGAATATTGTAGAGTACGATCTGATGATTCTGAATATGAAATTTTTTCATAAAAATGTATGTTTTATTTATTATTAATTTTCTAAAGGACACATGTTAGTTTTTGAAAATACATACATCGATTGGTTTTTATATAACTTTTGATTGCCTTCACCATTTCCTAAGAAACCTATATGGTGCACTAGAGGAGATTAAGCTCTACAATATCATATATATAAATCAATGATTTCATTAAATTTTTCCCCTAAAGTGTTGCACCCACACATAACGTTTTCATTTTAAGGTTTTCTGACTTCAATAATTAATTAAAAAAAAAATAATTCATGAAATTTTTTGAAAAAATAGTGTTTCACTAGGCCCATATGTCCTTTATATGTCTACAAAATTTTATCCAAAAGTGACATCATTTACCTCAATAAGTATTGCACCCGCACAAACATATATGTTATGATGTGCTGAAAATTTGAAAACCCAATTTAACGGAAACTAATTTTATAATCATTTACACAATTTTTTTATAGATAAATGTTATATATTATGAAAGCTGATTCAATTACCTATCTTTTGTCTTTTTACTTCATTTTCAAATCCATTACGAAAGTACCCCTAATTGTCACCTAAAGTCATAGGTTCCAAGTTTTATTATTATTATGTGGCATCTAAAGTGTCTTTAAAGGAGTCCATGATTGTGCATCAGACCCCGAGCAAAACCTTCCTTCGTATATTCATAGATAGTAGAGAATGTCTTTTACATCAAGCACCACCCGTGCAAATACACATCAAGAGAAAGGTAAATAAGAGAGAATCAGAATAATATACTTCATAAAGAATAAGTGCCTTGCCTTCAAGGGAAAACATAATCCTCTTCACATCGGATTGCTCAATCCTATATAACATATTTATATATTCTTCTCATGCATCGAATTCTATTTCTAGCTTTTGACTTCAAGATGAACTCACACTCCGTCTAGATGCATCAATATTCCATGAATAAGTGCTCCCCACTTCTCATGCAATGCATTAAATCATTGAATTGACTCTTAGGATGAACTTGTCCCTTAACTGAAATCTTTCCCACTTAGTTAGGTGGCTAGCTTAAGTGTAGTCATGCAATTGTCACAACTCAAGTGTCATATTTTAGTTTAACATAAGTGTCATCTTGCAATAACACTTAGTTAACTATATCTTCTTTGTTATCACTTAGTTAAATCTCTTAACTAATTATTTCTTGTTAACATCACTGTAGTGATCAATTAGATTTATCCTTTGATTTAGTGAAGTCTCCACTAAAGTTTAACAATTCAAATTTCTCTCTTAATTAATTCTTTATGTTCAATTTGAATTCTCTCATATCTTATCACATCTTATCTTTATCTCTTGTCTTATATGCATGTTCTATATCTTCAATCTCAATTATCATATCAAATATACTAAGGATATTTTCCCAATGATATGATCATATTGTTCTACTATCGTTCCAAGTAGTTATATGATAAAATAATTCACTCTAGAGGTGGTCAGTCTCTAGAGGAGACTTAATAGCTCAACCATGTTTAGTAGTACATCACACCATACATTCTTTGACATGCAAAGCATCTCCTCAACACATGAGGACTTGTATTGACACACAAGACCTTAGCCTTGACTAGCAATATTGTACAACATCATCAATTTGACATATAAAGCACTTGCCTCAACACATGAAGCTTATTCATTCTTGAGTCCAACTCAATATTCTTCTCCAAGTTTCCTGATTGCAAATTAGGGTCCTAGAAGGAACTACCTCGACACATGAGGCTCAATATTGACACACAATATTGACATGGAGAATGAATCGTGATGTTGTAACTTTAACAAATCTAACCTATTTGGAGGCAATATTTTATTTGTTTAACATTCAATGGCTCTAGGAAAAATCCATGTATGGGAATCTGTTTTCACTTGTATAACTAATAATATTTCCAAAGAGACAACTTATCTCTTGTCAAAGGTCATATTTAAATACTTTGATGGAAAAGCGAAAATACCTTTGCGTCAACATGTTGCTCATTATTTTTGTGATTGCATCAATAATAATGTTATTGGCACTCATATCATATGTAGATCACTTTCTTTGAATTTCTAAGGAAAGGTTGAATGTTGTATGGAAAATTTTCAAGCTATGTATATTCATACCTTGACTTGGTTTGTAGGAGATTTCATAAATGATTTTGAAAATTATAATTGTGATGAAATTTGGAAGGAATTTTGCAGTATTCAAAAGGAAAAAGGAGAGTCATTGGATGATTTTACTAGAAACATTTTATGGGTTTATCTTAGATTTCATGATGAATATATACTTTAATGTATGGAATTTCAAGAGGTATTTCTTACCCTTCTTGCTAATTTTCACTTATAAGAACGTCAAATTAGGAAGAAAGAGCATAGTCAAATTATGGTTGTTAAAGATGCTCCTAATTTTGATGTATTTTCTCATCATGGTATTTCTCCTAGTAACATTGAGTAGTGCTGCTATCTTGAAAACTCTCTTTCTAAAAATGAGGAATTTTATTTTTTGTATCGCAAAAATGTTTAAAAATTATGATCAAAGCATTTCTAAAAAGGGGAAGATGTGATTGTAAATTTTGATAAAGATGAGATCAAACACTTATGTTTTTAAGAAAAAATTTATAATGTGTAGGAGGATTGTGAAACTATTGTGAAAATTGGATAAGAAAATAAGATTTCAACTTTTGAATTTTCTTTTGACAATAAACAATCTTCTAATTGTGGAGTTCCTTATGGAAATATTGAACATTTTTATCATCTTGACACTTCTCTTTATAAAAAAGGAAAAATCGATTCAATGTCTATTAATCCACAACATTTTCTGAGGAAATAAGATGAGAAAAAGGTTGAGATGCCTATGAAATTCTAATCATAGCAGGATCTACTAGCTAATAATTTCCTCACAAATCAAGAACTTAGCTAAGTATGCATGAAAACAGTGTAAAAGAAACACAATAAACATAATGAATGGTGAAAATATATGGTAATTCTATTACTGTCCAACCCAAAATCAAGTTGTGAACATTGTTATACTACATTTGGAGAAAATCATGATCCTTTAGAGGAATTGAAACGAGCTACAAGTGGCTAGCTTACATTGGACCTCAATCCCACATAGGTTGACCAATAGGCTCCCAAATCACCCCAAACTATCACGAATTGTAGATATGAACATTGGGATGGTATGAGTGGTCAATAATGATGGCTTCCCATGAGTGGTGGAGAATTTGGTGGAAAGGTGGCCTTATATTGGCCAAAACTGCCAAAAAGATGCAAAATGACCATGTATAATGCATGTGTGCCCCTTAGTAAACCCATATCCACAAATTAAGGGATAAGGGTGCGCTCCAGTGGCTTAGTGGCCATAAATGAGTTTAGTGGCAATAAATGAGGGTGTCTTAGCCTTTGGTTGATAAAATTCGGGCACCGATGTAGGTGGAATTGGTCATAATGAGCATAACAACCTTAGGCAACATCATTAACATTGCTTAAACCAACAGTCATTAATAAAATATCACGATACTATGGTCCTAGGTGTAATAATATTCTAACAGCCCCCCTTAATTTAGACTTATGTAGCTAAAATAAAATGAGGCCTCGGAAACTAAGGCTCAAGTCACCTCTTACAAACTTTTATTAATCCATGTAACCAAGGTAAGGAGGAAAACCACATGGGAACAAAAAATCCCCTAAAAATGGACATGAAGAAAAAAATATGAAACATATATTAGTCTTCACTATGTATCACCCACCCCAAGGAGTGATCTAAGGTAGATGGAATTCTTCTCTACAAAACTCTTGGTGAAGATGTGAGTTGTTTGCTCAGAAGATGGGAAATACTGGAAGGATATGATCTGGTCATGCACCAAGTTCCTGATGTAGTGCATGTGAATCTCTATGTGATTGGTATTTTTTCTCTTTACTGGATCAATGGATATATTTATTTCACTTTGATTATCACACCAAATGAATGTGGGTGAATCAAATGCAAATACAAACTCCCCAATAATACCTTGCATCGATACACATTGTGTAGCTGCATTCACTGTTCCACTATACTATGCCTCTGGCGATGATAAGGAAGTAGTGTGCTTCTTCTTGCAATACTATAAAATGGGACCATGTGTAAGAATAAAGGCATAATAAGAAGTGGACTTCCAATCAGTGCTATCTCCTTCCCAATCCAAATCAGTAAAACCAACTAGTTCAAGTGATGAACCAATTGCATAATGAATCCCAAATTGCTTGGTTCCTTGCACATAATGCAAGATCCTTTTGGAATCCTTCCAATGGATATCATGAGGCTCTTTCATGTATATAGAAACAACACCTACTGCATAATAAAAATTTGGTCGAGAGTGTGTGAGATACAACAACCTCCCAACTAGCTGTCTATACAACAAGTTTTCCACCAATGGTGAGGAACCCCAATCATGAAGTACTTAACATTCTTACATTAAACCATTCTAAAGTTTTGTAGCATATCTGAAGCATATTTTGATTGTGAAAATTTTATCCCTGCATTAGATTGGTCAATCTCCAAGCAAAGAAACTGTTTCAACAATCCTAGATCATATATAGAAAAAGCACTATGCAATGCAAATTTAATTGATCCTATGTATTCAACACAACTTCCAATGTTCAAAAGGTCATAACCACACAATACAATGATCAAAATAGGGGCAATAAAATGCTGCATATAGACATTTGGATTATATTTTCATATTTCAAAACCTTGAGATAGAAGAAAGTTGTCCATATTGGAATACCAAGATCTTGGAGCTTGCTTGAGGCCACCTTGAGGCCATAGAGGGACTTCGTCAACCTGCAAATAAGTGAAGGATATTGCATGAAACCTTCAGGCTATTGCATATATATCTCCTCGTGAGGGTCGCCATGAATAAAATTACTCTTCACATCCATATGGTGAACCTCCCATCTTTTGGATGCAACAATGGCCAAAACTAGCCTGACTGAGTCCATCTTTTCCATAGGCACAAATGTATCTGTGTAGTCCACTCAATGGAATCAAGAGAAGCCCTTAGAAACCAATATGGCCTTATACTTCACTTCATAACCATCAACAACCATTTTGGTCCTATACACCCACTTGCATTGCACTAGCTTCCTCTTGGGAGGAAGAGGATCCAGCTTCCAAGTCTCATTGTCATGAAGAGACTTCAACTCTTCCTATATGGAAGCTTTCCCTGTTGGGTCATCTGATGCTTCTTCATATGTATGTGGATCTCCTGCAAGTTCATCGGCAGCTTGTATTGTTTTATAATCGCATTTAGGCCTTGTATGAGGGTCATTATATGCATGCATGTCATCATATTCATCCTCAATATAAGAATCAGAAATATTAGAAAGAGAAACATCACTTACATCCTCTGCAAGTGGGGGGTTTGAGCATTCCCCTTCTTCTTGGTCAACTGCTTGCATGGGATCTTCTTCAAACTAAACACTCCTCTCAATGAAAGTATTTTGAGGTGAAGGATCAAAGATCTTGTAGATATTGACATCTTCTACATAACCAACCATAATGGACTCCTTGATTTGGGTTTGCATGGCCTTTCTTTTCTATGGAGGTATTATAGCCCACGCTCTTGAGCCAAACACTCTGAAATGACACACATCAGGATTATGTCCCATTCAAGCCTCTAATGGAGTATTTCCTTCCAAGGATTTGTGTGGCACTCTATTCTAAACATATGAATCAAAATTAATGGCTTAATCCCATGTCTTAGGAGACAAAGACTTAGCCTCCAAAATACAGGTAGCCATCTCCTTCAATGCTTTATTCTTATGCTCTACCACACCATTCTGCTGGGGTGTGTAAGGCACAGAATGTTGCATGTGAATGCCATATTCTTCATGTAGCTACTGCATGTCCTTATTGACATATTCTCTTCCCTTATTAGTCCTTAGGACCTTAATATTCATCCTATTGAAGTTCTCAAGAGAAGCTTTGAAAACTTTGAATGAATGGAGCACTTCAAATTTCAACTTGAAAAATAATACCGAGCAGTACCTTGAAAAATCATTAATGAATGTTAGGACATACTTTGAGTTTCCATAGGAGGGTGTGGGAAGAGGTCCTATCACATATGAATGGACCAAATCAATAGGTTGAGCATCTCTTCTTGCCTTCCCCTTTTCAAACATGCGCTCCGCATGCTTCTCAACAATGCATCCATTACAAGTGCCTTTGGAAAATTTGATGCTCAAAATTCCTTCAACCATACTTCCTTTGCTCGAAGCTTGAATATATCTATAGTTTAGGTGTCCAAACCTCTAATGCCAAAGTCTACTGATCTCATTAGAATGCGATAGAAGAGAAGTAGGAGAAGAGTAAGGAAGAAAGTGTGAAAACTTGTACATCCTTGACTCATAATCTACAGCACCCACTGCAGCCAATTTTCCAGTGGAAACTTCAGAATTTTCTACATATTATTGAGTGAAAATCACTCTCTTGGTTGAACCCGAGTGTGGGTTATTTGGTAAACAAATAGGATATTTGCTACAATATCTAGCACATACAACACATTATTGAAGTATTCATTGTCTAGATTGATCCTTCCAATTCTTTTTGCTAGGATCTTTGAGTCATCTCCCATGAGAATAGAACAACCAATGTATGGTTCAAGAGAAGATAAAGTCTCTCTTGCAGAAGTCATGTTCCTTGAGGAACCCAAATCTATGATGAAAGAAGAGGATTCAGAGGTACTAGATAATAATGCATGGCATCTCTCCTTGTCTTCAACGTTGGCCAAATTATCAGTGGATCGAGGGGTTTGGCCTATTCCTATCAGGGAGATTCATAGGCAGGACTGGTACCTTGAGCTATGGAGGATGCTTCATCTTTATATGAGGAGCTTGATGCAGCACGTTGTTTGTGCTTCCATTCTTTTAGATTCCATCATGCATGGAATTTCATCGTCTGATGAGAGCAGACATCCTCGTCCTCCTATTCCACCTCCTTCTCCATTAATTGCTTCAAATGGTGGAGAAGCCTCCACATCCATTGCACCTCCTCCTCAACCTCCATCTTCTACTCCTCCACCTTCGACATCTATTCCACCTACTCCTCCATCATGTTCTCCAACTTCAACATCTCCTTCATTATCTCCTCCACCTCCCCCTCCTTCGATGGATCCAACATCCGATCCGTTATACCTATCTGAATAAACAATCTCTATTGATCTATGGGCTCCCCATGATCTATCAGCTCCCCATGATCCTCATCCACTAGTCACCTCATCTTTGGAGATGATGCTCAGATCGGGTCGGATGATTTAGATTCCTAGAGATGTCTTTCCTATTGATCTACATGATAGTTTATTTCCTAGCAGAGGTATTGATCATGCCTCTAGATCTACCACTAGACGTGACCATACATCTAGTGGGTCGACAGATAATGATGATGATATGGTTTCGGGGGTTGACTAGACATGTATGTCTAACATTTATCATCAGTTTGATGCTATTGTTTATATATATATCTACATCATTTGCAATTTTGCAAATGTTGATGTTGATGATTACGTTGATGTTAATTTATATGTTGATGGTCATGATGTGTATGTTAGGCCAGGTTTGATGATGTTCATTAGATGTTTATGTTTTCCATTTTGCATACATTGATGTTGATGATTATGTTGATGTTTATTTATATGTTGATGGTAATGTACTTGTGTATGTTAGGTCAGGTTTGATGATGTTCATTATGTTAGAAACTGGAACTTGTGTTTTGTTACATGTTATTGTTAGATTATATGTGTGTTAGATGATGTTTAAATCTGTAATATGTATATGTTAGATGAATATGCAGTAACGTAATGTTAATGATGGTACATTCATGCTTAATTTTATTACTTTTATGTTAATGATGGTATGATTGCATTTGTTTTTATGTTTGTTAGATGGTGACAATGATATTAGTGATGATATGCTTACGTTTACATAATATAATTGAATAAAAAATATCATTGAATTAAATATTTTTAGGAATTTTGTATTGATAATGGATTAAGTTGTGACAACTAGCTATATGATTTACGTTGGTTCTATAATTTGTCATAGTATCATGTTTATGAACGTCACAAAACAATCTAAATTATATGAACATGAATATGATCTATCAATGTATCATTCAAGGTTTTTAATTTGTTAACAATACCTCACTTTAGAATGACAAATATCAAATCTTTAATACAAAGAAAAACAAATAGTTAATTAAAAGAACACCATTTTTCTCTCAACTAATGTAAAGCCACAACTTGCAATCTCCAAATATATTATTATTATTATTAATCATGAAGTTGATTTGATGATATTCAAGACAATTTTTATCTCTTATACTCATTCAGAAAACATTTGCAATTATAATGCTTAGCATTATTTATGACAAAAACATCATGGAATACAAACATTCAAAAATTGATCATGTAGAAATTAGAAAGCACATTAAATTTTGTTGCTATAAATTTCATTGTTATCAAGGCCATAAATTAAGTCATTGTAGAGGTCAAGTACACTAGTAAAAAAAATGTTGGATTTACCATCTCCACCAAGGTTTCAAACGTGTCATTTTCTATGTTGAAGTTAACATTATAAATACAATCCAAAACTGCAAAAACATTACATTATAAAAAAAAATCAATTTAATTGAATCATGTAATAAAAACACATTACATTCTAACACAAATGTCATAAATTAATGCAATTATAATTCCTAGTATTATTTATAACAAAAAAATCAAGAAATATAAGCATTCAAATAATGATGGAGAAATCAGAGAGCACCTTAAAATTTGTTGTACATTTCAGTTTTATCAAGGCCATAAATTAAATCATTGTAGAGCCATAAATTATATTTGTAAGTGTTATTTAAAAAACTCAAAAACACTCACAAGAGGTGTGAGTGACACTCCAACAAAGTATTATTTTATTCTAAATAAAAGAAAAAGACACTTGGAGAATTTAGTTAAATGAGGGAATACCACCATGGCAAAAGAACATGTGTAAAGTTCAAACATGAGATATTTTTACCAGTCAAATCCAATCTAAAAGCTAAACTACCAGACAAGATCCTAAATCATAGGGATTGAAGAATTGATTGAGATTTGATTGGGATGGCACAACACTTGGGAAAAACTATAAATATTGGTGCACTAAGATAGCACGAAATGTCGTGTGGTGCATAGAGAAACTGTGGTTGAGTGGTTTATTTCTTTTGAGTGGTGTTGCTCCCTCCTAT
Organism: Larix kaempferi; assembly: GCA_027924585.1. Classification (NCBI taxonomy): domain Eukaryota; kingdom Viridiplantae; phylum Streptophyta; class Pinopsida; order Pinales; family Pinaceae; genus Larix; species Larix kaempferi. The sequence goes on from BSBM01000519.1 coordinate 16,764,978, forward strand.
GGTTGGGAGGAGTTGATTCCCCAAGTTGTCATTTTCCTTATTTCAAGTAAGTGTTTTATGGCTTGTTTGACTTAAGGATTATTTCAAACTAAAGTAGCTTAGTTTGTCTATATAAATTTTGGGTATATTACATAATATATTTCTTATTAAATTACACTTACATATGATACATTTATATCTAGTTTGTCTCATATCCAACTTATTCTAAACACAGAAATAGAGGTTGAGAGAATATCTCAACAACCTCCAACAAATACAAACCAATCGCTAACTAATTTTATTGTAAGAATATCTCTAAAAATGCGTGCAAGTGAACATAAACATCAAATCCGTTAGCTTAGTAGAGAAGAGGTGCCAGTGGAATCCCAACTCTACTTCCATTGAGGCGAGTGATATTAACTAGCACAACCACTTAACTTGTGGCTTCAATAGCTCACAAGTTAAGTGCCATGAACAAGTTATATGTTACCTGTTCTCCATGATTAGTTGTAATCACATCTTGTATATGTGTCACCTACCTGTTACTTTCTTTAGTTAAATGATTTGTATGTCACTACCTGTTATCCATGCATGAGCTACTAGTTATCCACTAGTTATTTTTTATAATTGTTTATTTCGAATTTTGAACTACCCCCATAAAATCAATTTAGAAAATACACTTGTCCCATCCTCCTCCAATTTAGGAAAAACATAGATGATAATCCACCCCAAATTCTAAGATATAAACACATATTGACGTAATTCAATATGTCAATCCTCCCTCTTGTGGAGAGGGCAACATGGTAATTTTGTAACTTGACAAGCTGTAGTGAACTGTCCTAAATCAGAAACAAGAAGTTGGGAGGGCGTTCTAGGTGTAATGATAGAGAGATTCGCTTATTTAAGGTGCAACTCTAGCCCAGCTGACATCATTGGACATAAAAAAATTGACAATTTATATAAAATCAGATGAGTACACCATATAGAAATCACATGTAAGCAAGATGGGGGCTTTGGCTTCCATGACGCCATCAGAATTGCGTTACCGCTGCGCCCCTCTTCGCTCCATGTGGCGAGCGAAGATTTCGTGAGATACGGTCTGTTCCAAAATTGTAGGCAAATGATTATCATTTCTTTCCAAGAATGGTAGCCAGAAGCTAACGGTCCTTTGACTTAAAGTTTCGATGCAAACCATATAGTCCAAGTTCAGGTGAGATTGTTTTGAAGGGTAGATAATTTTCGCCCAACTAATTAGGCATCGGTACCATACCAATGAGACGGACTGAATCTTCCGCGGCCGCACAGTTACTTCGGTACTCAGCGATGTTTAGAGATGGACTAAGGTGTATTCAAATTATTTTATCCCTCCCAAATTTCAAAATTACCTATTAAATGAATGTGCAAAGTTCACATTATAAATATTTATTGGTAAATAGGGATAATGGTTAATAATTTTACATTATTTTTAAATTTAATGAAATATTAAATATATATTAAGATTTTATTTTTTAATAAATATTATAAAATGTAGGTTTTATTTAAAAAAGTGTAGTTTAAATATTCTAAGTTTTTAACTGGTTGGAAATTTGTAAAAAAATATAGAATCATATCTATTAGTGATAGAAATTGCATAATTTAGGTATCATGAGATATTTAAAAGTGATGAATCTATTTATGAATTTAAAAAACAATTTCAATACTATTAAATTTAAATTTCACAAAAAAAACCAAATTTAAAAAAAAATATCAAATTATTAATTAACATATATACTTTATTTTTTTCAACATCTCAAATAATTATAGTTTTTTTTTCTATTTTTTTAATAAAATTTTGCCTAAAAATAAAATTCAATGGTTAGCAAAACCAACAACAAAAAAACACTTTATATTATCATAATTAAAAATTTAAACTTATTTAATTTTCATTATTTCATAGTTAAAAACTTAAATCTATTCAATGTTCATATTAACATTTAATTAAAAACTTAAACGTATATAATCTTCATATTGTTATAAATCATTGTTAAAAATATTTCATTGACCATAAATACTTATATTCTCATAATTAAGAACTTAAATCGATTTAATCTTTACAAAATTAATAAGTACAAAATTTGAGAGATTTTGAAAATAATTGATAAATAAATTGATAAATATAAAATTTGATAAATTTTGAAAATAATTGATAAATATGTATTATGAACCAGTTTGATTTGAGATAATTTATAATTTTTTTCACTTAAATATGTTTATTCATGCTGTGATAGATGAACACTTTCGACGAAATTTGGGGGAGAGTTTAGAAAAGAATCACTTAAATTTATAATAAAAGGTCAATACCAAAAATTTTAAAAGTGGTTTATGTTGATATAATATTAAATATAATATGAAAAAGAATTTAATTATTTTTTATATAATTGTATTTAATATTATTATGTTTAAATAGTCATTATCCTTTTTCATTATATTAATAATATTGTTTTATGATAAGCAATTTTATGATTTGGATAAGTAATTTTTTTTTAATTATTGTTTTAATAAAGGTATGACTATTAATTTGATAAAACAAAGGTTATGGTAATCAAATCTCAAATGTCACTTATGATAATTTCATGTACATGACAACAACTTGGAGGAAGTGATGGTTGACAAAACGATCAATGAAGGATGTAAATCCTATTATGGACTTGAAAATACTTGCAAATCAATATACCTTTGACTTTGGGATATGAATTAACTCCTCTTTGAGACTATCGTGAGTCCTAAATTATTTTATATGGTTGTGAAGTTTGGGGCTTCAACATTTGTAAGGAATCGTGGAAAATGATAATGCAAATCCAAAATCACTTTATAAAATATAATCCAAAAATTAAAGGCAATACAACCTATCATATCCTCCTCACATAAGCGACTCTCTCCATGATTCACAACATGGCTATGACTAGGTACCTACTATACAAGAACAAGATAAACAACATAAGAGACAAGAGGGTTCCTAAAATTGCTTCACAATCTAGTCAAAATCACCTATGACTTTAGTGAGGTTAGAAAAAAGAAGCCAAGTCTTGGCTAAATCATTGGGCATTCAAGGAGGAGGTCACTCTGCATAATAGTGATAATATTGAAAGTATTATTACGTCTAAAATTAAGGAAAATATGTTGTGTGATAAAGATTTAGAAGAAAGGAGAAAATTAATATATCATAAGGAGGTTATCAACCCTAATCTAGAAGATCAAAAGTATGAGCTCCATAGTGAAACAAGAACCATGGACACTTCCTAAAAGGAAACCTGATAAAAGTATTCAAGTCATCTTTAAGACACAAAGAGGGTTGAGGATGAAAATCACTTTCTCGTATAATGTCTTTCCTACCCTCAAATTAGAGTGTAATTTCAAAATATTTGATACAATATTTACATTCCTAACATTTTAATTTATCATAACTATGGCAATTTAGGGATAGTTATCTTAAAGATTTTCAAGCATAGAAATAAAATTTTAAAGAAAACCAAATTACTCAGCTTTTTAAGTTTAATATACCAAAGTTAGTTTCAATTGACATTAATAATTATCATCATTTGATATATATATATATGGAGTTTTAAGTAAGTATCAACAATAAATTCATTATTGATCCAAGGAAAGCCTGGGTTCGAACCTCCATATTTTATACAACTATGATAGTCGCTTCCCCGTTGGAATCGTTCATCCATCCACATATAGTCTTGGGAGTTTTTCAAACTCCCATGCAAATTTCCCTTAGCTAATATATCTATATAGTTTTAGTATTTGTTGGAGATAATTCCTCCCGCCAAGTGTTTAAATCCACCTACCGCTGTACAAAGAGTTGATACAAATAGGTAAAGAAGTTAATGTGCCTCGGGTGAAGAGGCATCGGTATGTTCAATGTATTTTGGTGTTCATTTTAGTTCTGGAGTAATGTAGAAGAGCCGCAGAGCTCCATAGAATATCTTCCCCTGTTTTGTGTAAACTTTTCTCGCATACTCTGTTCTGTTATGCTCTGCCTCCACAGAATTTGTCATGGTATCAGAGCTTTAGTGACGAATCCCCCTTCACCAGCCATGTGAAGGATCCAAGTGTTGTCAGGTTACGCACAGAGTTGGTCAACCAAGCCAACCTACTGCAGAGAAGGGAGTAGCTAGAGCAGTCGTCTCTATTCATGTGAGGAAAACCCCAGCCACAGTCGCTGGAAGAGCTTCTCAAAAAGCTAGCCTCAGCAAGGAAATCTGTTGAAGACAAAACTGTCGGCCACAGCTGAAGTGAAATGCTGGTTCGCACAGAGTTTTAACAAAAGAAGGGTACAGTTGTGGGTACAACTGTACAATCGCCGGTTTGAGAATATGAACTGCGACTCAGAAATTCGAATTCAGTAGATCCAGTTGCAGGTCGTTGTGCAGAATAGGTGACCGTCGAGGTTGAAAAGCATTGCAGAAAAGAGCCACCGGCCGTGAGTTTAAAGAAGCCGCTTAGTGTGAGAGCCGCTCATCTTTGTGAAAGAAAGTCCAGATAGGGTACCCGATAGAGAAAGTGTTTTTCGCCAAGGAGTTTAAAGAACCGTCTGCAGCAGCTGAGGCAAATGCAAAAAAAAAACTGTATTTGTTACTTTTGAAAGCAAACCGCCCACTACAGGTACTCTCCGAGTGGCCCTCTGTGTCAACGCAGCCATAGCAGGGACTCCTATTGTCACAATCATCATTTCTCTTACGTATGTCACCACCATATCCCTATAGAATTATCTCACAAATTCCCAAAATTCCTTGCGATCGATTTCTTTAGTTTGGTCTATATCATATTTCTCTAACATTCTGAACATTAATTCCTTTGATGGATGAGCCCAATTGGACATAGCCCAACTGGCGCCAGCCCAACTCATCATAGGGTTGTCGTTGATTTGGTTGAAGACTTCAACTATTGCTTCGTACAGCTGGTCATCCAATCGGAGTCAAACCCGCCACCTCTGGATGAAGGATGGCAAGGAAATATTGAGGGGCAGAGGGCCCTCGGCATAGGAAAGAAGAAATGATTTGATATTAGAACGGAAGGGCCTGGCAAGGGTTCGATCTCAAGAGGGACAAGCACTGGTGCAGAAGCTATGTAGCAGTTGAAAGGCTTAAGGAGCCGCTTTCATGAAGGAGAGTAGGGAAGGAGCCGCATGGTCTTGTAGAATCACTGAGATTGTTGAATCCAACCGCCAGTCTGGGTTGTGTTTGGTGAATAAGGCGTTGTAAAAGAAGCTGCCTCTCTCCATCGTTTGAAGTCATAGGTTTTGGCCATCGTTCTATGCATAAGGGGAGAGAAGCCCCACTATTTTTTATTGGTTCCTGGATTTTAGGATTGCTGGGGGTGATGAGGAAAGAAGAAGCAAGGAGGGTAGCACAAAATTTTCCAACAATGTCATCAAGGAAAAGAAGCCAAGGGCTTCCAGGGGATTGAAACCGCCACCTTCTCATCCGATATATCTCACAAAAGCGATTACTTCTTTGAAGGAGAGAAGCGGCTCCAGCCAGTATGCCATAGCAGCTTATATCGGTAATAAGTATCAATCCCAACTCCCTGCCAATTTCAAGAAGCTTCCAACAATTATGCTGAGAAATCTTGCCAAATCTGGTAAGCTCACCAAGGTCAAGAACTCCTTCAAGCTTTCTGAGGAGATAAAGAAGCCCGTCGCTAAGAAGGCGGCAACGACTAAGAAGGCAGTTCCTGCCAAAAGGCCTGCCCCCGCTAAGAACCCTGCTAAGGCTGTAAAGAAGGTTGCAGGTCCTAAGCTCAAGAAAGCGGCGCCTGCTGCAAAGAAGAGAAGAAATGGGTAACTACCAAAGCAGACTCAAGCAGATCAAAAGAAGAAATGCAAAGGCAGAGGCCAAGTATTCTGCACATAGATATGGATAAGTTCCTAGTGCAGAGGAGCTTATTAACACAGTTGAAGTCCAAGAGGAGAACCAGGATAATTGGAGCAGCAGTGTTCTCCTAGTACCCCCACATTTTTCAGGTAAAAATTATGAGTTTTGGGCTATTAAGATGAGAAATTTTCTTAGAGCAGAGGATTTGTGGTATTTAGTTCAAAATGAATGTGTGCATCCCCTAGATCTAGAGGCTTTTGAGGCTCTGGCAGAAGACCAAAAATTGCAGAAGCATGAATTAGCCTTGCATCTCATCCAACAAGCCGTGGATGAAAGTATTTTTCACAATATAGCAGCAGCAAAGACTTCCAAGGAAGCATGGAGAATCTTGGAAGAGGAGTTCAGTGAAAGGGGGAGTGACATGTGCAAGCAGCCAACAGTGTCACAGCCTGTTGAAGAAGTAGCAGTTGAGAATCCTGCAGTTGAAGCAGAAGATAGCCAAGCTGTTAGTGAATCCCACGGTGTAGAGGCACTTGTGGATGAATATGAAGATGGAACTGCCATTGCAGCAGTAGAAACTCCAGCCATAGAAGCTGTTGAGAAATTCAGTGAACCCCACACAGTTGTGGATAATGAAGTTGAAGAACCTGCTATACCAGCAGAAGCACTTTCCCCAAACACAAATGAAGATGAAATTGTTGTAATAGTTGAAAAGGATGCAGTAGTCTTAGTCAAAGCTACTGAAGTAGAAGTTGAATGTTTGCATGAAATGGTTGAGGACTTTGTCATCCAAGCAGAGCCTGCTAAGTTTGAGAACAGTGAAGCCCACTGTGCAGAGCCACAAGTGGATGGAGATAACAAAGATATTCTTGAAGATGAAGCTGCCATAGCAGCAGTAGAAAATGGTGAATTAGCAACTCAAGCAGTTGCAGGACAGCCAGTAGAGGCTGAAAAAGAAGCTGAAGTAGTAGAACCAATCGAAGAAGAAGAGCTCATGAAGAGCATGCCCATGAGAGTAAAAGTTTTTCCTAACAGGTTAGATGTTTGTGCATGTGCAGGTGCATATAGAAATCAGTTTGCAATTGAGCAAAATGTAAATGAATATAATGATGAAATCATTCAAGAGTTTCTAAAGAATGTGGACAATGTGATGTCCTTATTTGAAGCAAAAAATGGAAAAGAAGGCAGCATTGGAGCTGATAAGTATAATGAAGATCATGAAGACTGTAATTTTATTGCCGAGTTTGACAAGATTATCGAAAGCTGCATCGAAGATGAAGCATTTGAATTCAATGAAATATTTTACAGTGTGATACCAGCTGGATGCCCAGTTTCCCAAAGTCTGAAGGGGAATGTAGGTCTAGACCAAGAAGAGTGCCAGCAGGCAACAGTTAATTCTCCATTGCAAGAGAAAGTTGAGTCCAGTTGTGATGTGTATTGTAATAAAGAACAATGCTCACAAGGGGTTATTGATTCAGATGTCTCACAAGATTTTTCGATTGGCAAGAGTTCATACTGCAACCAACAAGGTCAAGATGAGGGAGCTCATTCTAGGGATTCAGATGATTCAAATAAATTTGTCTATCTCATCAACAAACAATGCCACCGGGAAATAGATGGTTTTGAGGAAACAGAATTTACAGGAAAAGATGTTTGTCCTCGCCAAAAACAATGTCTATTGGAGGAGAATGTTTACTCAAATGAAAAGCAGTGCTCTGAAGAGGGAGTTGGGTCACAGGAGTTGCGAGGTTCCGAGAGTGTTACAGTTTGCAATGAACAACGCCAATATGGAACAGTCCATTGTAATAAAGTTGACGATTCAGATGATGTGGGACTTATCAATGAACCATGCCAACATCAGCCAGGTAAAATGAGGGAGTCCGAAATTTCGGAGGAAGATGTGTACAGTGAGAAAGGACAATGCCAGAAGAAAAATATTGATTTAATGGATGATGCATCTTTTGAGGAACAACTTCCTTTGTACAAAGAAGAATGGAAGCAGCTCAAGATTGATTCGAAAGAGTCAGAGGAAGCCATTGAACATGAGCCTATTATAAAGGAGCACTGTGAGGAAGAGACTATTGATTCAAAGGAAAGAGAACATGTAGAAGGGAATGCACCCATCTGCAAAGAAGAATGCCAAGAGGAAGTCGTTGATTCAAAAGAATCACAGAATTTGATCGAAGACATACTTGTGTTTAAGAATGAAATGTGTGATGAAAAGACTATTGAGCCAAAGGAATTAGAAGATGTAGAAGATATGCCAGTTTTTGAAGAACAATGCCAAGAGAAGAGAGCTGATTCAAAAGAATCACATGATTTAGTTGACAATATACCTATTAAGAATGAGCAGTGCCAAGAACTGATCAGTGAACCTGAGAAAATGCAAGACATTGATGGAAGATTCAAGCCCAAGGAGCTTAAAGAAAACATGAAGAAGAAGGTGAGAATGAAGAAGAAGGTGAAGAAGAACGCTGAGTTCAAAGTCTGGAGCAAACGAAAGAAAAAGAAGCCGCTGCATCATCATGCAGCAGACAAGAATAGTAAGATAATTTTGAGCTTTGACATGAACTAATGTAAGCCTAGCTGAGACTTAGACCAGCAGGCATTAATGTTTTATGTTCAAAGCCCATGAAGGCATTGCATGTATGCTTTAGATGTTAGTAGTTTCTTTATGGTTGGAATTATGGGGGAGTGTTGCAGATAATTCCTCCCGCCAAGTGTTTAAATCCACCTACCGCTGTACAAAGAGTTAATACAATTAGGTAAAGAAGTTAATGTGCCTCGGGTGAAGAGGCATCGGTATGTTCAATGTATTTTGGTGTTCATTTTAGTTCTGGAGTAATGTAGAAGAGCCGCAGAGCTCCATAGAATATCTTCCCCTGTTTTGTGTAAGCTTTTCTCGCATACTCTGTTCTGTTATGCTCTGCCTCCACAGAATTTGTCACTATTAACATGTTTATATAGATTTAATAATAAAACAAACACTACAGCCATTGAAAAACGCAAATCTCTCGACAATCTAATATAAATTATTTTTTAAATGACTTGTATTTACAAAAGCATCCATTATCTTAAAGGCATATTGTCAGGTTAATCTTTCTTGAAACCTAATAAGCTCAAGTTTTAAAAATTCTCAATAAAAGTAATTATGTGAGAAAACCATAACACACAATTATATGTATGATTCCATAAAAACATTCACACAATTATATGTACGATTCTATAAAAACATTGTGAGAGAAAACCACAACACACCATTATATATATGTACGATTCTATAAAAACCTTGTGAGAGAAAACCATAACACACCATGATATGTATGATTCCATAAAAATGTGATTGAACTCGATAAAAGAACCAAGGATATATTACTCTCAATTTTAAGAAAGCCTTGAATTCCATAAAAGAACCAAGGATATATTACTCAATTTTATGGGATAATGATTTTATGTGATTATTATTTTTAAATTTTAATATTTACTTATTAAATTTGAAAATATAAATTTTATATTTTTATTATTTATAATTTATTAATTTGTATAAGATTTAAAATGTTATGGGATAATGATTTTATGTGATTATTATTTTTAAATTTTAATGAGATTAATATATGTGAGTTATATGTGAGTCATTTAAAATGTTTAAATGAGAAATTAAAATGGTGTTTTAAGTATCTTATATTATTGATGAATTGTTTTTTCTTTTCTTTTTTTAATATTTTTATGAATTGAAATGGAAAAATAAATATCTACATCTATGCAATCAAGAAAGTAATTTAAATATTTTATAGTTTTATAAGTTTTTCGCAACTCCTTAAAAAAATGGTACCCTGTATACATTACTACTATGTAAGCATAAGAGGTACTCACCTTATATACCATTTTGATATATCATTTTACAAAAAATGGTACTATGTAATGTATACATTACTACTATGTAAGCATAAGAGGTACTCACCTTATATACCATTTTGATATATTATTCTAAAAAAATGGTACTATGTATACATTACTACTATGTAAGCATAAGGGGTACTCACTTTATGTACTATTTTGATATACCATTTTGATAATAAGTTAAAAGTATAAAATTTGAATATAATTTTTCATTATAATTAATATTATATAGTTTTTAAAAAAATCATTATAATAAAGTTATTTATATTAATATTTATTTTTAAATACACTAATTAAATTATGATTCATATATTATTCTATCAATTTGTTAAATCCTTCATCCTTTAATTTTTCTCTTAATTTTATTAATTCATTTTCTACCTTAAAGTATTACAATTAGTTAATTAGTTAGCATTCTACAATTAGTTACTTCTTAATAAATAATAATAATAATAATAATAATTTCACACTACTTTAGTAAAATCTTTTATTAATTAATTTAATTATTTACTTTATAATAATTTATTATTGTAAAATCTTTTATTAATTAATTTAATTATTTACTTGTTAAATCCTTCATCCTTTTAATTATTTAATTAGTTAGCATTTTACAATTAGTTACTTCTTAATAAATAATAATAATAATAATAATTTCACACTACTTTAGTAAAATCTTTTATTAATTAATTTAATTATTTACTTTATAATAATTTATTATTGTAATTTTCATATATAATATGTTTAATTTATTATTTAATTGGTTAGTATTCTACAATTAATTACTTCTTATTAAATAAATAATAATAATAATTTAACAATACTTTAATAAAATATTTTATTAACTAATTTAATTATCTACGTTATAATAATTTATTATTGTAATTTTCATATATAATATGTTTAATTTATTATTAATATATTTTAATTATTTATTATTTTTATCAAAATATATTATATCTAGTACCAAAATATATCATTTTTTTCTTTGTTAATTTAGTTTTAACTATATTAGCAAACTCGCCCCAAGGGTTAGCTCAATTGGTAAGATGTGCGCACACTCTCTCGGTACGGGGGAGGTCACGAATTCAAGCCTTGAGTCCTAAGGGGTTAGGCCAACCGTTGTTGTTGGTCGACATGTGGGGAAGTATTAGTGGGTTTCCCATGCACCTTTATTATTAAATAAATAGATATAATAATTTAACAATACTTTAATAAAATATTTTATTAATTAATTTAATTATTTACCTTATAATAATTTATTATTGCAATATTTTAATTATTTATTATTTTTATCAAAATATATTATATCTACTACCAAAATATATCTTTTTTTTGTTAGTTTAACTCTAACTACTTTAGCAAACTCACTCTTCGAATTCTTACACCTATATGTGAAAATATTTTTACACAAATATTAAACTATTTTACACAAATATTAAACTATTTTGTGAATTGTAACAACTATATATGGAAACATTTATACACGGATATTATATTAGTTATTATTGACTTGGTATATCATGAGTAGTTATTTACACCTATATGTGAAAATATTTATACACAAATATTAAACTATTTTGTGAATTGTAACAACTATATATGGAAACATTTATACACGGATATTATATTATTTATTATTGACTTGGTATATCATGAGTAGATATTGTGGAGTGTAAACTTATGTTGTCACCAATTAAAAAAAGACTAGACTGGTTGATAACCTAGAAATGAGTTTAATATTTTACCTCTACATTCTCTCACCTAAAGAATTATCATTAGTGAACTGGTCTATGATAACACTGAACTTTTCCATGACAAGACATTTTCATGGTTTGCTCACCATCCATGACAAGACATTTTCCTGTTTGCTCACCATCCGCTGACTGTTTTCAAAATGTTAATTAGACCTAGTTTACTTAGATACAATCAAAGTAAATTCTGCAAGATCGTGTTTGAATTGATCCATTCAATCTTTCGTTCAGAATCGTACAAATGCCAGCTATTGCGTGAGAAGGCAATCACCAACTACCAAAATCTAAATTTCTGGATTACTACTTGCAACAGCAATGGCGCCGTCACGCCACTTCAATCGTTCCACGAAGGTCAGTTCTATATAACGCGGGCAATCATATAACACGTTGGTTCTCGTTAGCAGCAGCACACAATGTACTGCATTGTCAATGTGTAAAGCTCATCTACATTTGTACTGAATGATTCATTAGTTGAACGAATTGTCTAACTCGGCGACACTGAATGATTCATTAGTTGAACGAATTGTCTAACTCGGCGACGAATTGGACAACAGGATTCATTAGTTGGACGAATTGGACAACAGGATTCATTAGTTGAACGAATTGTCTAACTCAGCGACGAATTGGCCAACTTCCATTGGGGCAATTCAAACTATTCCTAAATTTAAACTAAATTTCTTGCTAAATTAGGATATCTGGTTCCTGCAACAATGTCTGTGCAATCAGTAACAATATTTTTAATCGGGCTTTTTTTTCTGCTTGCATTAGTTGCATATTTGGCTGCCATCACAAACGCAAAAACCCACCATCATACCTTCGTTGTAAGTTGCCCTATTAACCGTTTTCATGGTTTATTTTGTCATACCCATAATCATGGAAAAAAAAAGCCTTTACGTATAGGATATCCGTACTATTTGATTTTTTGAATGGTTGTACAGATTGAATCGAAGACATTTACCAGGGTATGCCAGCAGTATACAATAATCACCGTCAATGGACAGCTACCAGGTCCAACTCTTTATGTCCACGACGGAGACACTGTTGTTGTTACAGTTGTTAACAATGCACAGTACAATGCCACTATTCACTGGTATGTTTCAGTAACCGCCTTATTGTCGAACATCTACTAATTTGAGAAAAGTACATCTGTTGCTGTTATAAATAGGTTTGTTGACATAGATTATAAGACTCGTGCTCAAATCTGACAGGCATGGAGTGAAGCAGTTGCGTACAGCGTGGGCTGATGGACCGGAATATATTACACAATGCCCCATTCTACCGGGTGGAAATTTTACACAGAGGTTCACAATTGATGGACAGGAAGGAACCTTGTTTTGGCATGCTCATTCTTCATGGCTCCGAGCTACGGTGCATGGAGCTATAGTAATTTATCCCAAGGGAGGAAAATCATATCCCTTTCCTAAGCCCAATGCGGAAGTTCCTGTTATAATAGGTTATGAGCTGCTATGAATTTCAATACACAAATATTTGCAAGTTTAATGCGTTTTAATGGTTAATGTTGATTCGAAGCAATCATTTTATTGACCAGGAGAATGGTGGAACAGCAACCCCATGGCCGTTATAGAAGCAGCAATCCTGTCGGGTGGTGCACCGAATTTATCCGATTACTTCACCATAAATGGACAGCCAGGAGATCAGTTTTCCTGCCCGGGTATTAATTAAGTCTCTCATTTTATACAGACTTCACTCAGCTTATATAAATTTTTGTTTTCTAAAAGAGACACACGCTTATAAAACGGTTGTTGTTACAGAAACATTTCGGGTACCTATAAAACGCGGAGAAACGTACCTCCTGCGGATAGTGAATGCTGCGCTCAATAGCGGGCACTTTTTCAAGATAGCAGGTCACGAATTTACAGTTGTAGCTGTGGATGCTTGCTACACCAAGCCATACAAAACGGATGTAATCTTCGTATCTGCCGGGCAGACTACAGATGCTCTTATCACGGCCAACCAGCCTGTGGGCAAATACTATATGGCCGCCCGACCATATAATAATGAGGCAGCAGGCAATTTCGATAACACCACAGCTACGGCCATTCTAGAGTATATTGGACATGAAAATTCTACACTTCCCATTCTGCCTAGCCTCCCCCCGTACAACGACACTGCGACTGTTACTAAATTTAGCCTGGCACTCCGAAGCCTGGCTTCCCAGAAGCACCCAGTAGAGGTTCCACAAACCATAAGTAAAAGCCTCATCTACACAGTGGGACTGGGGTTGTCTCCGTGCGCCACTGGGAGGACCTGTGCAGGCCCCAACGGAACGAGGCTGAGTGCAAGCGTGAACAACATCTCATTTGTATTGCCCACGATAGCCCTGCTACAAGCCTATCATTTCGGCATGGAAGGTATCTTCACAACAGATTTTCCATCAAGGCCTCCCGTTCAATTCAACTACACCGGGGACAACATACCCAAAAGTCTTTGGGCTCCTGTAGAAGCAACAAAAGTGAAAGTGCTTGAATACAACTCTACAGTGCAGCTAGTTTTTCAGGCAACAAACATCTTCGTGGCAGAGAACCATCCAATGCATCTTCATGGATACAGCTTTTACGTGGTGGGACAAGGCTTCGGGAACTATAACCCTAACACTGATCCGCCTAAATTTAATCTGGTTGATCCCCCAAAACGCAACACAGTAATCGCTCCAGTAAGTGGGTGGGTTGCCATAAGGTTCAAAGCTAACAATCCAGGTATGTATAAATTCGTCATGAATATTAATCTTTCATTTCAATTCAAGTCTACCATTTCTAATTCTTTGGCATATCGCCGCTTCAATCAAAATTTTGATATTATTTGGACAGGAGTGTGGTTTCTACACTGCCATCTTGACGACCATTTAACGTGGGGGTTGAATACGGTGTTTCTGGTGAAGAATGGTCCCGGTCTTTCAGCAACATTGGACGCTCCTCCACGAGACCTCCCAAAGTGTTAGATCATCTTGATGTGAATAGCAATGTTCAGTTAGTCTGTATGATGCTTCAATAAGGCGTAGTCAAATTAGTAGGTCTAAATACATCTCTGAGATGCAAAAATTCTATTTAAAAAATCACTCTGTTTTACAACAATTTTTTTTTAATTAATTTTATTTTCGAATTCATTCGTATTTATGTTTTCTGGCTGAAAACGGACACATTTTTATGACTTCTTCCTTTCTTATTTGAACATAAAAATTCAATTATTTATTGATGAGAGTTTTACGACAGTTGCAAATGAAGAGCCTTCTCAATGCATGCATTGCTTAAAACAGTCATGCAACTACAATTCTGATCAATAACGTTCTTCATTTATATAAGAGGAAGGAAATGAGAACAACTAGAATGAAACTACAATGCGAATTTATTTATTGATGAGAGTTTTACAACAATCGGAAATGAGAAAATTTAAATTTACAAAGAACTTTGTCAATGCATACATTACTTAAAACAGTCATCCAACTACCCGTCGCGAAAACTTTATATAAATTCAATTATTTAATTATGCGAGTTTTACAACAGTGGGAAATGAACAGTGCATGCATTGCTTAAAACACTCTTACAACTACCCATTGCGAAAATGTTATATAGTGGAATATAATAAGCTTAGAGATTGACAACCAACTTCCTCGATCCAATGACGCACATAAAATGAAATATCATAAATGTGAGACCTTAGCATTGCTAGGTTGGTGGAACAGCTCAAACAATATCAACCTATCATTTTAGTAGTTGCTTAAAATTTGACTAGATTTATGTTTGGATTTTTTAAATTATATATATATATATCTCTTAAAGAATGTTCAATATATGGAAACACAAATCTTATTTTAAAATTTTACCCCCACATAGATATATTCTCATTACTTTTATTTTAAAAAATGAATTTCTATATACATTCTCATTACTTCTATTTTAAAAAATGAATTCTCTAAGTATATGAACATTATGAACATTATGGTTAACTTTTTTTTAGCTAAGTTATATGATCTTAGTCTAGAAAACAAGATTAGGTTATGGTTAAGAAGCCATGGAAAAAAGCTAAAGGCTAGGCTCCATTTTGTTGAATATTGTAACTTCTAAGAATATTATATTTGTACTTTATTATTCCGGAGATGTTTCATCCCTCCGAGGTAATTCTATTATGTATCCAGAGATGTTTATTCCTCCGATGAATTGTGGTAACCAAGGTTATTAGATCCACCATGTGGGGGTCGGCCCTGAGTTAATTAATTAGGGGTTATTAGACTTCATTGGGAGAGATTGGCTCCATAAGGGAAATAGTCAATGGGGAAACTAGTATAAGTAGAGGAGAATGCTCCTCACTTATCTCACACTTGCATAGCTCAGAAAGTAGCCCACTTGTGTTTGAGAGGTCTGCATAGGAGGTAGAAAAGGAGGTCAAGTCTTGGAGCACATCTTGTATTTTGGTTGATCATCTTATTGAGGAAAGCATTGTTGGGTTTTCTACCCCATGAGGGTTTCCCAAGGTAAAATCTTTCTCTATTTTGTGATTATGTTTCTTTCAGTGATCTTGCTAGTCAAATTAGTTTAAACTTAACACATTTATGACCCATCATTCAATTGTAAAGCATATTCATTCACTTTAGAAAAGCATTTGATAGAGTGCCTCAAATTAATTAACCTTTGTAAGTCTAAAATTTGGAGGATAAGGTTGCACGAGAATGTTCTCTAAGCTTGTGAACAATGAGGGTTGGTTAAAGGAAATAGATGGTAATAGAGGATCTAGGCAAGGTTCTGCCATATCTCCTACCCTTTTGGTATATGCATCGATAAATTATAGGGAAGAAGCAAGTTGTATCAAACTTTAATTGGTTAGTCATCATTCTTGTTCTTTATGTTGATAGTATTGATATGATGGTTAAGAGTCCTTATGATCTCAATGAAGAACTAAAAATACTTAATGTTGTTTTCTCTCATATTCTTATGATTGTTAATATTAACAAAAAAATGTTATGATAATCAAATCCAAAAGAGCACGTAAATGCTAAATTTTTGTATGAAAAAAACAACTTGAAGGAAGTGGCTTCATACAACTATTGCAAAATTGATTTTCATCACAATATTAACTAGAACTATAGCATTGAGAAAATGATAAATCACTTGGGTAGAAAGCTTATTACAAACTTGGAAAACCATTGTAATTTAGAGGATCTTTGGCTTTGGGATAAGAAGAAAATCTTGTTTGAGACATAGGCCACTCATTTGATCTTATGTGGTGGTGAATTTTGGGGTTGCAACATCTCTAGAAAATAGTGAAGAAAGATAAAATAAAACAAAAACTGATATCAATAATTTAAAGCAATGCACCCTATATTATCTTCTTCATCGAAGTGATTCTTTCCCCTATTGAGAGAATGGCTATGACTAGGTACTTAATGTAGAACAACAAGATAAACAACATGGAAGATACATGGCTTCTTAAAATTTCTTCAAACTCCATTCAAAACCACCTACATTTTAAGAAGGTTTGGCATAAATATTTGAATCCTTGGCTAAATCATTCGAGAATCCAGGAAGAGGACACTCTGTAGAATGACAATAATTTTAAAAATGTGATTATATATAAATTTCAGGGTAAATTATGGTGCGACAAAGAATTTGCAGAATAAGAGAAAATTAAGAGACTATAAAGTGGTGATCAGCCCTAATAATGACAAAATATACCATTAAATAAAACAACTATTAATGACTAAAAGAAATACGACTAAGTTAATCGAGCTATAAGATACTGCAAATTAGCTAATAATAGTCATGTATATGCGAATTTTAGTCATTTTTTAGTCAAAAATTAGCATTTGTAGTAAGGATTTATCTCTATATAAATGACTAATTTAGTAGATTTATATTATTTCATTTTCTTTCATTATTAATCAATATAAATGACTAATTTAGTGGTTTATTCATTTTATTTGTGCTCATTATTAAACAATATAAATTAATTAGTATGATATTGTGACTAAATTAAAAACATGTCATACAATATTCATGCTCATCTAATATGAATACACATGTGAATCATGCAAATTCAAATTAGTTAGTTACAAAACTGAATAATATAAAGTACAAACATATATAATTTCAACCATGTAAATTATATTATATGAAATGTCAAGTATTACAATATATATGAATTTCCAATAGAATATATGCTAATGGACTAAAATTGGTCCATGAAAAAATACATGAAAACCATCTACATCGATGAATTTTCAAAATATTACAATGGCCATTAAGTGCAACCTCAACAATGCCCACATAAATCCAATGATTCCCTTATTTTCATTTAACCAACATCCACTACGCACTCGCACATCTTGATGCCCAGCATTTGTCCTCTATTTTTCTTTAATTCCTTGCCTCTTTCTCTGTAGAATTCATTTTCTAGCTCTATGATTTGAGACTTGATATTTTCCATCCTCCAAAATTTCATCACTGCAAAGGTGAAGAAAAAAACTATTAGTTAATATTGAATTAAAGAAGGTTGTAAAACACCTATGACATGAAAAGATTATGTATCAATTGATACTAAATTGAAGAATGCTGCAAAACACATTACCAATAGTATCAAAAATTTGTAATGAAAGAGTTGCACGAAAATTGTTCATTCCTAATACAACAACAATAAACAAATACTAAAAAACAATTCACAGTTAGCTCAGAAAAGAACAATTCTTATAGTAACAAATAGAAGATTATTATTCAAATTGAATATCATGGTTAGCCATATCTTTTTCCATAAAATCATTTTCCTTTCCTACATGTATCTTTTTCAATAAGAGACATTTCATACGATCACCCCAATTTATTTCAATACCAAAGTGCCCAAAGTACCATATAAAAGTAGGTTGATTTATTTCTGTGTTCATTTGTTGTAAAACTAACACCATGCAAATAGTTGTTAAAGATTCAAACAAAAAACAAAGTAGACAACCAATATCAATAAATCAATGCTTAATTCAATATTTCTTGAACAACTTTCATTACTTCACCAGAGTTCATCTCAACCACTTGACCTCCCATTATAATCTCCTCTAAAACAAATTTGGTTTGCATAATGGCCAATTCAGCCACATTTCGGTCACTAAAATGAAAAAGAAAAACATTATAAAATTAAAAAAAGGGCCGGTGCAAGCTAATGCTGGTCACTCATGACGTGTTAGTCGCATTGGACTTCTGGAAGAACAAAAATCTGAATGTCAAAAATAAATATTAGAGCTACCTACACAACTTTTTGGAATATGACGTAAGAAGATGAAACGTAGACAATCGGATTACCTTCCGGAATATATAACTTTTATTTATGGAAATTAAGTATAAATCCCCCAAAATGGGGTTCTCCTATGGTTGGTATGTTAATATTTTAAGAAAACATAATGAAGATGTTTGTGTTGGGCACCATGTTTGGTATGCAAATGGTGGGATTGTGAGAAAAAAATTATACAGAGTCGTAGATAATATGATGGTCTAGTGCGATGCTATTTTTCCATATTTATTTATGTTAATTTTTTTTTTTTAAATTAAGGAAGTTAGAAAAGCCCTAAAATGACTACGTCGAGGGTTGGGCCCCGACATCATGGTCTTAAAATAATCACTAAACTTTTTTTGATGTAGGCATTTGTGTGTACTTGTTCGGATTCTTTTCCGTTTTCAAAATAAGTGAGCCAATCAAAAGTTATAGCCGGAAGAAATAACCTACTTTTTGTGTAAGATTGACATTAGTCCAATTAAAATTAAATAAAAAATACAAAAAAATGATAGATTTAACAAAAAAATCACATATTCGGAATCTGCACACATAGTTTTACAAGTGTGTGCAATTTCATTAGAAGTGGACAAGTGTAGCATACGCAGAATCATGCTCGAAATAGAAGAAGTTATAGAATCTGATTTATTTTGTTATAACGCAGTCCAAGCCACCTGCTTTAGCAACTTGAACCTAAAACCAAAGCGGCCAAGTCATCCACCACATTGGTGGAAAGGAATTGCCTGCCAAAATTTAGAAATTTAAATGACGCGTACGCGTTGTTTTAAATACACACATACACACTAAAAGCGTGCACCCACTAATAACACATGCGTGCATTTGTTTAATAATCCAAAATGTAGTTTTGATGTCATCTTCATCTATCTCAACCCCCCCCCCCCCCCCACCCACCACCTGTAACATACCCTTTTTGCCGAAGAACATCTTATGTTGGAAAAAAAAAACATTATGTTAACTTTTATTGTAAAGTTTTATGTTGGACAGGTGTCCAAGGATGACTGTAATTTGCACAATATTTTATTATTTAATAAATAAAATATGAGAAAAACACCTAAGAGGACTGTTGAAAGAGTGGTTACTAACCCACTAGGTCGAATGGAATCTGGGGGTAGAAGGAAATGGACAAGTGGCAGCATCATGATGCAACTAACTAGCTGTTGGTATGGGACAACTCCCTTGAAATGTGGTCATAGTGCCCTGAAATATGGGATTGGAGCTTGACACTCATTTATTCCAAACTGACCACTAAAGACCTAGGCAGTCTTTATAATAGCCATCAAATTATGAACTGAGGTTCATCACTTTTCCTGACGAGGAAATTTACCTTGGGGTTTTGTTGTGTTTGCACCTAAGAGATTTGATGAGGGGATATGCTAAGTTGTTGATCATGTTGTGAGTCTGCAAAATCTCTATTGAGTTTCAGGAGTTTTATGCTGAGTGCTAAAGGCATGTTTTGAATTTAGGAGTTTGATGCTAAGTGTTGAAGGCATATTGAGTGCCTTGCTTCTACATAGGTTCCATCTACTTAGTGGTTCAGTAATTAGGCTCGGGGGTTCACAAGAAGCTAGCAGTTAGGCTGCTTCTTATGGAATAGGTTGGGAGGAACAGGCCTCCTTAGGTGTTTGTTGGCCCTATCATCAATTACAGGTTCCATTATCTTTCTCTAATTTCAAGCATTTAAAGTTCTAATGTATAAATACTTTTACTGTTTTATTTTATAAATTTATTTCAGTTTTTCTGAGTAAGTTTAAGATTCTGTATAGAAATGATTTTGATTGAATAAAATAGTTCTCTTCATTTTTCCCCATGCAAGTGGATCTGCATTGTACTCTAGTACATAGAATAAATTAATTGAAAGTAGATTTGATGGGCAGATTGCCAGATGAATGAGAAGATTAATTCTGTACATTTCGTCAGTTTTCCTACTATTAAATATTTAGTATCAATTATCGTAACCCCGTGTATTTTTCTCTTTGATGTTCATTAAAAATTTCCAGGTTTATTGTATTCTCTACAGTAGATTATTTTGAATCTATAGTTGTAAATATTTACTTTCCAAGTATACTGTACATTAATATTCTGTCAAGTTAAAAGTTAAGCTAGTGTTTATGTTTCATGTTTTCTTCTCAAATCTTACTTTAGTTTGAAATTCTATCTCTACACTTTATCTTCATTACAATATACAGAATAAACATACATAACAGAGTCTGTTTTTAGTTTTTCAAAAACTTCTAGGACTCAACAGAAAAACCTAAATCCTAAATATTTCCATTTCACAAACATCTTAGTATCATCTCAAAGTTTATGTTATTAGATTAACAGTAGAACAACTCTAAACAGTAGTAAAAGAAAAAGAACAAGTTTGGATTGCCAAGATCTTAACGAGGAGCAAAATCTTAACCATACATTTTAAATGGAGTAAAAAACCTAACCCTTGAAATTCTTAAGAACTGAAAAGACGATTTAAAAATTACAAAAATTCCATCATTTATCTTTCAAGTTGAAAGTAACAGTCTATTCACATTCTTCACATTCCATTATATCGTTTTTTCTTTTCAACATTCACAGTTCATTAATCTACAAAGGAAATGATAGCAAAGAAATATCAATTCTTAGTTTACAAAACTATAACTTTTTATACATCAATCTTAAATGCAGAACCCTTTTAAAAACAAGTTTTTACTCCTACATTTTACACATTCCAATCAAAGGATATATTCAAGGTTCGAAACCCCAAAGGACAAAACAAGACCACTGTTACAAAACTAACTTATTAAAGTCTTGTGTAATGAAAACTCGACAGAGGAAAGGAGCTCTCATCGATAGAAGTTACATTTTCCTTTTGACACAAAACCTAAAATCCTGTTACTCTAACCAGGCAAACCGAAAGGCATCCATCCTATAGACATCTAGCATAACACAATACTAGAATTCTTTTCCAAAAACCACAAGCATGGTTCAAACATCAAAGATGGCCATTCTGCCAGGAGAACCTATGAAGGGTTATGCCACCGGGGCTTACCGAATAAGTGAGCCACCAACTACCATCAAGTTCAACTCTATGACTCTACGACGAAGGCATCACCTGTTAAATTTTGAGCATTAATTCACAATACTCTAGGATCTTTGCTGAGAGAATAACATCTACAGTATATCAATGCATGACAATCACAATATGACAAGCATCACAAGAATCAAAAGCATAAGAGACAAGAGACATAGAGTTTCCGTGGGGAAAACCCTAAGGTGAAAAACCCCACAACTTCCTCAGAGATAGAGAGAACAATGGCTCAACCAAAGTACAACCAAATAACACTGAGATAGTCTCCTGATAGCAGATGATCCTCCTCCTCACTAGTACACCACTTTTCAAGTGAGAGTGAGTTACTTTTTCAAGTGTGTAAAATAGAGATCTCCGATCTCTATTTATACTAACCTTTTTGCCCAGTGACCTTATGGGGCCGACTTGTCTATCTAGATACATTCTCATTATCTTATATATAATTCAGGGCCGACCCCACATGGTGGTCTAATAACCCATCGACAAGTACACACACTTGCAACACTTGTCAATCCACATGACGACACTTCCTTATAGAGGAATAACACATCTCTTATAAGGGTAAAATACATATATATAAAATACACAGATGAAATACATTCCGAAGTTACATATACATCAACACTCCCTCTTAAGTAGGAAGGTATTTCTTGACACAGATCTTCTAGACAAGTCTTCTTCTGGGGATCATCGTCATCATCATCGTCATTGCTGCTGCTATCTCAACCAATCTCTGACTCTACTCGTCATAGGAAGTTCTACAGAGCCAGTCCTTTTTCATACTGGATGTAGGCCCACCATCTGCAGGTCTTTATCATCACTGGCCATACTGTGGAATTCTCAGGACTCATTACATGCGTCACAAAACCTGGCTGCAGCATCCCAGGCTATTATGAGTACATAGCTCCACCTGAAGGATCTCCCAGGAGCACATTACATGTGACCCATCACAAAACCTAGCTGAAGCATCCCAGGCTATTACAAGCACATGGCTCTACCTGTTGGATCTCCGAGGAGCACATTACATGTGATCTCACCACAAAACCTAGCTGAAGCATCTGAGGCCTTTTTCATCCTGTCCAGATCTCCCAAGAGCAAATTACATGTGGTCATGGCAAAACCTGGCTGAAGCATCTGAGGCCTTTTTCATCCTATCCAGATCTCCCAGGAGCAAATTACATGCCATAGAACAAAACCTCGCAAGAGCATCTGCCAGATATCCTAGGGCACCAAATTACATGACATAGGCAAAACCTCGAAAGACTATCTGCAGATCTCCCAGGGAACAAATTATATGTCCTCCCAAGCAAAAACTCGAAAGAGCATGTTCCATATGTCCCAGGGCACCGAATTACATGCCATAGGCAAAACCTCGAAAGACCATCTGCAAATCTCCCATGGCACAAATTACATGCTTACCTGCACATCTTGATCCATGGCCACAAAGGATCATCTGATACTCACCATACATCATCCTGATGTACACATGATCATCCTAATCATCATCACTGCAACATCCTGCTGCATGTCATCTGGAGAAGCTCGTCATCCACGATCACCCTGATCATACAATGCATCCATCTGATGCCCACCAAGTATCTCCCTGATACATATCATCATACATAGTGTATCCACCTGATACATAGATACATGATCCACACAATGTATCCATCAACATACATGATCTACCTAATCATATCTGATACATATCAATATACATGATCTACCTGATCATACAATGTATCCACCTGATACATATACAAATACATGGTCCAAGCATCCAACATGATGCTTATACAAAATACATACACATGATCCAACCGATCATATCCAACATCCAACATGATGCATACATACATACATAAAAATGATCCAACTGATCATATCCAGCATCCAACATGATGCATACATACATATAAAAATGATCCAACTCATCATATCCAAGCAGAAACCAGAACATCATCCTGATGCTCGTCATCCAGCACTTACATCCACAGCCATGTGAAGGATCCTCCTTCCAACATGCTTGGAATGGCTTCAGCAAATGTGTCCATCACTTCTTTCTCAAAGTGTCCTCGATCTGAAGCATGCCAAGCCTCTCTCTAAAGTACTCGAACTTCACCGTGGCTAGTGGCTTCGTCAGCACATCTGCAATCTGCTCGTCCGTCACAACATACAGAAGCTTCACAGCTCCTCTCTGCACCATATCCCTGATATAGTGATATTTGATCTCTATGTGTTTCGACCTGTCATGAAACACTGGGTTCTTGGACAGCTTCACACAACTCTGGTTATCACAGAAGATACCAGTAGCATCCAACGGGAGATCAAATAACTCAGACAGCAGCTTCCATAGCCATACTGCCTCACAACTAGCTAAACAAGCTGCAAGCTACTCTGCCTCAACTGTACTCAGTGCTACGCAGGAGTGCTTCCTGCTAAACCAAGAGATCACACCTGATCCCATACTGAAGCAGCACCCAGATGTGCTCTTCCTATCTGCAACACTACCAGCCCAATCTGAATCAACATAACCCTGCAGGTTAAACTTTTGATTCGCTTCATACTTGAGCCCACAATCCACTGTACCCTTCAGGTACCTTAGAACATGCTTTACAGCAATCAGGTGAAAACTCCTCAGATCCGTCAGGAACTGGCTCAATGTGTTCATAGCAAAGCAAATGTCCGGTCTCATGTTCGTCAGGTACATCAAGGACCCAGTCATCTGACGATAAATAGAGACATCAACTGGCTCAGATGAAGCATTGCATAGAAGCTTCAGATTCGATGCCATAGGTGTGGCCATGGCCTTGCAATCCATCATCCCAAATCTCTTCAAGATATCTACTGTGTACTTCCCTTAATCAAGGAAGATCCCACCTGCACTCTGCCACACCTCCATACCTAGGAAATAATGCATCATTCCCAAATCTTTCATATCGAATTCAGCAGTAAGCTTCCTCTTAGTATATGCAATCAATTTGTCCTCCCCTGTAACAAATAAGTCATCCACATACAGGAGTAGAATCACAGGATTCCCTTCCTCAATCTTGTAGTAAAGGTTGGAATCCGCTTTACTCTTGGTAAAGCCCAAACTAGATAGGAAACTGTCCATCCTACCATACCAGGTTCTGGGAGCTTGCTTCAAGCCATACAAGGATTTCTTCAATATGCACACATATGACTCCCTGTCATGTATTTCAAAATCGAGTGGCTATTCCACATATACTTCCTCTTCAACTACACCATTCAAGAAAGCAGTCTTGAAATCCATCTGGTGTATCTTCTATTTCATCACTTTTATATTTCTCTATGCTGCCATCTGTAGCATGCTTGATCTGATAGATCCATATGGAATTCATAACAAAACTTCCCTTCAGGTCTTGGGACTACATCCCAAACATCATTCTTCATGATCGACGGATCATGGTATTCCATTTCTTCATCCCAAATCCTGGGAACTTCAATATCTTCAATAGATATCTTTGTTGCTGGAACAAATGTTGTAGTCCTTCTTTTGTAGGTGAAGATATATGGTCCTTCCTACAAAACAAGTTAAATTGCATGATTAGAAACATTTCACAATTTTCAAAACAAAATTCTTTACACATAAAGAAATATGTCATGCAGTCATGCAGTTATCTTTGCCAATGCTTCAATACAACATTTATCCATGCTCCATAACTTTCTAGATGCCTTCCAGTCTCTACCAGAACATTGTTAAGAGTTTGCACTACTCCTAACATGTCAGCAAAGAGGTTTCATTCTAGATAAGTAGCAATGGAATGTTGTACAGTGCCATAGGCCACTTACCCAATACATGCATATTAGTAGTATACTGTTCATTAATGCAATCATTCTAATATGCACAATACATATCCTAAGTCTAGGAACATGAGCATATACATCATTGAACAATTTTATTTAAGCAAACAAATATGCAAGAAATGATAATTAAAATACTTATCTTTGTTTGTTTGTTGGGTGGACTCCCTCTGAGTCTTTGCTTCCTTGCAGGAGATACTGGAGTCCTTCTACACCTTTCTGTTGTGGAATGTAGAGAGATGGACAACTCCCTCTGAATATCAGCACCCTTGCAGAAACCGCTGGAGTGTGCTCCCTCTTGATCTTTGCTTCTTGGATTACCTGTTCTTGAACTCATATTCATCCTTGGTCCCTATGCATGCTTATTAGAATCATGATTGTGTTATCCTTGTGATCTCATACAAAATCATACATTCATTAGTATACTATTAAAACACAATAATCTCAAGCATGTATAGTCATGATCATTTTAAACAGAAATAATAAGCATTAGCATTCAAGGTTTATATAGGACTCTTATGGTTAGTCATATCATAAGAAACATAACATGTCTAAACCTGTAATTACTCAAACCTATGACTCTTCTTGGTTTTTCATATCATTAATTAAGGTAAGACTCATAATATGCATATACCCATGATTATTCAAACTTATGACTTTATGAACAATCATCAATTATGCCACGCATACTTATATGATAGATCCTACGATATAAGAAACACATACCTGGTCACCATATTTGCTAGTTATGTCTAGCAATGTGTTATTGTTCTCTTCAATGACCTGCATAACTCATTAGTTAACTTTTGCAAAAACAAATTATACATACCTCTATGTGATTCATGACTATGGATGAATCTTTGTCTTTATGTCACCATGGCATGTTCAGGTTGTCCTTCAATTTGTACAAACCTCCCTCTTTCTCTCCAATCACTACTGCATCATCGATTGTTTTACCCTTTGGCCACATTAGGACTTGGACATCTACAAATGAAACCCTCATACCTTTTGCATCCAATGCAGAGATGGAGAGTAAGTTCTTTTTGAGCCCAGGTACATAAAGTACTTCTTTCATCTTCAAGGATTTTCCAGAATCTAGGTTGTAAGAGGCTTCACCACTTCCTTTGATTGGGTATTGATAATCATCCTCAAGTTTCACCGTATGGGGTGATTCATGTTCAGATAGATTCACAAAAGATTCCTTAAACCCAGTCATGTGTTTGGAAGCCCCACTATCAATCAACCAATCATTACAACCATGGGAGATGGTACATGTGAGAGTAGAGATCAGAACATACTCTTCTTCACTTGTTGAGTCATCATCACTATCACTTTTTGCCCTAGCCTTCTTCTTTGGGGGTTCATCATCCTCAGCAGTATGAGCATGAAACCTTCTTTTGCTGCCCTTCTTCTTCTTGGGACAATTTATGGCAATATGTCCTTTCTCATTACAGGTGAAGCATATTCTTCTTTCTTTGAAGTGATGTGAAGACTTCTTGGGGTGAGATGGCTCTCTCTTGGACTTCCCTTTCTTGGTGTGAGTTGTGAGAGCTTGATCTTCATTTCCCATCTTTTCTTCTCGTGCCACAAGCCTTGCTTCTTCTTGTGAGCATTCTTCCCGTAGTCTACTGAAGGAGATCAACTTCTTCCTTGCACAAATTCCTTGGATAAAGGAATCCCATGACCTGGGTAGGCCATTTAGAGTGGTCATCACCACTTCACCATTCTCCACCATTTCATCCACTGCTTCTAGCTGTTCCTTGATCTGGGAGACCCTTGAAAAATAAGATTGAATGGTTTCTCCATTCTGAAATTTTACTCCTTTCAATTGGTTCCGCAGGGTCATCTTTCGATTTATGTTCTTCCCTTCAAACAACTTCGTCAAAGAGTCAAACATCTCCTTGGGTGTCTTAAGAGAAGACACATGGGGTATGAGATGGTATTTGATAGAATTAGCAATGATTCTTTTTGCCTTGACCAAGTTCTTCTTGTGCAATGCCTTGGCCTCTTCATCCTCTGGGATAGGGATGTCTTCTTTCACATATGAGTCCAACTCATTCTCTTCCATAATTAACCCAATTCTATACTTCCAAGCTCGGAAGTTATCAGCCCCTTCAAGCTTATCCTCAAGCTTGGTGTGGAGAGACATCTTAAAGAGTACTTCAAATGGAAATAGAAAAGATTTAGAACTTACCACTTGAAGTGCTGAAAACTGGATTTGGTCCCGGATTAGGGTTTGTCAGAGAAACCCTAAAAATTCAAAATATGAATTTCAAATTTCTAAAAGGATAGAAGGATGCGCCTTGGTGAGTTGATCAACCTGGTGCATTCAAAATTTGAGATCAGCAAGGTCTTTCCCTTCAGAATTGGCTTTTTGTCCTCCCGGGTTCACTAGGGAGAGCCCTGAATTAGGGTTTGAGTTTATCGGAGATCTACCCAGCCAAAAATCTCGATCCAAAGCTCTAAACTTTGATTTTTGCAAGGAGCTTCCAGCTGTGTCTTCAGATTCCAGAAATTCCTATTTTTGTGGAAACCCTAATTTTTAGGGCCAAATCTGAAAATGCTCGAAATTGAATTCTGACTGGACAGATAAATGTGCCTTGATGAGTAGAGTCAATCTACTATACTGATTTTCAAAAATCTGTGGAGAGAAACCCAATAAACAAGGAACTCAAGCTTCCGTTACTGCAAAATGTCTTCTTCTCAGGTTAGCTCTGATACCATGTTAAATTTTGAGCATTAATTCACAATACTCTAGGATCTTTGCTGAGAGAATAACATCTACAGTATATCAATGCATAACAATCACAATATGACAAGCATCACAGGAATCAAAAGCATAAGAGACAAGAGACACATAGTTTCCGTGGGGAAAACCCTAAGGTGAAAAACCCCACAACTTCCTCAGAGATAGAGAGAGCAATGGCTCAACCAAAGTACAAACAAATAACACTGAGATAGTCTTCTGATAGCAGATGATCCTCCTCCTCACTAGTGTGCCACTTTTCAAGTGAGAGTGAGTTACTTTTTCGAGTGTGTAAAATAGAGATCTCCGATCTCTATTTATACTAACCTTTTTGCCCAGTGACCTTATGGGGCCGACTTGTCTATCTAGATACATCCACATTATATTATATATAATTCAGGGCCGACCCCACATGGTGGTCTAATAACCCATCGGCAAGTACACACACTTGTGACACTTGTCAATCCACATGACGACACTTCCTTATAGAGGAATAACACATCTCTTATAAGGGTACAATAAATATATATAAAATACACAGATGAAATACATTCTGAAGTTACATATACATCAACAACACCTTCCAAACAAACTACAACGAGGTTATAACATGATTCCAAAACAATAATATGCACAAATTCAAACTGTATTTATAGCAATAGTTTTCATAAAAGCCGAGCTTACCTTTGTAAGAGCATGAAGTTGGGATGCCTCACGCTTTCAGTTTCCAAATCATCCAACCGACGCAACAGGGGCAGCATGCAGCTATGACCTCTCAGACTCTGAACCTAAACCTGGTAGAAACCTTATCTTGTTACACGATGAAAGCCATAGGGCTTCAACCCTTATTCTCCATTCGAACCATGAGAAAACTTATACAACCAGGTTTCCACCATTAATTCTTGAAGATTGAAGTTGCAGAGCCACCAAAGAAACAACCAAAGGTCGAACCCTACCATTCAGCAGCCTATCGGCCTCGCCCCCAAAGCCAGGGCTCCAAATGAATGCAAAAGGTAAAACCAACCACGGTATAGTAAGTGCATTAGGGTTTTAGTTCTCAACAATCAAGAAAAACCCAGATCAACGGGAGAGATCGGGTGAGCCAAGCAATGCCACTACCAAGACAGCAACACAATCAACCTTCTCATTAATGGCTCATTCAATATCAAGCCCAGTTGGAGGCCATATCACCAAGGTGTAGCATACAGCTCGGTGGGATTCCCATGTTTCCTACGAAGTTCATAACGTGGAGCCAGTTACGGGTAAGAGCCAACGGGACAATCCACTAAGAAGTTGAAGGGATTCATAAATGTTCAATCCTATGTATCACCCTTTCCAGACTACGCCTACGATGGTATTAACTCATGTCATCATCATATTAAATGGCTTAGGAACAACCCCTGTATTATAACCATGTTATATATATATTTCCAAACCTTGTTGCATTTTGCATAGTATCCATGTAATATAATACCAATGCTAAGTTTTATGTAATATAATAACAATTATTCCATTTAAAACATAGTGCATCATCAACAAATTTTCTATATGCACTATTACTTAACATTTCAATATTTTGTCCATACATTCATATAGTAGATTATTAGTGCAAA